>BJKM01000351.1:0-637665 GCA_015082035.1 Chaenogobius annularis | reverse complement strand
CTGATTTCCTCTTAATAAACAACTCATTTGATGTTTTCCAGTCAGGTTTTAGACCTCATCACAGCACTGAGACTGCTCTTGTCAAGGTGACAAATGACATCCACCTGAACACTGACGCGGGCAAAGCCTCAGTCTTAATTCTGTTAGATCTGAGTGCTGCTTTTGACACTGTCGATCATGGGATACTTTTACAGAGACTAGAGGACTGGGTGGGCATCACTGGCACTGCTCTAAACTGGTTAAAGTCCTATCTGGAAGACAGGAAGTTCTTTGTCGAAATTGGTAACTGTGTCTCAGACCAGATACCCCTGACCTGTGGGTGCCCCAAGGGTCAATCCTGGGACCCCTTCTCTGTTCAACCTCTACATGCTGCCGTTAGGTCAGTTGATACGCAGCAAGAATGTGTCCTATCAACAATTACGCAGACGACACTCAGATCTATGTTTCACTGACGGCAGGTGAATATGGACCACTGGATTCACTCTGTCACTGCATCCAACAGATACAGTGTGTGGATGCCAAAGCAACTTTCTCCAGCTGAACTCAGACAAGACTGGAATCATCGTCTTTGGCCCACAGAAACAAAGAGAAAGTGTTAACAGTCACCTCCAGAGTCTCGCTCTAAAACCTACACATCAAGTTAGAAATCTGGGGTAATAATGGACTCAGATTTGAATTTTAACAGCCACGTCAGATCAATCACATCAGCAGCTTTTTACCATCTACAAAACATTGCCAAAATCAAAAGTATAGTGTCTAAACCAGACCTGGAGAGACTTATCCATGCGTTTGTCTCTAGTAGATTAGACTACTGTAACGGCTGCTCACTGGCCTCTCCAAACGAGCTGTAAAACAGCTGCAGTACATCCAGAACGCTGCTGCTCGGGTCCTGACTAGAACCAGGAAGTACGATCACATTAGTCCTGTGCTCAGGTCTCTGCACTGGCTCCTTGTGGCTCAGAGAATAGACTTCAAAGCAGCTCTGCTTGTATACAAGTCTCTCCATGGCCTAGCACCAAAGTACATCTCGGACATGCTAGTGCCATATGAACCATCTCGGACTCTGAGGACCTCAGGGACCGGCCTCCTGCTGGTGCCCAGAGTCAGGACTAAACATGGGGAATGTGCGTTTCAGTTTTATGCAGCTAAAATCTGGAACAGTCTTCCTGAGGATGTGAGACAGGCCGTTCTACTCTGGCAATGTTCAAATCTAAACTAAAAACTGTTTTGTTTGGCTGTGCATATGACTGAAATGCTTTTCTTTGCACTCTTCTCTTTTATGTCTTGAACTAAGAGTTTGTGATTTCTGCCAGGTCTTTGTGATTTTAATGCATTTTTCTTCCTGTTGTGTGAAGCACTTTGAATTGCCTTGTGTACGAATTGTGCTCTACAAATAAACTTGCCTTGCCTTGCCTGAATGCATCCAAAATTAGTCCAACACTTGTGTGCTGTGTAAAATTATCTAAGGACTAGTAGATGTAAACCAAGTCGTCAAAGCTCACCGTGTGAACGGTCAAAAACGTGAATCAGTAGCACTTGTGCACAGCTCAACCACTCACAATGAGCCCCAGTGCGCACATCACAAGGATGCATTAAAAACAACAACAACAAAAAGACGCACGATAAATGCACGCTTGTGAGTGAGGAGCTCAGGATGGTGCTGATTATGACACATAGCTATGCCACCACAGTGGTGCCTGGGCGAGGGCAGCGAGCGCACATCAAACTGAGCAAGTGCAGCACATACTCTGTGTCAGTCCTCCCCTGCTCTGGCATGTAATGTATGACACATTTGAACCACCTACAGGCCTGCTGTCTCCATGCCCATGCCGTGGGGTTTGGATGTGGGTTAGAGGGGTTATGGGGGTAGAAGTTGTTGGCCAGATTGTGCCAGTTTCTTCTGGTTTGCCCGCCGGTGGAAAGAAGTGTGCGTGTGAAATGACATTGTTAGCCTCAGGAGTGACAGGGAAGGCTGCGACGTTCAACCTGATTCTGTGAATTTTTTTTGTTATTTCTCCAAATATCCTTGTAATTTATCAGGGGACATGGGAGTGTGTGTGCTCACAGGAAAACAATTTCACTTTAAACAATAATAAATAGGCAACGCCCCCACAGATGCATACTGTTGTGGCTTGGCAAAAGTGTCTGCGTGCATTGATATATATAAATATAAAATAAGAGCATAAATCTTTATAGATATTTCCCAATATTCACAGAATTGTCTATCAGTTAGCTTACATTTAGTTCACAATAAAATGATAGTCTGAAGTACAACGTGGTATTGTGTACTTTTGTAAAGAAATCACATCCATCACTTAAACTCATACGTATTTTGCAACATGTGTCATGTCACTTTGGCCAGTGTTCACAGGAGCTTGTGTGAGTCACACTGACGGTCACTGCTACTTCACTTTGTGATTTGATGACTTCTCTATTTCAGAATCACATTGACGTATTTTGGAATTGTATCAGCTGTTGATTTGTGCCATTTTGAATAAAAAGTATATGCAAAGCCGAAATTTGGCCGAATCCCCTGTTCAAATGATGTTGATTCAAATCACAGCCAACAGAAATCAGAGCATGATGAATAGAGAAATTATGATTTGGAATGGTTTTATTTAAACTGCTAATTAGCTGCTAATTGTTACTTTTCTGATAACGACTGCCGCTTATTTAATGCACACCTCAAAAACCTGCTGAAAATGAGAAAGAGAGACAATGTTTGTAGCAGAAAGATGTGTTTCTGTGGTAAAGGGACCTTTCTAATATACATTTTATCATTGATCATTTTATTAGAAGTAATAGATGTATTAATGAAGTAGCATCCTGCAAAATGGCATCAGCTTGTGCTCATTTACAAGTCACACCAGTGATGTCTGCATTTGGCTGGTTGTACATTTGGTTATTGTGATAATATCACATTTTATTGTTACAATTATGAGAGAAACATCACATATAATGATTATTCATGATTACTGGCTCTGTCAAAACTTTCTGAATGATAAAGTAAACGTGACAAACAGTCCTATAAAAAGAGTTTAACACTGATTAGGTTCACTTTTTTGAGTAAATTGAAATGAAATGGCTTCTAAATTTGTTTTAGTTCTTAAGATGATAATAATCACAATATAAATAATATTGTAATGTACTCAAGTGAGTCTTTTACCTGTTCCAAAGGTCAATTTAGATTAGGAAATAAAACTTGAATACGCAGCTGCATGATGGTACTGCATGTTAAGACTAAAAGCTACCTGTTGGATACAGGGGTGCATATTTGGTCCGCTGAGGGGTAGAAGGGGGTAATAACAGATGAGAAAGCTCCATCCTGTGCCAATAGGAAGAGTTTGTTCCTCTGTGAGATACAGGAGACAGTGTCAACACACACGCTGGGCTCAATATAGCTGCTGTCACAGAGCCAGGCAGAGCTGCTCTCCTCTGCCGGCTGACACTGGCACCTCTCTCATCACCCTCATGCATACGTTCCTCCTGCGCCTCCCCTGCCGATCTGTCCATCAGTGTCGCCTTGTTGAAACTACTGCACTTTCTTTTCTCTCTTATGGGCTTCACACCGGGCCACTGGTTTTAGTTTCATTCTAGGGCCTTCCATGAGGTCTCAATTTTACATCTACATTTTTCCAATGGCGAGTGTATTTCCATTTTATACCTGACCCTGCAGCTTGTAGCTCTAGAACAGCTCACTCATTGTCATGGTGTGAACCTGGTCTATAAGTTGTGGGCAATCGCCACATGTTTACAGAAAGTTTTTTGAATGTGGTTTGTGCGTGTACAAACTGACTGTACATATGTTGATTGCAGACTGATTTGGAAAGAGCTTTTTGTTGCGCTGCTCCCACAGTTTGGCACACTCTCCAAACTGAACTGAAACTTTGTGAGCTGGTTTCTCTGAGGGGTTTAATTTCTACTTGCACGTGCACTTTTCTATATTGTCCTATTGTCATTCCTACAATGCTTTTATTGTATGTGACATGTGTAAATGACATGTGCTGCAAGGTCACACCTTGCAAATTAATTTGCTTCAATTTGCTTTTTTAATTTCCACTTTAATTCACTAGTCTGTTTTAAAAATACACGTTTGATGCACTGAGAAGTGACTGGGAAACGGGCTTCCAGAGCTGACTGCGGCAGCTTTGAAAAAAATAAAATAGTGGTGTTAAATTGGGAAACCAGACAGACATTACAGGATTCATAACAAATCTTGCACTTTGGCTAATAATATTATCATCATTAATAAATTATGCATGCCACATTTTTGACTAACAATTAAGTCAGATCTGCTTGTATTCATCCACATTTTGGGGAAAGCCACACAGAAATGCAGTCTGATATTCCAGATCTTAAACCTTGTAACCTAAATCTGTAATATTTTGAATTTTGACTCCTTCCCATCCGTGCCCTTTGGTCTACATTGGGCATAAACCGTCTCCTGAATCACTCACTGCTGTCTGGATGAGCCCCTTCCTCTTCTTGTCTCTCATCCTCCAGCCTCCTCCTCACCTCCTTCAGCACCTCCCTCAGCATCACTCTAATCCTATTACTCAAGTGTGAATACCAGCTGGGGAGCACAGGCCAAGGGGGCGGAGGAACACGGACAGAGGGGAACTGTGTCAAGGCCCTGACGCACTTTTACACATTCACTCATGCATTTACATGAGAGAGTAAATGAATGTCTTGAGTTTTAACAGCATGATTGTGTCAGTCATTCAGATTTACCATACAGCTCTATCATATCCTTGTCCCAGAGCACTTTAGGGAGGCTTTATGCTTCTACTCATTTTAACTGCCATAGAGAGAACAGACACAAGTTGGTTTTACCTGTGGAAACAACGTTCATCATGGACAAAAAAATGTGAAAACATCAACATTACAATCTTTATCAGTAAAATGGATATTAGTTATTTGATCAGGTTTCCTTTATGTCTGGGAACACAGACAGGTCATGTCCGTAAAATATTTTTTCTTTTTTAGCATCTAATAAGCCATATAGGGCTACTAATTTCAGACAAAATTAAATATATTTTCACGGGGTAAAAACTTACTGCTTTAAGTTTAGATTTCTGTCACAACTTGTCAGTAATTGTAAATATTAAAGACACAATAGTCACCTTCTGGAATGTATGTTAAGAAGGAAAGCCAGCGAGCGGCCGGGGTAATGCTATCTGGCTGTGTCTCCTGGCGGTTGGAACTGGCAAGCTTGAAAATAAACAAGTTCTTTGATGACAAAGAGCCCATTGACTGTTACTCCCTCTCTTCTTAGTTTCTCTCACTCCTTATTCTCCACAGTTCTGCTCCCTTGTCCTGTGTCCCTCTTGGCCGGGGCCTGTGAGGACGAGGTGAAGGCAGAGGATGAGGACAGAGGGTGAGGACAGAGGGTGAGGGGCAGAGGGTGAGGACAGAGGGTGAGGACAGAGGGTGAGGGACAGAGGGTGAGGGACAGAGAGGAGGACAGAGGGTGAGGACAGAGGGTGGTGCAGGGTGAGGACAGATGTTGAGGACAGAGGGTGAGGACAGAGGGTGAGGACAGAGGGTGAGGACAGAGGGTGAGGGCAGAGGGTGAGGCACAGAAGGGTGAGGGACAGAGGGTGAGGGCAGAGGGTGAGGGCAGAGGGTGAGGGCAGAGGGTGAGGACAGAGGTGAGGGAGGGTGAGGGCAGAGGGTGGGGACAGAGGGTGAGGACAGAGGGTGAGGATAGAGGGTGGGACAGAGGGTGAGGGCAAGGTTGTGGGGACAAGGGTGGGAAAGAGGGTTGGGAACAAGAGGGTGAGGTCAGTCAATCAGGTACAAGAGGGGGGAAAGAGGGTGGGGACAGATCACAGAAACAAACAGACAACATGTGCAACTGTGGCGGTTGCCATCTTGCTTTGTGCCAAGTTCCTTGCATGGGTCAATCACTACATAAAATCGGCACCCTTGTAGTTCAAACAAACTTATGATGATCTATGACTCAGTAACATGTGACTTTGCATACCCATGTTCTAATCACATTCACTATGTACATATTACACCTCTGTTGATTGTTTGACGCCCTTTCCAGGAAGCACAGGCCTTCCCCTGTGTGGTTGCTTGGATAAATTGTGTGTGTGTTGTATAGTACAGTGGATGTGAGTGTGCTTTGCCTGTGGTGGCACTGGTTAGTGGGCTACCACACCCATTGTCCATGGTAATTACTCTGACTCGGGCCATCTGTGTTTTAGAGACACAGACCAGAAGAAATCAGTGGGCCTGCCGATGAGCCATGCTTTAGTTAAACCACAGACTCTTTATGTGGGAGCTTTATAGTTTAGTAATCATGATGCTTGTAAAAATGTTCAATGCTGATTCCAAATGTATAAAACCCGGCTGTCCTTTCTAGGCTGAGACTTCTTTAAAATGGACAGAGGCAAAGTGGAAAATGTTCGAGTCAGAATCCAGTTGGCTCAGAGAAGACATCAGCTTCTATTGAACACACTGCTTCTGTCGTGCAAGGCACTGCTTTGAATTACATTAAAAAAAACTATTGACACACACACAACTGGAAAGGTTTGTGTCAAGGATTAGGATATTTACTTGTTTTCAGTGCAGAAAGTCAGTGAAATCAGTAGCAGTGTCATTAGGGCTATTTTATGTCCAGCAGATACTAATCATAATTAAGAATTAAGTGCTCTCTTGTAGCTCCTCTGGTGGTGGGGCCCTGCCACTGCTTGTCTCTATAGAGATGCTATTGTTTTAGCTGGAATATTCATTTCTTAAAGGATTGCAGCAAACTGTCGAGAGACTGCCAGTTTTGAAGTCACCACGCTGCATGTTGCTCACTTGGAGTGCACATGTGCTATCCACTCCATCACCAAGCGGCACAACTGGAATATTCCCATAGTATGGCATTAAATTTACCTCTTTGCATTTTGAATTACCTCGGGATCAGGATCGGGGGTCGTCTTTTCACAGATTTGACCAGTGCCACCTGCTTGTCTCCACATCTCTGTCAAAGCTGTAACATCTCCATGGAAACAAGCAGGTGGCGGAGCCTCCACCAGAAAAGTTACATAGTGCACCTTTAATCACATGTTTAGACTTGCTTGGAGCCTGAGAGGACCCATGTTTTGTTAATGTGTTGTTTCCTGGTTTTGGATATAGTTTTATACTTGCTTATTCGTGCTTAGTATTTTATTTGCATACATATTACTCCGCTGCCAATTCCGTTGTTGTGTCAGTTTTGTCGAGGCCGTTTATTCAAAACTATAATCCGACCATTACGGATGTGTCAGATGAGGTTGGGGGAGGGTCAGAGTGCACTTGTATAGTGGAGATAACTCGAGATATTCAAATTTATCCAACACAGTGAACTGACTACACAAGTGCTTCAGTGACAAAACCTCTGCTCTGCCCTCTCTCTCTCTTTCTTCTCTGTCTTTCTCTGTGCAGCGTCTGTCTGTCACTCTGATTAGGAACGGACTGGGCAACATAAAGCACGCAGCGGATGAAAAGAGCGGGACGGGACTTACAAATAATGTGGAACCAATGGGACAAGGCTCTGGTGTGTAATGCACTGTTCTTCAAACACTTCTCTGGGTTGTGTTGTTTCAGACTTGGTTATAAAATGGTACATCAGAACAGAAATATTTGCTCATCATTGGCCAGGCCAGGCCCAGAATTGGGGGTAAAACTAGGTTTCAGATGACATCATACATTCAAGGCCTGTAATTACAGTTCATGGAAATGGGGGTTATGTAAAATAGGAGCATGTTCAACATTTGGACGAATTTCCTTGTTTTCTTGTAAAAAACATTAAAAAATATTTATATATTATTTTATTTTGTGTTTGAAAACTACGCTCTATTATACGATTAGCGTCTAATTATCATTGTGGTAATAACATTGCTATTGACTTTTCTTAGTATATACATGTTTTTATTTGACAACACTTCTGAGAAAATCATATTCATATCATATTCTAGGAAACCAACACTCGAATCAAACCAAATGTTTTTGTTGTTGTCATTTCACTTTTTGATTTTGTGTCTAATTTAGTTGTGGAGTTGCTGAGAGGTGTAAGAGCCATGATGAGGGAGGAGTTTTCTACCCATCTGTAAGCTTAAAAACATATTGTCATAACCATAACAGTGACATGAGAAGCAAGAGGCTTCCTCTAAACATTTGAGGAAGATTTTCAAACAACTGAACTGTGTCAGATTGAATTTCTAAATGACTTCAACATAGAAGATAAAGCCAACTTGAAGGAGTTTTTACTGTGGATAATACACTCATTTTCTAACTCCTGCACACTTGAGAAGTTTAGGCTCAGACTGTTTGACTTAAGTTTCAAGTTCAACTAAGCCACAGCCTAAATAGGCAATCAAGTAAAAATAATATACAGGGCTAGCCCAAAAATGCAACTTTGAAGAGTTTTTGTGTGCATTTGAAACAAACCTAATCTGGGCCGGTGTGGAGGTAGAATTCTGAACAGAAACAAATACTCTTTGAAAAACCAAGTCAGGTTTTGCAGAACTATCTATACAATATAATAGGCCTACCACATGCAGAGCAGTGACGTGCATTCAGGGGAGGCGGAGCCTCACCTGTCAATCTTGGGTGAAAAAAAACTGAATTATAAAATATAATAAAAGTTCATGTCATTTGTCATCTGGTATGTATTATAAACTCCCTTTTCCAATATGGAACTTTTTTTCAATTAAGAATATCAGAATTTCCGAATGTCCCGTATCTCCCGTTCAAACACAGGGAGGGGGCGCCGTGAGGCAGCACCGCGCTCTGCCTCACGGCGCACAGTAAAATGCATTACGACGGAGTATGAGGGCCAAACCCCCCCCCCCAAAAAAATGCAGAGCACTACGAGAATAAACTCGAGATTAAAGTCATACATTTATGAGAATAAATTCGTAGTCAAATAAAGTCGACATCTAAAACGTTTAGGGGCCGCTGTGTCAAAGTGACGTGCAACGTCCCACATCCAGGATGCAAAAGAATGGGCTTGGATGAGTAAACATCTTAGAACTACATAAAAACAAGACAGATCGCCACTGCAGTTCAGCAGCACCTTTCCTGTTACGCATCATTCACAAACTGTTGGATCAACCCTTTACTTTCTCCATGGCGTAGCTGTAGTGGACCAGCCGTGCTCCGTGCCACAGCCCCCCGCAGACAGGTGGAGGAGCCTCGGTGTTATATTCATACATGCTCTTCTCTATTGCTTTGTTTCTCTACGTGGGACTTTGTGCACAATCACTGTTCTTACGTGCTCATTGTGGATGTTACTACGGCCCCTGTAGCGGCCCGAGGAGCCGTGCGCACCGGGAAGCCTCAGTTTTACACACGATTCTAACCTTTTTGGCATCTCTTGGACAAACGTGGTAAACACACCAGCTCACACTGGACAGCATGATGGTGGTTGGTGGTGATTAATTTTTGGGCATGCACCAATTGTCTTGCGGAAGAAGATTGATGATGACACCAATTGCGTTCATGTTTGTTAAGCGATGTTTTTACGCACACTCCATCATCCATACAAGCCTCTTACAGCCGAGTAACACAACTACAGCCTAACACACCCATGTAGCCCAGGCTGATAACTACAATGAGAGGATACTATAGCTAATAAAGACATATAGAGCTCACATGACGTGCGCACTGGCTCCAACAAGCCCGCAGTGCTGTGTGTTGTAAAACCTGTGCACACAAATAACTCATATGAACGATGACGTTATACAAAGTTTAGAACGGGTGACGAGGCGGGGGAGGGAGGGTCGAGGGAGCAGATTATTGGAGAAAATCGTCCAAGACTCCCTCACCTGCGGCTGTGGCTCTGAGCGCGGTCGTCCTGCCCAGTGCCCAGGAGCTGAGCTCCGCACACAGGCCCTTAACCAGAAGGACATGGGGCGCTGCACAGGGGAAATGATTGATTGTGATGTCTAAAAGGCTCGCATTATAAAGTTCGATATCTACTTGTGGGCTTTTGAGTTAACTTTTAACTCATCCAAGCCATTTTGACTACGACTTTAATCTTGTTAATTTACAAGTTTATTCTCCGTAGTGCTCCGCATTTTAAATTTTTTTTGGGTTGGCCCTTATACTCGTAATGCATGGCTGTATGTGGTGCAGATAACGTGTCGCTGTCCCTCTGTATATGAAAAATAAAACACTCTCTTGACGATATGCTCTGTACGTCCATATTCTGGATATGTATGAAATGTATTTCTGAAACGTGTTTTGGCTCGCAGATTCATTATAAAAACAGCAGTAAAAGTTCACTTCGGTGAGGCAAAACAATACGTCTGCCTCACGGCAGAGGGCGCGACTGAGCCGTGGACTGCTGCGCTATCTTCTTCGTTCTTGAACTTGAACTTGTTTATTCTTATTTACAATCCGGTTTAATCAAAATGTAAGTGAGACCATAAACCTTCATTTATTTTGGCTGAAATAGGCTGGAATTTGGCTCAATTGGAATTAATTTTGACCTTAAATCAAATATATCTCATGTTTGTGTAAAGAACGCTGAAATGAGATATATAGCACAACTCATTGCCTGTCGTCAATCGAATAATGTTTCAGGTGCTCTTTTGGGTTCATCCACATTGGTAAATCTGACTCTGAAAGAGTGAGTGCCTCACTCGGACCTCACTGCATGTCACTGATGCAGAGTAACAGAGAAACTGTGAAATACCTGTTTTTAGAGTTACTGACTAACCGGCGCGCTTGTAATTGCCACTTCATCATCAAGCCTCTGATAAAGCGGGTAGATTACAGCCGTGCACTGATTGACGCAATTGAGCGCTGTGGAGCCATAATGCAGCCAACAGGATTCTGAGTGTCGCGCTCCTTCACCTCCGCTCTGTTCCATGTTTTGCACATGCATTGAATCTGATTGTCAAGAAAGCTCTGAATCAAACCCCTGTCATCAAGGACATAAGACAAAAATCAAGAAAAGTTGTGGGATCGTTTTTATTCAAGCTGCAAAGCCAAGGACAAAATTGACGGAGATTCAAGTGCTGATGGGGAGACCATCTTTAAAACGTATTCAAGAAATTGAAACAAGATGGAATAGCACATATGACATGCTGCAAAGGCTGTTCGAACAGCGGGAACCTGTGGGTGCTGCACTGTCTAACTTGGACAATGATGCTTCTCCTCTGACCAGTTCAGAATATGATAGAATTCAGGAGACGTTATTTTTGTTTTTTTTCTGGTAGGCCTACAGTTTTTCACTGCATTATATCACTTTCCCTCAACCCTTGTCTTGTGTTGAATCTGATCTAGTCTTACCAAAACAGAGCTGTCAGAGGAGAAGAGAGTGTCAGCTTCAAAACCCCTGTATCGGATGTTACAGTAAACTGTCAGAGAAGTTGTGGCACTCAACTCAGGAATCAGCAGTTTGGTATGTTTGTTGTTTTATTATCATTATCATTATCATTATTATGTAGTCGCTTTCTCGAAGGAGGGACTACAAATGAGATGTGGCAATTATGAAACATTTTGTGCCTTGGCACTGGCAACTTCACTCGACCTGAGATTCACACATTTGGCGTTCAGGAAATCCATCAAAAGGACATGAAGCGGAGAAAATGAAGCGGAGAAACAATTAACAATGGAGTGTGTCTCTTTAATGCGATCGAACACCTCAACCTCGTACGTATTTGTATTGCACCACTGTTTGAAAAGTTACTATTATTCATTTATTTATTTATTTATCGAATATAAAACACCAAGACCAGGACCATCCCACTCTACATCATCATCATCATCTACTTCAGCGGAGGGCCTTTGGGACATGTTTGACAAAAAGATGCAGGAAAACACCACCACACAAAGCGCAGATGCCACTGTAGAAGTAAAGAAATATCTCCAGGATCAGTTTTGTTTCCCGGACAGAGGACCCTTTACACTATTGGAAGGAGAGAGCTGTGCTATTTCCCCATTTGTTTGTCGTATTGTCCAAAAAATACCTGTGTATGCCAGCAACAAGTGTACCATGTGAGAGACTTTTTTCTAAGGCAGGAGTGATAAGTAAGAAAAGAGATAGGCTAAATCCATTCACAGCAGAAAATAATTATATTTTTGAATTAAAACTTTGAAAGGTAAAAAAAAAAAAAAAAGTTTCTTGTTTTATGTAATGTAAAACTAATGCAAATACAAAAATAACACACACACACACACACACACACACACAATAAATAAAACCATATTTGAGGGGTAACAATTTTTAATAAGATGGTCGTGTTTCAGCACTTGGTTCAATCATTGAGGCTTTTGTAATACTAACACGTTGCCACTAGATGTCACTGTGGAGAAGGTTTTGGAAATGTGATTCGAAGCGGTGGCACAATCGCTTCAACTGTTTTGGTATTTTATGGCGCTTCATATCCATCCCTAAGAACAGGTCAGAATCTAATAGAAAACAGCTCATGATTCTTGTTCAAAAGAACGCGCTAACTGATTGTTTCTCTGTCGAGACAACAAGAGATGCTGGGATAGGCCTGTATAAATACAGCGGCTGTACATTTGAAGGCCGGTTGCATCACTTCCTGCGCGACAAAGCTGTCCCATTTCATGCAGCCCAAGAATGCGGCCGACAAATGTGGCCTGCGCTTTCCATGAAGATTGGTCGTGAATGAAGGCCGTGAAAATGCACACTTTGCGGCCTTTTATATCCCATAATGCACGGCACTAGTTGTAGCGGTAGACTACTGTTCCCAGAATGCTTTGCCATACGTGTGTTGTGGAACTTCCGGTTAATGAGTAAACGAGTTACTAGACATGAGTCTCTTGTGTCCCGAGTCTTCCTTATACATGGTGTCAGAAGTGGCGAACTGTCAGTCTCCGCGGCATTTTCAGATGCAGTGCTGTGTGGATAACTTGTGGAAGAAGTTTTTGGCAGTTTTTTAGAGAGAAAATGACCGTTGCGCAGGCGAAAGCTGTCATCGGCGCTAACTAAAAGGTGTGCGTGCGTAGCCGCACCCACATGTCGGAGGAGGGAGAAGTGAAGAGCAACGGCGCATCAGACAACTCTGATCCTGAACGCGACAACGCCAGGGATTTGCAAAGAGAGATGGCGACCACGGTGCAAATAACTCATTTGATTTCTCACAGCCTACAGATTGGCCAAAGTGGATCAGAAGATTTGAAAGGTTTCGCATTGCAACAGCTCTTGACAACAAGCCGGAGGAATATCAGGTGAATTCGCTCTTGTACGCAATGGGTGATGCAGCTGACAATGTTTTAGCTGTTTTACCACTGAGCAATGACAATAGAAAGAACTATGCAGCAGTTAAAGCAGCATTTGATCAACATTATGTGGGAAAACACGTGATTTTTGAAAGAGCGCAGTTCAACTCCAGACGTCAACAAGATGGTGAGAGTGCAGAATCCTTTATCACAGCTGTACACAAACTTGCAGAAAATTGTGGATTTGGAATGCTTAAAGAGGAACTTATAAGGGACAGAGTTGTAGTTGGCATAAGAGACAAAAGATTGTCAGAGCAGCTACAAATGGACTCAGAATTAACACTTGCCCAAAGCCATTTAGAAGGTCAGGCAGAGTGAAACTGTAAAGAAACAACAGACAATTCTACACAGCAGTTCTGCAGAAGACAAAGCACTGAACATAGACACTATACGAACAAATCTCAAACGAGGCAAGTCTAAAACATGGCTGAAGAAGGAACAAAAATTAACCAAGCACAATGAAAAAGAATGCAGTCGTTGTGGACGGAAGAACAAACACTCTTGGAAAGACTGCCCAGCTAAAGACGCACAGTGTCGGAAATGTCTGAAGAAAGGACATTTTGCTGTAGCTTGTCGTAGTAGTGAAGCAGCAGGTTTACGTGAAGTGACCGAAAATCAGAATGATACAGATAGATAGCGAAGCGTTCGTATTCTTAGGGGAAATAGGAACAAACAGGTCCGAGCCCTGGGTTCAAAAGGTCAAGTTAAATGGGGAAAATGTTGCATTGTGGTGATTCCTAGACCAGCAAAGAAGCCCCCAGAATATGTGTGGACCTCACACCCTTGAACACAGCTGTAAAAAGGGAACGCCATATTCTTCCAGCAGTGGATCAAACACTGGCAATGATGAAAGACGCTAAAGTGTTCACAAAGCTCGATGCTCGTTCCGGATTTTGGCAAATACCTCTCACGCAAGAGTCAAGGCATCTCACGACATTCATAACACCTTTTGGGAGGTTTCACTTCAATAGACTTCCCTTCGGCATAGCATCAGCACCCGAACATTTCCAAAGGAGAATGTCACAGATGTTGGAGGACTTTGATGGTGTGATCTGTCATGCCGATGATGTGATGGTGTATGGCAGGGACAGACAGGAGCATGACCAGAGACTGCATCATGTGCTCAAAAAGTTCCAAAAGGAGGGCCTCACGCTTAACGAGAAGTGTGAGTTTGCCAAAAAGGAAATCATTTTTGTGGGACACAAAGTTTCTGCAAAAGGCATCGAGGCAGATCCAGACAAGGTAAAAGCAATCCAGCAGCTGCCACAGCCCCAGAGTGTGGAGGATGTGCGCCGCCTCTTGGGCATGGTTAACTATCTTGCCAAGTTTATGCCGCAGTTGGCCACGATCACCACACCGCTAAAGGAGCTGCAGAAAGAGAGGAACGAGTGGACTTGGGCAGAGCCACAGGAAACAGCGTTTCAGAGGATAAAAGAGATCTTAAGTTCTCCTGAAGTGCTTGCTCAGTATTCCAACAATGCAGATACAAGAGTAGCTGCGGATGCATCGCCATACGGTATTGGAGCCGTGCTCTCTCAGAAACAGTCAGACGGCTCGTGGCGGCCAGTGACCTACATTTCAAGAGGACTAACCGACACTGAGAGGCGCTATGCGCAAATAGAAAAGGAGGCGCTCGCTGCCACGTGGGCATCTGAAAGACTTTCATCTTACCTCATGGGGTTACAGTTCACGCTTATTATGGATCACAAGCCTTTGGTCCCTCTTCTGAGCACAAGAGGCTTGGATGACCTTCCTCCACGCATTCTGAGATTCCGCCTTAGGCTGCTACGATTCTCGTTCCACATCAGACCTCCTGATAGACTGAATTTGTAAATATTGCAGGTTCAAATAACATGGTGTTCCAAACAGAAGTTAAGGTAAAATACAGCTGGTTATATACAAAAGAAAAAGAAATGTTCACGCTAAAATATGCTGTATATTTGTATGTTTATGTGTTATGTTTGGTGTCTACTTTAAAAGGTTTAACTTTAGCTAAAAGGAGGAGGTGTAGCGGTAGACTACTGTTCCCAGAATGCTTTGCCATGCGTGTGCTGTGGAACTTCCGGATAATGAGTAAACGAGTTACTAGACATGAGTCTCTTGTGTCCCGAGTCTTCCTTATACACTAGTCAGATGTTTTTAATACAGGCGGAGCGAAACAGCCCCCCCCCCCCCCCATGTAAGTACACGCACGAGTGTACTTACGAGTGCATAAAATAAGCGCATAACGCTCCCAAAACTGTAAAAGAAGTTTGGTTTAACTGTAAATTGCAGCTAAGTGTAATGTGTTTTCTGTAACACACTGATATAACAAGAGATCACTTAAACCAATGAATCGGGAGTAAAAATGTTTAGTCTTAATTATGGTTTCTGTTGACTGCCGTAAATGAGACGTTGTGAACATGACAAACAAGCTCTATTCTGATCATTAAATATATTTTCTCCAGAAACACAGATCTCTCTCTTTATAAAAAGTGACTTAAATGCACATATTACCTTTCATGTATTCCCTTGGCAATATAAAATCCCATTCTGAAATGAACAAGGCACATTTAATTTCACTTCTAGATCATTTTGAGAGTTATCACAGGAACATTGGTAATTATTATATTTTACAAGAGCTGAACATAATATTTTGTTTTTCGACAAAAGATTTGGGATTTGGGGTTTTAATACGTCCATGGGTGTAATTTGTGTGGCGTTTGCATAAGAAGCAAGTCTTGGTTGCTAGGTAACATCATCAACAATATGTTTACTGAGCTGGGTGAATTCTGTAGATGACAACACAATATATGTAGTTGATGATGTAAGCGCATTGACTGAGGTTCGGGAGCGGGACCACGGCTCAACATCCTACTCCTCCAGCAACCACGCCTCCACTCTTTAACCACACCTCTAATTACCCAGAAGCCTTGTTTATACAGACCTATCCCTACATCTCTTGTTGTCTCTGATCTCTCTACAAAGAGACAATCAGTCAGCGCGTTAGTTTGGACAAGAATCATGAGCCGTTTTCGAACCTGTTCCCAGTCTCAACTTTCAGTCGGTTGTATCTCCAGTAGTCACGTTCCCCAGAGGACTCGCCAACGTAGGTCCCCTCTCCGCCGCGCACACACGGTAGGCGTGATTCCATAGCCTCTGAACACCTTAATCTCAGTACGCGCCTCTTCCGCGGACCCCAACCTCTGGGGCGTCTACACACACTCACACACACACACACACACACACACACACACACACCGACCTCTACTCCATAGGCAACGGGACCCACGCACTCTCCTTCTCGTTCTTCTCCTCCTCATTCAACTTGCCACAGCGCGGCCTCAGCTCGCGCCACAGTTCCCGCCAAGGCACCGCTCCCCGTGCTGCATCCGTGCACCGCTCCCCCGCGCCGCTTCCCCGCGCTGCATCCGTGCGCCACATCCGTGCGCGTGTCCACGCAGCTAGACACCAGAGACCGGATCGCGGCTTGCCTGCAGTGGGCCAAAGTCAGAAGGCATTTATTTCAGACACTATGATGATAAATATCCACTTGTCGTCAGCAAGCCCCCGGAAAACAAAATGGCGCCCAATTCAAGCCAATGGTGTGTGCTCATTGGCGCATGTCTCCAAAAAAGTTTCTTCCGCATTACTTCCTAAATGGGGGCTAGTGCCTCCCCCCTTTGTGACCAGTCCGCGTACACCGTTCACCGTGAAGTCAATGTGATTTTTAAGGATTTTTCGAAACGGTAAAAAGAGTGAAATTCCTTCTATTTTATTTTTAGACTAAAAAGAATTGAGCACTTTCGGTAATTTTAGAGGCCGAGCTCTTGAAATGGTCAGGCCGGGAGGCTGCAGTCCCACGGAGTGGCCACTACTCAATTTGGATCGGGGGACAGAGGGCGCGCGCCTTATCCAGTTAATATAATACATCCATGGTTGTCAGCTTCGCACTTCCTGGTTCCCTGTACAGAGCGCGCTCAGCTGATGATGTCATTATCGCCCCACGGGCCCGCAGCCCGACCTCTCAGCTCCCCCTGGTGGCGAAAGCCAGGTTGTATAACCCCCGTGCCTGCTCCCTCTGTTCTCAATCTCATTTCATCATTTCTCTCATCCCGTTCTTTCAATGCACTTAACCCCCACACACATGCATCCCTTCATCCCTTCATCCCTCCTCTACACCTACTGCTACAGCTACAGCTGAAATCCAAGTTACCTAACGTAACTATGGTTGTAAGAGTACGCATGTAGCCTTTGCTTTTAGCACATATGACAGAACAGGCTAATCACAGGACCACCTCGAGGCCCCCCCTTCCCCTTCTCCCCTCCCCCCCTACCTAAACACCCAATGCTCTTTATCATTGGCCTCTCTCATTCTGGCTTAAGCTATTTTATCTATTCGCTCGCTCTGCTCATGCTTACTTATACTACACTATTCAGACAGTTGCTAATCAAGCTGTTCCTACTCTATTTTACGTGAAGTCTCAGCTTCCTTTTCTGCCAACATACGCTGCCTTCACACCTCGTAGGCTCACAGTTATGCTTTCACTACATCACGATCATGTAACATCCAGCCGTTTGACTCACATCCCTCTTTCGACCCTCTACTCTGTTCATCAATCCTTCTCACTTACAGGCTAACTCAAAATCTCAATCAGTCTTCCTCCAGCTCTTCCTCAGCTGCCGATTCAATATCTCTGGCGATCAGGTTTCCTTTTCTGTTTCATTCAAAGGAGACATCGCTCAACGTGCGCCTCAATCCATCGTGCATCAATTGATGCATAGAAGACCGCTCAGCGCACTCCAGCCCCTTCCAACTCATTCCAGCTGCCATACGCACTAGACCAGGGGTGTCAAACTCATTTGGGCCAGGGGCCACTTTTCGACGCTCAGGCTGGGGTCGCGGGCCGAACATAATGTAAAAAAAAAAAAAAACAATAAAAAATATAACAAATGTTATATATAGCCTAGTAATAGTTCTATGTGGACACTGAGTCCATATTCATGCATCAGCAGCAGGAACAGGAACATGGACGTTGATATGAATTCTGATATTAAATGTTTGTATCACAGACATGTTAATATTGCTGCACAAACTCAATATGAGCTCACTATTTTTGCAGTTTAATCTTATTTTAGTGACAAATGATTCATGTGGTGAATCAAATGAGAGCTCAAAGCAGCTTCACTCTGTCATGTTCAGACTTTATTACACTCTGACCTGTGTTTTTACCTGTGGCTCATGATCTGTCCAGGTTTTGCACTGGTTTGGATGTTTTCCTCACAGAGTTGTCAGCAAAGAAGTTTGTTTTCTTGTTGTTAGCTTCACATTAGCGCCGCTTTTAGCACAGCTCTAACATCCACAAAACCGCCTCTTTTCTTTTTTCCTCGTGTTTCCCACGATCTGCCCTGGAGAGCGCCACGTGTGTTCGATTTTAAACCTGCTGCGATGAGTGTCGCTGGTCGCTGTCCCTCGGCACTTGAGCTGCAGCACACAGCGCAGGGAGGGGCCACGGGGGAGCAGCGCGGGGGAGGGCCGCGGCTGCAAAGGATTGTGGGAATTGTAGTTCTAGCGATAAAAACGCGATATATCTATTGGAAATGAATAATTATAAACTAGATATGTTCGGCGGGCCAGATGAAAACGTCTGGCGGGCCACATCTGGCCCGCGGGCCTTGAGTTTGACACATGTGCACTAGACAGTCCTCAAGCACTTAGTCTTCTCTAGCAGGCATTCAGATCATCCTACAGGGCAAGCTTCTTCATTCCAGACCAAGAATCTGCTTCTCGTCTCTATGATGAGTAACTTTAATTCACCTCAAGTCAACACACAGAAGTAGCAGACTCACGCATTTAATATTCATGCGACCATCAAACTCCTAGGTAGAACGATTCTTTCTCTGGTTCCAAGGTTTCAAGGGAAGAAGCTCGTTCTGTCTACTCTTCACAGATCCTCCACGGCCGTTCGAATTATACCCCACTATTGTTCTAGACATTCTTTTGGGGGTTTGATTAGTCAGAAGGCACTCATTCGAAAACACTTCTTTAGTAGATCAGTAAGGGATATTCTTCACGCCGAACCTCATAGCTCTCAAGACTCGTAGTCTACTCTCTTCCATCAGTCCGTCACTTGCATGCTTGTATTCGAGTCACTATAATCAGCCAACTTCTACTCTCAATTTGCTGTCCCCAAAATCCGATGCTCAGCACCGAACTTAATTCCTCTTCTTCAATCTTCAGGAACCATCTAAATCAGACTACCCTCTCTTTCGTTCCACTCATTCTCAATCTCATTCAGCTCTCCATTAAGTTCCCTCATCCATCACTCATAGTGATTTCATTACTATCTGCAACTCCTTTATAAGGATAAGTATCCACGATTGCTCGTCCGAAACTTCTCGTTAGTCACATCACTGCATCCTTATCGATATCACTTCGAAGATCGGTTCAGACATCTTTATGCTTCCATCCATCGACTCTAATCAATTGATCTTCTTGAGATCCAGAACAGATGTTAATATCATAACAATTGCCTCAGTGTCGCAGAATTGCTCAATGGTTTAATATGAAAATAACATATACAAAAATAATAACACTACGTTTACAGTGACATATTGTTTCATTGGTTTCTTTTTTATTTAATATTTTTTTTGTAATTTCTCAACATTTTGTACACTCAAAACCTTTTGATTATACTATATATATACTATATATCATAATTTCCATTTAAATATTTCATGTTAAACAATATACCTTTTCAGTAGTAAGTATCATCTTTAAATCTAAATTATTGACATTAGCTCATGAAAGAAAAAATACACAAAAAAAACATGGAATTGGTATCTTTTTGTTTTTAAAAAAATTACAAAAAATAAAGACATTTATGAAATAATAAGCCACTGTAAAAATAGAATTAATTAGTTGCAGGTTTTACATCTCATTTTCCATGTCGGGCCAATTCTAATATTCTGAAGCAAATTTGTTCATCACATAAAATCTCTTTGCAAACATATGTGTGTTACCTGAGCAACCGCGCGTCTAAAGTTCACTCATGAGCCAACGATCACAGCCATTTACAAAAAATGGATAAGATTAAGAGTGTAGGGGACGCGGTACAGGTTTTATCTTGAGACATTTGTGGGTCTCATCTCTGAATAGAAGATGTCAGGTAAATGACAGAACAAAAACAAAGCATTAATATTAATAATAATCAAGAAGCACTAGGAAAATCAGGTCTACCAGATACTACAAGGGGTGTTCAGCTGGCTAATGTTAAATGCACAGTTTCATCACAACATTCTATAGTCCACCTGTTTGTAATGGGGCTCAGCTAAAATGAAAAGTACAGATATTTGCTTTGTTATATATACTGAGTTCAAGGGTCTTGTCACTAATAATTATTGGTTCAACATTTGTACTTTTACCTATTGCTGTGGCTATTTCTTATAAGAAACAATGTTCTCATCATGAGGGATGAGAACATGGCTCTTTCCAACATCTGGGAACATGACTTCATCATATTCTAGCAGCAGAACACTGACCTCTTCTGGTGGGTCTGAGTTATTACTAGTTCATAATAGTGCCAGGATAGATGGCTGCAGAATGTGGCTAATGATTCACTTCCATTAGGCTCTCTCAATGTGAGAGTGGCTACATAAAATACTCTATACTAAATACTGTGACTAAAATGGTTTGCCATAAATAAATGGAAGAGCTGTTCCTCAGAGAGGAAAAGGTGTTCTCTAAAAGATAAGCCATGGTCTAAACCTGTACATATAGAATTGTGTAGATTGTTGGACATCTTAGAACTGTAGTTTGCAGATAACTTTTATAAGCAAGTCAAATGCACTGAATTAAATTAGTGTTATAACTGTAATTTAAACTTTTATTGTTTGCATGAAGTCGATCTGTTGGCCTATTTTATATTCACCTCACAGTTTGTATTCACACAATAAAATCATGGGTCCTATAATAGGCATTTCACATTTGCTTAAGGTGAAACATATATATTTTCTTTGAAAAAGTAATTATTTTATTGAATGCAATTTTTTAAACTAATTACAAAACCTATTAACATTAAATTAACTTTCATAATGCTGTATCTGTACTTGAAAATAAATGTTGTGCTGTTTCCTGAGATAAATAACCTGCTTTAAAAAAACATACAACAAAATGTAGTGTCAAATGATTTATTGTAGAATAAAAACACATTCACATTTTCAAACAAGACTTATACACTTTAAAACCAGAACAAGTTGGAAGAAGTGGAGCGCTGCAGAAACAAAATAATAAATCCACAAGCACTAAATTCCAAGGAGTAATCAATTCCATAAAATTGCTCTGAACAGAGTAAAATAAACAGACTATAATTTGCAAATATGCTGTGGCTAAATATGAAGATATATTTACGTACAAGGCGAGCTAAACTAAGGAATTGGAAGGATTAATTGATTGATGCATTTCAGCTGTAGACATCATTCACTCACAGCTGATGGAGAGTTCTGCAGGATCACTGATGCTGCTACTGACAGGATTAGACACTTTACATCTGAACTGACCCTGGTCAGAGCGCCACACAGTGGCTATAGTGAGAGTTGCGCCTCCATCAGTGAGACTCACTCTGTCACTGGCTGTGACTTCAGAACTGCCATTTAACCAGAGGAAAGACAGAGAGGGGCCAGAGGCAGAGCAGGAGAGGGTCACAGAACTGTTGAACTCCACCAAGTCTGAGCTGCTGACCGTGACTGTGACATTAGACACTGGCTCTGTGGGAGGAGAGACAGAGAGTCATTTAATCAACATACAAAAAGAGAATGAATGCCATGGCGATCATATATGCCTGTGCCAACCCACTTTCACCTTGAGCAGTGATTCCAAACCTATGGGTTGGAATCTAAATGAGGGTCCCCAGAGTGAGGTGGATTTGGGATTGAGGATTTTATATTGATAACTGTTCAATAACATTTGTATTAATCATAAAACAATCAAGAACCTGATGTTGTACGAATAATATTAAAATACTGATCACATTTTATTAAAAAACAATTTTAATACAAATATATTTTAATGTTTAATATATGGTGCTATATGAGATTCAAATTTGAGTAGTTACCATGATACGTTTACATAATAATAAAAAAAAATTACCATAAACATTCAATTTAGTTCTCCCAACTTTTTTGTTTTCTCCTGCTGGAAGAATTATAACTGTNTTTGTATTCACACAATAAAAATCATGGGTCTATAATAGGCATTTCACATTTGCTTAAGGTGAAACATATATTATCTTTATAAAAGTAATTTTTATTGAATGCTATTTTTAAACTAATTACAAAACTATTAACATTAAATTAACATTCATAATGCTGTATCTGTACTTGAAAATAAATGTTGTGCTGTTTCGTGAGATAAATAACCTGCTTTAAAAAACTACAACAAATGTAGTGTCAAATGATTTATTGTAGAATAAAAACACATTCACATTTTCAAACAAGACTTATACACTTAAAACCAGAAAAGTTGGAAGAAGTGGAGCGCTGCAGAAGCAAATAATAAATCCACAAGCACTAAATCCAAGGAGTAATCAATTCCATAAAATTGCTCTGAACAGAGTAAAATAATCAGACTATAATTTGCAAATGCTGTGGGTAAATATGAAGGATATATTTACGTACAAGGCGAGCTAAACTAAGGAATTGGAAGGTGATTAATTGATTGATGCATTTCAGCTGTAGACATCATTCACTCACAGCTGATGGAGAGTTCTGCAGGATCACTGATGCTGCTACTGACAGGATTAGACACTTTACATCTGAAACTGACCCTGGTCAGAGCGCCACAACAGTGGCCTATGGTGAGAGTTGCGCCTCCATCAGTGAGACTCACTCTGTCACTGCTGTGACTTCAGAACTGCCATTTAACCAGAGGAAAGACAGAGAGGGGCAGAGGCAGAGCAGGAGAGGGTCACAGAACTGTTGAACTCCACCAAGTCTGAGCTGCTGACCGTGACTGTGACATTAGACACTGGCTCTGTGGGAGGAGAGACAGAGTCATTTAATCAACACACAAAAAGAGAATGAATGCCATGGCGATCATATATGCCTGTGCCAACCCACTTTCACCTTTGAGCAGTGATTCCAAACCTATGGGTTGGAATCTAAATGAGGGTCCCCAGAGTGAGGTGGATTTGGGATTGAGGATTTTATATTGATAACTGTTCAATAACATTTGTATTAATCATAAAACAATCAAAGAACCTTGATGTTGTACGAATAATATTAAAATACTGATCACATTTGATTAAAAAACAATTTTAATACAAATACATTTTAATGTTTAATATATGGTGCTATATGAGATTCATATTTGAGTAGTTACCATGATACGTTTTACATAATAATAAAAAAAAATTACCATAAACATTCAATTTAGTTCTCCCAACTTTTTTGTTTTCTCCTGCTGGAAGAATTATAACTGTGTACTCTCCAGTGTCATTAAGAGCCACGTTCCTGAGCTCCAGAGATCCAGTAGAGATGAACAGAGTGACCCTGCCTTCATACTCTGGGGAAGTGGTGTTACCATCAGAATATAAAGTGGCTAAATCTTTATGGCCGAATTCCAGTCTATAAATGTAAAAGGTGTTTGTGTTGGAGGCAGTGATGTGGTGAACATCACTGTGTCTCCTTCAGCTGCATTCACAGAATCAGGCAACACACCAGCTCCGGCCGCTAAACCTGGAATAAGAATGAACACAAAAACATTCAGGCATGTTACATAATATTTGTAAACTCAAGGTTAAAATGTAATTCCCTTTAACATATTAAGACAAACTGCTTGTCGTCATACAATTCTTTGTTTTGTCTTTTAATTTACTTTAGTATTTCACCAACACTTAATCACAACATTTAAACCAACTTAAAATGTACTTTTTCCTACCTGTAAAGGCAACAGCAGCAACACAGAATGTGAAGAATCCCATTTTTGTTGTTTGAGTTGTGTATCAGAAGCGTCAGGAAAAGAGCAGAAGGCAGTCTGAACTCTGTGTGAGAAGTAAATGAGAGTGAAGGTGTGTTTAAATGGAATATCACAGCAGAGGAACGCCCCCCACTGTAGCACATGATTTCGTGACCACGTCAACATTTTATCAGAAATGTGTTTTCCCGACATCCACATAAAAGGATAATATCAAACTAATACGTCACCAAGATAATGGAGTATACAGAGTAACCTTTGCAGCACAAGTCGATGGTGAGTTTTACGTATATTTTCAAGGACACTAGAATTATCATTCCTGTGCGGTTTTTTCATTTCTTCAGAATTATTCGCAAATCATGTCAATCAGTAACATTGTGAACATTTATAACAGTGTTCCTTTAAATATTCAATGATAAAACATCAATATATTTGAGTGGTTTCTGTCAAATGTCATGACACATAATTGGCTGTTTTTGTCCTTTCAAACAGATCAAGTCAGTAAACTATGTGTGACAGCAGCTCAGACCTGGTGGAGAACAGTGCTGTGACCCCCTGTGACCCCCTGGGCCCTCTCTGTCTTTCCTCTGGTTAAATGGCACTTGTGAAGTTTTAAGCCATATTCATTCATGTTGTTTTGGAGTTTTAATATCTTGCATTCCATTATTTAGTGATGTTTTAAAGCACAAATATACTGCAAAACCCTCTCCACAAATCTGGCAGAGTCAGTTTAATGACATACTGTGGAATTTTACAGACAAAGCCGTGGCGGACCCTCCTCCAGAAAAAATGAATTAGTGCCCTTTTCTCTTATATTAAAGGAGACCTATATGCATCCATCATTGTTTATAATTGCCTTTCTCATTAAATCACTTGATTTTAGAGTAATTCATGCCTGTCTATCCAAGGTAAGGTTGAACAAGTGTGAAGTTAGAATCAGAAAAGGTTTATTGCCATTGTCGATGAACACAATTCACAAACATAGGAACTTGCTTTGGTGATTTGGTGCAACATAAAAACAATGAACAATGATAAAACAACATATATAAAATCAAAAAGGGAAAGCATTAAAGAAAAAAATTAAATCTACCATAGGATAAAAATAAAAATAATTACTATGTATTTCAAATGTAGTTTGTAATCCTTTTTATTGCGATGCAGAAAATAATTGTGTGACAGCATACATATATAATATAATTAAATGTCGATCATTGATATTGGTGGAGCTAAGGTTTGGATAACTATTACTTAACATTAACAATATTTATTGGTTTGTGCATGTAGCTAGACACAAAATATAGTAGTTGAGTAGTCCTGCACGATGAAGTGGTGTCCTTCTCCGATGGTAAAACATGTTTGGTTATGAAAATACTGTGTGACTTCCACGATCACCTTTTTTCCAGGAAGCAGCCTTCTTTTATTTTTTTGTGAAGATTGAGCTCAGTAAAGTAATTTACAGTACATCAACAGTATGTCTACTTATTCTTTGTTTATTGAAGCACCTCAGTGTATATTTTATATCAAATTAAATAAATGAATGTATTTTACAATACATCTATCACTTCACTCAGAAAGCTTCACTCACTGAACTCAAAGTCATAAAATCTGCACGTCTTTGAAAAGTATCAGAAAAATGTATATTCTTGGCGGGTGGAGAAAATCGTCTTTCACTGACAAACTATTCATCAATTTCAAATGAATTAAAGTGTGTAGTCTGCACTCTTACTGAGTTTAAAAAAGGTACTACAATCACATCTGAACCTGTGCGTCTCAACCTGCAGACAGAGGACACATATCAGAAGGTTTAGTTATTCTCCGTTTATGGACAGGCCGTGTCTCATGTTCAGCTCCTTCTCCAGAGTTCCAGGCTCATTGAGCTGCAGAGGCTGCACTAGCACTGATTCATGATTGGTGCAGGAGCCGGCTTTAGGTAGTGACCGTTCAGATCAGAGAGAGGACCCAGACACACAGGATTTCAGCTTTGAAACTGGCAACACAAAGGAGACACTCGTTTGAAGCTCATTCTGCTTTCTGATTGGATCATTGTTTGTTTCAACACCATGAGTAAGCCGAGTTAAAACCCGACCTCGGCTCTGGAATAAAATATGTCGATCCTAATTTCATTTATTCATCGGCCTGTCAAGCTGACGAGACAAACACTCTCACTATTATGAACAGCTTTATTGAAGACATGTTAAAATGTTTGAGCTCATTCAATGTTAAAGCATGCACTGTCTAAATGTACAGTTTAGTGTGATTAATTAAGTGTGATTAATTACCATTAACTGCGACTAATGAAGGTCTGTTTTCAATCATGATTCATTTTTGTCAGATTTGCAATGAATTAGTCAATATTAGTCAGTTTTGCACTAGTAAAAATGGTCAATAAATAAATGACCATTTTGGCTAAAATATGGCTGTATGTTTGCACAATCAGGCTGCAAATGATTGTACTGTATGTCCCAGAAAAATACACTTTGTGAAAAGTTAAACTTATTTCAGTTACTGTGTGGAGATCTTGGGAAAAACTCTTTATTCAAACCACTTACAAGTCCTACAAAAGGAACATGCACATCCTTTGTTTGTTCAGTCAAATTTATTGAACGTTACAATATAGTACATTTTGTATAGCTCAAATAATATATATAAAGCAAGTAATAATCTTTCACAAGTAATATACGAAACATGTTCTAGAATCACCTGTTGCCGGCCTCGTCTGTCCCCGGCCTGCGGCCTCTAGTGATGCCAAATGAAGCCCCATGAACCATTTGAGGCTTTAGCCAATTGTACCGATACATGAGGCGATGCCTCGCAAAGTGTTTCATTTGCTCCACGACGCCATCTTGGAATTGAAGCTTTATTTTAATTGAGATGCTTTTTTTAATGTCAAACCATCTCCAACCCAAACAAATTATGTATTTAGAGCTTTCCCAGACCCAGGAACTGCCACGGATTATGAGGCAATTCATGGCTTGGCCACCTCCTCCAGACAGTGCTTCATATCATCCTGATGGCGCTTTATGTTAAAGCATGTTTTTATGGTTATTTCTGGTTTATGGTATGTCTTATTTTTGTGTTTCAGATGGACCAGAAAACTTTAAAATCTCAGGTCAAAATGAGGTTCTATTAAAAACAAAACTCAAATTGAGCTCCTCTGCAAAATCTCTGCCAGCGACTCTGGGGAAAAAATGGGACAATTGTAGCTCGTTCGTTTGAATAGACAAAAGACAAAACTGATTTTTTTCCATCCATCAAAAATGTACAAAATAGTTTTTTCAGATCTTTTACTTTCTTAAAAACAACTATTTACGATCAAAAGCAAAGTTGAATGTTTCTGTTCACCTACAGCGCCTAAAGACAAGCTCTCAGCTGGGGCCATTGCTGGAATAACTATTGCATGTTTAGTGGTTGTTGTTGGAGCTTTTGTCGGAGGGTTTTTTATTTATAATACCAGAAAGTCATTCACACTTTAATTGACATCTTTAATTACACACACCTACCACTATGTGGCCTTGTAGCTCACCATGGAGGAACTGTCTTTTGACCTGTGTTAACGGATTGATGGCAAATAAATGATATTGTCATATTCATATTACTGGAGTTTTTGGACTTTTGAACACGCGTGAGAAACCATACACACTTTGTGGATCAGAGTGGCTCAGGTACAGGACCTTACAACCTCTGCAACGATGGTTTGTTTTTGGCGGAAGCAGGAGGCCGATTATGCCAAATTTGGACAAGAACAAGCAGGCCTTGATGAGCTTTTCAACAAAACAACTGTGGGCTACATTCCACGGAAATGGCTATACAAAATGTTAAAATCTTGTATGCTAATGTTCAACAATTGGCCATTATAAGAGGGAACAGTTTTGATCTTGAAATGCAGATACGAGGGGTTATACTGGGCTATACTGATGTCAACCAGAATAGCCTTTTGAAACAAAGATAAAGTTGCAGATTTGTACTGGCCAAAGGAAGCGACCTCACTTTCTTGCAGAACATTTTGGAAGTATTCCAGCCTTTTTTTAAGGCTATGATCATGTCTCGATTTTACTATAGTAACATGCTTCTCCAGGCAGGCAAAATCCTGAGGCCATTGACTCACTGCATCCAGCCCTTAAAAACCCTAGACGGAAACGCACAGCACCCATTGATGTCTTATAGACAATATACAAAAACTAGCGATTTTTTAAAATAACTTTCCTGCACCTTCAGCACCAGGGGCCAGTGTGTCATACAAACGTTAAACTACTTTAGCACAAACAGCCGTCTCCTATAACGCTATAAAGGAGTAGAAAATCTTCCTACTGAATAAAACATCAACAAAGTATTCACATTCTCTGTGGAACATAAAAAGTGGCTCTGGAACAATAAACTTGTCAACATTTACAATTAAACTTCTCTCCATTATAATAAGTCTAAAGGCGCGTTCACCCGCCGCCTGGCCGCGACGCCTCTGATGCGAAAAAAATAAACTCTCCGCAACAGACACGCGGCCAAGAAGAGAGAACGCACATGCGCAGTGGAGGAGTCGTGTCCTATGGCAGTTCAAAGCGCAGGATTCGTGCCGCAAAAACGCTGGATTCGCAGGTCGCGCGTCCACATAGACTTTGAATGTAAACTGGCCGCTTTGCCGCAGCGTTCTGAACTCTGCTTAATGTAGCACTTTGGTTAACGTTCTATGACAAGCAACACCACATGCTGCGCAAATGTGGGTGTAAATGTAAATATGTAACTTTACACTCCCATGAATAATTTTTCACAGGACAACTTGACCAATGTGGACTATTTTAATAGTGCAAAGCTAAAGTAGTAGGCCATGTATACTCATTTAAATGCTTGTTGAATGAAATGTGTGGCTGTGTGTGAGTGTGTGTAGGTCAGAATGTGGACTCTGTGAAAGGGTCTTATTATTGAATGTGTTTTGTTTGCCTTATTATTTATTTCTGTCAATCAGGGACTGCAGATGGGAATTTGCTATTTAGCTACAATCTTTGTTTTTACGAGCTTCATGTCTCTGTACATTGTCCCTCCAAATAAAGACGAACTATAATAAAGTTATAGATCTGATTGCAAACACTCTGAGGAAACCCTTGTATGTGGCGGTGATTGGAACTTACATGTTCAGCTGACATTGGAGGTCTCAAGCGCACAAAGTTCTGGTAAATCTAGAAACAATACATTTCACAAAATAATACATAAAATAGGGCTGATCGGTATCTAGAGAGCGATGAACCCCAAGGAGCAAATATATATATTTCTCTATTTGACATAAGAAATATACTAGAATAGACTATTTCCTTATTTTCAATAAAGATAGGTCTATTGTACCTATATCTGCCTCTGTCATTTTTTACCAAAGTGATCATGCCCCTATTTACATCACTGTAGATTTGGAACAGAAACAGAAGAACACTAATAATGATGATGCCTCCCCACCCATCCTTTGGGATGCAGCGAAGGCAGTCTTGAGGGGCAGGCGAATTGCATTCTCTTCAGCTCAAAGGAAACAAAAGCAAGAAAATTAAATGATCTACAGAACAAATTCAAACTTTTGTCAGCTTAACTTGGCAGGAAATGGGAACCCTCAAATGCTACAGGAATTAAAGGGAAAGAGGCAAGATTAATGACTGGCCTCACAAGAAATCATTAAAAAATGAACAAAGATACTATGAAGCGTTCAAAACTATCTAAATTGCTATCTTAGAAGCTCAGAAAGCAACAGGCAGAGAGAAAGTTTTTGAATATCAGACAACCAGAACAACGTAATTCTAACCAACAAGACCAACTACAATCATTGAATCTACAAAAAAAACCAACTCTTCACTCAATACCACAAAACAATGAAGAAGAAAAAATTAAAAAAATCTAGATACTCTTAATTTACAATCATGACTGAGGAGCAAAACAAAAATTAGGGGCTGAAATAACTGACTCTGAAATTCAAAGTGCAATAAAAGCCTCTAATGTAACACATCCAGGACCAGAACAATGTGACCTCATGTCTAAAGGTCAAGAGGATACTCAAACAGACCTCAAGAGGAAGCACAGTGAAGGGCCGAACACTTTCAAACCCCACTGGTGCGGGGTTCAGGAGGCTCTCTGAGGAGTGACAGACAGAGCAGNTTATGTATTTAGAGCTTTCCCAGACCCAGGAACTGCCACGGATTATGAGGCAATTCATCGCTTGGCCACCTCCTCCAGACAGTGCTTCATATCATCCTGATGGCGCTTTGTGTGAAGCATGTTTTTATGTGTTATTTCTGGTTTATGGTATGTCTTATTTTGTGTTTCAGATGGACCAGAAAACTTTAAAATCTCAGGTCAAAATGAGGTTCATTAAAAACAAAAAATCTTTAATTACACACACCCCCTACCACTATGTGGCCTTGTAGCTCACCATGGAGGAACTGTCTTTTGACCTTGTGTTAATGGATTGATGGCAAATAAATGATATTGTCATATTCATATTACTGGAGTATTTTGGACTTTTTTGAACACGCGTCTGAGAAACCATACACACTTTGTGGATCCAGAGTGGCTCAGGTAAAGGACCTTACAACCTCGCAACGATGGTTTGTTTTTGGCGGAAGCAGGAGGCCCGATTATGCCCAAATTTGGACAAGAACAAAGCAGGCCTTGATGAGCTTGTTCAACAAAACACACTGTGGGCTACATTCCACGGAAAATGGCTACTACAAAATGTTTAAAATCTTGTATTGCTACTGTTCAACAATTGGCCATTATAAGAGGGAACAGTTTGATCTTGAAATGCAGATACGAGGGGTTATACTGGGGCTATACTGATGTCAACCAGAATAGCCTTTGAACACAAAGATAAAGGTTGCAGATTTGTACTGGCCAAAGGAAGCGACCTCACTTTCTATGCAGAACATTTTGCCACTAAACTTGTGTGGCTGCATGATCATGTCTAACCTTTTTAAACACTAAGAAAACAGCAGTCATGTATCTTGTCAACAAATATTTTTTTAAATCGGTTTCTGTAAATGGTAAAGCGATACAAAATGTTACCGAGTTCTGGTACCTGGGTGTCACCTTCGATCCTACTCTCACCTTTTTTATAAAACACATTAAGCAAATGTGTCAAAGCCTCAAACACAGGTTAAAAACATTGAAATGCATCAGAAACACACTAACTTTGGAAGTATTCCAGACCTTTTTTTTAAGGCTATGATCATGTCTCGATTTTACTATAGTATAACATGCTTCTCCCAGGCAGGCAAACCATCCTGAGGCCATTGGACTCACTGCATCCCAGCCTTAAAAACCCTAGACCGGAAACCGCACAGCACCACCATTGCCATGTCTTATAGACAATATACAAAAACTAGCGAGTTTTTAAAATAACTTTGCCCTGCACCTCTTCAGCACCAGGGGCCAGTGTGTCATACCAAAACGTTAAACTACTTTAGCACAAACAGCCTTCTCCTATCACGCAATAAAGGAGTAGAACAATCTTCCTACTGAACTAAAACATCAAACAAAGTATTCAACATTCTCTGTGGAACATAAAAAGTGGCTTTGGAACAATCAAACTTGTCAACATTTACAATTAAACTTTCTCTCCATTATAATAAGTCTAAAGGTGCGTTCACACCGCGGCGGCCAAATTCGCTCTGGCCGCAGAAATTGCCCGTCGCCCTGGCCGCGACCCTCGGATGCGAAAAAAAATAAACTTTCCGCAACAGACACGCGGCCAAGAAGAGAGAACGCACATGCGCAGTGGAGGAGTCGTGTCCTATGGCAGTTCAGGTTCAGAGAATGGCATTCAAAGCGCAGGATTCGTGCCGCAAAAACGCTGGATTCGCAGGTCGGCGTCCACATAGACTTTGAATGTAAACTGACCGCTTTGCCGCAGCGTTCTGAACTCTGCTTAATTTAGCACTTTGTTAACGTTCTATGACAAGCAAGCGCCACATGCTGCGCAAATGTGGGTGTAAATGTAAATATGTAACTTTACACTCCCATGAATAATAATTTTTCCACAGGACAACTTGACCAATGTGGACTATTTTAATAGTGCAAAGCTAAAGTAGTAGGCCATGTATACTCATTTAAATGCTTGTTGAATGAAATGTGTGGCTGTGTGTGAGTGTGTGTAGGTCAGAAATGTGGACTCTGTGAAAGGGTCTTATTATTGAATGTGTTTTGTTTGATCTATTATTTATTTCTGTCAATCAGGGACTGCAGATGGGAATTGATATTTAGCTACAATCTTTGTTTTTAGGAGCTTCATGTCTCTGTACATTGTCCCTCCAAATAAAGACTAAACTATAATAAAGTTATAGATCTGATTGTAAACCACTCTGAGGGAACCCTTGTATGTGGCGGTGATTGGAACTTACATGTTCAGCTGACATTGGAGGTCTCAAGCGCACAAAGTTCTGGTAAATCTATAAACAATACATTTCAGAAAATAATACATAAAATAGGGCTGATCGCTATCTGGAGAGAGATGAACCCCAAAGGCCGCAAATATACATATTTCTCTATTTGACATAAGAAATATACTAGAATAGACTATTTCCTTATTTTCAATAAAGATATATTGTACCTATATCTGCCTCTGTAATTTTTTACCTAAGTGATCATGCCCCTATTTACATCACTGTAGATTTGGAACAGAAACAGAAGAACGCTAATAATGATGATGCCTCCCCACCCATCCTTTGGGATGCAGCGAAGGCAGTCTTGAGGGGCAGGCGAATTGCATTCTCTTCAGCTCAAAGGAAACAAAAGCAAGACAAACGAAATGATCAACAGAACAAATTCAAACTTTTGGAAGCTTAACATGCAAGAAATGGGAACCCTCAAATGCTACAGGAAATTAAAGGGAAAAGAGGCAAGATTAATGACCTGGCCTTCACAAGAAATCATTAAAAAATGAAACAAAGATACTATGAAGCGGTTCAAAACTCTCTAAATTGCTATCTTAGAAGCTCAGAAAGCAATCAGGCAGAGAGAACAGTTTTTGAAATATCAGACAACCAGAACAACGTAATTCTAACCAAACAAGACCAACTACAATCATTTGAATCCTACAAAAAAAAACCTCTTTCACTCAAATACCACAAAACAATGAAGAAATAAAAATAAAAAAAATCTAGATACTCTTAATTTACCAATCATGACTGAGGAGAAAAAACAAAAATTAGGGGCTGAAAAATAACTGACTCTGAAATTCAAAGTGCAATAAAAGTCTCTAATGTAACACATCCAGGACCAGAACAATGTGACCTCATGTCTAAAGGTCAAGAGGAAACTCCAAACAGACCTCAGAGGAAGCCCACAGTGAAGGGCTGAAACACTGTTCAAACCCCACTGGTGCGGGGTTCAGGAGGCTCTCTGAGGAGTGACAGACAGAGCAGGCCAGGCCTCCCTGATATCGCTCGATGTCGCGTGGATGGAGGAAACTCAACCACCTGAGCTCTGAGGTTGTAACCAAAGGCGTCCTGGACCTGGGTATGTGTGGCACTTTTGACCGTGTGTTAATGGATGATGGCAAATATAGGATATTGTCATTCACATGGAAGTATTTTGGACTTTTTGAGCAGGAACACGCGTCTGAGGAACCATACACACTTTGTGGAACCAGAGTGGCTCAGGTACAAGACCTTGGGCCACAACATTATATTTAGGGGGCCTGGTGCTAAATAAGGAGTGCAAACAAAAAAACTCAGATGTAAATGGGACTGTCATGTGTAGAATGTACAGTGGCTGGATATAGACTTCAGTAGTGATGGGTAGATGACACGTCAAAAGTGTGTGTTACACATTCTCTATAGACCATGGTTTATTAGTTATTTAATTCGCTGTAGATGTTGCATATGTAGTGAAAATGCATTCCCAATGCGTCTGTGCGTCAGGGTTTCTGTGCGTTTTTATGGCCCTCGTTTGATTGTGTTATTGTTATTTGTCTGTCGCCGGAGTCATGGCCAATGTAAATACTGTCTAATATATTTTCTATAGGCTTACAGTCTGGAACGATGTGAAAACGAATGTGCATATGACAGGTTATTGTGGTTTCCAGAATCATTACTTTGTTTGATGGGCTAGAACCATAGATCTATAGAACCTGTGGGAAATATTGATCATGGTTTCAGTCACGTGGCAGTTTTTTGTTGACAATAACAGGAAGTAGAGCTTGAGTTCTAAAAGAGAATCCCTCTATGTACTATCTACACCAATAGGTGTCAAACTCTGGCCCGTGGGCCAAATTTGGCCCGCAGTGTAATTATATTGGCCCGAGAGGCTATACCAAATGACTACTAGGGCTTGGCGCGCCGGTATTATACAGCGCATTCATTCATCGTTACTACTACAAATCCCATTATATATTGTATAGTAAATTAAGTGTTGCTTGTTCCATATTCAATGTTAAAGCAAAATCTTGTTTGGGTCAATATTAAAAGTTTCATTTGTTCAATACTGGCCCCGCGACTTTGTTCAAGTTTTACATTTTGGCCACTGTGGATTTGAGTTTTGACACCCCTGATCTACACGTAACGGACAAAAGTTTCTGACAAACATCTTTATTTGAAATAAATGTATATATATATATGTAATTATTATCTGTAATTTATAGGGATTTTGGCCATTGTAAATATAGGCAAACATTTTAGTTAATCAAAAATATAATAATGTTCACTACATTTCCGTTGAATGGGTCGTCTAACCTGTCATCTGCACTTCAGGTAGACCTTCAACAGAACAGATCACATGGGCTGAGAGTGAGCCCGGGACAAAGATGTTAAAACCATAATATGTGTGTCTCTTTCTTAAAGACAACTACACAAAATGTCAGGAAGTGATACTGAGTCGTCTTGTGGGTGGACTATCATCAGCAATGAGGTAATGTGTTTGTTCTGTCATGTGTTTATCCTGAGGAACAGTAATGGTTCCAAAATTGATGTTTTGTTTGTTTCCGGGTTCAGATATTGAGACTTTGGGAACTGAGGCTGTGGAGGATGTGGAACCTGCATCAGTAAACTCTGCGCTGCAAAAAGTCACTCTGCTTAAAGTATGTAATACTAAAGTAATAATTAATGAACATGTTATACCTATTAGTAATTTACAACAGGGCTGCACAACTATAATAACGCAAATCGAACCACAATTTGATTTGCCGCAATCATCAAATTGCAAAGGCTGCATTTGTTTGGACAATAGAATGTCCTCTGCAAAGAACACAATATCCTGTCTTTTTAGAGAAAAATCCTGTTGTTCCTGTGGTTTAGACCTCTGCAATCATGTTCTGAAATGCATGAGATTCTAGTATTAGTTTATAGGGGTGTGTCAAAATATCCATATATATCGTGATACTAAATTTGGTGATACAGTATCAATAAAGTGGGCTGCTGTATCAATATATACCATTAGTCATTTCCCAAATTCTTTTGCAGCAGCACTACAATTGTGTAGCTTGTATAAAGAAAGGAAACTTGTTTACGTATATATATATATATATATATATATATATATATATATATATATATATATATATATATATATATATATATATATATATATATTTTTTTTATTAATTATTTTTTTATTGGAATTGTTTAAATTAATTATGAGTACAATTATGAGTACATATATATATATAAAGGTTCATCTGGCGGCCAGATGAACCGTGTTCACCAACTATAGGGCCTATAGTTGGTTCACTGTTGCGCCATCTAGTGGTTTGAAAAAGGTAGGCCTTCTGCTTCTTCAGTAGACACGTTAACACAACACTGGGATCATTCATTCAAAAATGTGAACACTGAATCATGCGTTCTGATGATCAACAAATAAGAGCTAATTTATTGAGAAAGGTCACTAAATATTAGCAAATAACAGCCTATTGTACAATAAAGTAGGTTGTAATATAAGAAGTGACTTGAAATGAAGGTGAAAATATTAGTAAAATAGGGCTTGCATAGGTTATTCTTGTGAAAGATCAAAATCACTCAAGAGGAACCGGCAAAATATTTATCAGTGAAAAACAAAACAAAAGAGACAAAGTGAAAGACTCGAGCCTCGCGCTGCAGCTTCAGAGGCGCTTCTGACACGAGCGACACCAAATGACACAGGAGATGTGTTGGTCACGTGACTTTACTAAAAAGTGACACTTTAAGAGCTTGACACGTGTCGGCGCCTCGACTCGGATGGACCCCTCTCCCACCGGGCCTCCCTCTTTTTTTAAAGTTGCCAATTCACAATAGTAGAATGGGAGCTTTTGCTGTGAGCGAGCTTTAAAGCAAGAGGTTGTGTCCTTGTGGGTACGATTCCCCGGGTTTAGCAAGATATTTGTGTGGATTTTGGTCACAGTCACTGGCCAGCTGCCCACTCCTATTGCCCCAGTGAGGGTGGGTTCATGGATCTGTGTCAAACACTACGAACACTACAGAGACCACTGTTACACCTCTGCTGCCATCTGGCGGTCAGATTCCACAAGTAATCTAAATCTACGTAAACATTCAGCAAAATTAGTCGCAACAATGTATTCAGTGCAACACCCATAAAGCAGTACTTACAAAGTCACTATGGAGCATGCATAACAATAAGTATCTATAGAGTTAGGGTTAACAGAGGAAAGACAATGAAACTGTGGGGGCAAACCTCTTGTACTGAACTGAGATCCAAGGTCTGGATTGCAAAAGGTATCAAACTTTTCACATAGGAAAATCACAGGGAAAGCTTTGATATGTTTAAGGAATCTTCTGGCTTGAAAAAACAGGACTTCAGGTAATACCCCCATCAACATCTTTACCTCCTGCTTCATGCAGACTTCCATCTCTGCAGGACCTGTACGTCTCCAGGACTCTGGGACGAGCAGGTCGGATCACAGCTGACCCTTCTCACCTTGGACATGGACTATTTGAGCCACTCCCCTCAGGCCCCTCAGGACCAGAACCTCCCGCCACAAGAACAGTTTCTTTTCCTCTGCCGTTGGTCTCAATGAACACTTCTTAACACCTGTCACTTTGACTACAATTTAACCAATCACTCACTTGCAGTCACTTTCTGCACTACATCTGTAAATTTAACTGTAAAATTGTGTGAACATAGTAAGCCTATTTTGATTTGATCCTATAGTGAATTTACATTGTTTTCTTTAATGAATGCCCTTTTTGATTTCATATATGTTGTTTTTTATTATTGTTCATTGTTGTATGTTGCACCGAATCACCAAAGCAAGTTCCTATGTTTGTGAATTTTGTTCATTGACAATGGCAATAAACCTTTTCTGATTTTGATTTAGCAGCCCAGGAAAGTTCTTTTTCTCACCTCCAAAACAAATTATCTCTACTGCAGCAGACAAACTAGGACTTGATGTTTTGAGAGGACTCTCTTACCCTGACAAGGTCATGGATGTTGCCAGTTACCACAAAGCTCTTTCATCCTACTTTAACTGGAAACACATTAACTTTCCGACCATTCTGGGCTGATAGTGATATGCTAATTTGGAGTACTTACAGTGCTTCCTCACCATCTCACAGGACTGTTACCATGGTGCCCATGGTGCTGTTGCAGCACAATAACATATCTGCACGCACACTGTTTTGTGACCAGTTCAAATCTGATTTAATCTGGCATGTGATGGTGATTATTGTTACAGATTCTTGTTATATCTTTGTCAATCTTTAAAATCTCGTGCCTTGCATAATGGCATTTGCATCTTGTTCTAATGATTAATCAATTAATATGTTTTAAAACATTTTAAGGAATATGTGGTAATAGAAAGATGATTTTTTATTGTACATTTGTATATTTCCTCCCTTTGCTATAGATTATACAATTAATTGATCATTCTGAAAGACTGTGTTTTTGCATTGATTCATGACCCTGTCACCACAGTGGGCAAATATAAGGTTTCTTTGATAAATTACTATTAGCCATTAACTAATACAATTCTTACAGTCAGTCAAAGAATGTGAAAAGTAACGTTCTGTCTTCTGTCAACTTTGCTTTAGGCTGTAGATTTGTGTTGATAATTGTCCTAATGCGTTTTGCCAGAAGATGGCGCTGTAGATCAGATTATTTGCCACTCCTCACGACAACTGTAGAAGTTATCACAAAATAGAGTAATGTCAAGGACATTTGAGTAAGAAACTTTAATAAATACTTAGTGTTTCCAAAATTAGAAAGAAAAAATGTCACCATATCTTTAGATTTGCTTCAGCAGGAAACAGCTAATTCTGCTCGGTCACATTAGTGAGCAACATACCTTTGTACATTCTATTGTTAGGGAACGAATTGCTTCAGAAATGACGCAGAGTACAGCCAGACTGACATGACGAGGGAAGTGAACTGTGGCATGAGACGGGTAATTGGAGAGGAAGAGATCTAGTTATATGCCCGGAGACGGTTAACGTGGTAATAATTCTGCTGGGGTTTTGGATGGAGCCCAGCAAAGGTGGAATTGGCTATGAGTCAGGCCCAGGCTGTGTCAGTGTGGTACGACAAGAGGACAGAATAGCAGCTGTCGGTGGTGCCAGGAATGGTGCCAACGTCTGTGTGTGCTGGATGTTTGTGCCAGTGCGAGACGGTGCCAGCGGTGAAGTGCCACTATAGACAGATCTGGTTTCCCACCGTGAGCTAAGGTGTGGGCAAAGACTGTAGCCTTTATACGTCTTGACCTTAAAACATCTAACAAACATAAAGCTGGAATTTTATTAAAGAGATGTTTTCTATTTGCTTGATCAAGTTTGTTTACTAAAAGAGGCAAAGACAAGGACACTGCTTCAGAAAAAAGTATCATGGTTCTCCATAGGTACTGGTACAACCTAAGTTTATAACACATAACTTTGAATGCTTTGTGATGTGTCAATACCATATTTGGGATTCTGCCACCACAGACACTCACCAACGACAACTGTGAATCCAAGAAAAGCTTTCCATGAATCACTGGAATACTTCAATACAATAGTACAAACGGACAAAACCCTGATTAGAAGATTGTAGGTTTCACAATAACAGGAGCGATTCTTAAAGGAACTGTATGTAAGATTTTGATTTCAACTTTTAAACGCACTCGTAAGTAGAAAGGATCGTTTTCTATGTGGCACATGAGGGCAGCGTAAATCCCTTTCTACTAAAAAGGATTCGGTTTCGCTATGCTAATAAAACATTTGTTGTTTGTGTGTTTATTTTCTTTAGCATATAATGAGCTAAATGGCTAAAACAAAAGTTATCCCCGTTTGGAACATTTATTTTTCTTTTTGTTACCATCTTCTACTTCCAATAGGGATGGTGTTTAGCAGATCTGATCAAGGAGAGATGGAATCATATTGTAGTTAACTGTGTTTAGCCTCTGAAAACTTTACTATACAAACCGCAAGCCTCTGATTTTTTATTTTTTTAATTGCACAACTGTTTCTGCCAATAAACAATTATATAAGAGTTTTGGTTATTTGGATTATTGCTTAAAAAGGATCTTGAATGCAATTATTTCATGGCATGACCTGTTATGTGATGCATAATAGATTAGAGACAGACTGAACTAGTGGCTTTACTTTGTTGCTTAAGTTCACTCAAGTAGATTTAAGTAGCAATTTAAATGATTTGCTTTGTATCAATATAAAATACATAGTTATGGTAAACATTTCTTTTTAAATTGTAAATATGCAGTGGAATCAATTTGACATTGACGTTTATTAGAATAGAGCAGAACATGTGACATTGGTGACAGCAGCTGAAACCTGTCTGGAGCAGGAACAAAAGGAAAAAAAAAAAGCACCAAGTGAAAATATGAAAATCTTGCTTATGTGAGCAGACGCCATGCAAAAACAGTCACAAAACCAGAAATACAGCACATCATTAACACGACGGTCCAGATGCCAATAACAACTAACAACAACCTGTCAGCCACCTTTGTCTGCAACTATCATCACTGTACAAACACGGTTGCAAAATGTTCCAGCACAGTTCTGATCTTTGAATAAGTCATATGTTGAAAATGACTAACACGAGACTTGAAGATTATGTGACCAATGATAAATAGTTTTCTTTACAGTTGAAGGCATCAGATGTATTCACATTCACTGTTCTGCCAGTTCTTCAGTCAGTTCTAATCTCTAACAATCAGAATAAAAAACCATGTCTTCACAGGCGCCACCTTTGACTGAAGATAACTTTAGCCGTAACCTGTAACTAAAGTGTGACAGGAGACGAGCAGAAGCAAAACAAACAAAACAAAAAGTCTATCAACTGGTAAGTCTTCAACGATCTGTGTAAAAATAAATAAAAAAACGCTATATTTTGTTGCCATATCTGTTTCCACCAAACCTTTTATATACTTCTTGTACTTAATTACTATATTTAATTTGATGAGGCGGTTGTATTTATGTTATTTTTATTGTTATTATTTATTCTGAAAATGTTACTGTACTTACATTGGTTCTTAGACACAAAGTGCACAATTCTTTACCATATTTCTGATTCTGAATGATGAAGTACATACTACAGTATACATACTTTAGACTGTACATATGTCATCACCACAACCTGTTGTAATAGGCAGACATGCTGAAAGATAAAAAGATAGCGATGATGTTTGAAGGTCATGCCCCTATGCTTTGTTTTCAAACAGTATTTAAAGCAGACTGAAGACATGCTGACACTGTTACAATGGCCAAGCTATCTTAAAAGACAGATTCCATGTGCACGGAAAGTCCATGGTCTCCCGCCAAAGAAACAATTAAATACTAAAGGTAAATTTTAAAAATGCACTTTCTGAAATGTATTTTATAATTTCTGTGTGTATGTTTTCTTATTTTAGATGAATCTCTACGTCTGTCTCCTGCTCCTCGTGTCCAATCTGGCACTTGTATCCCCTGTGTCCCTACAACCAGTCAGTATTTCATTCATGAGCCAAAATACTTAAGTACTATCTTTAATATCTATCTAATTTGAATTTGATTTACAGAAAACAAAAGAAACAACTCCAGAAATACTAGGTAAGTGGTACATTCTGGATTAGATTTCACCCCATGCTTTTATATCTCCATCTTCATCAAACATCAATTTGACTTCCCAGACATTGGCGGAGACAAGGACATTCCAGAAATAAACAAGGGTTAAGTGCCACTTAATAGTAAAATAATTGGCTTTTCCCCCTTTTTTTAATGATGTAATTATAACTATACCATTTTCTTTTTTCCAGACTTGGAAGATGATATTATTGTGGTGAGTGTGACTTGTTGTCAAAGCAGTTTTATTGAGAAATATATCTAACCTGTAATGTACAGTATATTGTAAAAAATTATAAAATAAAATAAACCATTTGATCTTTTAAATATATTCTTTTTAGCCAAAGGGTCTCCAAAGAAGTTCAGTGAACAACCCCAAGGACCTCTGGCCTCTGCCGGTGCCATACATTTTAGATAGCAGCCTTGGTAACCATGTTTTCAGTCAAAACAGCACACTGTTCTTTACAGGCTTTTCACAGATGCATATTTCTCTGTCCCAACATGACAATGCCAGAGCTGAATGCCAAAGGAGTCATCCTGAGAGCCATGGACCAGTTCAGACTAAAGTCGTGCATTGACTTTAAAACCAGGAACAATGAGGACTACTACATCTTAGTTCAAAAGCTCGGCGGGTCTGTACTTCTTTAATCCTGATGTGAGACAAGGTACATTAAATAAATCCACTTTATATGTATCCCCTTCCCAAGGTGTTTTTCGTATATTGGACGGTACTTTTCAAATGGACAGGATCTTTCCATTGGTTCATACTGTGACACCAAAGCCATTGTGGAACATGAATTCCTCCACGCTCTTGGCTTCTATCATGAACAGTCCAGATTTGACCGAGATGAATATGTCACCATTGAATTCAAAAACATCCAAAAAGGTAAGAATAAATACAAATGCATAGCACCATATTTCTCATTGTTTGTAGACAGTAATCTCTTCATGGCTTTGTCTTTTAGGTTATGAAAATAACTTTGAAAAGGCAAGTAAAGAGTTCACCACCACTCATGGAGTTCCTTATGACTATATGTCAGTGATGCACTATGGGTCTGATGCATTCAGCAATGGAAATGGCACAACAATCAACACCAAAGACAAAGCCTTTCAGGACGTTATTGGTCAGAGGCTGGAAATGAGTCCTAGTGATGTGAAGGAGCTCAATCTTCTCTACAAATGCAGTGAGTAGTGTCAGAGACAGATACAGAGACCGTGTCTGTGGATGAGATTCAGGACATGAGTGACACTGCTGGATGTGTCAATGATCTGACTCTGACAGCAAAGTGCACAAAGAATGGAGAGAGAGTGCTTCAAATATATTTCACTCCTTTCTTAGTGCATGAAACCAACTTATGAGTACAAAAACTGATTAATTAATAGTATATTGTTGTCTGATTAAATACTTATTCTCTTATTCACTGCATACCTGCATACCTGCATTCTTTTATCTGAAAGAAAATAAATAATAATCACAGATTATAAAAGAGATAAAAAGGTTGTCTGGAAAATTTACTGAACACAACTGAATAATGCAAATAAATGAATAATTAAACATTTTAAACTAATCTGAAATTTCAATTATCAGACTGTCAAATGTGATATTTAATCTTTTAGGAGTTGACTAGTCAAACAATTGTTTATATTGTACACTGAGAGTTTTAAATGCATTATCAACTAAATAAATGTGGTTTAACATGTATTGATGAAAATCAGAACGTTTATATATAGTTTTTCTTTTTTCACATTTGGATTTAATAATGTTGCTGTCTTTGTTCTGAAAAAGTTATTTTATGATCCATTCATTGTGACAGCCCTACTGATTCTTTTATTTCAATTTTTTTTTCCAAATCTGTGCAGACTCGAGCATTGCCCTCCAAATGCACTGCAGCTTCTCTGAGGGGTCAACGTGCCAAATGAGTCGCTGTTCTCGAAACAGTAAAGGCTGGGAGAACGTAACACAAGCTCCTGGAGGTCCTGCCACTGACCACACCAATCTGATGAGTTACAGCAAAATGCCAGGTATACATTCAAAAATGAGTAAAAATAATCATCTTTGTCCACCGCATGTACATAACATCTGTTATATTAATTACAGATACAATTCCAAGTAGCTTCATGCATGCAAGCACAGTCTTTGGTGTAGAAGGCGAGTCAGCCTGGTTGGAGACCAGTAGGATGACCCCTAGTAGGTCATGTCATGTCCAGTGTCTGCAGTTTTACTACTTTCACAGTGGACATGAATCTGACCAACTCAACATCTGGATCAGAGAGTTTCATGATGAGAACGACATCGGTCACAGCCGGCTGGTTGAACAGATCACTGGTACGCTTTGCTTTCTTATACACTGGGGCTGCAGTCATTATCTGCATGAATAACAAACTATTGCGTCAGGCCGGTGCAATCCCTCAATTGTCCAGGAGTGTTCCATTGTAGAAAAAGATTCAGAGTCATTCTGATTAAGAATGTCTCTTTGATGAGAATCAAAACGTGTTGTTTAAAACAAAAAACAAAAAAACAGTGTCCAGATGAAACCACAACTGATTGTTTTGGGGGCTTCTGATGTTTAGGGCTGTTGGCCCCAGGGCACTCCCTTCCTGGAAGGTACAACAGAATACAATAGTGGAGAATGCCAATGTGTGTGACCTGGATGGTGAAACAGATAGAGCATGAATGTGGTCCTGCTCCCAAACTTAAGAAAGTCAATACCATTATTAAGATAAATAAACAAAAAAACACATTGAAAAATTTGAACACAGTGGCTTAAAAAATGTTAGGTTTGGTTTTTGTTCGGTATAAGGTTTGAAATAGGTGTAGGTGACAGACAAAGCTGGCAAAAGCATAGATTGTCATAGTTAGGCCTCTTGAGTCCGGAATTTAACTGTGCTTTTTCTATCAATTGAGAGATGTGTTTTTCTGCAGGTAATGGAACTTCTCATTGGCAGTACCACCATGTTTCTATCAGTGCTACAAAGTCTTTCCAGGTGGAGTTTGAAGTCCGAAAAGGAGCTGGAAGTTCTACAGGCGGTATCTCGATTGATGACATCAACCTATCAGAGCTGAAGTGTCCAGATGTAACCATTCAGATTGATGAGTTTGAGAAGGTTTTAGAGTCTAGTGATTATGGCGCAGTGATTTATAGTAAAACCCAGTACACAGAAGATGGCTATGCTTTTAGAGTGGGAACCATACTCTACCAAAGCTTTTTTGGGGTGATAATTCAAATGATGGAAGGCAAAAATGATGGCAGTCTACAGTGGCCACTCCTGAACAGACAGGTGACCTTTCAAATGATGGACCAAAATCCCAACATTCAACTCCAAATGTCCAAGCAGAGAAGCAAGACCAGTGATGCCAACCAGAATACCACTGATGGTGAGTTCAAACATATCATTGCGCCTTGGTGTGACATGGTGTGACATAAATTTGCTTCCTGCGTTTAGGGGTCAATGTTTGGGACAATCCTCGAAAAGTTGGACGAGAAGTTGTAGACGAGAATGGAAAAACGGTCTACGGCGGTCCGCTGATTGGCAGTGCATATTTTGCATCATTGGAGGACATTAAACAGAGAGACTTCATCAAAGGGGGCAGTGCAGTGTTTGTCTTCAGTTTCCAAGGTAGGCATCGGAAGTAAAAATGTACACTATATAAACACATTTTTAATATCAATAAAACATGTATTTTCAGACATTACTCCTCTCATCGATGGAAGTTCTCTGCCATGTTATCCCCCATCAAACGTGACTCAACCTTCAAAAACTGAAGAAAGAGGGCCATGTTCTCCCAGGTACCCTATTATTTAAAATACAGGTGCCACAATATAGATGTTGACAACCCTTTAACCAAGAATCAGTAGAAAGATGGCTCAGCTAGTTCTCATTTAATATTGATAAGACAAACATTTAGATTAACAACAAAAATTGGGGCACTTAATTTTGTTCTGAAACTATTTAAAGTGAGACAAATTTCACTTTTTTTTTGGTCAGTTTGCTCTCTCAACATATATCTGCTCGTAATTTGTTTTTAGGATTTCATTTAATCAACTTACATCCACAGATTTCTATGGGATATTGTAAGTTCAAAGGCCGTTTGAATCTTACTCACCACTTAAAGCACCTAAAACCAAACTTTTCTTGTTTATTGATGTATAATTCTAAGCCTAATTTATTCATGTTGTAAGTAAAATAATAGACAATTATGCAAATTTTCAGTCTGGTCTAATTTACTCAAAAACAAAATAAGAAATCCAAAATCCCCCAGATTGAATAATAGAAACAACCTCTGAAACAATAGGGACACCACCCTCTGAAAGAAGACAACTACTTCAGCAACAAAAACAACCTCTGAAACTCCCGTGGTGTGTGTGTTATTTTAATGTAGAATGTCATCGTTAAAAAAGTTTCATGTGTCTGTTTGTGTGTGTGCGCAGAGTGAAAACTACCTCGTCACCACCTACAACTACAGCAGACACAGCATTTACAATTACAGCAGTAACGACATCTCCTGAAATGACAACTGAAATGACAACTGAAATGACAACTGAAATGACAACTGAAATGACAACTGAGGAAGACAGGTGCAGTATATTGTTGTCTATGTGTAGGAACATATCTGTGGTCTCAAAAACTGTGGATTTAAAACGAGCCAGTTTTTCATCACAATTGCTTTCCTTTTGTTTTGATTTCCTCCTGCAGCATTTTTGGATTTGCTCCAGGTTTTGTGTCTTCAACCATCCTGACTGTCTTGTCAACTGTCTGGCTTGTGCTACTCTAAGACATTGATCATCAACTGAGCTTTGATAGACAAGACTTCCTTCTCTTGAACTTTTATTTAGTGGGTTATTTTGAGACCTGTCCTACAAATAATGGTAATATGCATTTTGTATTTGGGTGGTGGGGACAGGCATGTTATTTTGATTAGGTTTGTTTCAGATTTTTTCTTTAAATAAACACATTTTCTCCCAAAAGAATTATAAAATGTATATTGTAAATGGTCATTTTAATACAATGGGTCAACATTTTATTTATATATTTATTAAGCATCTCTCTGTACACATGAGGTTAACAAACAGGATGAGGAAGAGAGAGCTACACCCGATTTTCAGTATGTTACAGAAATATTGACAGATAATGATCTCTCATATTTTGAAATTTTAAGTCAATTGGGTCGCTGGATGTCTGTGGATGGGAGAAGAAATACTTCACTGCACAATCTTCTTTAGAGTGATTTCGATTTCGATAGATTGTCATGTCAGATACAAGATAACCTATCCTGGGTGTTATCTACGTTTTGGAACGGCAAAGGGGGCACTCTTAAAAAGCATGTGTCAAAGTACATGGGGCATTTTCACTTTTCCAACACAGATCATTCCTGCTGATACCCATTTTACAGAGCCTTGACAGGGAATGGAATTTCAATTGAGAAACTTTACCCCAGGCTTCACTGACATGCCCCCGTATTTGTCAGAGCTGAGCATGGATGTGTTAATATAACTGAGTCCCATGTGTGTACTTCAAATGTATTACTGAGATCTCTTTCCCATGTACTAGTTTTGAGAACTTGAGTACTTTTTAACCCGTGGGTTAGTATTATATCATTTTGAAGCTTTGCTGAGTAATGGGGTAGTTTGAGTAATGGGGGTAATAAAATCCAACCAATTTAGATTAGGTAGGACACTCTGGTTCACTCTTTTTGGCAGATGGCGGTAATGCACCTCTACAAATTGTTTGCCCACCGTCTATAAATAATCTCTTATCTGAAAATTCTTCTAATTCTTCTAATTCTCTAAACATATTTTTCTTTGATTGTATAAGAGGACATTAGGACGTCCTCCTCAAATAAATCGCCAATCCTCCTAATACCTTTCTGCAACAATGAGAATTCATATATTGTATTGATATACATGCCATAAAGAGGCATTTTTAATGTTTTATATTCATTTGATTCACTGTAAAACATTTTGTATATGTTGTTATCGTCTTGAATAGTTGGTTGTAATACAAATCATGTACACAGCATTGTTTATGTTGATGATGCTCTTTTAAAATTATAGGTACATACTTGGTAATTAGTACTTTGCTTGTGCAATATCAATCTACAAACAAACCGGTATTTTGGAACTGGAACTTTAGCTCGCAAATCAGACCAAGAACTGTTTGGTGACATGGTTGTTTAGTGATCCACATACATAACAATAGAATACCCCACATTCCAGCCGTCAAATTTGAAGCCAATTAAATTAAAGGTAGTCTGAAAACGTACAAAACCACTGTACAGGTGCTTGAGATGGTGCCAAGTTGTTAAGTTGATATGCAAACCTCTGATTAAAGGAACTATCAAGCTCCTGGACATGTGAAAAACAAAAGAAATAACAAGACAACACAAGATCTGCAATTTATTTTTCCATGATTCATTTTATTCATGTATCTGTCCTTTTTCTTAAGTATTTCTTCCACCGCTGAAGTGAGGATTCATGAGGTCTCATACTTGAGCTGTCTGTTACGTAAAGTAAGAAACAGCGAGTGTAATTTACAAAAAAGCACGTAAAGTGACAAGAATCCCGATCCAAAACAGGTTTTTCAGAATGTTGCAGAGAGGTGCGAGTATACATAGGTGAAGCCCTACTCAATTCTTACACTCCCATTTGATCAAGTCAGAGTCCACCATGAAGAGAGAAGCTTTTCTATTTCTCTGGGCTAGCCTTGGTTGTTTCATCAGGACTCCTGCAAATACAAGTAGGTCTTGATTAGATAGTAAATATACAGTTTTAAATTGTGAAACGTGACTAATTGTCAACTTTTTTCGTTATAGAGAGAAGGAGCAATAGAGGGCAAGTAATCAAACTAATGTAATAATCTTAAAAGTATCCACAATTCTAATGAAAAATGTACTTTTTTTTATAGATATGGGAGAAATAATGTCTATTTCAGAAATAAACAAAGGTATTAAAATACATGGGAATGTGAATGACAAAAGACTTTAAATTGAATACTACTTTGTTTTCCCCTTCTTGATAGGCAACAGTGACATACAGAGGGTGAGTTAATAGTTATATAGATTGTGTTAGATTTAGAGTGCATAATGTTTAACACTTGAACTGTTCAAGCCCCTCAACAGTCCACAAAAAAGTGCTATTATGGACAAGGAGAAAATGTGGAAGTCCCCCATGGAGTACACTTTTGACGATAGCCTTGGTAACTATATATTGTAGAGCAAAAAAAATATAGTAGACTCTTATTTTGTTATCTTTTTTTTTTTCTTTCAAATAAAGCGTTGAATACTAAAGGCATTGTGTTAAGAGCATTTGACCGATTCAGACTGAAATCCTGCATCGACTTCAAACCATGGGACAAGACAGAAGAGTACTATGTAAATGTCATTAATGGACCTGGGTATGCACTGTAATAACATATATACCCTCGGATATGTGCAGCAGTGACTTGATGTTATGACACTCTCCTCTAGGTGTGCGTCTCTGGTTGGAAAACAATCTAAAAATGGACAGGACCTGACCTTAGCAGACAGATGCCAACAAGTCAGCATCGTTGAGCATGAGTTTCTGCATGCTCTTGGCTTCTATCATGAACATCAAAGATTTGACAGAGATTCCTATGTCACCATTAATTTCACAAATGTGATGGAAGGTCGTGCTATTTTCACATGTCAAATTATGATTAATCCATGCCTATAGATGTGTTTATTTATGTTTACATTTACCATTTTCATTATGATTCTAGGGAAGGAAAACAATTTTGATAAAGTAGGGAAAGCCATGTTCACAACTCATGGCACTGTGTATGACTACTGGTCTGTGATGCATTATGGGCCATTCGCTTTTTCAAATGGAAATGGCAGCACAATAATCACCCAAAACCCTGGGTACATGAACATTATTGGGCAAACCATGGGCATGAGTAAAAAAGATGTTCTGGAACTGAACCTGCTCTACAAATGTGGTATGTTATTTTGTTTAATTTTTTTTTTTTTTTATCTGTAATTAATACACATAACAGTATTTTTAAATTATGTTAAAATCATCAGAGTCAAGCGTTGCATTTCTGCTGCATTGTGACTTTTCCTGTGACACGGCCTGTCCTGTGACAACCTGCTCTAACAGCACCATGAGGTGGGAAAAGCTGCAGGTAGCTATTGGGGGTCCAACCTCAGACCACACCAGTCTGCCCACTGGAGACCCTCAAGGTGTGTAACAAACCCCAATGTGTTGTATTTAATGACAATTATTTTGTCGTTATGGCCTGTGTTGAACCCAGGTCTGTTCTGAGTGTGTGTGTGTGTGTGTGTGTGTGTGTGTTTGTGTGTGTTTGTGTATGTCAATACAGTATATATGTTTTTCTCTTGTAACATTAGGCCCACTGCAGATAAGCTCATAAACCTGTCAAACTATTAATGTGAATGTTTCTGACAAATTTATCAAACTGCATTGAGCATATAGGTTAAACACATTTTTATGTTTTTCTTTTGCAGCACCAGTAAGCCTAGATAAAGGTATGTCCATCTCTGTTCTAATGTATTGTAATTGTATGTTACATGGATGAATATAGATAATTTGTTGTTTGTTCGTTTCAATAGACTTGAGCTTCTTTATGCATGTGAGCACTGCAAATGGTACGGCTGGAGACTCAGCCTGGCTCGAGACCAAGAGGGCAACTCCAAAGAGAAATTGCATTTTAAAGTGTTTGCAGTTTTATTACTATCACATTGACAGTGAATCCAATGACCTTAACGTCTGGATCAGAGAGTTTAAGGATGAACAAGATTTTGTAGGACGTCGCCGTCTTGTTGAGAAGATATCTGGTAACAACAGCAGCACAGACACATCATTTTGAATCACGTGATGTGTTACTCCCTCCTATTCTCTATTCAGGTCCCCCTACTAGACATTGGCAGATCAAGTATGTTCCAATAGAGACTTCCAAGTCTTTTCAGGTGGAGTTTGAAGTGCGAAAAGGAGCACTACCAACAACAGGAGGGATCTCTATTGATGACATCAATCTGTCTGAGCTTCAGTGTCCACATGCAACGCTCCAGATTAACGATATACAAACTATATACCAAACTACTCAATCAGATTACACCATTTATAGCTTAAATTATTATTCAGTCTCAGGCTATAGATATTCCTTTGGGGTATCAATGGAACATCCATTTCTTGGAATGTTTATTCAACTTATGTCTGGTAAATATGATGATGAACTGACATGGCCAGTACCAGATTCTCAGGTGACTTTGCAATTGTTAGACCAAAGTCCAAACATTCAGAGTCACATGTCCTATGAGAGAAGTATCACCTCAGACTTGGTGAATATAAGCGGTGAGAAAATAAACAATGAATAACATAATGCAATGTATATGATAATGAGATTCCTGAGTTCTGTATACATGTTTCTGTTGATACAGGTGAATACCGCTGGGGCAAACCTGAAGACCACGGAAAGAGTTACATTGATGAGAATAATCAAAAAGTCTTCTTTGGGCCCAAGATTGGCCTCAGACGTTTCTTTCCCTTCAAGACTATGGAATATAGAAACTTTCTGAAAGGAGGAAATGCTGTGTTTAATGTGTTCTTTGAAGGTATAACAGACATAATTGTGATGATGATGAGAAATGTACACATTTTTATTTATTTACTTGGAATGTACATTTTAGACATCAGTCCACTGATCTATATTGATGAACTGCCATGCCCACCAGAAGGGCCAAATAAATATGACGAGGCCGACAAGGGCCCATGCTCACCCAAGTAAGACACTTCTTGTTTTCTGTACCAGCTTTGAAAAGTTCTTACTTTTGAAAAAGTAAGAGTTGCTGTCCCAGTTGAGCACTGGAAAGTGCTGCATCTTCTCTCTCTGTCTTGTCTCTCTCAAATACATCTACCCCAATTTCTTTTGCAGAATTCACACTACAACCCACCCCCCTCAGTCCACAGATGACAAAAAAAGGTAACATGATGGACATTTACCATTGAATGTAGTTAAATATAGAATCCATATGTTTGTGGAAGTTACGATTTTGAATCAATCTCTAATTAAAATAATACTTGCGGCACGGCTCATCGTCACAGAACTACAGAGGACAAAAGGTAATTTGTATTTCGGTACACCATAATGTAGCAATGAAGATGCAAAAGTGTATCTTACTAGAGTCACAAATAATGTGTCCAATGTCTTGATCCACTAGCATTTTTGGTTTTACTCCGGACAAGATTTCTTCTCCCACCCTGATTTTCCTTGGACTGTTGGTGTTTTTACTGAAATGATCACAGGATCCTACATATAAAGTTTAACTTTTTTGCCCCTTGTGGTAAATACCTTTTATACATTTTGCATATGCTTAAACATGTACACTGTTGTTGAGAACCTTTATTTCCACACAATTTCCTTATTGTAGAACAAATAAAGGTAGTCTTATCTTTTTCAACAAACAGGCTTTTATTACTGGTTTTATTATAATCTTTTTCCATCTTCACAGAAATGGTTGTATTGAGGATGTTAATTCAAATTAAAAAGGTTGATAATTTTGTGCATGCAAATCAATGAAAAATTGTTCTCTGTGAAATTGTAATCAACATGTTTAAATTAAACATTCTTTTTGACTTCACCACAAAGTCTGCATTTTTGTTCAAGTCAGAATAAGAAAGAAAATTTTTAGTCAAAAATAAATGGTTTGTAGACACAAATACATTATCAGAAATGTCGCAATCCCTCATTTGTCCCGGAGTGTTCCATTATAGAAATTATTGAGTGTAGTCATCTGGACAGTTTAAAAAATCAAGACATTTTGACTTTCATACCAAAGTCATTCTCAAGCTGCAGACTTGGTCTGATCATTTTTATGCTACTGTGTGCAGCATGAGCCCCTTATGGTGGGAAACCCCATTAATATTTGGACAAAACTTTAAATTAAAGAGGTTCATTAGGAAAACATTCTTTAAGCTCGGCTGAATGACATAAGTACGCCCTACATTTGAGAAGCTGTTTCCAAAAGGGTGTACTGTACATGTGCCAAAGGTAGTGCTTCCTCAAGACTCGATGAGTGCTTAAACCAAAAAATAATTAAAATATTTCAAGGGTTGTATATCTTCATAAAAATATATCAGGACAAAGCAACTCAGTTTTTTTAAATTTTGTATTTGTGTGAAATCACAGCTATTTTTCCTGGAGTCGATCCATCAACATAATGCATTTACATGGATATTATGAGGAAAAAATAACAATATTACAAATAGATAAAAAACAATTCACATTCAAAAGATAATGGCTACAACAATCAGGTAAAGAAGCCAAAAACGCTACGAGGAAGATGTGCAACCAATTTTTAATAATTTTACATGCTTTGTCATCTGCATTTCAGAAACTTACTATTAAAAAAAATACAACAAATATATAAAAAGTAATTCTATTTAGTTCGCCTCACAATATATCCAAGAAATGGTCTAAATCACTTCTATTCTCGCACACCAAAATGGAACGACAGTGTGTGCTACAAAACATAGGCATGGCTTGACCGTTCCAATGTCTCTGTTTTCCGAACCTTCACAATTGCAAAAAGAGTCTCTCTATTCAACTGCCTTGTTCATTAGTTTAAGCTGGTCCCAAACGAGGACATGACTTAGTGATGTCCCACCAGCTTAGCCAATAGTGACACCGAAGCCACACTGAAACGTATCCTTGCGATGGTCCAGAAAAGCGCCCAAAGCTAATGTAAGTGGCAGTGGGGGCAGTTTCTTCTCAAGGGCGGCTCCAACAACCCAATTCCTATCAACTGTGCCTAACGAGAAGAAAATATACACATTAGAATAAAAAAAAAGAAACTTCAGCAAGTGTCATGAAAGTTATTGAATGTACCTTTAAATCCAAAATTAGCGATAGGGAGGTTTAACTGATAACCCAGAGATGTTTTTGTCTGTTGCATCAGTGTTTGGCGTCAAATTCAACGCTGACCTGTAACTGCACATAAAGACATAAAAGCTGCTTGGATGACATACAAATGAGTGGAAAGATTTCACGGACGTACTAGAGAGATGGGACGATTCTTGGGTCGGGTCACATCATTTATCGGACTTTCAATAATTACAGTATACGTGTAATCTATAGTCAATTACCTCAGGAGCATCTCATACTTATGGGTTATTAGACATACAATTGACTTTCCTCTTTAGGACATTTTATTCATTTTGAGCATTTATTTAACTCGCTCATGTCTTCTGTCTTGTCCTTAACTGCAGCTCCTCCCTCTGCTACAGATAAAAACACAACTCTCCTCCATTTTACTACGAAACAAATTATACCAAATAAAAAGGTGTCTAAACAGGTTGTTATCTAAGGAAAAGCTACATTTTTCAAAGTTCATATGTTAGTAATTCCTAGGTCAATTTATGTCAAATAAAAAGTGACAGAAAGATAAAAGCCCCGTTAGAATAACGCTAAACTAAGGTCATTTTCACACATCACTGCGCTATGGAGCGACCCCGACCCCAGGGCACAATACGTCTTGTACTGTTGGCTCGCACTGAGCGGCCGTGGAAACGTAGAATGCTCACATGAGAGGAGCAGGAGGAGGGTCAGGCCGAGGAGCAGGAGGAGGAGTCAGGCCGAGGAGCAGGAGGAGGAGTCAGCCGAGCAGGAGGAGGGAGTCAGGCCGAGGAGCAGGAGGAGGGGTCAGGCCATGGATGTGATTAGTCAGGCCGAGGAGCAGGAGGAGGAGTCAGGCAAGGAGCAGGAGGAGGAGTCAGGCGAGGAGGCAGGAGGAGGAGTCAGGCCGAGGAGCAGGAGGAGAGTCAGCCGAGGAGCAGGAGGAGGAGTCAGGCCGAGGAGCAGGAGGAGTTTGTCGTGTAATTTCTAATCTTTGCATTTCTGATGACACTCCTCATAAGTGCCTGGGTTAGTAGGTGAACAGTCTCCTTTAGATGCCTGGTCCGGGGCTGAAGGGGTGGGCACAGAGGGCATGGTGAACCTTGGGGGCACAGACATCAGCCCAGGCCCCACTGTGCCACCTCCAGATGACGCTCCAGGTCTGGGGAAGAAGCAGCCAGCACACTTCCCATTCTGGACACTTCACACACTGAAGAAAACATAGTTCATTTGTAACAACTTAACACTTTTGCAACAAGGCTCAAAGTAAGAAAACATAGCAAACAGCATACTGCAGGCCTGCACTTACAAGCACAAGATAATGTCATGCACTAGTACACGCGATTGTCCCATTTGCAGCAAAACCCATGTGTAACCATTTAATACCACTAAAAACTAGCCGTGTTGATTCACTTAAATCCGCTATTATGTGTAGCAGTAGACACCGCTCACATTTCGGGCATTTAGAGCGTAAATAACCGTAACTACGCATATATTACGATTCATTCAAGTACACTGAAGATCCGATACAGCAAAGTTCAAGGAAACATCCGTGATCGAAGCCGACAAGTCCCACCCACTTCCCCACCTTCCTTCTTCTTCTTCTTCTTGTGGGGTTTTATCATGGGTTTTATGGCGGGTGGCAAACATTTAAAATGTGCATTACCGCCACCATCTGGAGTTTGTATTTCTTCTTTGTGCTTCGTCTTCACAGCGATTTTAAAGTGCACCCAACAGACCCAACTCTACCCTAATTTCCCCTTCATCCACTGCCCTGAACAAATCCCTCCCGTACAATTCTCTCCAGTTCTTCCCCGGTCACATCCCCAACACCTAAAAATCTTTTTGCAGCATCCAATATCACCTTGACCCGTTAAGATGTATCTTGCACCTCCACAGAAATGTTCACCATCACAACCGCTATGAAAGCTAGAAAACTCTGCTTCTCTAGCGCTAGAAATGAATCCGTGAATCAGTCTGTACTTCAGTTTGCCTTGTCTCAGCTTTTTTTGTCTCCGTTTGCTTCTTTGCAGCTTTAACAGCATCTGCATAAGAAACATGCTTCTCCATTATCACCAGGTTAACTTCCTTTTCCCTTTTATGGTTCGGACACTCCCGAGCTCCTGTCCGATACCCTCCAGAGCAATGCAGACATCGTCCATGTCTTCATTCACACACACTGTCCACCCTCACACTCAGATCCTCCACAGCGTACACACTTCCTCCCTCACACACTGCAGCTACATGTCCATACTGCTGGCAGGAGAAGCATCTCAAGGGGTCTCTGGTGAAAGGTCTCACCCTGTAACAAACGTAATCTAAGAAAAACATTTCTGGAGTCAGTCTCCGAGCACAACACCCCAGGAACAAACAAAAAAACACGTCCGCGTCAATATCTACTGGCACTAATTACACCTTAATTCTTTGGTTTTCCTGTCAGCAGGAAACATTGGACACACAAATGGTTAATAAATACTAACATTTTCAGAGCTTTATCTTGTTGTTTCTTAGAAACACAATCGATAATCACCATGCCACTTCTGGTAACTCTGCTTTACCACAAGTTTTCCACAACAAACTTTCCAACAACATGTGGATCCTTAAATCTGCTGTCACGCATAGTCACGGCAACCAACTGGAAACGACTCCACGTGCTCTGAGTCATTTTCTTTTTTTATCTTATTTTTCTGTCTCACTCCTCTAGTTTCAGCTTGCATTTCACTTTCTGATTCGCTTCATGACTCCGAGCTAGACAGTTCCGGCTCTAATATAATGGATCAGGGCTATTCAACATCAGGCCCAGGGGCCAAATCAGGCCCTCCAAGCGATTTAATCCGGCCCACAACCCAATTTACAAATATTATTTACTGATTAATTTCTTGGTTAGCACTAGTTTAGACCTGGTTTAGTCCCTGTTTAATTTGTCTTTAGACCCGTTTTGATTCTGGTTAGTCCTGGTTCAGACCTGGTTGGTACTAGTCCAGTCCTAGTTTAATTCTGGTTCAGTCTTGGATGGGCATTTTGTATGTTAATTCTCACAAAAATCTAATCTATCAGTTGTTATTTTATTGTATTAACTACTTAATTTACTGAATGAGATATTTTGTACGACCCAAAATGTTGTTACAGTAGTGGCATGTTGTGCAACTTCTTGGCCCTCAGAAAAATCTGGCCCTCGGGAAAATAAAGTTGAATAGCTCTGTATTAGATCCACGCTCCGGCTACATGGTTCTCCCCATACTTCCTCCTTCCGACCCCACCCCCAGCAAAGTTCTCTTGCAGCTGATTGGTTGATAATTTAAGACAGCGTACTTTCTTGACGCACTGCATTGTCAGAAACTGTGAACCCTTAAACGCATTTACTGTGAATGACATACCAATGGAAATGCATCTGTCTTATTGGCTTTTCCTCTCTCTTAATCCCTCTCTTTCTTTCTTTCTTTCTTTCTCTCGCTCTCTCTTTCAGTCTCTCCTTTTTTTAATTATTATTTTTTATTACAGTATAGTGTAAAACACATACCCTGAAGATTTACAACTACAGTAGGTGGCAGTAAATCCACCTTTTCAGTTGGCTGCCAACCGCCATTAAAAGTAACATGACGACAACAACAACCTGTTTTATTGTGAACACTTTATTATGGCCTTCTCCACTCACCAAGTTTTAGTTTGAAAGGGGCAATAATCATAATGTTCTAAAGATAATGGATTTAGGGCAGACCGGGGCATGTTGTCACAATGCATTTTGTTTCAAGAACACAAACTTTGATTAAAAAAAATGCAGATTTGTGTGTTTTCAGGCTCTGCATTTATGGCCTGAATATGAACTAATTTGATCGTTGCCTATCTCCAGAAAAGCATTTTACAGAGTCGCAAGTACAAAAAATACCATTACATTTTTTTAATAACATATCTGAACATTTTATGACAAGTTTAATGTTCATGTAAGGACAAAATAAATCGATCAGATTAAAGTAATTTAAGCCACAGCCCAGAGAAGTGCAGCTGAGGGGTTTGGGTCAATCTTCCAATTAATCTGATAATGTGCATTTATTCATTGGTGGATTTTGTAACGACGCCAAGTAAAATGAACAATTATGTGAGCACTAAAACACAGTTTACATATTTGGTCTGAATGGCTCTTTTGTAGCGCTGGCAGCACATATACCAGGCTCCTTGTGCAGCCGGCCACAGTGTTGTGAGTTCACATCCTGACTCTGACGATTTACTACATGTCCTCCTTTCTCTCTCATCCCCGTTTCACACTCAGCTGTTCTGTCTAATAAAGCCTATGGGTCAAAAAAATCACAAAGTGCTTTACAGAAAGCAATAAAAACAACTAGAAAAGCGCAATAAAGAATAAAGACACAGAGCAATCGGTCAAACAAAAGCTTTAGCTGCTTTTTAAAAGAATCCACAGAGTCTGCCATGAGTAGGGCCATGGGCAGGGCATTCCATAATTTGGGGGTGACAACCTGAAAGGACAGGTCCCCCCAGGTTTTAAAGCGGGTCTTTGGGGCCAACAAGAGGCCCTGACCTTAGGATCGGAGGGTCTGGCTAGAAGTGTACAGGTGCAGCAGGTCAATGTTGAACTGAGGAGCCCTATCCGTTTAGCGCTCTATATGTTAAAGCCATGACCTTGAAATCAATAGAAATTGAATAGGAAGCCAAAACAATAAAGACAAAATTGGAGTGATGTGTGTTAGTTTGTTTGCTCGTGTTAAAAACCTCGCAGCAGCGTTTTGTTCTAATTGCAGGCGTTTACGTGAGGATTTGTGTAAAAAGAGATTTACAAAAGTCTAAATGAGGCAAAACAAAATAATGGACAATCATTTAAAATCACTGACCTAATTTTACCTAATTACTGCCCTAATTTTTTTTTTATGGTAAAAACAGTTTTAACCAAATGGCTGCAGTGACCATGAAAAGACATAGATTTGTCTAAAAAGTCACTTGATTGTACAGAAAGGCCAAGAGAACCAAGGTGATACAGGAATTCTCTCATCTGGAGCCAAAATCAGAGTTTCTGTTTTTCCATCATTAAGTTGCAAAAAGTGTAACTTGTTCATCATATAAGTGTAATCCTGGCCTTTAAAGTGGTGTTCTGGTTTGCACTCCCGGGTGAAGACAGGAATAAATATGAACAGTGCCTAGTATTCAACATTTTAATATTAATCCAGCATTTCTTCCCAACAGTATGTATCAAATGTAAAATACATATACGTTATAGTATAAGTTGGCCTACCATAAATAAAGCAGTCTTCATTTGTTTTTCTAGAGGCCCAAACCAATCTGAGTAGTCTGAGTAGTCTGCCAGGTTTATTAAAATATATATCATCAATACTTTCAAGATGCATAACAGTAAAAGCAAAGAATCAAAAACAGTGCATAAGGGCTTCAATGGGCCTATTATTAACAATGCCTTCAGTTTGTATTGCACTGTACAAGCTTGAAAAGTCTCTCAAAACGCCATGTGTGGTCTTTGTTCATTCACTCCACACCAGCTGGTGCTAAGCTATACTGCTGCTGAACCACTGACGGTCACCAATAAGTCACATACACATTCATACATCGCCAAGATGGGTGAAGTGTCTTGCCCAAGGACACTGGGTTCAAACCATTGACCTTCAAGTTGATAGACAAGCTCTTTACAGTGTTAACCACTGAGCCACTGAGCCCTATTATACAGCGCAACCATGTAAAAAAAAAATCTCACAAGCTGTTCACAACAAATTCACCAGTTTAGGCTACTTTGGCAAATAAATACTATATGTACAGTGTGGTAGTCTGTCTCGAGTCAACAGACTGGCCGTTTAAAAGTGCCGCACATTGTCGTCTTTTTAAGCATTAAGCTGTCTTGTCCGCAACAGTGTTAAAGGAGAATGGCAGCTGCAAGAGCATCAAAAGGCACAAGTCCAAAGCTTCAGTTTGATGCTTTTGAAAACTTTCATACTTCATAGTCCATTCTGATTGGAGGATACATGTTGCCTGGTGAATGTGCAGAGGTAGTTAGAGGTTGGCTTAAAAAACAGGTTCCAGTTTTTGGTGACTGTGAATGTGTTTGGTGAGACATGGAGAGAGTTGAGGATGGTGAACATGATCCACGGCTCTGATTTGGTGAAGGAGGACCTTTAACACAGGTATAGGACAAAAGATGAATTATGTTTTATTATTTGAAGTACTGAATTGATAGTATGTAGCCTACTTACCACTGTCTGCTAATATGCTCTTGTGTGTAGGTGAAGCGCTTATATAGTGCTGATCTTGAACTCGCATTTGTTTGGAGCTTCTTCCACGTATTACATCTGCAATCTGTTTTAAAATAAATTAAAACATAATTAAATGCTTAGTTCTCGGCACACACCTGTGATCTGAACCCCCCCTCCCCCAACTATATTTGTATTATTTATCATTAGGCCATATTGATAATTAATTTGAGTGACATTCCGACAGTGCATTACACAAGATAGACCACTAGATAGAGTCATTTCCTTACATTACAGTTTGTAGTCCCACTCGAAAGACCAATAGAGATAAATAACAATTGTGAAAGGCACTGGATCATCATTTCTTCACCTTTTTATTGGTGGTCACCATCACGGGTGTGTCGTTGTGATAGTTTTTCAGACCACTGTCAGCTCCGTTTTTAAGCAGCAGTCGCACTGTGTCCACCTGCCCACGGCCACAGGCAGAATGTAAAGCAGTGTTTCTGCTGTACGACTGGCTGTTCACATCACAACCATTCTACAAAAACATACGTTTCGTTAGTTAAGTCAGTTAAGATCATTTTAGTAAGCAGGACATGCTGAAGATGCATACTAGAGTGAATAGTGTTGGTCTAAAAAAAACAAATATTAAAGGTTGGATTAAACTTTCAGGAATCAATTGCTACCACACAGTACTGTTTCAGGGAACTTAACTACAGCCACAAGAGGTCAGTATAGGAACAAATGATTTGGTTGGGATTGGGATAGCCAATGGCTTGTTACCAGCTCTAACCTCAGGTTCAAATTCAGGGCTGGGTAATAGTTTCTTATGCAAGATGTTTAAATTCATAGTACAAAGTAACTAACCACAGATTGCAGCTGTATTTTGAAATGATGTATTTAGGTAACCCCAAACATAATTCATATAAATTCAAGACAGACTTGAAGAATTCTGGGTATTACCAGGATATCATTTTTCTAACTAATTACCGCTACACTTACTGTATTGTGTCATCCACATTGTAGTTAGCAACAGCTGTATTTTTTGCATAATTACATTTTAATGCTTGTCAAGTCAAGTGCACCTTACCTCAATAAGGAAGTGAGCCATGTTTACATTATTGCTCTCGACTGCATGCATCAGGGGACTTTGGCCACTTTTATTATCCTAAAGTAAAAAAGAGAAACCAACATGTTAATAGTCATACTCTTTTCATCTTAATCCAATCATCAAAAAGAGACTAACCATAGCATTAATATCAGCTCCAGCATTTAACAGCATTGTTGCCAGATCCTTGTGCCCATGCAGCACTGCCAGGTGAAGAGGGCTCATACCTAAAGAGAGGAGGCCAAAAATACAGTATGTACTTGAGTAAATGTGCCATCTAACAATTATACATGTATATTTTTTGTATATGACTGAAAGTAAGTGGGGCAGTAGTCCATTCATTTCAACACAAATTTAGATTATCAGCAAATGGCCTATGTCCTGATTCATCAATGAAAGAGTACACTCAGAGCAGACCACAGAGGAAGGAAATGTCCTCCACTCGCTCACACAAAACAACCGCTCAGTCCCCCAAGCTGAGCACTTCTCATCTGTGTCACTGCTGTGTAAAGACAATACAATCAAAGAAACAACCAGACAGTGACGAGGCAGTATCACATGAACTGTACCTTCATAGTTCCGGATCTCCAGGCAGGCGGCGGTCGAGCGGAGGGACAGGAGTAGAGAGAGGCATTCGGCCTGGTCGTATTCACAGCAGAGGTGCAGTGCCGTCTGCCCGTTTCGGTCCAAAGCCGCGGGGTCTGCGCCTGCTTTGAGTAGAGCCTCCACCATGTTGGCCTGCTGCGTGATGACCGCAAGATGAAGGGGGGTCTGCAAAGGAACAAGAACATGAAATATTCTGTCTTTAGCGTTATGCAGGTCGAGAGACCCAATGCAAGATGCAAAAAGGAGGTTCACTGTGAAGGTTTATACTAAAGTATTTTATTGTCCTCTTATGTCCACTGCACTGGGCTCTAGATATCAGAAATAATAGCATCTGTTTTATGTCAAGGAACAATGTAAATATATTTTAAAGGCTACACATTATATTACTGTTTTTTTAAAGGATGTTCTGACATAGATTTTGTTCCTCTAATATCAATATCCAATATTTGTCTTGTGGCCGATATTTGATAAAATCCACGGAAAACTCAACAAAGTAAAGTAATCCCTAGTTTGTGTGTGTGTGTGTGTGTGTGTGCGCGTGTGTGTGTGTGTGTGTGCGTGTGTGTGTGTGTGTGTGTGTGCATGTGTGTGTGTGTGTGTGGATTGTTTACCAATTACATTTTCTTTTTCTATAATTGTTAGCCTTTCTCTGGCAGTACAAAAGTGTACAAAAAGTGTACTCCAAACAGTCCTAGAAAGCTTTGTTTCTTTTGTTCTTTTGTATCTGCAAATGCCAATCTTGTGCTATTCAACTCCTTTAATTCGTTATGGTTGATTCAAAATGAGGACAAACCTGTTCCCCAGCAGGCAACAGGAAAAGCAGATCTTTGAATAAGCACTGTGGCAATCAAGGATATTCCTACGGGTGACTCAGCATTAATTGTGACCATCATTATGTCAACTGGGGGAGGTCACAAACAGTAATTTGGACATTTTGACATGCAATCAGTGCAATTATCAGGAACAGTTTGTCTGGGTTTCGCTTTTGCTTTATAACTTTAGTTTGTTTCCAAGTCGGTTCCAGTAAGGGTTGAGAGAGATAGATAAGCACTAGGAGAGCAATGTGGAATTCCTTCAATGTGTCAGTGCCAGTGTTTTCCCCCCGAGCTATAGTTTCCCTGAATCCTATGACTCACACTCAATAGCAGATATAAAAATATACGGCCATGCTGCAAACAAGGACAGTTATCTGTGGGGCAACGTACTTTGAACTTCCTATAACCAGCATTTACAGACACTTTGCAATTTCTTGTGCATGACTAATGAGGAAACAGTGATGCATCTTTCATGTAATGTCCAGTTCTTTATTGCTTCCTGTAAAATGACTTAGTAAAAAACAAAAAGATGTGAGCTGATGGAGGGAATGAAGAAATGTCGGAAGTGGCCGAGGGTAGTCCGCGGGGAAAAGACAGGATGACAAGGGAAAATCCCCACGCTTCCCCTCAGTCCATCCTCGCACTGATTACATTCCTGGATCCACATGACGAAGGGAGGACACACACAACAAGAGTTCAGTCCGGAACAATCGCTCCAAGCTTAAGTTTAAGCCTCACACAAAAAAGTAAGAAAAAGAAAGAAGACTAAAATCACAACTGTCACACAAGTAAACAAGTGTTATGACGGTTAAAGAGATTTTCTCACAGTTTTTTTTTTTTTGCAAAAATGCACTGACTATGTCTGAACAGGAACCAAATGAATCTAAAAATATGACTAGCTTTACTTACTTACAGTAGGATAAGCCAAGCTTGACAAATACAATTCATCCGTCCAGAGTGGTTATTGGGACTGAATGTGTTAGTAGACATTTGTATTTTTTTATTTGCCTGTCACTGCACATAACATAGTCATAGCCATTTACTGTATTCTACTCTTACTATGCTTTTGGCGTTGCCACGTTGTAATGTTTTCTTATCTTTTTATTAACATCAGTTATGTTGAGAAACTCCAAATCTCTTCACATACTGTACACACTGAAAAGAGATGTGAAAAGAAGACATAAGGACAATACACAACGGCACAATACACACAGGCACGCAGAAGGGAAAGTCCCGGTGAACTACCCTCTGAACCTCAGCACTAGGTATGTTGAGAAACAGAGCAGGGAGGGGTGAGGTCATGTGACTTCTCGGCAGGGCCATACACAGATGTGGCGCGTGTTCACACACTCGGCCTGCAGGAGAGTGCATGTAAACAACAAAACAGGTTAATTTGTGCACTTATATCAGCACTGGGACCATGCAAACGCTTGTTCGTCTGTGCTACATACATAAGCAATTCAAACTAGATACAATAATAAACTTGTAAATTCATAATTCCAGAGTGTATGACTACAATAAACAGCTCCAAAATCTGGATTTCTGGGGTTAAATTGTGGCTTGACTGAAGATTTAAGACATTGCTCAAGTATGAAACCATTTAAGACCAACAAACTGAAATATGAAAAGAATGTGCTGAGGTGTATCTGATGTTGAATGTTTTACTTTTTGTTCCTTGAGTTAATCTCAAAGCAACAGGAAACTAAAGCCCCAATTCAAGCTATAATAAGGAAAAGGGTGTGGGATTAAATACCGTTGCTTTTAAACACGGAAACTGTCTGCAGCTCTTTTAATACACAATATATTTTCACAGCAAAAGTAATTATTTCAATAGATTTGAAGACACATGACCACCAGTGCATGTTTTGGGCAGCTGCATGCACATTGCCTGCACACTGCAGATGTGAGCGCTCGGGGCATAAGACCAGTGTGGGAGTATCAAACAGCTGTCTTTATTGTCATGCACTTGCACTATTATTCACATTCACGACTGGTAGTAACACTCGCTCATATGGTCCCTAATGTAAAACCACAGAAACTCAGGATTTGATCATAATTGGAAAAAAGCCACAACATCACTGCTGTCCAGTAAGTATACAAAAAAACAGTTCCTCTTAGCTTAAAGTGACGTCTGATCTTCATTCAAAAACCCACAATTTGGTAGGCAAATGACTATAATTGAAGAACTCTGTCTAAAAATCTCCCTTTTTGGTCTGAGTGCAAAGAGCAAACGTGTGAAAAACTGGTGGTTTGTTGCGTGTGTTTTTATAATATAGAGGGCAAAGACAGGATATAATAACCAATGCACTAAAGTCTCAGCAATGAGGAAACACAACGTTTGATGAAAGCGGCAGCGTTATTTCTGGTAAGCCTGTGTGGTGTGAAACCCCAACCTTGAGAACTAAAGCTCGGCACGGCTCAGGTGCTTTATGTTCAAAGATGAAAAGGATGTACTGTAGCTGGCAGATGCATCAGTGAGAACGGTTCTACGGTAGACGGACAGATCGAGACTGGAAAAGACAACGTAGCCCATGTTTGTCAAACTCTATTTCCGTAATAAAAGTGCACTATGTAAATTTTCTAGTTGGGGGTCCGCTACCTGCTGTTTCTATGGCGATGTTATTTAGAATGTTCCAGAGTATGGCAATTAACTCCAGGTTGGTGACACTACCAGGCCGAGGTATAGGTCAGATCTGTGGAGGCAAATCTAAACACAGTAGGGAAGCAAGTTTTTGTTTTTTTTAACCAATAGAAACACTTGTAATTGAATAAATGCTCATTTGAAGTTTACTGCCATACTTTGGAACATTCCAGGCAAAGCAATAACACTAAAAGTTACATAAAAGGGATGGTGCATATTAATGAACATATGATTCATATGTACAGTAAATATGACAGATGTGGCTATCGTTTCCACTGGTTGTCCCTGGACAGGCTGATGGTAATGGTAACATTAAAAGTGCACACATAACATAAAACACAACAACAGTATAGCAAATGCCAAAAAATGCATTAGGACCACAAACAATAACTTCACATAGGATCACAAAATAACAACAACCAACAGCAGACTGAACACATATAGGGAAGGACAGGAACAATTCAATAGCACAAAGTCAGGAGTGGTCATAGGAGGGCTCACACACGAGTTTGCAATTCATAAGTCATTCATTTCAGTAAAGTATAACAATTTGTCAGTTGCCACATTATGTTCTTTTTCCTTAAACTAATTGACAAAGTGCTACATGAAAGCTGACATCACATACTATTGTATATATTGCACACAAAAATGCTGTATGTCTTGCACATGCCCTAAAGTACTGTATGTATTACACATACCCTAAAGTACTGTATGTATTACACATGCCCTACAGTGCCGTATGTATTGCACATGCCCTAAAGTGCTGTACGTATTACACATGGCCCTTACAGTGCCGTATGTATTACACATGCCCTACAGTGCCGTATGTATTGCCACATTGCCCTACAGTGCCGTATGTATTGCACATGCCCTACAGTGCCGTATGTATTGCACATGCCCTACAGTGCCGTATGTATTGCACATGCCCTACAGTGCCGTATGTATTGCACATTGCCTACGGCCGTATGTATTGCACATGCCCTACAGTGCCGTATGTATTGCACATGCCCTACAGGCCGTATGTATTGCACATGCCCTACAGTGCCGTATGTATTGCACATGCCCCACCAGTGCCGTATGTATTGCACATGCCCTAAAGTGCTTATTTTAGTTTGAGTTCAATGAAAGTTTGTAGACTTTTCCACATTACACAACCCTTTTAGGATGGAACATTTTGACCAAAAGCAGTTTTTCCTCACAGGAACCTCACAGTCACCCCTGCTTGTGGCTCTGGTGGTTCATGATGCAGTGGTCCTGTATTTAATGTATTCTTTGAGAGGAGGTGGAGCCAGCCCATGTACACTTTTATATATAAGACAGGCATTTTAAAATTTTTGGAGTTTTCAAAGCTCAGTTAGAGCCCTCGTTGAGCTATCCGGAGTTCTGTCTTTATATCCTTAGGCAAGACACTTAACCCATCTTGCCTAGCAAGAGAGTGGTGGCGATGCTCCAGGGCAGCTGTGGCTACACTAGTAGCTTACCACCAGTATGGTATGGTATGAGATGAAAGAATAATGGACAACTGTGTAGCACTTTGAGAGACTTCAACAAGCCTGTAAATCACATTACAAGTGTAAGGCATTATTATTATACCTTTGAAAGGATGTTAAAATGGTGGTTAGTGAAAGTCCAAAGTTTGGTTTCTGTTTTCTGTGTGTTTGAGAAGGCAGGACCTGGTGAACATGTCTTAGTGCTAATGTGAGAATTTGAGCTGCTTCCTTAGTTGTTTTTGCACGTGCATAGATCATGATTATACTTTTACCTCAGAAAAAGCTCAAGACCAGTCAAAGAATGAATACATGCTTGAATAAGAATCTATATCTGACACTAAAGCAACAGAATGAAACTGCATGATTCCATGGAAGTAGAAAGTTAAAACCATACTTCTGAACATTCTGTATGAAGATAGATCACTTTTACACCATACAGGGGAATATTATAGCAAAAGTAACAACATTTCCATGAAAACGTCTTGTTAGTGCAATAAAATGGGGGCTTTAAGTATGAATTAGTAATATTTTTTGAACCTGAAAATAGTTTGTTTAAGCACAGGGGGAGGCATATAAACATACCCATATAACCTTAAAATACTAATTTTGTCTTGTCCATTTATCACATTCATTATATTCGCCAGATTATTTCACAACTCTTCCTGGTTGCTCACAGTAGAAAAAGCCAGTAGTATTAGGAAACCCAGCCCCATGCAGGCCTAATGCAATAGACGATAAAAAGGAACAATGGAAAGCACATATGGTAATTCTTTTGGCTCGAGCCCAGCACAGGTATAACAGCAAGTTAGTGGGTGAATTCCATTGCTCTCTCTGACTATAAGCCAAATCAAGGCACTTCCTCTTTCCTTCTTTTCCATGTTAATGTTATTAGAGGGGAGAGGCAGGGGAGTATTCTTTGGCTGATATTGTTTTATTTTATGTGGGCAACTCAAATTGATAATTAACAGATAATCATACAAACAAGGTCTGTGTCACAGAGTGTAAGTGCAGCGCTTTCGTTTGAGCAGAGAGTTAGCTTGAGTGGCTCAAGCCTTTCATGATCTCCTGCTCATATGGAAAAATATCTTAGAGGCTAATGCCATTATTCAAATTATGAAAATAAACAAAACCGTTGTTGCTGCACTTTGATTCAGATGTAAACACATGAGCATTCATGTATTTACTACTCGTGTATCTCTTACGTCATTCTATATTGGAATATATTATACATATTATACTGTGTCCCAGTCCCACGTTCTGGTGTGTGGTATTGTGATTATTGTGTGCACAGGTGGAGTTTATAAATCCTGCACTTATTTTAATCTACAATGCATGACACAACACAACCATATTCTGATCACACATGCACATGACCTCTGCCAACATTCCCACCTCGCCAAAACTTCCACAGAACCATAGTCTGTGTTACTTGAGTTTGTTAGTTTGCTGTCGTGACCCTAGAGCTGGGTCATGACAATTACTTTTTAGTTTAAATTACTCCAATGTGGTGTTACCTACCAGTTGCTCATCTAGAGAATTTCAAAGATCCCTTCAGCATAATATATAAACATTTTACATACTACAAGTGCAAACATGTAATTATAGCTCCCACGTCTATTGATGATTGTTTGAGTGGGTTACTGTATTTTTACTCAGAATCATAAAGAGGAAACATACAGGTAAACATGCACCCAGTGGGGTGTGGCTGATTGTTTGGCTTACCTGCCGAAGGTTGTTGTAGATATCAGGACTTTTGTGCTCCAAAAAGAAGATTTGAAGCAGTTTGTAGACTACGGGCATGTTGCCTTGAACCACAGCAATATGCAGAGGGCTGCAAAATAGAGAAGTAGAAAACATACACATGACTATTTGGCTAGCTATTTTTTTTATTTTCAGCATTTAGAAATAATTAAACATCCCTTCAATTATGAGATGGATTTCCGATTCAGGCGAGAAACCAAAGGTGAATAAATCTAGTGATAGATCCCGTTGTGTTTATTTGTTTATTCAAAATTTCGCAAATTTGGTAGATCTTTCAACTCTTTAGACCTCTTTAAAATGTTAGCCTTTGAATGTGGTAGTACCCAGTCTGCACTAGATGCATGTCGAGTGCAATGGGAATGAGTTGGACTCACAACTTTAGAAACATTAATAAGTTATTCTATAACTTTTTCCTTTAGCAGTGGCCAAGATAATGTTAGGTGCATCTCAGTGACCCTGATGGAGTATGGGCACCTTAGCTGCTAAGAGGTTAGCAGGTTAGCAGCCTTGTTTTGGACTACCTGAAGCTCATGTCACACTATACAACATTTTAGCCGGGACTAATTGTCAATGTCCGTCTCTATCTGCTGTGTGACAGTGACAAGGTGTCCCAGCAAATATCCATATGTCTGTGACAAATAAGGTACTTGAAATAGTAAGTGTCAATTCCAGAGTATGGCAATCTGCTGAAACAATAAAACAGCAGCACACAAAAAAATGAAGTAAATGTTTTTTGCACTGTTTTTGTTAAGACTAAACATTGTGTATTTTATTTTGTCAGGTGGTAAGCCCAGACAAAACACTGATTTACTGTATGCTGGCATTTTAAGGCCAACAGCAATTATGTGCCAACAGAACGGGACAACAGTGGAAGAACCTTGAAAGATGCATAGCCGTGACTAATACACCCTCTGCTTATCACAGTGTTATCACAGTAAAGAGGAAACCACTATCAGAGGCCATTACATGAAGTGAGAGAGTGAACTTGGGCTGAAGAGGGCAGGAAACGGTGACAGGGGCAAGTCAGAGGCACCAAAAGACAACTTTATACTTTACTTTTATGCTGTCACATGAAGACTCTTCCAGTAAGAGCCAGATAGCTTTTATGTCACTTCCTGTTGTCACAATGGCTGAAGGGAGCCTTTTTGTGTTTTGTTCACCAAGTCACTTCCAGTCAGTGTTAAAACAACAGAAAATAAATATTCATATAGAATATTCATACGGGTTCTGGTTCACTTTTGAGGAGCCAATCTACCATGGATGTTTTTGGATGGTGGGGAAAGCGAGACAATTCCGACTTGATAATTTACATACTTCTTTAAATTCTTAAAAGTACAACAGACACAAGAAAATCTGCATGGTGCAGGTGCAAATTATACATGCATAACAACACCTGTGCACTTTGTGGATTACTGTAAGGGGGCTTCCTTAATTCCTAAAAAGGACTGTTGCATCAGCATCAGAGGTGGGTCTTACTCATTTACGTTTTACTTGAGTAACTTTTTAAAGAAATTGTACTTAGAATAATATTTTGTAACAGTACAGTAACAGTACTTTTCCTTGAGGTAAAGTCTACAAGTGATATTTGTTTGTTGCATCACTCTTTCTCATCTTTGTCCTTTAAATTACATTAACTTCAAATTTGAATTCAGATTTACAGTTATTCTTACTTGAGTAGTACTTTACAACCAGATATTTACTTGAGTAATCTTTTGGACCACTAACAGTATTCTTACTGGAGTACTATTTTTGGTTACTCTATCTATCTCCGATAAGCATTTTCAATTCTAAAAGTCAAATTCATATTCAGAAGAGAATACCCATTGATTTGGCTGATTCTCTTCAGCATCCATTCCTCTCCTTTTCTATTTAGATGAAACTGTACAGTTTCTGGTTCCTGGAAGTGGGGCAGACCACAGCCCCATAAAGATAACCTCAGGCCCAGCGGCACTGACGCACACAAGACCCACCACACTAAGTCGAGCTAATGCACAAACACAGCACAGAGCAGCGCTCCTAGTGTGAGAGAGTGCGAGACACTACAGGCAGAGGTCTCCTGTTTGTGGGAGTTTATGGTAGCAGCTTCCCAGAGGTAAGAGGTTTGAACCATGAATACCAGAGAAACACCAGTGTATTACTGATTTCTAATGGCAAAAATACTGTCTCCATTAAGAATAATGCTTTACTGTACTCCGATATGATTGAGATTATTCTATTTGTTTCTAGCCACACAAAGTCATTATACAGCTTTGTGAACTATTCATTCACTCCTCATAGCCAGTCTACAACCTGCCCTGGGGCAGACGGATGTGTGGGGAAGTGTGATTGCCACATTCAATTACCAAGCAATTCCAAAGTTTGCGAGTGATTATATGAGGGAGTTTGGTCAATAACGCTGACCATGGCCAGTCCCGGCATCAGCAACTGTGGGGACTGGACTGCAGCTGTGTAGATGAAGAGGCAAACACTCACAGAGCCACATTGAGTTTCACATGCAAGACTTCAAAACAAGTATCTATCCCTTAAACATGTTTGTAACATGTTTGTTAGGTGCTCTACAAAAATAATAAAAAGAAATATGAGAACATAGTTCGTTGTTCACTTGGCTTGAATATGTGAAATAGAAAAGGTTTGTTAATTCACCTTTATAATTCATACCTGTGGTTGTGGCTGAGTTGTGGTACACCAAATTTAAAGATTTAGAGTTAGCATTTTCACACTACAATTTTATCTTTTGAATTTTAGAAAATATTTTCAAATTCCAATTCAACAGAAAATGCAAGTTTAAAACAAACTACTTTGCACATCCCTCAGTGCGAACCAGCCAATGAGAGACTGTCAAAGCTGATGGAGAGAAAGCGGTAAATGAGGAAGTACGAAGCGGATGTTTGGTTTTTTTGAGCCCATTCATTTAAACAACACCCAAGTTAAAAGAGAGAAACACACAGACACCTGAGAAAAACCACAGTGCTATCTCAAAGTCAGCTTAGCTTGGCTTTCCCGAAACTAAAGGAACTCAAGCAGCGCTGTGCGGAGGGGATTGACGTAAGACAGCGGCTCACGCTCACCTCACATCACTCACTCCTGCAGTCAGTCTGTGCACGGCTCGTTCTGCAGAAAACTCACAGACTTCAAAAGAACCTGCGACAGACAGGCTCTGTGCAAACGTCATACACCGTGGGCCATTATCATAGTAAGATATTCAGACTGGTGAGAAGTGTTTTGAAAGAACATTTTTGGTATTGCATATATAGTGTAGCAACTTAGAACATCAATGGAATACAGGCAGAATGACCAGGAATATTGTTTAAGATGCTGCTTTTCTAATAAAAAGCTAAGCGCATTATATTGATTACTTTTAGAAATGGATCTTTTTCCATGGCTGATGCCCTAGTTTGGATATCAGAGAAGCCGAAATTCATTAATTCATTCACATTCATTTTCTACCGCTTGTTCCCGTTTGGGGTCGCAGGTGACTGGAGCCTATCCCAGTGACTTTGGGCGTTAGGCGGGGCACACCCTGGTCAGGGGCCAGCTCGTCGCAGGGTTAACACAGAGACATAGACACACAGACGAACATTCACTCTCGCATTCATTCACTAGGGCCAATTTACAGTTGCCAGTTTACCTCACACATGCATGTCTTTTGGATGGTGGGAGGAAGCCGGAGAACCCAGAGAGAACCCACGGTGCCACGGGGAGAACATGCAGACTGCACCCCGAGAGATCATGTGATGTGGGTCTGGCCCGGGAATCGAACCCATTCTTGGGAGGCGGGAGCTCTAACTGCTCTGCCACCGTGCACCCCAAGTAGCCGATTTCTAGGGCCAATTTCAATCATTGTCAACAAATGATGTCCTGGTAAATCACTATAAACTCAGTTACCGTTTTAAAGTGCAACATAAGAAAGTATAATAACCCAATCCAACTTTATTTTCAAAGCACATTTTACTTATTTCTTTGATTATTACAGGGCAGCTGCAGTGTGAAATTAGGAGAGAGAGGGAGAAGGATAGTAGCAATGGCACATGTGCAACGCCTTTATCCACTGCACCACCAGTGAAGCCCTCATAGCACATTTTACAAGCAAGATAGTTATATAAAGGGCTGCATATAAAAGCAATATAAAACAGATACGAAGAAAGACGGCTCCATAGCTGTCATTTTTTTACATTAGGGAAGAGCGATTTTAACAACTATGAATATCTATTTGATATTTTTTTGGGTTATCTTATCGTGATGACAATATTTAGACAGTATTCTGTAGATCCATCAGAACTGTGTAAAACAAGCCTTTAAATGTTTGGTTGTGGTTCAAGTATCGCACAAAAGAAACAAGTCTTCTTTTATTTCAATTTAATCAGCTCTTTTACTGTACACTTAACATTCTAATTTTGTATCTCAAAAGCACCCATTGCGAAATTAGATTTTTTTTTTCTATTTATAAGAGAGCAGTGTAAAGTGTTTCTTTAGTCTGGTGGTTCCTAACAATCCTATGCTTGAGTTTTAAGCCTGTTACGATATGCAAAAAGATGTGAATATCAACCCAGCAGTTTATCATGCAACCAGGACACTGTAGCTAAGCAATTCACCAGCTGAGTTTTTGTGAGTTTTTATTGCTCTGGTAGACTAACAGGGGAAGTTGTTGAAATAGTATGCGTTCAAAAATAAAATTGACTCCAAAATTCCCCCTTAACAACTGATTAAAGATTGCGGTTGCACAATTGAAGAGCGAGCAGAGTCTAGGTTATTACCTTACATAAACTCCACTAAGGTTTGTGTTTTATTAACGTGTTTATAATAGTAGATGATTGGATTATATCAGCTGAGGGCAGATGTCACATGTTTACTGGGCAGACACAGAACAATAAGCAGCGTTTACATGTCATGGGATTACTCAACTCTGGGTATCACGAGTTGGTTTAAACTAATGCAAATGCACATCAAAGTGGGACAGTCTGGGCTTTGGAAGATTCCATGACTATATTACAGCTTGATATTTCACTTTTGTGTAAACTTAAGTTTTCGGACAGAGGGAATTGCTAAAAATGCCAAATGCTTCTCAGTTTTTGTCCGTCCATAAACCATAGACAACAGGCAACAGGGAGCTAATCCGAGTGCATCTAAAAGTGCAGGTGCTATTATAAAAGGACAAATATAAAGTATGCATGAATCCAGAATAAGTAATTATTGGGGAGATCTGAAAACAGGGTTATTGTTTGTCGCAGAAAGTAAAATAGCAGGAGACTTAGTGCTCAGCAGGTGAGTCAGAAACTATTCAGCTCGAATGTGACCCATGGCCCACTTCACAAACCACATCCACATTGTATAATGACTGTTGTTTTCAGATGAAGCTTGAAGGTACGTGTTTAGGTGAATGAGAACTGTGCAGACCACTGCGCTGTGGCCACTCCACTTTCATTTTCATCTTTACCATTGGACAAGGTCACATGGTCCTTTGCTTAATATTATATTAATATCGATATTGTTATTGATATGTATATGAACATTAGCATTAATATTCATATTTCTATGATCTAATAAGAAGCTTCCCACTGACTATTGGGTCCTGACTATCTATTGAACTCATTTGGACTACTGCGTTTGGGTTCTGTAAAACTGAGGTCAGTTCGTTTAACTTCCTGACTTCCAGAGCTGTGACTCTTAACATTTCAGAATTGAAATATTATAAACATTATTGATGTGTAATAAACCTTTAATGTTTCAATATCTAATTGGCTGAAATGTAAGAAAAAATATTAGCATGAAGATAATTAAGAGACCCTTCAATGTGAAACATTTTATTATTACTAAAGCAGAATACAACTAAAGAAATTCGTGGTTGACTAAAGGTATGCTTTGTGCATTGTCGACTTAAAGGGGCTTGTCAAGACCATGGCAAAAGCTATTCTATTCTTTGACCATCAGTACACAAAGTGTGTTAGGTGTTAGACAAGACCATGTATTACTGCACTTTTCTGTACTGTGTGCTTTAGAAATACTGATATTGATTGATTTTGAGACTGCAGGACAACAAACATACTGAAAACTACATGTAAAATGTACTTATTTGTACAGAGACACACAATTTACTCCCAAACCTCATGATAACTCACTGCATGTCTTTGCTTTCCTTTCGTTGTAAATATAAAACCTTTAAAGTCTCTCCAAAAATAATTTGTTGTCTTATAAAAACTGTGGTCAAACAAGGAACCATGGACTTATTAATTGACACTTGACTAACACTAAATTATGTAATGTGAAGAAAAGGGTGAAATAAACTTGGGCTAAAGTGGTCAAATATAGAGCTCTTCATATATTACATACTGCATAGATAATATATAATAGTATATGCCCTTCTATATAAAATTGTCAGTATTTCCTGACAGAAAGATAAAAAGTCCCCATACGTGTCTCCGTCTTCATCCTGCCGTGAGGCCAGTGCGATGGTGGACAGCAGGTGGGGCGTGTGCTGGTGGACAGGACCCACAGGCTCAGGGGACAGACAGCAATATGGAACTATACAACACACAGGACAAACAGCAAGCATTAGATCTCAAGCTGTTGGATTGTTTTCAGCTTCACCTGTTCTTCCATAAATGAAACAGACACTGCTAATACAATACATCTCATGGCATCTTTGTGCCAAGGTGAGATCAGGGTCGAACAACTGTGTGCACTGATCATAGAGCAGTTTATTACCTCTCATTTAAACACTAATCAAGATCACACCAAGCATACGAGGCAGGGGCCAAAAACCACAATCACTTCTAACCACATACTTACCTTAAACTCTTTAGGCTGATGTAAAATACACAAATGCCGAATTATTAGTTGCTTTAGAGTTGTGTTTTTCCTAAACAAAAAAGATAAAGATTGCCTATAAGTAGAGAACCTTTCTCCCTTACACTGTGTAAAGGAGGGTGAAGGAGACCAGAGGCGTGGACTGGGTGCAGTGACAGTGACCCGTGCCCCCGTTGTCCCCTCGCTCTCCAGAGTGGTCCGAGGTAAACGGTCCCCATTCCCAGTTGTCTCCGGCTCCACGGGAATCTTGCGTTTTCTGAAGGGAAGTTTCAGTGTCGCATGTTCCGCTCGTTTGCACTCAGCACTGCTTTCTTTCTTCACTACGGGGACGAGTCGGTCCAAAGAGTCTGTTTCTGTGCTCGCAGGAGGAGCAGGCGAGCCGCCTGTCACACTCGGGTCCGGACTGGTCGCTGCGCTGCTCCCACGCTCTCTGTGCGTAGTGCGTAAATCCAGAGGTGCTGCAGCGAGAGAATGCTGCTCACCGTTCATGGTCATGACCATCGGCATCAACTCTAAGGAAAGTCCGCTGGAAGCTCGTAAAACAATAAGACTGTAGGTGACTTTGGGATAAAGCTGAATTAGGCTATAGGCTGCAGCTCTATTTGTGGCTGAAGTCCCATTTCAGCGATTGCCTCCTAAAGCTGGCAGCTCAATGTTCCCAAGTCAAAGTTCATCTTGATGTTGGAAAAGCCAAAGGCGCAGTTTGGAGTGGGCTGCTGCTCCGTGTGCACCTACGACACACTGCAGGTAAAGCACAGCTGCCAGCCCTCATAATAAAAGTCTAATCACTCACACAGGCGCGTGTGGTGCTTTCCCTTTAAACCGAAAGCTAGAATACTGCGCTCTGCCTGTTCAAGCCCGTGGCGCGAGAGGGACGTACTGCTTGATCCGAGCCTTTTCTCTGTTGTGACACATTAGGTCAGCTAATAGTACTGACTCACTGTGACACATGTGGGGCTTATGTGTCAAAAGCAAACTAATGCAGGACTAGCCTACAACTACTGGAACTTCGTGCCTAACTCAAGTCACTGTTAAAATAGGCCTAGCCACAAGTTCAGTTTTGGATCAAACAATTAGGTTTCCAAAGTCACAAGAGATCTATTTGAGCTTTCAGAATGATGATTCTTCTAGTCAGCTGACAATGGATGTCAAATGGCATATTTCTGACAACTCTGTGCTGTGAATGTTTTGAAAGTCCCTGGCACAGAATCTAAGCGATTTCATTCAAATAATCCACTTCAAATCCAAACCTGTAGTGAATATTATATATGTGTAATTATAGGCTACATCTTCAAATCACACTTTCCTTTCCTCCACCGTCCAATCCGACGGTCACTTTGGTACTTTCCTCTCACCGGTGAAGTGATGGACAACTAACTGAAAGTCATTCTGAGTCTAAAGTCCCTAAAATACCATTATCAGGCTGTGCACGAACATGTTGTGCAGGTGCAGCTCAGATCAGAGTCGTTACATTGTCATCTGGTGTCAGTTACCGTCTGCAAACCAAATCAAAGACATATCAAGTTTATTCTGAGCCACTCGTCACCTGCGTCTGCTTGGGTTATTTGAGAAAAGGTTTGGTGCCCCCTAGTGATGAATCTAACGTGGTACGGGTGTAAAATGTATTGCCCATGCCTGGATTGGCCAGGAAAATCAAAGTAAAGAAAGTTGCTGAGGCAAATTGAGCTATGAAAAAACTAGATTGGAATTAGCATGATCTTTGGAAAATACTCCTCGTGGTTGGGAAAAAGGACATCACACAAAAATGGATGACACAACCTGTACCAATAATTAAGGACTGGACTGACATACGGAAAATTAAAAAAAATAATAATAATATCACATATGGACTCAATTTGAAAATGTATAAATTTGACAGAAGCTGGACTTAACGGGACTTTTATTTGGGACCTTGTGTGGCTAAACTTTCTTTTTCTTTGGATGCCTGACTTTACTGAACCAGGTCCAAACAGAGCCAAGGGAGGAGAAACTGTTGTAAAGTTTATAGACTATATTTTTCTATATTTGCTTTGCACCATGTATTTTGAGATTAATAAGATGAATTCACTCATTGTATGAATTAGTGCTAGATTTAATACAAAGCTCTAGTTCCTGATATTATTTCAAATTGTTGTTTTGCTCTTATCACTCACTGGTGTAAAATGTGAACTAAGTTTTTCAAATAAAAAAATACATGATAAATACACACAAATGCCCCACATACATATTTATCAAATATTTATTTACAGTTTAATAGTTATGTAATTTGATTACAAATGTAATTATAGGCCCATTTAGGCAAATTGAACAGGTAGCCATCGACCAAGTCCGCGCTCATAAAGAAGCTCTCGAACCTAAAAAGGTTGGTGACCCCTGTTCTAACGAGTCAAACTCTGAAATGACGCCGTGTCGAGCTGTCACTCTGTGTGGCTGTGTCTGAATTCCGGGTCTGCATCTAATATTATACATCCATGGTCTGCATGCTCCGAAGGCTACGTTTGAAGGCCGGTTGCGTCACTTCCTGCGCGACAAGGCTGTCCCATTTCATCATGGATGTATTATATTAATATTATATTATGCAGCCCACTTATGGCGGCCGACAAATGTGGCCTGCGTTTCTATAGAGATAGGCCGTGAACGAAGGCCGTGAAAATGCACACTTCGCAGCCTTGTATATCCCACAATGCACTGCGCGGCACTAGTGAGATGTTTTTAAAACAGGTGGAGCAAAACAGCGCCCCCCCCCCGACAGCGGAGGAAACATGTAAGTACACGCACGAGTGTTAAAATGGTGCATAAAATGAGGTGCAGCGTCTGCAGTGATGCGGTCGCTGCATCGGACCGTTGTGGTAAAGAAGGAGCTGAGTCGAAAGACAAAGCTCTCGATTTACCGCGTCAATCTACGTTCCTACCCTCACCTATGGTCATGAGTTTTGGGTAGTGACCGAAAGGACAAGATCGCGGATACAAGCGGTCGAAATGAGTTTCCTCCGCAGAGTGGCTGGGCGCTCCCTTAGAGATAGGGTGAGGAGCTCAGTCACACGGGAGGAGCTCGGAGTAGAGCCGCTGCTCCTCCACGTTGAGAGGAGCCAGCTGAGGTGGCTCGGGCATCTGTTCCAGATGCCTCCTGGACGCCTTCCTAGGGAGGTGTTTTCGGGCATGTCCCACCGGGAGGAGGCCCCGGGGAAGACCCAGGTCACGCTGGAGGGAATATGTCTCTCGGCTGGCCTGGGAATGCCTCGGGATCTCCCCGGAGAGTTGGAGGAAGTGCTGGGGATAAGGAAGTCTGGGAGTCATTGCTTAGACTGCTACCCCCGCGACCCGGCCCCGGATAAAGCGGAAGAAGATGGATGGATGGATGGACTACTAGAGCAAGACCTCAGTTTAACTTGTTTTTTAGCACAAGTCTATTCCATGAACAAAACGCAGGAGCAGCTCACGTAAACTGAAATACATCCGAAGTCAGCAAACGGCAAACATGACAGATGTGATGAAAATTTTGTGTAAGTCCTGTCCACAAAAGCGTCCCAGGGTTAAAACATAGAATGGCAAATACTAATGTCCTAATGTAGCCAGTCAGTGTGAGTGAGCAGCACTTTGAGGTTTTACTGGAGATGGTACTGTAGAACATTTTGACAACTTGGGTTTCTTCTTTAGTTGCATCTTTGACTTCATTAGAGTGAGTATATGAGTTGGCAGGTACAGTAGGTGCACAATTTGCCCTTCCTGTTGCCACATAAGTATAACTGGACTGGGCAAGGCTAATAACATGTATACTGTAAATCAATGTTAATATAATACATGTGTAATACAATAATACAATGTGTGAAGATCCCCTCATATTATAGGGTTTTTGCCTAATAGAGACTCATTTTGCAACAGTGATCAATGAGTCAAGTTCTGATTCACTCTTTAATATAAATCCATCAGGATTATATGAAGCACCGTCTGGATGAGGTGGCCAAGCATTGTTGAAGCAAATGAATTGCCTCATAATCCGTGGCAGTGCCTGGGTCTGGGAAAGCTCAACATTAATAATTTGTTTGCGTTGGAGATGGTTTGACATTAAAAAGTGTTTCATTTAAAATAAAGCTTCATTTCCCTTATTACAACGTTGTGGTCAATGAAATATAGCAATAGATAAAATACTAATATAAAAATAGCTACTGTAGATGTCTGTGTGGCTGTCTTGGGAGCAGGAGAATGTGAGTTCAAGGCCTGCTCTGGCCTTGCTGTTGTATCATGTGACCCCATCCGTTGTTATGGAATAAATATGCATCATCGGGTAGATGATTTATATTTGGTGTATTGGTGTTATTTTCTCAATAAAATTGGTTATTATTGGTTTGTGACACTGTACTATCTTACATGTATTACATTTTTTTGACCACAAGATGGCGGACTGGAGCAAATAGCCCTTTTAATCAATTCATATTTGAAGGGACAGTATGTGTAAGATTTAGATTAAAAAATGTCATAAACATGAATCTATATATGGTAACCAATATTTGGCACGTGTTTTGCCTAATTACAGATATTTGCACTGAAGATAACGATATTTAGATTTTAAAATCTATATCAAGGCCGCCAACTCTATCTTAAGTTGAAGTATTTCAAGTATTAGTGGTTTTTAAACACTGCAGAGAAAAGAAACATGTAAAATACGTAAACAATAGGGTTTTGTTCAAAAAGGAGTGAGATGAAGTATGTTAGATTATCAAATCCCACCCCCATTATTTTCTAACACAAACTGCATTTGCATTTGTAATGTATCTGTCCTGAATAAATTCTGCTGCAGAATAGTGTCGTCATGATGATCATTTATCAATAAAGACATTATACACAATTACAACCATTCATTTAATCCCTGTAACTACTGAAAAGTCTTCATTATATTTGGGCCAGTTGGGTTTATAGAATGTTTTATTTCCTCGCTTATCGTATTCCAAAATATTTTCAAGACTTATTTTAAACAGATTTTAAAGTTATGTTGTCCCCTTAAAAGACACTGCCCTTCTCGGTTCTAGAACATGTTTCGTATATTACTTGTGAAAGATTATTACTTGCTTTATACATGATTTGAGCTATAAAAAAATGACTAATTTGTAACTTTCAAAAAATTTGACTGAACAAACAAAGGATGTGCATGTATAGCCTTGTATAGCCTTTTTTTTAAGATTGATGAAGTGGTTTAAATAAAGTATACTTCCTGAGCTTCTCCACACAGTAACTGGAATAAGGTAAGATTTAACTTTTCACTTTGGTGAAAATATTTCTCAAAGTGTATTTTTCTGGGACATACAGTAAAATAATTTGCAGCGTGATTATATAAACATACAGCCATATTTTAGCCAAAATGGTCATTTATTTATTATATTTTTATATTAATATTAATTATATTTTGTGCAAAACTGACTAATATTGACTAATTAATTGCAAATCTGACAAAAATGAATCATGATTGAAAACAGACCTTCATTAATCGCAGTTAATGGTAATTAATCACACTTAATTAATCACACTAAACTGTACATTTAGACTTTGCATGCTTTAACATTGAATGAGCTCAACATTTTAACATGTCTTCAATAAAGCTGTTCATAATAGTGAGAGTGTTTGTCTCGTCAGCTTGACAGGCCTATGAATAAATGAAATTAGGATCGACATATTTTATACCAGAGCCGAGGGTCGGGTTTTAACTCGGCTTACTCATGGTGTTGAAATAAACAATGATCCAATCAGAAAGCAGAATGAGCTTCAAACGAGTGTCTCCTTTGTGTTGCCAGTTTCAAAGCTGAAATCCTGTGTGTCTGGGTCCTCTCTCTGATCTGAACGGTCACTACCTAAAGCCCGGCTCCTGCACCAATCATGAATCAGTGCTAGTGCAGCCTCTGCAGCTCAATGAGCCTGGAACTCTGGAGAAGGAGCTGAACATGAGACACGGCCTGTCCATAAACGGAGAATAACTAAACCTTCTGATATGTGTCCTCTGTCTGCAATTTAGCGCATCATTCATTCATTCCTCAGTCTCCACTTATGGTCAGCATTTTCAAGAATTATTTAAAACAAACACATACAATACACTTCCATTAAGTGTCATTCTTTGACCTTTTGCACCCTTTACGCCCGGCTGTAGTTTTTATCAGTTAGTCTAATTTTCTGTCTTAAATCTAAAAAAGAAAATATAAAGTAAAGTCACACAATAACTAAGCTATAAACTATGCAATGTTTGATACATACTTCTTACAAATGAAGTAAAATCATAAATTCTATTATTATTCCTAGCCCCACCAGATGGAGTTTGGTTTGTCAGTGAATAAATGAATAAAGTTCATAATGAATATTTGTACGTTTCCAATACAACTTCACACTTGTTGAACATTCCCTGGGATAGACAAGCTGTGCTCCCTGTAGTAGTGTCTCGTCAGTGATATATGTATTTACCGCTGTTGGATTTGTTGATGTTGTCTTTTTGAAGCACAGAACCATCTGATATGTTTTGATCATCCAGGTTTAAGTGACCAGTTCAGACTCAACATACTATCACTATAGGACTGACCAACATACAGCTCTTATGTTCCCCTGTGATCTTCAGATTGTCAGGTCCATCAAAAAAGACAAATTTAGTTTTTGAAGACTAATTGTCACCTCAATAATATGACCTATTTTGAAGAAGACCTATCGTGCTTTTGTCTGTATAGTTATAATCTTTGACACTCGAGGGAGTGTTTTGGACGGCTGGTTTTGCTGTCCAAATATGTTATATTTTGGACATTTTAAGTCGCAATATTGATCTAAAACAAAAAACTAGTCTGCTTACTTGGAGGATTTTATTTTTTCATTTGTGCCAAAATGCGAAAGTATGTATGTCCCTGTGTAAGGAAATGAAATTGCAGAATGAGGTAAAGAGCAGTGGGGACTGTCGGGGCAATAGCATCTTGTCCTCAGGAGAATACAGATTAGTCAAACTTGCATGAATTACTCTAAAATCAAGTGATTTAATGAGAAAGGCTATTATAACAATGTTTGGATGCATATAGGTCTCCTTAAACATCAGAGAAAAGAGGCACTAATTCATTTTTTTACTGGAGGAGGGTCCGCCACTGCTTTGTCTGTAAAATTCCACAGTACGTCATGTATCATTAAACTGACTCTGCCAGATTTGGATGTGGAGAGGGTTTTGCAGTAATATTTTGTGCATTAAAACATCACTAAATAATGAAATGCAAGATATTAAAACGGGTTCCAAAACAACATGAATGAATATGGCTTAAAACTTCACAAGTGCCATTTTAACCAGAGGAAAGACAGAGAGGGCCCAGGGGCAGAGTCAGGGGGTCACAGCACTGTTCTCCACCAGGTCTGAGCTGCTGTCACACATAGTTTACTGACTTGATCTGTTTGAAAGGACAAAAACAGCCAATTATGTGTCATGACATTTGACAGAAAACCACTTCAAATATATTGAATGTTTTATGAATATTTAAAGGGAACACAGTTATAAATGTTCACAATGTTACTTCATGATTTGCAAATAATTCTGAAGATATGAATTCTTGGGGAAAAACCGCCACAGAAATGATAATTCTAATTGTCCTTGAAAAATATACGTAAAACTCACCATCGACTTGTAACATTGTTGCTCCAACCTCTTGTGCTGCAAAGGTTACTCTGTATACTCTATTATATTGGTTACGTATTAGTTTAATATTATCCTTTTATTTTGTCGTTGGGAACCCCAATTTTGATATAATGAAGTCCTGAATAAACTGCAGAGATGTGCCTTATTACAAAAATGTAACATCATATGTGATGAAAGTTGTCCTATAGTAAGTGTATCTTGTTGGTTCCATCTCTACAGAGTTTGCACAGCTTTCTCTTTGTCCAAATATTTTATCTTTGAAAGTCAAAGGAGAAAGTTCAGGAATCTACAGTTTGTGGGATGTCAGGATCATTGTCTTCACACACATCACACAAGAACAAAAACAAAACAAAAAACATTGTAATAATTCTAGAGCTGCTGTGATATTCCATTTAAACACACCGTCTCACACCTCTCATTTACTTCTCCCACAGAGTTCCTGAGTTCAGACTGCCTTCTGCTCTTTTCCTGACGCTTCTGATACAACTCAAACAACAAAAATGGGATTCTTCACATTCTGTGTTGCTGCTGTTGCCTTTACAGGTAGGAAAAAGTACATTTTAAGTTTGTTAAATGTTGTGATTAAGTGTTGGCGAAATACTAAAGGTAAATTAAAAGACAAAACAAAGAATTGTATGACGACAAGCAGTTTGTCTTAATATGTTAAAGGGAATTACATTTTAACCTTGAGTTTACAAATATTATGTAACATGCCTGAATGTTTTTGTGTTTCATTCTTATTCCAGGTTTAGCGGCCGGAGCTGGTGAGTTGCCTGATTCTGTGAATGCAGCTGAAGGAGACACAGTGATGTTCACCACATCACTGCCTCCAACACAAACACCTTTTACATTTATAGACTGGGAATTCGGCCGTAAAGATTTAGCCACTTTATTTTCTGATGGTAACACCACTTCCCCAGAGTATGAAGGCAGGGTCACAGATCTGTTCATCTCTACTGGATCTCTGGAGCTCAGGAACGTGACTCTTGATGACTCTGGAGAGTACACAGTTATCATTCTATCAGCAGGAAGTGTATTAATGATTGGTCTCACTACACTGAAAGTTTATGGTAATAATATTTATTATTATTATAATTATTATTAACTATTTGTGTAATGAGCACACAAATATAATTCTCTTGCTTAACATTTTTTTTTAAATATTTATATATATATATATATATATATATATATATATGTATTATTTCACAAGTTAATATTTTTTTATTTAAACCATGATAACATTAATAAATAATGTATCAAATTTATTACAGTCTAGTTTCCATGAGAATTAAAAGACCCCTGTGTTATTTTCTTCTTCATCATATAAATATGAAATCTTACTGTTTTAGTCAGAAGCAGTGAATCAGTTGGTTTAAATTGTTTGGTTTTCTTCAGACCGTGGCTGGATCTCTAGATTAGCAATTTTGCTGGCTTTGTTCGCTCTAGTGGTGTTTGGCAAAGGATTCAACTGTCTCAAGGAAAAGTGAGTAAAAATCTTCATGTGTAATTCTGTGTTGAATCCATGCAGATATTTCAGTCATACTTATCCAGTTATTACACTATGCACACGACTGAGTAACTTCATGCTTATTCTCTCCCTAAAATAGAAAGCTGGAGAAACTGAGAAACACTCAAAGAGGTGAGAGCAAATACAGATGTTTAACTACAGTTACAGATCACTGCATCACCCAATCTTACTTTTTATTACTTTAAAGATGGTGGAGGTCAAGACAACTCTGCGTATGCACAAAATCAGGTAAAATATCCATAGCATTGCCATGAAGAGTATCGTATATAAATGCAAGATGTTTCATTTTTTAAAATGCATTTCTAGTACTAAAGACTAAAGTGTATTATTGTGATATATATACAGACAATAATCTTAATTGCACTGAATGGAAATTGTACTCTTTTAGAGTGCAGAGTAGATACTGTAAAGTAAATACAATTAGTAATTATGCGTAGTTGGAACTGAGTACGCTGAGACGCTGGAAATGACACAAGACTTGTCTTTTTTCAGCAGACACGGTGATGTTTCTCCAACAGCAGAGGTTGGACTTTAGTTTGAAGATGGTTAATAACTGATGATCTGAAGAGGAGGCTTTCAGTTTCCCATGCACTAAGAACGCTCACCTTGTATGTAAATATATCTTCATATTTAGCCACAACATTTGCAAATTTTATGGAATTTGATTACTCCTTGGATTTAGTGCTTGTGGATTTATTATTTTGCTTCTGCAGCGCTCCACTTCTTCCAACTTGTTCTGGTTTTAAAGTGCATAAGTCTTGTTTGAAAATGTGAATGTGTTTTTATTCTACAATAAATCATTTGACACTACATTTTGTTGTATGTTTTTTAAAGCAGGTTATTTAATCTCAGGAAACAGCACAACATTTATTTTCAAGTACAGATACAGCATTTTGAATGTTAATTTCATTCAATTAAATCATTATTTTGCAAAAGAAAATATATATGTTTTACCTTAAGCAAATGTGAAATGCCTATTATAGGACCTATGATTTTATTGTGTGAATACAAACTATGAGGTGACAGGGATCAGTAGGAGGAGAAAGCGGGAATATAAAATGAATGTCTAAATGCATAAAAAAAAGATTTCTGCACAATTCTATGTGTACAGGTTTAGACAATGGCTTATCTTTTAGAGAATGGCTCTTCCTCTCTGAGTGTGGGCTGTTGACTAACGTAGTCCAGACAATAAAGTTCTCTTTTTTAAATTAATTAATGGCAAACCATTTTAGTCACAGTATTTAGTATAGAGTATTTTATGTAGCCACTCTCACATTGAGAGAGCCTAATGGAAGTGAATCATTAGCCACATTCTGCAGCCATCTATCCTGGCACTATTATGAACTAGTAATAACTCAGACCCACCAGAAGAGGTCAGTGTTCTGCTGCTAGAATATGATGAAGTCATGTTCCCAGATGTTGGAAAGAGCCATGTTCTCATCCCTCATGATGAGAACATTGTTTCTTATAAGAAATAGCCACAGCAATAGGTAAAAGTACAAATGTTGAACCTAATAATTATTAGTGACAAGACCCTTGAACTCAATATATAACAAAGCAAATATCTATACTTTTCATTTTAGCTGAGCCCCATTACAAACAGGTGGCCTATAGATGTTGTGATGAAACTGTGCATTTAACATTAGCCAGCTGAACACCCCTTGTAGTATCTGGTAGACCTGATTTTCCTAGTGCTTCTTGATTATTATTAATATTAATGCTTTGTTTTTGTTCTGTCATTTACCTGACATCTTCTATTCAGAGATGATGGCTGTGATTGTTGGCTCATGAGTGAACTTTGGACGTGTGGCTGCTCAGGTAATCACATGTTTGCAAAGAGATTTTATGTGATGAACAAATTTGCTTTAATATCCGAATTGGCCCGACATGGAAAATAAGATGTAAAACCTACAATGAATTAATTATATATATATACATTTATTTCATAAATGCCTTTATTTTGTAATTTTTTAAAACAAGCCGATACCAATAACATGTATTTTTTTTTTTTTTTTTTTTTTTTATGATCTAATGCCAATAATTTAGATTTAAAGATGATCTACTGAAGAGGTATATTGTTTAACATATAATATTTAAATGGAAATTATGATCAAAAATTATTAGTATAATCAAAAGGTTTTGAATGAACAAAATGTTAAGGAAATTACAAAAAAATAAATGTAACTGTAAATGCAGTGTTAATAGTTTTTAATATGTAATTTTCATATTAAACCATTGACCAATTCTGACGCTGAGGCAAATTTAAGATACTAACATTTTCTGCTCAAGAAACAAATTCTATTTCATTGGATTTTGAAGTTTTTATTTAAAATCTGAACCATTTCAACGCTTCAAAACCTTCAGCGATGTCGACCCAACAGAAGTTTCAATAACATAGATTCTGTCATAAGTAGGTGTCCAGTATTTGAAGTGATAATATTTTTGGTGGCAATTTTCCATGTTTTAGAAATAAAATGGCGTTGGACTTAATGATGTGGTGAACATGGAAGTGCTGGCACAGCTGCAGCCACCGAACAGACGCTTCAGAGGCTAATCCTGGCAACAATATAATACATTTTAAAGGATGTCAGGTTTATCATTGCGATTATTCAGATTTAGAAAACTTTATTGATCCCAAAGGACAATTTGCAGCATAACTAGAGCAGTTCGCACACATACATAAACATTTCAGTGTGTCCATTTCACACTTTAAAAAGAGGACCTCATTAAGTTGAATCCAGCAGTACACAACAGTATACTAGATATTTTATATAATATATATATTATATATTTATATATAGATATGATAACAGAAATAGCAACATTAACAACATGTACTTGACTTGTGAAAACCATATGGGATTAATTATATTTAAAAAAATCTTACCTAAAAGACCTCCAAGGATTATGACTTGTAAAGTTCCAATTGTCGACTGTGTGTGTCTTCTTGGTTTTGGGTGAAGATGTGTTTTTGTGAGGTACAGAAAGCACAAATTGATGCAAATTAGAGTCTGTTTATTTTACTCTTTTCATAGCAATGTTATGGAATTTGAACAGTTATGGAAGAAAGATTTTTTTATATTTTTTTCATCCTGGTCTGTCACAAGCACTGTATGTGAACCCTCTACTGCGGGGGTCTCCAATTATGTTTTCCAGGGGGCCAGATTTTTCAAAGGGCTAAGGTCTAGGGGGCCGGACTACAAAATCCCATCACAATTTTATGTTTTATACAAACAAACAAGTCCCAGTGGCACAATTCAACAACAGAAATCAACATAGGACTTACTTTCAGAGAAGTAAAGAAATCATAACTATATTACATTACAAAAAACAGGACAGAAGCACTAAAACCCAGGCAACGCAAAACCAGTGTTTACCAGAAAACCTGACTTGACTAGTGAAAGCAGACTTTGGACAAGGCCAGGTTTAAACCAAGACTAAACGAACCCTATCTACAAGAAAAACATGGATAAACTATAAAGCAGGACTAAAACAGGACTAGAACAGGTCTAAGACACATCTAAAGCAGGACTACAGCAGGACTAAAGCAGGAATAAAGCAGGACTAAAGCAGGACTAAAGCGGGTCTAAAGCGGGTATAAAGCAGGACTACAAGCAGGACTACAGCAGGACTAAAAGCAGGTCTAAAGCAGGTCTAAAGCAGGACTACAGCAGGACTAAAGCAGGTCTAAAGCAGGTCTAAAGCAGGACTACAGCAGACTAAAGCAGGTCTAAAGCAGGTCTAAAGCAGTACTACAGCGGTTCTAAAGCAGTCTAAAGCAGACTAAGCAGGACTAAACGGGTATAAAGCACGACTACAGCAGGACTACAGCAGACTAAAGCAGTCTAAAGCAGGACTAAAGCAGGTCTAAAGCAGACTAAAGCAGGACTAAAGCAGGACTACAAGCAGGTCTAAAGCAGGTCTAAAGCAGGTCTAAAGCAGGACTAAAGCAGGTCTAAAGCAGGACTAAAGCAGGACTTAAAGCAGGTCTAAAGCAGGTCTAAAGCAGGACTAAAGCAGGACTAAAGCAGGACTAAAGCAGGACTAAAAGCGGGTCTAAAGCAGGTCTAAAGCAGGACTAAAGCAGGACTAAAGCAGGTCTAAAGCAGGACTAAAGCAGGACTACAGCGGGTCTAAAGCAGGTCTAAAGCAGGACTAAAGCAGGACTAAAGCAGGTCCTAAAGCAGGACTAAAGCAGACTAAAGCAGGACTACAGCGGGTCTAAAGCAGGGCTAAAGCAGGACTACAGCAGGACTACAGCGGGTCTAAAGCGGTCTAAAGCAGTCTAAAGCAGGACTAAAGCAGGTCTAAAGCAGGACTAAAGCAGACTAAAGCAGGACTACAGCGGGTCTAAAGCAGGACTACAGCAGGTCTAAAGCGGGTCTAAAGCAGGTATAAAGCAGACTAAAGCAGACTAAAGCAGGACTAAAGCAGGACTACAGCGGGTCTAAAGCGGGTCTAAAGCAGTCTAAAGCAGGACTAAAGTAGGTCTAAAGCAGGACTAAAGCAGGACTAAAGCAGGACTACAGCGGGTCTAAAGCAGGTCTAAAGCAGGACTACAGCGGGTCTAAAGCAGGTATAAAGCAGGACTACAGCAGGACTAAAGCGGGTCTAAAGCAGGTCTAAAGCAGGTCTAAAGCAAGTCTAAAGCAGTCTAAAGCAGGACAAAAGCAGGACTAAAGCAGGACTAAAGCAGGTCTAAAACAGACTAAAGCAGACTAAAGCAGACTAAAGCAGGTCTAAAGCAGACTAAAGCAGGACTAAAGCAGGACTAAAGCAGGACTAAAGCAGGACTATTTTATAATAAATGTCATTAGAACATTTAGTTCAAATGATATTAAAAAAGTAGCTGCCAAAAAAAATCTCACTTTGCATTTAGTTCATAAGAACAAACGCAGCTGTCACTAGGCAACATGCACAGTATCATGCATGTTTTTGGAGTTCTCTGACCTGCAGCGGTCTATTAAAAATAGCCCAGACTGAGCATTGAAATATAATTAACGTAATGAAATGGACAACGCATTTCAATGGTTCTGTTCATTGTTTTTATGGACAGAATTTCTAGGTGCAGTCAGGGGCGGAGGGGGTCCGGTTTGGAGAGCACAGGATCTCATCTCTGCTGTTTGCAGATGATGTTGTCCTGATGGCTCCATCAAACCTGGACCTGCAACATGCACTGGGACGGTTTGCAGCCGAGTGTGAAGCAGCTGGGATGAGAATCAGCACCTCCAAATCTGAGGCCATGGTTCTCGACCGGAAAAAGGTGGCTTGCCCTCTCCAGGTGGGTGGGGAGTCCTTGCCCCAAGTGGAGGAGTTTAAGTATCTCGGGATCTTGTTCACAAGTGAGGGAAGGATGGAGCGTGAGATTGACAGGCGGATCGGTGCAGCGTCTGCAGTGATGCGGTCGCTGCATCGGACCGTTGTGGTGAAGAAGGAGCTGAGTCGAAAGACAAAGCTCTCGATTTACCGGTCAATCTACGTTCCTACCCTTGCCTATGGTCATGAGCTTTGGGTAGTGACCGAAAGGACAAGATCGCGGATACAAGCGGTCGAAATGAGTTCCCTCCGCAGGGTGGCTGGGCGCTCCCTTAGAGATAGGGTGAGGAGCTCAGTCACACGGGAGGAGCTCGGAGTAGAGCCGCTGCTCCTCCACGTCGAGAGGAGCCAGCTGAGGTGGCTCGGGCATCTGTTTCGGATGCCTCCTGGACGCCTCCCTAGGGAGGTGTTTTGGGCATGTCCCACCGGGAGGAGGCCCCGGGAAGACCCAGGACACGCTGGAGGGACTATGTCTCTCGGCTGGCCTGGGAACGCCTCGGGATCCCCCCCGGAGGAGTTGGAGGAAGTGTCTGGGGAAAAGGAAGTCTGGGAGTCCCTGCTTAGACTGCTGCCCCCGCGACCCGGCCCCGGATAAAGCGGAAGAAGATGGATGGATGGATGGATGGAAATGGACAACGGGAAAAAGATCCTGAAAGTACTAAACTGGCTGAGAAATCATGTGTTATTTATCTTCCCTTCGCCTCCATAGTCACGTTAAGCTGTAAAATGATGTGTGTGTTATTACAATCCGACACATATTCACGGAGAAATTAGCTTATGAATTTAGACTCGCCTAAAGCAAAAGCGCACATGTCCCGGGATGAGACCACAGTCCACCTTTCATAACCCGACCTGTGAAGCAATCCGCACATCACGCACAGCGGACGTACCTTGCACTCACGCAGACCTTTCAATCCAATGACGAAGCATTCTTTTTGATTTCTTGGTTATAATAACTCCTTATTTGTAAATACCTAAAAGTCCTCTTTCTCTAATCCAAAGGATTCTTTCAACTCATCAAAGCACTTCAGATGATTCTCCTTTACAATCTGGTAAAAGACCTTTATACCTTTTGTTGTCCAGACTTTAAATCTTGAGTCTGTGCTGTTAGATGCGAAATTTTGATGGTAAGCCAACCAAATTAAAATTGTCTTTTTTTCTTAATCTTTGTTTAGTTTGTATGTTTTGATCAGCTCCCTCCATGTTGCAAGAACAGACTTCACCCAAGGGTTCTGCACCCCCCCCCAAATAACTCAACCGTTTGTCATCTGCTAGTAAGGCCTGCACAGGAACTCCCGGCACAACAGCAATCTCAATATTCTTCCATTGAACTTAATTTTCTTGGTCACACCAGTACAGCACAGTACAGTGCTCTGATCTGAGCTGATATATGAATCTCGAGAATGCTTTATTCCACTCATCAAACAGCCGGTTTGGGATGGAACCTGTAAGAGTCTGGAAGAGATAGAGAAATCTGGGCAAAACATTCCTTTTTATAGTTTCAATCCTTTGATTTAGACTTAAGTAGGGGATAAGGTTCCATTTTTCAAGGTCTTTTTTTTATAGTAATAAAAAGAGGGGTATAATTTTTCTCCAGAATTGTTGATAGGTCTCTACGGAGGACCACACCTAAATATCTAAGAGATTCAATTTGCTATTTAAATGGGTAAGTCTTTCTAAAGGACAGAGGGGGATGCCAGAATGAAATAGTTTCAATTTCTTGTAGAAAATGCATTACATTGGGTATGGAAATTTCTGGTTTGGTCAAATACAATAGAACATCATTTGCATAGCAGGCAATTTTATGTTCCATCCCATCAATTGTATTACTGTGAATTGTTTTTGATTTCCTTATAAATTGGGCCAATGGTTCAGTCAGTGGACCTGTCAGATGACTATAGATTTTAAAAAAAGAAGAAAAAAAAATCTTTGAAAAATGGGTATACTGGCGTGCCCTAGGATTCATTTCCCTCCATATGTCAATCATTCCTATAGTCTTCAATAAGAGACGGAACTTTTTGTTAATTGTCCCTCTCCTCTTGAGTTTGACTCCAGTGTCGGTTGAATGCGAAGATTCCAATCACCGCCACAAATTAGGGTTCCCTCAGAGTGGTTCACAATCAGGTCCATGGCACCAGTATTGAAAGTGATATCACTCCCTGGTGGAGCATAAACATTTAAAAGAGTGAAAACCTTTCTATTAATATTCCCTTTGACCAGTACATATCTGCCTTCTTCATCCTTATATTCAAAACTCTGTTCAAAAACTATTCGGTTTGAGATCAATATTGCCACTCCCCTCTTATGTTTGCCTGTCTGTCTGGTCTAAAACAACAAACACACACGAGAACCACAGGAACACAAAACAACTAAAAAGGTAGAAAAGAAAACAAAAGGGCTCATGCTGGAAACGGCCGTCGAACCCAAAACCCGTTCAAAAAAGATCGGACTCCAAATCCAGGAGCTTATTTTTCATGTTATAGTTCTCCGACTCCAGCGTCGTCACCCTGGCCTGCAGCGCCTCCATCTCGGCTTTTACTGTCTGTCAATCGTTCGTATTGTCTGAAACACGCTGCTCAACTTCCTCAATGCCTGTTCCCGTTATTCCATCAGCTTTGAGTTTAGCAGTCACTGCCTCTGACACTGCCGGAGCCACGGTAGCCAACAACTCGGTTCTCAGAGACTCCACGGCACTCTGCACCTCAGACATCCTGAGCCACAGCCAATGACCAATTACGTCAACTACCATCCTCATATCAAGACCAAGGGTATTCTGCAGAGTGACTCGGCTGACACATATACACTCTCTGACTTTGCCAAATGGTTAGAGAGGAAATCACAAGCAATTCAACTCTCAAGACAAGCTACTGAAAGCTACACAGCTTTGATCAATGTTTTATGTTGCACCTTAATGCAGAGACAAAGACAAGTTCCTATGTTTGTGAATTTTGTTCATTGACAATTGCAATAAACCCTTTCTGATTCTGATTCTGATTCTGATAAACCCCACTCAGACCGCACAGATAAGCAAAAGTCCTCATCATCCATTTACTGGCACTGACTTACTATGATACCTTTACTTCTGATAAGAAACGTGCATTCAAAGGCAAGAAAAGAGAGAAGTTCTGCAGTAGTACCGAACATTATTTGAGTTCCTGTCCTGATTTCACTAAGCTGACTACGGTCCAGATCGTTAGCTGGATAAATGATGGCAAGAGAGCTGGTGATGTGGTAAGGGACATCAGCCTGACAACTGCAGCCTGAAGAAACCCTGTGCCAGCTGTGGAGAGCAACACCTGAAGATCCTCCATGAGGCATCCGCCAGTACTAACAGAAGTGTTCTGACTCTGAGTACAGCCTCTAGCACGGTATATCTTTACCAGGCCACCCTTTCAGGCAGAGTCTTGCTCAAAGTAGTTCCTGTTCCACTCCACAACAAAGGCAGATCACTATCCACAGTGTCATTCTGGACAATGGATCGGAAAGGACTGTTGTCTTATCAGCCACTGTTCATTATCTACAGTTGGACAACACCGCAGAATGTCTCAAACTAAGGGCTATTAGAAAAGAAGTCTCAGAACTACAGGGAGCATCTGTTAGCGTTGACATAAGTGTGCCCAGATGCTCCCAAAACAAACATCATATCAGCAAAGTTTTTACTGCTAAAGAACTCAATCTTTTTAAACAATCCTGCCCCATGGATACTATGCGCCAGAAAGATTCACACCTGAGTGATGTCCCCTTTGAAGCATTTACAGATGTGCAGCCCATGCTTCTCATAGGCTCAGACAATGCACACCTGATTACCCCTCTGTTACCTGTCAGAGTTGGTCAGAGCCAGCTGAAACAAGCACAGCTGGATAGTTTTCCTGCAGAAGTGAATGCACTCACAGCTGGAAAGGAGACAGTAAACTCAACCCCCTGTCTCCAGAATATGACTCCCAACTTGGCCTTATCCGAGCAGGTGGTCGACTCCGCCAGCAGAGAACATGAACATTGATTTGCTGAATCCCATTGTGCTGTCTCCAGACCACCCCACTACTCAGCTCATTATCAAAGACTATGTACTCTCGCCTCCTGCATCCTGGCACTGAACGCGTCTTTTCTGAGTTGGGGCCATGGTTGGGGCGCACATGCTAGATTTAAGAGGCTGGCAGGCCATTAAGAAAACACCATCAGTCTACTCTCTTACAGTGGGGCAAGTTGTCATGGTGGTGGACTCACCAACTGCCGCGGGCACTCTGGCCTGTGGGTGAGTCACACAGGTGTTCCCCAGCCCAGACAGACAGGTACAAGTGTGGACGTGTGCATTGGCAGCACACATATCGACCTGGTGGCCAATCTTATTTCACTACCTGATATGCCTGTGAATACTTAAATATGTTGACATGGGCTTTTTAGTTTAACAAATGCTGTATGAAACCTCCTGTGACAACTACAGTTTAGGCTATTCCATGTCCCCCCCTGCAATAATGGTTTGTTCGACTTTGCCTCTGCACGCCGACATTGTTCGAACCAGTTTAACCTGTAAACTAATAGCTCCATGCCTGTAAGCTGTGCGAGTTGTGTTGGAAGTGTGCCGTGCGTGTAAATGCTAAAAGTGAGTGTTTTATTTGTTTTATATGCACCTATTCTACGTGTATTTACCATGTATCAAATGGCATCACTGTTAGTGTTAAGTCCGTGCAGCCACGAGGTCACTTAATTGCACGTCTTGACTAATGTACATATTGTCATAACATGTAACTAGTTTATATTCACCAATGCTGTGTGTTAAATCTATATTAATCTGCCGTTTCCATCAAACGTGCTCTTAATTGTTCAAAGTTCATTCACTTTGCTTGAACTGTAATTACGTTATCTATCCACCAGGGACCGCAGTACAGAGAGTCCGCCTCACTATTCAATATGCATGACTCTACCAATTACATCATCAACGCCACATGTCTAATGCAGTACATTTTTCTGTCCACCAGATGGTGCTATTTGTACTTATACTGTGTTGCCTGTATTTTGTAATTGTTTGCCAATTGGGTGCTTGTGTTAATTGCTTTTTTATTATGCATTATAGTTATTATTTCCCTTTCTGTTTTCACAGAAAACAGACATACACAAAACAACCCACGTGCACAATCTTCACTGTTCAATAAAGTTTGTTGGAATTACATCATAGACACTACATCAGTCATTCTTCTCAAGTCACCATCCTTCTAACAAAGGATAGGGAAATCTAGCTGGCAATCACCCAGTACATTTTCGCACGCACACGTCCTTCACAGGAAGTCAATGGACATGTTTCTATTACTGAGCCGTTTTAGTTCAATGTAGCGGTTTAAAGTGAACACAATGTAAAACAATGATCTACTTCTGTTATACGTCAATACTGAGTACATGAAGAAAAGTACAATATTAGGTCTCCTTTAAGTCCTCGAGCAGTATTTTCCCCCCAAATACTTTTGTTTTAGTAATTTCTTGGACTACTACTTAGTACCTCTACTTGAGTAATATTTTTTTTTAGGTAACCTTACTATCACTTTAATCAAATGTTTTGGCTATTCTACTCACCTCTGCCAAGTAGCATTTATAATTTATGTTTATTACTGAAACTGTTAATGGCAAAATTGTTCTTAATGTCCAAAATGACAACAAATAAATAATCTTATCATTATGACGCTTTTGCATTTATTATTGATATAGGACTATAGAAAATTCAAAGCAACAAAGTACTACAAAGACTACACCATTTTCCGGCATTGCATTCTGAGACAATGCAAAAACATCATCTATTATGCTTGGCTGAACACACACACATACACACATACATTCTGGAAGTGTAGCACATGACTTTTCAGTTACTCTCATACGGTATCTTGTGTTTCATATCCCCACCCTCTGTCTCAACACCCTCCCACCTCCGTTGCCTGTCAGCCGAGCTCTGCTGCTGGGCTCCTTGTGCACACAGAGAACAAAACCTGTCTGGCTCTTCAACAGGAAACCAATCAAAGGCTGAGGTGACGGTACATCTAAATACGTCAAGACGCAGCAGCCCAAGTGCAAGTTTTCCGCCCCTGACCTAGAAGCAAGTGTGAGTGGCCTACACGAACAAATGGTAAGAAAAGCTCTTGGATTTTTTTTTGCTTTTGCCATTTTGGAGATGATTGTTATTGAAAGTATTTTGGCTATGTTGCGCTAAGTGTTTCATTATTTTTTTAACCCAGGGAATACAGTTGGATTGACCTAGCAGATGGAAGGTTTGAAGATGAAAACTTGCTACCTGCTAAAAGACTACTGGACTTAACAGAATTTCAAATGTAGCTTTTTGTTTTTTGATTTCCCACATTGTCACATTTTTGTACACCAATGGCCACTGCAATTTCAGAACCAGCCAAAAACTCTCAGCTGCTGACTAATACAGACACACGTTTGGTGGAGAAGGCTTTGAAAAAGTTGGAGAGGCTTTTTGAGCTGTGCAAGGACCCACGTTTGGGACTAAAAAACAGCCCTCCTTACCTGCCCGACCTGGTGAGTGAGACCACCGCCATGCTTCTACAAGTGTGGGAGCCATACCAGGACCCCAGGGTGACAACGGGTCAGACACCCAAGGGAGATGTGGCCAGGTACTTACGAATTCACGTGAGGAATCTGCTGGATAAGACTGAAAAGGCATTGCTGCTTTTCAAAGAGGGGAAGGAGAAGATATTTGAAGAAAGCTCAAGTTGCAGGTAACAGATTGTCACACAATCGTACAATTGCTTTATCACAGCCTCCACTTTCACTTTGGACTTTAATCTGCCTCATCTTCTATAGATAACTGTCTCATACCTTACACACAAGCTTGTTCTGGGTTTGTCTGAGCGATGCTGCAATCACAACATCTAGTATTTAACTGTATCTGAGTCTCTGTTCTCAGCACACATCCTGACAAAAAAAAAAGATAGGAGCGTGAAAATAAGTGCTGTGACATTTCTTTCAAGATGGTACAGACAACAGGATTGGGCCTTCACGTAGCTCCAAGGGAAAGTAACTGTTTTTGTTTGTTTTTTCACTTCAGGTTAAGGCTGCACACTCGATCAGTTAGCGCACTTATCAAATTGCATCAATTATTATGATAATAGAATGTCCTCCCCAAAGAACAAATTGAAAATAGGTGCACTTGTAGATTGGACCTTTACAAACATATTCTGAAATGCGTGGGACTGTGGTGTTAGTTTAGCTGTTCATATTTCAGTCCTCGCTCACATGTTAATGCTCCTGCAGCTCTACATGTGCTCTATGTCACCTTGCTTATGGAGGCTCTGTTGTCTCCATTGGAGGTATTATTGCTTTACCTGAAATGTTCCACACTATGGCATTGAACTTCTCTATCTTTATGGAAGCAAGCAGGTGATGCCAACTGGCCAAGTTACTGGTGAGATCTGTGTAGAGGCGAGCCTGCTCACAGTAAGAAGTCATGTGTTTCTGGTCATTTTTGAGCAAAAATATTACCTGTAATTAAATAAAGGCCAGATAGTATGTTTAATGCCATAGTGTGGAACATTCCCAGTAAAGCAATAACATCTCAATGGATTGCTTGTTTGCAAGTTAACATCAAGCTAAATAACAGTGAAAACAAATTGTAGATCTAACTTAATTAACTTTCTAAAATATTGTTTTAATTCAGTTCTTATTTTTATCTTGTTTTGTTTTTTATAATTGAAAAGTTCATTAAACTTTATTTTTAATTTTTTTTCAAAGATCAGTTGTATAATGTGTTGAATAGATAATTATGAGTAGGAGAGGAGTGGGACGGCAAAACAAGATAGAACAAGAACAAATAATGATAAAATAACAATCATAATAATAATGACAATAGCAACAACGAAAATAAAGTTAAAAAAAAATATTAATTAAAAACTGAATATAATTGCATTTGCTTTGAATTGCAAAAAAAACTAAATAGTATGAATATCCTGTATATAAATAATACATATATTATTAACAATAATAACAATAATAAATAGAAGTAATAAAAAATGGCAACAAAAACAGCAGCAGCAACGACAGCAACCCCAGAATCATTATTGCAATCATTATCACCACCACTACCATTACAATCATCATTATCCCTTGCATCATTATTGATAATAGCAATAAAACAAAAAAGCAGGAACATTGAAATTGACTGCAAAGACCTCAGTTGGGAAATAACCATTTATATTTGTCAAGAATCCTTCAGTCATTCAGAATGTGTTGCTCTGACTGGGTCTCAAATCAAAACACGGCGCACAACTTACATCACATTCAGTGTACCCCATTAGAAAAAAACTCTTTCAAAGTATTCTACCCAACTTCGACAAGAACAGATCAATAATAATAGTGAATAGACAACTAGGCAGTGCATTGTTCTGCAGCAAAACATGTGCATGCATCACGGACAGAGGCTTTAGTATAATAGATGTGGGTGAATATAAATTCAGACAATCATTTTAGTAAGTAATGTCCTTAATCTTGCATGCATATTGCCCTGCCAGCAACATGCTCCTGGATTTAAAAACATTGATTGATGACATTTGTCTCAGCATACTTAATAATTTTAACTATAGGTAAGAATGGCTCAACATAAAAAATAATAAAAAAGTCCAACCCCTGATAAATAAATCCTTTTTCAAATAGAGCAATTTTTTTTCCCATTTCCATTTTTCAGTTGTAATTTGGTCCAGTCCAGTGTTGGTTCAGTTTGTGTCATCCATTTATTTGTGATGGCCTTCTTCCCTGCTCTAAAAGTATCCATTTATTGTGTCCATGGCAGGGGTTTTGATGCCCAAATACACAGTTCTGCAGTCCAGTGGGATGGCGATGAATGAACCTTTTCTAATCTCTGGCTCTTTTCTTTGCTCCCGACATAAACATGGTGCGCTCTTCAGCATTTTCATGTCATATTCTTCAAACTGTCACAATAATTACGACTTATCGTGCAATGAGGAATCACTATTTATTATGGGTACCTTTTCTTTACAGTAGTAGGCATAATTTTGTCATTATAATATTATTTTTAAATTTTTTGTAATACATTCAGATATTATTAGAGGGTTAAATGACTTCTATGGCTAATTGTTGTTTAAGTAGTTTCAATATTATCCTTTGTCGTGATATTTTTTAAAGCATATATTGTGCGTAATTTTTTTTTTATTCTGACAGTCTGGCATATTCTGTTTAATATGTGTAATCTGTAAGAAGAATAAGTGTATGAATTATTTTAAAAATCCAGTCTAATAGCGTATTCTCTATGCAAATCTTCTGATGGCATTTCATTTAATGACTCTGAAATGAGGAAGGCCACACAGTTCAACACGTTGAATAGTCTGGATTATGTTACAAATGGCATTGAATTTTTCATTTTCTTCTGTAATTATTGCATGGTGAATGCTAATTTTTACTTTATGGCGGCATGAAATTTGTGTCATAAATGGAAAAAATCGGGAAAAACCTTTACGCTCTCCATTTACTTTCAGATCTACTTTGCAGCCAGACCAATGCCATGGCAAACGTTGTAGTCGTTTCACTAAGAACAGACTGAATTGGAGTTTCCATGTGCCTCTGTGCCTCAGTGTTAGGTGTGCAGTTTGGAAAAATAGTGTCTTGCAGTGACTTTTCTGTTTAGATTCGGGGTCGGTTTCCTTAGCCTGCTGTACAGAATACTAATCGCAAAGTTTTTCTCAAAGAGTCTTTTATCATGCTAATGCAGAAACTTGGCAAAAGCAACAACAACCAAACATGTCCCAGTTTGGAGAGAAATGGGGGATATTTTTCTGTGGTTCCATTTGCAATATTTAAACCAAATGTGCCAACATCATTTTAACGTTTTTTTGCAGTCATTAGTAAAATAGTAAAATATGTTTCTTAACAATTAGTAATAATATGTGTTTTTGACAATAAATAAATAAACTCTAACTACTGCTCGAAATACTATGCTTAATGCTTAACTAATGCTTTCTCAGATTATTCTCACTGGCACTAATTTAGCACACAAATGTAGGTCTTCTGTCACTAAATACATGCTTTCAAACCAACAAGATAGTGTGTTACTATAGAAAAGCATTTGTAAGTCACTTAGATATGTCGAAGAGAAATGTACTGCTCAACAGTAACAACTTTGCTGCCCACTAGTCGAGTAGTCTAAGCTGCAGCACATATGATCTGTGGGGCCAGTGTCAAGCGATCGATTCTCGCCTCTAACGATTTGCTGAATGTCTTTGCTGCTCTCATCCCCATAATAAAGCCAATGAGCCGGAAAAAACAACTACCAAAAAGCAAATACTCATATTACAATTTTTCTCAAACTATTACGTAGGGATGGGTGATATATCGGCTCCAGTATTGATATCGAGTGATATCTGTATCAGCTGATACTTGCCGTCAATATTTGTTTGACTTTATTATGAGTAAAATAGAAATAGAAGAGCAATTAGGCTAACATTTGTATACATGTCATGAAACTAATTATTTCATATCCCTAGTAAATACATTCTTATGTTATTATTTTTGTTACCTTATAATAGACAGTTAAATGGCAGTTCAATATAATGTTATCAAATCATATAGAAGAATGTTGTGCATGTTTATTAGCAATGAACATGTGTGTCCTTAATAAAGATTAAAAGAAATGCATTATAGTGTTTTATGTTGCACCTTAAGGCCGAGACAAGTTCCTATGTTTGTGAATTTTGTTCATTGACAATGGCAATAAACTCTTTCTGATTCTGATAATAGATTAAATAGCCTATATTTTACAGAAATGTGCTTATTATGATGAATTTGCTACACTCGTTATTGCCGTCGGATAGATTCAAATATGGCCTTCGGAAGGAAAAAATTCCCACCTGTTTAACCTAAAGTCTGAGCAGGCCATTTCTCACAGAATACAAGATCCTCCAGATGGCACCGTGGACGAAAGCCCTGGTGTTGTGGTGCGCTTTTTTTATTATTATATTATTTAGTAAAAGGCTATTTCTTTTTTCTTTTTTAAGTCTGTGCCGTATTTTCTATGCATGCCTTATTTTATCATAGTTTTTATATTTTACTATTGTTACTAATTGTTTTATTTACCTTTCGCCAAAGCAAGTTCCAAGTTTGTTCACTGACAATGGCAATAAAACTTATTCTGATTCTGATACACAGTTTGAGACAGTGATTGAATATTCTGATTTTTCATGCATTGTTCCGGGATCGCATGATCATAGTACAGTAAATTTACCCAACTTCTGTATTTGATTGTCGCCTGGCATTTTTATTTTGGTTACTATTTCCCTCTTTTTGGTATGAGAAATAGATTTTTTGGTTAACCAGACTGCCTCAGTGGACCTTTGACAGGATTGTACCCGTAAATAAGTTCTGCTTGGGTAGCCAAATGATTCAGAAACGGATAATGTCACATTAGTCATGAAATATTATATTAACAAATTATGTTAACATCCACAGTTCTATATTTAGTTGAACTACTTTCCATAAAATGTGTGAGTAGATGTATCTATTTTTAGTAATAGTACTGTCTGTCTCTGTCTTACTACCTTCTACTTAACACACTTCCTCCTCTACTTGACTGTTTCTCAAGCTACAACTGAAGCACACTTTTACTTTTACTTGGGTATTGTAAAAACTGTAAACAAATTACAAGAAATAGATTTGTTTTACAGCGCTTTCTGTGATACACTGTCATTCTACATTTTTGGCTTTTCTGAAAACAAAATTACACCAACATACTCATAGCAACACGCACACGTTGAGTTATGTTTTTTGGGGACACTACATTGACCTAGACAGCGTACACACTGAGCCCATTTTAGTTCTGATGTAGACTTCATTTAATCCTGTTTTAGCCCTTGTTTAGTCCTGCTCTAATCCAGGTTTAGTTTTTGTATTAGTTTATGTGATAAATACTTGCCCACTCAGACACCAAGTGTGAAGTGTTTGGTGCAGAATGAAACTACAAAGCCAACAGTTTTTACATTATCCATAGCATTGTTGTACTGTTTTTAAGTCCCTTACTTTCTTAATACCATTCATTGTAGATTTTCTTTAATCACACTTAAAACATATTGATTGATATGTATCATTGTATTTACCATGTATGTGTGTGTATGTATATAAATGTGTGTGTGTGTGTGTGTGTGTGTGTATGTATATATATATATACACATTATATATAATATATATATGTGTATGTATGTGGAGATTATATATAATATTATATATGTGTGTGTGTGTGTGTGTATGTATGTATATATATGTATATGTATGTATACATATATGTGTATATATATATAGATATGTATGTGTATGTATGTGTATATGTATATATATATATGTGTGTGTGTGTATATATGTGTGTGTATATATATATATATATGTATGTATATATATATATATGTATATATATATATGTGTGTGCATGATAATGTATATGGTAGATTATCCAAGAATGTACCACGAAGCAAATATTACATTAAACTAAAAGCTGCAACAATTAATTGTGTTTTAAAAAATGATAATAAAAATAATAATTTTAATCATCGTAATCTAGGGTGTTTTTGGAAACTCAGATACAAATTGACACAGATCTAGTACTGAAATTACAAACTCAATATCAATACTAAAATGTGACCTTTTGTGAATAGTTTTAGAAAGAATTTGAGTTTAAGCTAAACTATAATAAGACCACAATGTTTAATGTTTTTAATTTTGAGTTTGGTATTGAAATAGGTATATAGTCAACTAGTCGACTACAATAATTGTTAGTGACAGCCCCATCACGCATTAGTTAAGATAAGCTCTATTTGTCCCACAATGGGGAAATTCAAGCGTTTCAACACAGATTATGCACAGAAGTATAATAATAAAAAACAGATCATTTAGAAATAACCTAGAAAAATTACATACTCTTATTTACAGCTCTTATATGGACAGAACAATATTGCACCAGGGATGATTGACTTTATGTCACAGCATTGCACATCATAATAAAAGATGAATGACACATGTTCAGGGCTAACAGTGTTCATTGTATCATTGCACTTTTGGCATTATCATAGAAAGTTGGGCACTTTATTAAGTTGCACTGTTATTCCACTTTTAACTGATCAGATTGTCACATAATGTGAACTAATGCATACAAGTTTTTATTACATTATGGGAAATTGGATTGCCGATTACACACATTTTTTACATTTGTTAACACACACACTGCACTGATATAGGACTGGGGTGAGGTAATACTGCCCACTGGAATGTTTTGTGGTGTTCATTGACAAGCTGCAGCGCTCAGCATCCTGTTTGTGAGATGGACCACAGTATGTGTGCGCGTGTGTGTCTGTGTGTGCGTGTGTGGGCGACTGGCCGTGTGATTGTGTGTGGAACATATCTGATAAAAGGCCGTGACAAGTGACTGTTAATCAATTTTCAGCTCATTGAATGCTCAACGGAGGATTTAAAGCGGTTTATAGTAAAAAGAGAGCATATTTGAATATGGAATTACCATAATTGATTTGGACAATATGGAGGAGAGAAAAGAGCAAACAAAACAACAATGACAACCAAGAAAACATAAGACAAAATATACATTCATGCCACATTTCACTGAACATGATTTTATTAAAGATTTTGCCTTTTTATTTTAGTGAAGTTTATAATTGTTCTTCCTGGTTAGACATGATTAGAAGATGTGACATAAGTAATTCCACAACTGTTACATAGCAACCATACTGTAAACAAGGGCCAAAATCCATAAATTACACAATAGTTGATAATAATTGATTTGACAAATAGTAACAGCTTTGATTTAACGGTCAGAAAATTGTGTCCGTTGCGTGAACGGATTGAATGTCGTTTATTGATGACATAGTGTTTCAGAACTCAGCTCTACTTCCTGTAATTTTCAACTTTTATTTAAACATTTTCCTTCACGCATTGCAACTTGACTGATGATGAATCTTTTCTTCAGGAACTATCTTGCTAAACTTCAGTCATAATTTGAAAAAAAAAAACCGTCATATGTACTGGTATTGTTTTCTCTCTCGGTCCTTGTATGTCTGAAAAGAGAGTGGGAGGAAGTACATATTTAACCCCACCCATTTTCTAAATTGCAATAACACAAAATGTATTCAAACGCCCCGATTACAGATTCTTTCTTAATGATATCTGCACTACAGTACCAGTGTCTTTAATGTCTTAAATCTGCTTTTAACAACATTCCGTAAGCAACACGTCCATCTCATCCTATTTCTTCAGCTTAATATTGCATGAAAGTGTCCTTTTTATATATGCGTTTAAACTGATTCATATTTTTACATTGTTTTAATTCCTCATTAATATTATTCCACACTTATCATATTCACTTTCATATTATTAAACACAAAAACATTTCCTTGTGGGACGAGCACAAGCCAAATTATAAGTGTTGCATATTTCTTTCTTTATTCTGAAAATAAATTAAATACTTGAATTTATCATTAGAATTATACTCATTAATGGATATAACACTTTATTTGGCTAAATATATTTTTTGTGTCGAAAGAAGTCAGAAAAGGTAATGTCATACACTTACTCCAGGCAAAGCAATTGAATCGCCATGGAGACAAGCACACCAGGCGCCATGTTTTTGACACCACCAGTAAAAGTGTATTTATGTTCAGATAATGGGGTTATAATGAATAGCAAAGATACAGTGTCCGTGAAATGATGTTTTATTTACTTTATTAAATACTGCGGGGTAATACCAGCCATGTCTTTTAAGATGAGTCAAATGCAGAGGACAAATGTCTTTTTTACGCAATAATGTGCTGGCTTCTGCTTTAATCTTAACCGTTATCATAAATCTCATTCACGTTTTTAAATGTCTGTTAAATTTACCAAATACTCCTAACAGCACACTTTATTCTGTCTTGTATTTCAGGAGAAACCTGACGAAGCTGTCCCTGCTCTTCAGTCACATGCTCTGGGAAATAAAGGCCCTGTTTCCCGGTGGAAGTTTCCACGGCGACGCCTACCGTGTGACCAAGTCTGAGGCCCTAGAGTTCTGGAGGCGGTCGTTCAAGCACAAGTCAGTGTGTGGTGTGGGGACTTGTACCATCAAAGTCCGCCATGTTTCCATCGTAACGTCTGAACCTTTCCTCACAGATGTATCGTGCAGTGGAAAAGTTTTAAAGAGAAGCTGCAAAGTGTACATGCGTTTGAAGAAGGGATGGAGGCGATGGCTTTGAAATCTACCATTGACCTGACGTGTAATGACCACATATCAGTGTTTGAGTTTGACATTTTCACCAGATTATTTCAGGTAAGTGACCTTTGTAGACTGTTCCAAGTCTTTGTCATAGTTCTCTTTCATGAACCACCAGCGCTTTCCACTGTGCACACCTCGAGTAGCCGATGGTAAACACAATATTCAGTTTGATTTAGATCACAAAATATACTAATTAAGTCTTGACATTACACACTCACACAGAGATGGTGGATCCGTTATTTAACATTTTAAATATCCTAGAAAATATGTCCTTTATTTTATCCAAAAAAAAATTAAATATGTCTTTTTGGGTCCAACTTTTATGCAACTTCTCAATCAATTATTTTAGTAAATAGAGACATTTCTTGCAACATTGTGTTCAATACATCACATTAAAGCTTATGATGACACATATTCAATAATAAAATATTACAAATATATACTCCAGGATTTAGCTGGTAACTGAAAGGTAAATGTATCTTAAAAGTTATATGTTTTATCAATGGTTAAATAATTGTAAGTCATCATTGTTCATTTATGACCTTTAAGACTACCGGTAGTTTGTTTCACACAGTGTAAGAAGTTGAATAAAGGTGAGATCGATAAGAATTACATCAAGGTTAAGTATGCTTTCTGCTTCAAGTGTGTAAGACAGGTTTTTACATTTTTATAGTTATTACTTAGTACCTATTACATAGGTTTTACACCAGTCAAATGCCATTTTGTGAAGGTTTTGTTGAATAAAATAGTTGAAAAGTAGCACTGTGTTCTAAAATGACAATCCAAAATTCAGGGACAATCCAGTCTAAATTAAACATTAATTTATAAATAATGAAAGTTATGACATGTATTTTTACTCTTAAAATCATAACTCCTGTGCAAATAAGATGCGCTTAGGCCCTTGTTTACAAATTACCTCGACATCCAACTAGGAAGTAGAATTATAAACTTCAGCAACATATTCAAACTAGAGGAAACAAGGCAAGATTTTAGTTAAATCATTATTGCAATAATGTTTACTCAGTTTTATGCACTTTAAGTTCCGTTTCCATGGCAACTGTGAAAGGTGCTTCTTACAGTTCGCAGGTCAAATTTTATTGAGATATCCTGCCCTATAAACAGAGTAGTAATACTTAAAGTTAGGTCAAACTTACTTACACCTCTGCCCTGTCTTGTTTTTGTGGAGAAATGTTTAATTCACAAACCGACATTTAAAAGCAGGTTGCACTAGGGAAGCTGAATATAGTTTCACTGTGAAGGCTACATTTTTATCCCCACATTGGGAAGCAAGTCTACAAATACATGTGTCACAATGTCGAGCTTTCTCATAGTGCACAACTGGTGAATAACTAGGCCTATATGAAGAATTTTGAAATGCAAAAGAAAAGTGTTCACACAAATCATAGGATTTGGCTCAAAATACAGAATGTTGCTCTAAACAGTCCATCTAAACTGACCTCTCTTTGACCCTTTGTCCTCTTTTAGCCCTGGAAGTCGCTTCTCCGGAACTGGAATCATTTAGCGGTGACCCATCCTGGCTACATGGCCTTCCTCACCTATGACCAGGTGGAGAGGCGCCTGAAGCACCACCTGCACAGACCGGGGAGGTGAGCACAACTTCAGTCCATAAATCAAAATGACAAGTGTTTTTCCAACTTCTGTGTCTCTGGAGCTTTCCCGAGTGCCAGGGTTAGATTAAGTGACATTGATCTTTCAAAGGCAAATGAGATCCACAGAGCAACACACATTTGCAGTCTTTCAGCAACTTAAGATTCCTTAGAAAGGGTTTATCGTCAAAGTGAGAAGTCTGTCAAAGTGCTGAGCTCATCTATGGCCTCATATGAACCCAATATAAACAAATCAAATCATACAGCGTTGATCGCTAATTTTCAATACATGCATTGCAGTGAACCAGCAATATTTGTGATATAACTACAGAGTTGGTATTTACATTTATAAAAATTAGATACATTTTCTCTGAAGTTGCATTTGAATAGAAAATAAATAATTGATTTATCCTTTAATATTCGTCTAATTTATACATAGCGTTGTGTTTTTCTTTCAGTTACATCTTCAGACTGAGCTGCACTCGAATGGGGCAGTGGGCCATCGGTCATGTGACCTCTGAGGGTGATATCATCCAGACCATTCCCCAGAACACACCTCTGTATATGGCTCTGATGCAGGGTTTCAAGGAGGGCTGGTACGTGCAGTGTATTAAACGTTACACACTCACATTGTCATCAAACATCTGGATAAACCTAAACCCTCTTCCTTGACTTTTCATCAGCCTTCAATATAATTCAACCTGACATTTAAATCCCCAAACTGCTCCATCAAGGAGTTAATCCAAATTGTATTCACTGGTATGCATCTTTTCTCATCAACAGAGTTCAGTTGGTCATGGTAAATAAAACACTTTCTTTTGCAATCACAACCAATATCGGGACCCCCAGGGCTATGTTAGTTCAGCTCTTCTTTTTACATTATACAAAGACAATTGCTGTTCATCTTCTAACAATCAATTTCTGCTCAAGTATTTAGACGATACAATTTTGCTGGCACTGGTAATTCAGACAGTCCTGGGTTGCACCAGGAGGGCGTGGACATGGTTGGCATGGAGCAAAAAGACTGTTCTAGAGATAAACATTTTTTTTTTAAACAGAGGAAGTACTTTACAGCTCCAAATTCATATCTGCCGCTCCCACAGGTATTAGTAATGCTAACATAAAACAGGTGGAGTCATACAAATCTTTGGGTGTCGTGATGTGGACTCATCATCATGAAAACATCACATTAACTTAATCTGTAAAAAGACCAAACAGAGAATATATTTCCTCCATCACCTCAGGCCATTCAGGGCTACACAACAGGTGCTCCTGATGTTCTTCAGCCCCACCTCAGCGTGCTGCAGTACTGTAGAACTGTACCACACAGCAGTACTGTAGTGCTGTGTGCTACAGCTGCCTCACACTGCAAAGTCTGGACTGAAACACCTGATTCAAAAATGCTCAAAGACGGTGGGTCAACCCTTGAACGGACCTCATACTATAATAACACTATGCGATTGGCCAATAACATCATATCTGACCCCAGCCATGTTCTACATAACAAATATGTGTTGCTACCATCTGGGCGTGGGTACGGTATGCCACGCTTTTACAGGGTCAGGCTCAAACAGTCCTTCATACATCAGTCCATCCTAAAACTAAACCAGGAGCTTAATCTACAAAATACACATAAACATCATTGATGTCTTGATGGGAGTAGACCGTTTTGGTTTTTTGGTTAGATGTCCATGTTTGTCTGTAATGTCACTGTGTTTGTGTGACAGTGACACTGCAAGACAAATTTCTGATCCCAGATCTGACAAAGTATTATCTATCGATCTACTAATCAAATTTATAATTTGCTGGGTCAAAACAAATTATTTCTGATGTTTGGGGGTTCAAAGGAGCAAAACACCATCTAGATGGAAACTACATATGACCTTCTGTTACCCATCAAACCCATGTCACCAAATTGAACTTGATGTATAGTATTTACACTATGCATAAATATACTTGTACATTTATTACTTTTGCATGTTCTATATTTTACAAGGGATTTTTGTTATTCAGTGTTTGTCTAAATGTAAAAGCAAATCTTATCTCAAAGTCTTGTTAATTATGTTCTGATCATTTTAGATTTGAATTTTGGATGTTGGATTTCACTGTTGCCAACAATTTAACAAGCCATCTTTTTCCATTTTCAGCTATTTATACCCAGACGGCCGCGACATCAACCCTGACCTCACTTGTCTATGTGAATCATCCCAGAAGGGCAAAGTCAAAGTCACTGAAGTAATTTAACTCTACATCTCCTGCTCCCAAACATCTACCATTTTATCATCCCCAAACTTTTATAACATTCTTCTACACCTAACAGGAGCAGTACGAGTTATACTGTGAGTTTGGCAGCACGTTCCAGCTGTGTAAGATCTGTGCAGAGCGAGACAAAGACACGCGGATCCAGCCCTGCGGTCATCTGCTGTGCCACACGTGCCTCTCGGGCTGGCAGGTGAGCTCCTACCATCACTGCGTCACCACAAACCTCCTCCCAGCACATAATTACCCATCACACCAAGCAGCCCCAGCTCTGACATTTTTAAACGACAGCACATCATTACGGGAATAGCTCTGTCATCATTCGAACGACAAACATTTTTAGTTCTAAAGGCCACAGCTGCCAGTGTCTGATTGTTGGATAAAAGCGTTTCAGCAGGAGGTTTAGCGCTGGGCGAGAGTGTGAAGGGAATTTTACCGGACTTGTAAAATGGTTATTTATCATCATTCTGCTTGTGGCTAATATATTTCAAGGTGCACTGTGTAACATTTTCTGATTTAAGAGAGACAGGGACGTGGCGCAACCAGGCCAAGTTACAGGTCAGGGGTCTCATTTATAAAGTGTGCGTACGTACGTGACTTTTCACCTTACGTTTTTACCCTACAACTTTACACAGACATGAGCGGTCTGAACTTTGCATGATTTCGTTCAGAGATGTTTGGTCCATACTCGTTGTTGTTGTTGTTGTTGTTTTATTTTTAATGGCAGTTGGCAGTCAATTGGGAAGGTGCATTTACCGCCACCTACTTTAGATGTACATCTTCAAAGTATGTGTCTTACACTATACCGTAAAAAAAGAGTTTAACGCAAAGCTTTATAAATGAGACCCCAGATCTGTGGGGAGTCACTCACACTAAAAATGCATTTGCTTTAAGATATTTTTGCAGTAAAAACACCTGAAATAGAATAAATGATAGACAGATACTGGGGCACATTCCATGCACAGCAGTAATCAGAATCAGAAAGAGTTTATTGCCATTGTTAATGAACAAAATTCACAAACATAGGAACTTGTCTCGGCATTAAGGTGCAACATAAAACACTGAGCGATAATAAAACAACATATATTCTCAATCAAAAAAGGGCATGCATTAAGAAACAATTTAAAATTACTATACAATAAAAATAAAATAGGCATTTCTATGTACACAAGAGTTTAGTTAGATTTAAAGTTTGAGTGCAGAAAGTGACAGTGCAGTGAGTGTTGAATATTTGCAGTTAAAGTGACAGGTGTTTGAAGTGTTCATGAGTCCAACGGCAGAGGGAAGAAACTATTCTTGTGGCGGAGGTTCTGGTCCGGATGGACCGTAGCCTCCTGCCTGAGGGGAGTGGTTCAAATAGACCATGTCCAGGGTGAGAAGGGGTCAGCTGTGATCCGACCTGCTCGTCCCAGAGCCCTGGAGATGTACAGGTCCTGCAGAGATGGAAGTCTGCAGCCGATCACCTTCTCAGCAGTACGCACAATGCGCTTAGCTCTGTTTGTCCTGGCTGTGGCTCCAGCGTACCACACGGTGATGGAGGAGGTGAGGAATGGACTCAATGATGGCCGTGTAGAAACTGCCACCATCATCTGCGCTGGCAGCTTGGCTTTCCTCAGCTGCCGCAGAAAGTACATCCTCTGCTGGGCCTTCTTGATGAGGGAGCTGATGGAGGGCTCCCACTTGAGGTGCTGGGTGATGGTGGTGCCCAGAAGCGGAAGGAGTCCACGGTGGTGATGTGGAGTCTGTCATGATGAGGGGGCTGGGGGCTGTGGCTTTCCTGAAGTCCACGATCATCTCCACTGTCTTCTGGGCGTTGAACTCCAGATTGTTACCTGCTGCACCAGGACACCAGCCGGTCCACCTCCCTCCTGTAGACAGACTCATCCCCGTCCGAGATGAGCCCGATGAGGAGTGGTGTCGTCCGCAAACTTGATGAGTTTTACGGAGTCGTGGCTGGAGGTGCAGCAGTTTGTGTACAGGAGAAGAGCAGAGGGGAAAGTACACAGCCCTGTGGAGCTCCTGTGCTGATAGTCCGAGTGTCTGAGACATTCTTCCCCAGCCGCACGCACTGCCTCCGATCCGTCAGGAAGTCAGTGATCCACCTGCACGTGGAGTCAGGCACGTTGAGCTGGGAGAGCTTGTCCTGGAGCAGAGCAGGGAGGATGGTGTTGAAGCAGAGCTGAAGTCCACAAACAGGATCCTGGCGTAGGTTCCCGGGGAGTCCAGATGCTGCAGGATGAAGTGGAGTGCCAGGTTGATGGTGTCGTCTACAGACCTGTTGGCTCTGTAGGCGAACTGCAGGGGGTCCAGCAGGGAGGAGGTGAAGGACTTGAGGTGGGGCAGGACCAGGCGTTCAAATGACTTCATGACTACAGACGTCAGCGCACAGGCCTGTAGTCATTAAGTCCAGTGATCCGGGGCTTCTTGGGGACAGGGACAATGATGGCAGACTTGAAGCAGGCTGGACATGGCATGACCCCAGGGAGGTGTTAAAAATGTTCTGTGAAGACGGGGGTTAACTCTCTGCGCAGTGTCTTAATGTAGCGGCAGAGACGCCGTCTGGTCCAGCAGCTTTTCGGGGGTGGATTTCCGAAATACCTGTGAACATCCTGTTCCTGAACTGAGAGGGTGGTGGGGGAGGTGGGGGTGACCAGGTTTGGTGGCGGGGTGGCCACGGGGGGGAGGGGGTGGTCACATCAAACCTGGAGTAGAAGGTGTTAAGTTGCTCAGCCAGTTTTCGATTGTCTGCAGCAGGGGGGCTCGGGGCTTGTGGTTGGTGAGGAGCCGGAGCCCCTCCACACGGAGGCGGGTTGTTGTCTGAGAACTGCTGCTTCAGACGCGTATTGTACTGTGATTCCGCTCGAGAACCTCTTTGTAAAGCCATACTTTGCGTCTTTGTAGCGCCCCCTGTCACCAGCCCTGTGCGCTGCCTCCTTCTGCTGCCTTAACTGCCTCAGTTTTGGAGTGAACCAGGGTTTGTCATTGTTGAAAGTGAAGAAAACATAAACATCTCCATGGAGACAAGCAGGTGACAGAACCCCACCTGAAAAGTTACACGGTGCATATTTAATTATATTTATACGTACAGGACTGGTTAATTAATTTGTTCAATTAATTAAACAAATGTCTGAAACTGAGGCTAAAATCAGGGTAGAGTTGCACACATGTTAATTCTGAGTGAAATGCAGGTAGTCATTTAATATTGTTTACTTACCTTAGCTAATTTTCTATACTTTTTGTATTGTTCAAAAAAGCCTGGTGTTGAAAACTAACATTTGAAACAATGAATGACCCTGCAATGTACCGTAATTGCTATGTCCATATCAAATAAATAAACTAATTGTGCTATGAATAATCAACAGTGTGAAAAATTGCTAAATTGTGAAATGGAAGTTTATTATAAAAGAAGTTTAGTCCTTATTTTCTTCTTAGCAGAGCAGGTCATTAAGCTGAGTGCAGGGGACTGGAGCGTGAGTTTACAATAACACTTCAGCATAGACAGTTAGTTCTTAGAGAGAGGCTATAAAACTGGGATTAAATTGAAAGTTACATTAAAAAGATCTATACTTTAAACAATTGGCTTCTTTTTTTAAATTTTTTTTAACTAAACTAAATTAGTTTACATATCTAGACAATCGGAATTAAAAGCAGTGTACAATTGCTTAAATACTGTAGTAGGATATCATAAAAATGACAATGTAATGAGCTTCCCCAGTTTGAAAAAAAACAAACATGTATTCTATTTTTATTATATGGCCCAGCCCTTCAATGTGGCTATATATGCCTCAATTTAAATTTCAGTAGTTTATAGTCTACTGTATATTCCCTGCTTCCCTTCCTATGATTGTATGTGGTGGTTTTTTATCGTGCCCTACATTTGTATAATGCTTAAAATAACTGCCATAAAATAACTCATAATATCTGTCAAAGGCATTTCCAATGCAGTTTAGTTATTATAGTTTCTCCGAACAAATATTTCACATCTGGGGCTGTCCCTGTCTTGGCTTCCCCTTTTTTTTATGCATATTATTGAAGTATGTGAACAGCAGCTTTGTCTTTCTATAAATGGTTGTGGTCAGATTAATGTGATTTAGTATGACTATGGTGAACATTCCAGCTGTATAATTCAGATTTATTGTAATGAAAAAATATTATTCGGGTTTATTAAAAGTACCGTAACAAGTTTATTTAAATAGTGTATCGTCTTGGTTCAGTATAGTTCTGGTTATTTTTCTGTAGGATGTTTTCTGTAACATCCACACTATGATTTCAGCGTTAGTATTTAGATCCAAATGTTACACTAGAGAGCTCACTTAGTTTTAACCTGGTTTAATAAAGGTCAAATAGAACTAAAAATAGTCTCACTAAGTAACACCTGATTGCCCCTCAGCAGAAGTCGGCGGGACACACCTGCCCGTACTGCCGCTGTGACATTAAAGGCACAGAGTCGATCGTGGTGGAGCCGTACGCCCCGCACGAGGAAGAGGAGCGACAAGAAGAGGAGCGACAAGAAGATGCAGAGGATGAAGACCACGAGGACATTGAAGTGATGGTGAAAGAAATGGCTGCTATAAAGGTGCAATTTCTTTCCTATTTAGCCGTTTGTGGAATGTATTTGTTAGACGCTTTGTTTCCATCTGCAGTAACTGTGAAACGGATTTAGTACACAAAAATGTAGTTTGTTTTGTTTTTGTTTTATTTTATTTTATTGAGATGAATGTTTAACTAAAATGTAATATTTGATTTTGTTAAGATTTTAGATCACAGTTCAAATATCTTTACCTAGTTTTACTGAATACATTTCCTTTGATATTATTTTACTTTTGCATCAGATTTGACATAATTATCTGATGCCTGTTTGTGTACTTACCTGTTTTAAATGTCACTAAATTCAATAAAAACTGATTTCTGGCTGCTTTAATTTCAGTACTCTAGTTTGGAGTACCAGGTGCCCTCGTCCCACCCTGTGCCTGTCCCACCTCTGCCCACTAAAGGCAGCAGATCTCCCCAGGGCCACAAAGACTATACAGCGTCCAAGAACCACACAGAACACTCATCAAGCTCATCAGTAAGTCAAAGAGAAACTCCCAATTCTTCATGCGACACATTTATAGGACTTGGCACTGTAAAAATCCTTTGTTTGATTGTGAGGGGGGGCAAGTTCTAGTAACATTTCTTTCCTTTGCATCAACCAGACGCAAAGCAACAGTGACGCATCCTCAAAACCGAACCAGACCAAAAGGTTAGTAAGGTTGCCACATGCAATTCTGAAAACTGTTGTCTAGTTTTGTAATATCATGTTATAACTGTACCATCCTTTATCAAATTCTATTGACTTGATTTGCTGAAACAAAAGAAACAACAACATGCCACGTACGCTTGGTTTCCGCTTGCCGTAAGTGACTGTCTACATAAGCTGAAATTTTAATGAGCAGTCATAATTTATTACATGAATACGCAAAGGGAGTATGATGGAAAAAACAAACATTCTAGCAAGTTGTGTACACGGGACTAACTCTTCTAGTCTCAAAGAATAGTCCTGAAAGAAGAAAAGAAATTGAAATAGGCTATTTGACTAAAAATATAAATAAAATCAAATGTTCACTGTACTTTAAATCAATGACGGGATTTTACTATTAAGGAGACGCTCTCTTCTGTCAGAATAAATACCTTATGGACAGAAGTGGTTACTTTTTCTTTCTTATTATGATTTATGGCCATACCTTGTATTTTCTGTAGGCCCCAGAGCGGTGACTCAAGTACCCTCAAGGAGAAGAAATCCAGTGGTCTGAAACTGCAGAAACAACGCACCTTCTCCAACAGGTGATACGTCACTAAAAACAAGCCTTTAAATCACTATCAAGCACTAAATCACAGTATATTATGGAAATGTCTGTTCAATTTTGTTATAACATTTCAACAGTGCTGAATGTCTGACAGAACTTAACCAAACCTCCTCCACAAAGACTGAATGTAAGTTATGCTTTTATACTGACAATAAAATGACATGGCTTTTTTACACAGAGAAAAAGGTCTAGTGCTTTTAATTTGGAACAATGTGGTTGGTTTCTTATATCAAAGGGCTATCAAAAGTAATCCATTGCTGTTGTGGTATATCTTTTTTTAAATATTATTTTTATTTGTGCATATTATTTTAAAATCCCCAAACTTCTTAAATGTTTCGCTATGCTTTTAGGTTTAGGCTGTTCCAATTAAGATTTGATTGACTAATTCAGTTACTTAAAAATGACTAAACTACTTAAAAACAAAGACAGATATATTTATAATACTTTTGGGTATTTATTTGACATTTTGAATACTTTTGTTGTCAGGTTCAGCGGCTTGGCTCGGACCGTCCAGCCCTGTTAAACACCGGAGACGACAAGAACTGAGGAAAGCCGCCCATAAGGACAACAGTCCCTTCGGAGAGATGACAAGAACTATGTCCTCGTGACCCCTCCTCCACTCGGTGTAGAAAGCGTTAACATCACCTTACGAGAACTCACGAGTGATCTCAGACAAAGTCCATGGAAGAAACAGACCACCAACTGTTCAGTAATCACCTCACCATCAGTTTGGCCTATTCTAAATATAGAGCTGTTTTCTTAATGAATTAGTTCATGAAGCCTCCAAGCAAGGCATCTCATCTTTATTAACAGCCCAGAATGACAAGAATAATGAGAGACTTGTTAGGCTGATATTGATTCAGGCTCAGCTGAGATACAATTCATGAACTAACTGATAATTCAGCAAACTAAAAAACAATTGATCAGCCACAACCTTTGTTTTCTCTGTCATATCTTCCCACAATAATCATAAATGCTCAGTATCCGTGCGTCTGTTCATGACCTCCTTTAGCAAAGTGGTATACAATAAAAAAAAATATATACAAATGCATTAGCCAAAGTATTGTTCATTTGTATTGGTGTCAGTTAATTTTATGTTTTTTATATATATGTGGAAGTGGATTATTGACAAATTTGAGATTTTGATTTAATAATGTCAGTCTTTTGCATGTTGTAGAATCTGTATAGTTTAGATCATGAAAACGATTATCAAAATATAACAAATGCAACTATGTTCTCCCCAAATATAGATGCATTCACATATTTAACTATACATATAAATGTTACAATAAACCTGTTGAAACCTGACTGTTAAAAACAACATCAGATTACAATTCAGTGATATCAAGTGATTTTATTTATTGTCACATATTTCTTTAGAGACAGTTTTGGTAATGTTTATATTTTTCACGCATTGGCTTCCAGTGTTTCTTGGATCCAGGGCAGAAACTCACACACTTTGACATAGACCCCGGGATAGTTTGGCAGAGCACAGCCCTGTCCCCATGACACCAGACCATGCACCTCGTCATAGCACACCAGGGGGCTGCCCGAATCTCCCTAAAATATACAGTACAAAATAGTATATCAACTACAATTTAACATGTCGATAGAATAATTGTCCAAGTCATTTTTCAAGGTTACTTTTTATTATACTGTCATTCTTCTGTTAGAGTTTAAAAAACATCCAGTAATATTGTATAACTGAAAAAAAATGCTGAATTGGCCATGACTTAGGTGGCTTTACACTTTTCACATGTTCTATTACTTCTCTTTGGAGACCAAACTTCTGTACAGCCCAAATAGTGAAATAAAACCTTCACAAAAAATGTATTTCACTTTTTTGAACAAAAACAATTGCGGTTGCTCACCGTTTGTACTGTATTAAATCAATGGAAGCGCAAAGAAATCACGTTGGCAAATAGAATTTCAGTTTTGTTGTGATTTTTGTGATAGTAACAATTATGTACTCTCTTTAAGTCAAGAAAATGTTTTTGACTATAAAAATATTTCTGATTGGCCATTGACACCTACAGATGCAGCAGGGTCTGGAGAGTACAATGTGAAAAATATATATGATATATATATATCTCTTGTATCCTTGCCTCCGTCCAAGTATCCAGCACACATCATCCTCCTTGAGATCATACCGGGGTAGGCCTTTTCACATTCAGCATCACTCAGAACAGGAACGTCCAGGCACTGCAGACGTGTGGGTAAAAATGCTGAAAAAATAGTAGCATAAACCTGATGCTTCAAACTGACAAAGAAATGACATATTTACGAATGCTTCAAGGAAAAGTTAGACTCAAAGGAGACAATAGTTAGTGGGTAGGTCTGAACGAGATGTGACCAGCCGAGATCATTTATGTCACACAAAAAGCAGATGTAGAGTGGAAATCCTCTTATAGCTGCTATAATTGTAACAAAAATGCATTACTTTTTTGCTTTTTCTTTAATCTTAAATAAACAATGACAAATATTTTCATTGATATCAAGTATAGACAATAATCAACTAAGACAATACAGGACTATATTAAGTAAAGTTTTTGCAGTCCTAATACTATTTCTGCTACTGCCAGTAATTTATTTATGACAAACAAAAACTACAAGTGCTAGAAGTTTGAACCCCAATGCTGGTTCTCACACCAGCTACTCAGTACTATACGTGATCATAGAACCCACCTTTTTCTGAACAAGTGACTAATGTTTAACAAAACGACTGTCTGTGTGTGTCTTTAGAAAACATAGTCCTGTTTGATTGGATGTCGTGAACTCACCTCCCTCCTCAGTGGAAGTCTTGCCCCAGCCCGACACGGAGCACTGCAGGCCGTCGAAGGGGCACCCCGTGGGCAGAGAGATGGGGGCCACCGCCGCTGTCACCTTCACCGGGTGATACAGTTTGATCAGCATGATGTCGTAGTCCAGTGTCTGGTAGTCATAACTGAGAAGCACAGACAGGGTGGAATATATGTATCGATATGTTTGTGTTGTGCAGAAAGACAGCGGGGAGGATGCTGGCTCACCTGGGGTGCCAAATGATGGTGTCTGTTTTCATGAGCTGCTCTGTTCCCTCAGACACGCGGAGGTCGTGTTCTCCCAGCATGATCTGCATGGCATAGGGACTGACAACAAGCAGCTATTGAGCAGCACAATCAAACAATATACTGCCAGTCACATTCAGAAGTCTCCCTTACACTTTACTTTTCATACTATGGTGCAGCAAAAATAATGGATGGACTTAATTTGGTATTTTAATTGTGTTTAATGAATAAAATTGGATGCCAATTTTGAAGTAGACGATCTCTGGGAATGTCCTTACTTGTACCAGCAGTGGGCCACAGAGAGCACCCACTGGTCGTTGATGAGCACCCCTCCACAGAAGTGGTATCCGTAGTTGAGAGAGGCCATGTAGGGACGAGTTTGAGGCTCACACTCCCGCCCACCAATGATCCTGCCATCCTCCCGCGGAACTGCCACTGTCACACACACACACACACACACACACACACACACACAGACACACACACACACACACACACCACACACACACACACACACACACACACACAATTAAGTAAGATGTGTGTTTTCTTATAATGCTCCTGCTCAAGATCAGGAAACAAATTAAGGCATAGAAACATCCAAATATGGGAAAAAGAAGAATGTGAGCTTATTTTAATACAGCTTCCAGTTCTTAGCATGGAAGTAAAGTAATAAGAAATATTAAAGGTGTACTTTTCTTGTGTTTCAAATGTTATTGCTTTACTTGGAACGTTCCTCTGGGCAGAATTAAAGCTGGGAAGCCTGATTTTCGATTACAATACACACAATAATCACAAACCATTTATATTCACATGCATTAAATTCCAGGCGCTTTAGAACAGATTTTTCAGACGGCAAAGTGAAGCTGGGGTGACCACCCAAGCGCAGCCAATCACAGCACTGCTTTTGTCTCGTACTTCCTGATTGACAAGAAATTAAGCGCTTCATTGTTAGCTACAGACTAAGTGCAATGTTCTTATTTTGTCCCATTGTGCTGCTTTAACAATAAACATTTTGAAGGAAAAAATAATAATTCTCACATTTACAAAACAGGTACCATAGTTTTAAATGCTGTATCTTTCATTTATAGAATTACAGACATGTCTATTGCTCAGAAATTCCTCGAATAACAAGTCTTTTTACTGTGAGCGTGATTGCCTCTCCATAGATCTGACCTGGTGGCATCACCTGCTTATTTAATGCCACACTGTTGAACATTGGAAGACAACGCAATAACATTTTCATGGAGACAAGCAGGAGGTGGCCGATTTACCCAAAATGTTAGACTACATAGTGCACCTTTAAGCACATAACAAGCTATTGTTATGAACGATTTTTGTTACTGCTGCAGCATTAACAAGACTAAAAACACGATACAGAAACAGTTTCGTACTTACCTAATAATACTACAAGTCTAGCCATTTCTAAAATAAGTTGACCATCTGACACTAACTACGCCATATGGAAAATGAATTAATTTTTCAACTCTTCTCCCTTTAAACTGGAACATATCTGCACACATTTAATCGCTGCGCCTCATTGATATTGTACAGTATATACCTAACCATAAATGTCAATACTGTGGTTGTGTGTATTGATGTGTTTACCGGCAGCTCCCACCAGCAGCAGCAGAGCCAGCAGTCTCATGATGATGTCGATCAGAAGATGTCTAGACCCATCGTCACTTGTTTTTATACCTTCTCTCTTCCTTACCTCCTCCTTCATCTCCTCCTCCCTCTGGCTTCTACCCACATCTGTGTCCTTCTAGCCCAGACCTCTTATCATCACTACTTTTTTCCCCCCTGTTTGCCCACTCCCGCCGCGCCAAGACACCCCCTTTGGTGGTGCCATCTGTTCAACTGGGCTTTAAACGCACCACATGGCATGAACTCATTTAGCACATGTTTAGGTTTGCCTCATGGGTCACTCATTGTTGGCACAGGATTGATTAAAAAAAAAAGAAAAACTGTTAGTTCAAAATACTGCTACTTCTACTTACTTCAACTACTGCCAGGCCAGCTGTGCAGTGTAATGGCCTTGAATAAATGCCAAATAAGGTGAGAAAATAATCATCTGTTATTTGTACGCTCTATGTTTGTCCAAAGCCGAGGCAGGTTTAATCACTTACATTTAGTTGAGTCATTTTCTGACACCGAACGTTTACGTTTTTGAAGTAACAGTATTCTCCCTTGAGTTTTGTTTCCTCTTACCACTGTGAGTAATTCCATAATGGCAAAAGTGTTATATGCTTTGAACTTTGCGTCTATTCTTTGGAAATACCAGCATTTGTGCATCAATTAATGCTTTGTCTGTCTGATTACATGAACTAAAACCACATTTTAGTTACTCAATCTGTACTCAAGTATTAGTTTCTCCAAATACGTTTCACTCTTACTTTAATAATTTTCTGGGTCACTGCTTTTTTCTTCTAATTGCGTAACATTATTTTAAAGTAACGTTACTCGTACTTAAGTACATATTTTGGCTACTCTGCTTTCAAGATGTCAATAAGTTTATAATAATATAACAGTAATATCACCACAATTTGAACAACGCAACTGCATTTTAGCCACAGGCCTAAAACACAAAAAAATAGCAATTGTTATATAGCAGGATTTGATTAAATATCGAAAGCTTACTTTTTACGAAGTAGTTTATGTACTTAAATTGCACATTGAAGATAAGGTTGTTTTTGGAGCAGGTGTAGACGTGGTCGAGGGCTCTTTGCCAGTGGGTGGGTCAGTGTGTGGAACTAGGTGTGCTTGGGTAATGCTAAAAGACATCCATATAAATAGATCGGACACTCGCACCTGTCCAGTCTGGTTTGAGGAAGGATAGAGTCAGGATGGTCGGCCTGGTTGTGCTCATGCTTCTCGGGGCTGCAGGTAAAGTCCATTAGAAGTATTCAAAACATACACTATTGCCAATTATATAATGTACGTCTGCCAATCTTTTTCAACTTTACATTACTGAGAAGGACAATACGATGTAATTGAAATAGAATTCTGTTTGTTTTCCCAGCTGCAGCCCCTCTGGATGACAAGATCGTGGGAGGATATGAGTGCAGTAAAAACTCTCAGCCCTGGCAGGTCTCCGTTAACATCGGATATCACTTCTGTGGAGGGTCTCTCATCAACGACCAGTGGGTCATCTCTGCTGCCCACTGCTGGCAAAAGTAAAGACACACACACGCACACACACACATGCTATGAGTCATAAGAAATGTAGTGCCAGAGCCAAATAAAACTTGCAAAATCATAACACTATTTACAGCATATTAGTTATTTTATTTGTTTGGGTCTATGCTTGAAGACACATGAATATAAATGCTTCATATTATACTGCAACTTTTTATCAGTTCTTCGCAAATTTCACTTTGCCAAATACACAAACTAAAACAACTGATTCCAGTAGGTAATTGTAAATGAATGCTGAAAGGTTTGGAAATAGGATATATGGTTTGTAACAGTTTTTCGGAAAGAAATTCTTGTGATTGTCTAAATGTGTTTTGATGTTATTGTCTGTGCTGCTCTTAGCCAAGACTCCCTTGTTAAAGAGATCACTAATCTCAACGGGAAATACATTTTTTTATATTGCTACGTATGTGCATCCAGTGGAAGTATAAAGTGTCTTATAGCCCTTCGAGCAACCGCTGTTGTGATTTTGGACGTTACAAAAATAAATTGAATTGAATTGAATTAAATTAAGGATAACACGGTTCAAGGCATTGGGAATTGAAAAAAGAAACAAGAAACAAGACTGCACACTTACTCCAAAACTGTATTTAACTGACATTTCGATCCAAATGGATCTTCCTCAGGTCATATCGTTCAGTTGTGTGCCACGCCCATGTATAATTTACGCCCACTTATTGGTTGGCCAATCTAAGAGCAGGCAGCTGGAGTGGACTACACTAATCACTCAGAGCACAGGAAAACTCATGCAGTCATCTCATTGCAATATTCATTGACAAACTTTACAAGAAATGCTTAATTTCATATTCTTGACTTACGCCATGAGTGGCCAGTGTTTGTAAAGTGTAGATAGAAAAACTTTCTCTTTGTAACAGCAGCCTGTTAATGTCTCCTCCTCTTCCTGGGAGTTTAACAAGTTCTATTCAGATATATTTTAGGGAGGAGATCAGATGCTGTGCCTCTTTAAAATGGGGTGTTTCAGGATTTCTCAGGTCTCCAGTTCTGATGATGCGCCTGTGTTTTGCTATTCGAGTCTTTTGTGCTCTATATGATTTTGCCCACATAACCAGTCCACAAGGGCATTTTAAAAGGTTGATAACGTTTTTAGTGGAGCATGTAATTGTCCCCTTGATTTTTATAGTCTTGCCTGTCATTGGATGTGTATAGGTTTTGCATTTTTAAGTACAGTTACATTGTGAACATGACCCACATCTGTAGTTTCCTGGTTGAGGCTCTAAAAATGTACTGCTTCTAGATGAAAACAGATCGGACTTAACTACCATTTGTCTTAAGTTTGGAGGACGTTTGTACACTACTTGAGGCTTGTTGAACACATTTTTACATAACTTATCTGTGTTAACAATGACCCAGTGCTTTTTCAAAATGTTTTCGATGTCTCTTCCTTGTGCTGAGTACTTTAAATAGCATCTTGGTACATTCATAGTCTGTTTATCTTTTGAGTGAGGAAATAAATAAATGTATTTCCTCACGTCACGCTCTTCTCTCAGCCCCTACTCTCAGATAGTTGTGCTCGGTGACCACCACATCTGGATGAACGAGGGCACAGAGCAGTACATGTCGGTGGATGCCATCTACTGGCACCAGAGCTACGACTACCAGACCCTGGACTATGACATCATGCTGATGAAGCTGGCTCATCCTGCCACGCTGAACCAGTATGTGCAGCCCATCGCCCTGCCCAAAGCCTGCGCTAACCCTGGGGACATGTGCATGGTGTCTGGCTGGGGCAACATTTACACTGATCAGGGTAAGGGAAATATATTTTTTACATTCAAAATAAAATCAAAATAATTTTAAAGGTGGACTATGTCGGTACAATCCCTCAGTCGTCCAAGTAGTGTCCATTGCAAAAGAAAACTGAATTCTGCCAACTGAACAAAATAAAGGAACTGAAGAAGTGAATTTTTGGACACTTAAAGATGATACACATTACATATTCACACCACGGAAGTACGCTACTATTGTCGCCACAACTGGTGGTGGTCAGCCCCTCTGACCATTCACTCACTCAGCCACCACATTCATTCTCGGCTATGTGGGTGAAGTGTCTTGCCAAAGGACACAACAACAGTTTTCCTCTAGCCAACCCACTGTAGCACCTGGTGTTCCAGCCAAGTGCTATCAGGCGGGATCAGACATGAACAAGCAAGTTTGGCCACATATGCAACTTTAATCCCATACTGTCAATTCCCGGTTTAGTATTGCTTATCCTGTCAAAGTACTGTATACTGGGTCAGCTTGATCATAACAGGGAACATATATAAAAAGAAAACCTATGGAACACTGTGCATATCAAAATTCTCCATTCATATATATTTTATACATACTCTTGTGAAAATTAAAACTAGTATTCACTCAGACACTGCATTGGTGTTCAACTCTACAACTATAACAATAGTCTCTTTTTCTGCCAGTCCCACAATTTCACCATTAAAATGAATCTACAAATGCATTTGTGGTTATTGTACTGCATGGATGTATTTTGTACCTTTTTGCAGTCTTCAACCCCTTTAACCTCCAGTGTGTTGAGGTGCCCATCCTGTCGGACGAGGTCTGTAAAAACTCCTACCCTGGAAAGATCACTGAGCGCATGGTGTGTGCCGGATACCTGGAGGGAGGCAAAGACGCTTGTCAGGTTTGTCATTACACACAATATGGAAATAGTCATGTGTAATACCGCTGTTGTTATTGCAACTATTGTGTGTATCAGGGCGATTCTGGAGGTCCTTTGGTGTGTAACGGTGAGCTCCAAGGCATTGTGTCTTGGGGTTATGGCTGCGCTCAACCCGATAACCCAGGAGTCTACACCAAAGTCTGCTCCCTCATGCCCTGGATCGAGGATATTCTCCTTAAATACAGCTAGACTCTCCCATCAAAAGAACTGAGACACAGAGAGAATAAGAAAAACAATAAACAATAAAATGTAATCTTTTTGTAATGCATCAGTTACTTTGCAGAATGAGTGACAAGCCTCTCAAAACACTGTAGTCATTCTAGAGGTGGGCAATATAAAAAAATGTAGATAATATTGTTGTTTTGAAAATATACACACACAAAAAATGCAACAGAAAAGCTGTTCGAAAATGTTATAAGGTGATATTTCTGCACTTTTGTGAATCATTTAACTGGCATTATACACATTTGTCTGATAACTAAAACCAAACTATTACGCTTCATTTCTGCTTATCTTTCTGCTGTATTTACATAACACTATATCGGAATACTACGAAAAGAAAATATAGAGATATACATTTTTGTCCATATCACCCACCCTTAAGTCATTCATCAACTCTAAATTCTATGTGGTAAGCTGCCAATCACTCATTCATCACTCACTACAACAACATCCACTTTAGTCGGAACTGGGATCAAAGCGCCGACCTTCGGGAGTGATGAGCGAATGATTCACTGGCCATTCTGTTGAAGTTGAATGTTGATAAATAAAACCTTATTATCAATTATGAATCATAATATTATGTTCAAAATAATATTATTTTGGAAAATTAAGCAGTACAAAATCAAGGTATGTCAGATCCTGGCTTAAACACATTTACTATTGTATTTTACATAATGTGTTTTCATTTAATTGAATAGGAGATTATGACAGACACCAAGCATGTTTTGATAAAAGAAATGCTTTTTAGGTTTTACTCGACATTAGTTTTTCATTTTATCTACAGATATTTTACAACTAATTATACTTTTTGTGAAGTTCATATGAAATTTTTTGCCTAGAAAATATAATTTTTTCCATCCTCATAATGGAGAATCCGACAAACTGACATTTCTACCCTAGAAATTCAAAATGGTTACTTATTTTTTTACTTAAAACAATCAGCATTTTGGTTAATTGATGAAAATATATTACATTATTTGCTTCATTTTGCCTCCAGTCACCTCCATTCCGGTCTTTTGAACTTCATGTTGTTGTTGTTGTTGTGATGTTACTTTTAATGGCGATTGTCAGCCAACTCAAAAGGTACATTTACCGCCATCTACTGTAGTTGTATGTCTTCAAAGTAGGTGTTTTACGTTATACCATAAAAAAGAGGGACGGAGAAAGAGAGAGAGAAAGAAAGAAAGAAAGAAGGAGAAAGAGAGAGAAAGCAAAACGGTCGACTTTTGAACATTCTGATGGCAGAGTCTATATCCACCCACAACAAATGCTTTGAAGTCTACGAGTACGTTTAGTAAGTACATTATATTGCACTGCTGCTCATGACACTGAAAAGCAGAGGAAAATAAAGCTCCTGGGCAAAAATACACTTTCACTTTTGATGCCAGAACACTCTTGAGCTGTGACATTTTCATTCAAAGTAGAGAGAACATGTCAGACTGTTGTCGCGGTGCAGGTAAACAAGCTGTTAGCCAAAAGCCTGAAAAAAGCTTTTATACCTCGACAATACTTTCCCCTGCTACTGCCTGGTACACTGTCTGTCCTCTCATCCATTCCTGCCACATAACAACGTTTGACACTTTTCCAGCTTGCTGTCAGCTAACTGTCACAAATTGATGAGTGCCAGTCCCTCCAAATGTGCCTCTTTGCTGGAAAAGATAAGATGGGAAACTCATGCATCTTTGGCAGCAGAGTCATGTGTTCAGAAATATGGAACACATATTTAACGAATGTATTATGTAATGTATTTTAAAAGTGATGGAGTAAATAAATGTAGAATTTAATGGTAAGTAACAAGAATTTGTGCAACCAATTTGTCAATGAGTTTATGTGAGTAACTACAGAAATAATAGTAAATTAGTAGCTGTATTTGTTAGTAGTTGTCTCCATGTTAGTTGCCGTGGCAATTACAGTTGCAGTATGAATTTTGGGTGTAGTAGTAATTGGAAGTAGAGGAAGTTATGGTTACAGTATAGAGGGGATAATAATGATGATGAGCATTTATGATGGCAAAATAACTACTTCTTGTAACCACCGGTACTTTTACCTTTACTAAAGTGCCTGTGTTCCAGTCTAACAGGCGGAAGTAAACCCCCTGCCCAGAATATACTCAGGGTTGAAGGGGCCGAGGAGATTATACCCTGGGATATAACCATTTTATAAAAAAAATATTTTAGTATCAAGGCCAATTCATCATTTGTGTTGACAGATTTGCTGTGACCATGATCACATTGATACAGCTGACTGAATAGGACAACATAACTGAATAGGCAAGACATAACAGGCTCATTTTAAATATGTACCTCTCTTCATTCAAAAAGTAAATCCAAAGTATATCAGGATCTAAGCATGCTTTTATATCTTGACCTCAGATGTTTTACTGTGGCATGTTTGGATAAAAATGGATGTACTTTTCTTGCTTTCTTTTGTGCTGATTCTTGGCAAGGCTAAAACTGTAAAAAGAGAATGTATTCTCAATTGTACTACCTGGTAAAAATATTGTATAAATAAATACATCTAATTAACAAGACACGAGAGTGACAGATAGAAAGGTATATTCTGATCTCGGCTCGTTTACCTGGGTATAATATTTCCAAAAACAGTTTAAACTCTGGCCAAGGCCAAACCATACCTGGGGCTAGTCTGGGCAGGGATTAATTTGGCCTGTTAAACTGACTTGTTTATATTGGGAGTAAATCCAAGCCGTTGTTCAAATTGTAGGATAATGTGCATAAGTGAAAAATGGTAAGATATCCATGATAAGAGAACTATACATCAAATGTGAATCAGTAGTTACGTACGCACACAATTGTTGTGTTTTGATGAACAGTCAAATTGAAATGAGCAAAGAGGACGAATATTTAAAACTGCAATGTTATTTTAAGTATTTAATCACTGTGATGGTAGTCAGTAGTCTCCACACTGTCCAGAAGATGTGTGAGCTGTTTAGTAGCTGGCCATGGTGTTCTCCAACGCAAACTGTTGAAGATGCAGACCTGCACAGAAACACACAGTTAGACAGAGGGCACAGCACACACCTCACTGAGCAGGACCCAGGCCCGTACCTTGGCGTAGACTCCAGGGTGTCCCTCTCAGCGCAGCCATAGCCCCAGGACACCACTCCCTGCAGCTGACCGTTGCAGACCACGGGCGCACCAGAGTCACCCTGAGGACAGAACAGGACAGTCACTACACAATCACTACACAGTCACTACACAAGCGGACACAGGCGGGACACTACTACGATGAGCGCTCCTATGGGAAGCACTAAACTGACCTGGCAGGAGTCCTTGCCTCCCTCCAGGTATCCAGCACAGAACATGGCGTCAGTGATCATGCCGGTAGGAGTTGTCACAGTCTCTCTGGGACAGAATGGGAATCTGCAGGCACTGCAGCTTCGTCTTGTCAGCGGCTGAAAACCAAACCAGACACTCCTTTGAATCTATCATTTCAGTGTCTAAAAATCCTTAGAATGTGATAACCATGAATCCATGATACGATAGGACAGTTGAGTGTACTCACTGGAGCTCATGGTGTTGCCCCATCCAGAAGCAGTGCACATGGTGCAGCGGGGGCACAGCTGGTGGGCAGAGCCACGGTCTGCACATACTGGTTGGGGTGGCGGGCTTGCTCAGCTTGATCAGCATGAGTGTCGTTGTACAGCTGTGTAGGAGCTGTAGTTGGGGTGGCGGATGACGCGGAGGAGCTGATGATGAACTGCTCTGTGCCCTCAGTCACCCGGATGTTGTGCTCTCCCAGACGCACCTCAACACGACTGCAATACAGTCAAGGTCAGAAGTCACGCTCAAACACTGCATCTTTACATTTCAGACACTTACGACTTGTAGCATGGAGCAGCAGACACAACCCATTCCGCGTTGACCAGAGAGCCTCCACAGAAGTGTATCCAGAGTTCAGAGAACACTGGTGGGCCTGAGAGTGAGGGGTGCACTCATACCCTCCGACGATCTTGTCGTCCTCGCGCAACTGCCAGTGCATCACAAACTTAGTTTTCAGGTACAACAGTTGTGAAAGATTTGAGGTGGTTGAATGTACTTACAAGCCGCCCCGATGAGCAGAACGAAAACCAGACACCTCATGTTTGCTGAGTGATCTTGTCGATGAGAGGACTTCACCTGGACTCAGCTTATATACCCTGACCTAGTGCTAGGCAACTCCCCTAAGAATACTTTCACCAATCACAGCAAGATTGTGACATGATGTAGCTGCACACTGACCTAAACTAAACTACGGTTGTCTTGAATGTTATGAAAAACTTATGTAACTCAAATTACAAAAAGTTTAATTTAGGTTTTATTCAAAAGAAATTAAATGCACACAAATACATGATGTGACAATGTGTACAACAATTGTGTAATCACAGAGCATGTGCTTGCAACATAAATGGTCCATTCTTAACTCATAAGACTTTATAGTTTGGTGACTATCTGTAGCTCCACAGATGGCCTGGTTCACAGCGTCTATTTTCAAGAGAGCCAGCACGTGTTCTGAGGCAGAACGTTGAGAGTACAGAGCATATTACTTGCTTATTTGTTGAAAACAACATAATGATCAAAGGAAAAGGAATATAATGTAAAAAACAACAAACAAAAATACAAACGATATTGTAAAAATGTTTGAACATGCTCAATGGCAAATGTACTACATTAGAGGCAGAAGGTTGAGATCATAGTACAGTGCATAGCAATATGCAACGCAAAATAAAATAATACCTATTTGCAATTTTCCTCCGCTGGCCACATCCAATAAAGTTAAATTATAAACAAAACAAGAAGTAAAAAAATAATAATACATGCTTTATGCTTTATGCTTGTGTTTATGTATATATATATATATATATATATATATATATATATATATATATATATATATATATATATATATACATAACACACACACACACACACACATACATACATACATGTATATATATATATATATATATATATATATATGATTTTTATTTATAATTATATAATTATATGTATTAATATAATATACATTTTTAAATATTTCATAGTGCATTTTATAAACTAGGGAGTCTAACTATCATATTTTATTTTGGAATACATATAATGAATAATGCATGTTTTAGTTTTGGATCAAGGGAGTCTATATTTGGACTTTTCTCTTTTTCATTTAGGTACGTCAGACTAACAATAATTATTGCCCTGAATGCATTAAGGTTAACTCAAGTGTGTAGTAAAATATGCTTTTATCAAAGTAAATATTTGGATGACTACTTGTTACTTGATCACGTCACATTTAAAAGCGAAAACACTTCTGGAGCTGTGAAACAGACAGCTGTCACTATCTAATCAGAGTGTGGACCAGTGCAATATGAAAATGTTCACCAAATCAAATTGAAAAATGTGTTTGGTATATTCGTCAGATTTAAAACACCGTTTTCCATTATATGCATTTACATTTTTAAAATATTAAAAAATCATCAATGCACATGTGGGGGACATAAGGAATTAACATATTTATTTGTATGAAACAGCATTTTTCTTTGTAGAAAACAATGTAATACAGATGTGTATTAATGTAAATGTTTATTTAGTTATTTATTTCTTTTAAAATACTTTATCCATCCCTGACATCTCTGATCAGTGATTGCCGTCTGTTTGACCTATGGCAGTTGAGAGCAGAGCAGGGCAGTTGACTGAGTGACCATATAAACCAGGTGTCCAGGTGAAGTCCTCTCATCGACAAGATCACTCAGCAAAACATGAGGTGTCTGGTTTTCGTTCTGCTCATCGGGGCGGCTTGTAAGTACACTCACACCATCAAACCATTCACAAACTGTTGTACCTGAAAACTAAGTTTGTGATGCACTGGCAGTTGCCGAGGACGACAGATCGTCGGGGGGTATGAGTGCACCCCTCACTCTCAGGCCCACCAGTGTCTCTGAACTCTGGATACCACTTCTGTGGAGGCTCTCTGGTCAACGCGGAATGGGTTGTGTCTGCTGCTCACTGCTACAAGTCGTAAGTGTCTGAAATGTAAAGATGACGTGTTTGAGCGTGACTTCTGACCTCTGACTGTATTGCAGTCGTGTTGAGGTGTCGTCTGGAGAGCACAACATCCGGGTGACTGAGGGCACAGAGCAGTTCATCAGCTCCTCCCGCGTCATCCGCCACCCCAATTACAGCTCCTACAACATTGACAACGACATATGCTGATCCAGACGTGAGCAAGCCCGCACCCTCACCAGTATGTGCGACCGTGGCTCTGCCCACCAGCTGTGCCCCCGCTGGCACCATGTGCACTGCTTTGGATGGGCAACACCATGAGCTCCAGTGAGTAACACTCAACTGTCCTTACGTATCATGGATTCATGGTTATCAATTCTAAGGATTTTTAGACACTGAAATGATAGATTCAAAGGAGTGTCTGGTTTGGTTTCAGCCGCTGACAAGAAAAAAGCTGCAGTGCCTGCAGATTCCATTCTGTCCCAGAGAGACTGTACAACTCCTACCCCGCATGATCACTGACGCCAATTCTGTGCTGGATACCTGAGGGAGGCAAGGACTCCTGCCAGGTCAGTCTCCTGCTGTCCCCATAGGAGCGCTCATCGTACTAGTGTCCCCCTGTGTCCGCTGTGCATGTAGAGCGACTGTGTAGACGACTGTGTATTGGTCTGTGTATGATGAGTGCTGTCCCTGTTCTGTCCTCAGGGTGACTCTGGTGGCCCCGTGGTCTGCAACGGTCAGCTGCAGGAGTGGTGTCCTGGGGCTATGGCTGCGCTGAGAGGGACCACCCCTGGAGTCTACGCCAAGGTACGGGCCTGGGTCTGCTCAGTGAGGTGTGTGCTGTGCCCTCTGTCTAACTGTGTGTTTCTGTGCAGGTCTGCATCTTCAACAACTGGCTGGAGAAACACCATGGCCAGCGATACTACACCATGGCCAGCTACTAAACAGCTCACACATCTTCTGGACAGTGTGGAGACTACTGACTACCGTCTCTGTCAATAAAAATGTGAAATGACTTGCTGTTTATCCTCTTGAATATTGTATTGAAATGAATACTGATAATTAGAGGATAGTTATGATAGTAATAATCTAGGGAGTAGTTGTGATAATATTACAAAATGGAAACTACAATTATACATAAACAAAAATAAGAAACAATGTATTATTTCATGCTTAATAAAAGACAAAGGAAACCAAAAACCACACCACTCAATGTAGTCTGCAAGATGTAAGAGAATTATATATATACAGTGGGTATGGAAAGTATTCAGACGACTGTAATGTTTTCACTCTTTGTTACATTGCAGCCATTTACTACAATCAAAAAAGTTCATTTTATTTTTCATTAATGTACACTCAGCACCCCAATTTGACAGAAAACAAACAGAAATGTTAGCAAATATATTAAAAAAGAAAAAATGGATTATCACATGGTCATAAGTATTCAGAGCCTTTTTCTGTGACACTCATATTTAACTCACTTGCTGTCTATATCTCCTGATCCTCCTTGAGATGGTTCTGCTCCTTCCTTGGAGTCCAGCTGTGTTCAATAAAACTGATTGGACTTGATAAGGAAAGGCAGACACTTGTCTATATAAGACCTTACAGATCACAGTGCATGTCAGAGAAAATGAGAATCATGAGGTCGAAGGAACTGCCCAAGGAGCTCAGAGATAGAATTGTGGCAAGGCACAGATCTGGTGAAGGTTCCAAAATAATTTCTGCAGCACTCAAGGTTCCTAAGAGCACAGTGGCCTCCATAATCCTTAAATGGAAGAAGTTTGGGATGACCAGAACTCTTCCTAGACCTGGCCTTCGAGCCAAACTAAGCAATCGTGGGAGAAGAACCTTGGTGAGAGAGGTAAGGAAGAACCCAAAGTTCAGCGTGGCTGAGCTCCAGAGATGCAGTAGAGAGATGGGAGAAAGTTCCACGAAGTCAACTGTCACTGTAGCCCTCCACCAGTCAGGGCTTTATAGCAGAGTGGCCCAATGGAAGCCTCTCCTCAGTGCAAGACATATGAAAGTCTGCATAGAGTTTGCCTAAAAACACATGAAGGACTCCCAGACTATGAGAAATAAGATTCTCTGGTCTCATGAATCCAAGATAGAACTTTTTGGCATTAATTCCAAGCGGTATGTGTGGAAAAAACCAGGCACTTCTCATCACCTGCCCAATACAATCCCAACAGTGAAACATGGTGGTGGCAGCATGGTACTATGGAGGTGTTTAACAGCTGCAGGGACCATGCGATATTTCAGTGTTTCTTTTTTAATACAGTTGCAAAAATGTCTACATTTCTGGTTTTTTTTCTGTGAAGATGGGGTGCTGAGTGCACATTAATGAGAAATAAAATGAACTTTTTGGATTTTAGCAAATGGCTGCAATGAAACAAAGAGTGAAAAATCTAAAAGGGGTCTGAATACTTTCCATACCCACTAGTGTGTATATAAGTATATATTAAATATAATATATATATTATATATATATATATATAAATTTAACTTTATTGATGTTGGCCAGCGGAGGAAAATTGCAAATAGGTATTTTTTATTTTTGCGTTGCAATTTGCTAATGCACTGTACTATGACTCTCAACCTTCTGCCTTAATGTTAGTACATTTGCCATTGAGCATGTTCAAACATTTTTACAATTATCGTTTGTATTTTTTGTTTGTTGTTTTTTTACATTATATTCCTTTTCCTTTGATCATTATGTTTGTTTTCAACACATAAATGCAAGTAATATGCTCTGTACTCTCAACGTTCTGCCTCAGAACACGTGGCTGGCCTCTCTTGAAAATAGACGGCTGATGACCAGGACACCATCTGTGAGCTACAGATAGTCACCAAACTATAAAGTCTTATGAGTTAAGAATGGACCATTTATGATTGCAAGCACATGCTCTGTGATTACACAATTGTTGTACACATTGTCACATCATGTTTTGTTTATTTAATTTCTTTTGATAAAAACCTAAATTAAACATTTTTTGTAATTTGAGTTTACATAATGTAGTTTAGTTTAGGTCAGTGTGCAGCTACAATCATGTCACAATCTTGCTGTGATTGGATTGAAATCATTCTTAGGGGAGTTTGGCTAGCACTAGGTCCATGGTATATAAGCTGAGTCGCAGGTGAAGTCCTCTCATCGACAGAATATTCTAGCAAGCACATGAGGTGTCTGGTTTCGTTCTGCTCATCGGGGCGCTTGTAAGTACATTCACACCCATCAATCTTTCAGTCAACCAACTGTTGTACCTGAAAACTAAGTTGTGATGGCACTGGCAGTGCGAGGACGACAAGATCGTCGGAGGTATGAAGTGCACCCCTCACTCTCAGGCCGCACCAGGTGTCTCTGAAACTCTGGATACCACTTCTGTGGAGGCTCTCTGGTCAACGCGGAATGGGTTGTGTCTGCTGCTCACTGCTACAAGTCGTAATGTGTCTGAAATGTAAAGATGCAGTGTTTGAGCGTGACTTCTGACCTCTGACTGTATTGCAGTCGTGTTGAAGGTGGTCTGGGAGGCACAAATCCGGGTGACTGAGGGCATCAGAGCAGTTCATCAGCTTCCTCCCGCGTCATCCGCCACCCCAATACAGCTCCTACAACATTGACAACGACATCATGCTGATCAAGCTAGAAAGCCCGCCATCCCTCAACCAGTATGTGCAGACCGTGGCTCTGCCCACCAGCTTGTGCCCCGCTGGCACCATGTGGCACTGTCTTCTGGATGGGGCAACACCATGAGCTCCAGTGAGTAACACTCAACTGTCCTATCGTATCATGGGATTCATGGTTATCACATTCTAAGGATTTTTAGGACACTGAAATGATAGATTCAAAGGAGTGTCTGGTTTGGTTTTCAGCCGCTGACAAGAACAAGCTGCAGTGCCTGCAGATTCCATTCTGTCCCAGAGAGACTGGTGACAAACTTCCTACCGCCGGCATGATCACTGACGCCATGTTCTGTGCTGGATACCTGAGGGAGGCAAGGACTCCTGCCAGGTCAGTTTAGGCTGTCCTCATTAGGAGCGCTCATCGTAGTGTGTCCGCCTGTGTCCGCCTGTGTAGGCGACTGTGGTAGTGACTGGTGTAGTTATTGTGTATTGGTTGTGTAGTGACTGTCCCTGTTCTGTCCTCAGGGTGACTCTGGTGCGCCCGTGGGTCTGCAATGGTCAGCTGCAGGGATAGTGGTGTCCTGGGGTTATGGCTCGCGCTGAGAGGGACCACCCTGGAGTCTACGCCAAGGTACGGCCTGGGTCCTGCTCAGTGAGGTGTGTGCTGTGGCCCTCTGTCTAACTGTGTGTTTCTGTGCAGGTCTGGCATCTTCAACAACTTGGCTGGAGAACACCATGGCCAGCTACTAAAAGCTCACACATCTTTGGACAGTGTAGAACTACTGACTACCATTCTCTGTCAATAAAAATTGTGAAATGACTTGCTGTTTCTCGTCTGAATATTGTATTGAAATGAATACTGATAATTAGAGGATAGTTATGGTAGTAATAATCTAGGGAGTAGTTTGTGATAATTATTGCAAAATGGAAACTACAATATATACTAAACAAAAATAAGAAACAATATATAATTTTCATGTAAACAAAGAAAAGGAAGACCAAAACCACAGCCCACTCAGTGTAGTCAGCAAGATGTAAGAGAAAACTTATATATATATATATATATATATAATATATAGATATTATTCATATATATATATATATAGCTGTGGTGTGTGTGGGTGTATATTAGGTATGATGCATATAATATACTTAACACACAGTGAATACAACGGTCGGCTTCTTACTTCTAGTTTTGTTTATTTTACTTCATTGCGATGTGGCCAGCCGATAAAATTGCTATGAGTATAAAATATTTGATTTAGCTAAATTATAAATTATAGAACCGTGTAATTTTATTCTTGCATTGCATCATTGCTATCACTGTACTGTACTATTTTATTTAATTATAAGTTGTATGATGATTTTACTGAGATGCTTTCAGTCGTATGCACAGACTTTGATGGTTTGGTTTATTAACAGGTGATTTCAATGTTCATGTTGATAATATATGTTGATAAATATATTTGACAGAAACGCTAAAGAGCTTTCATGCTGTCCTTGAAACTTTTCGGTCTTACTCAGCCGCGTGAGTGGTCCCCACCCACAGCAAGAGGGCACACTCTAGATCTTTTCTAATTACAAAAGGGGTTAATATTTCAATACGTCAATGTGGTTCGATGTTGCTCTGTCTGATCATTTCTGTGTCTTCTTTGACCTGTCTGTTTTTCCCGAAACTCACCAAGCTGGTCCTGCAGTTGTCCGGAGGAGACATTTATAAATGACAGTCACGGGAAAAACTGTTTATGGGAATGATAAACTTTGAAAAAATGTCTCATGTTCTAATGTAAATGATTTGTTGAACTCTGGGTTAGCATCTAGTGTTTTGAATGTTCTCGACACCATTGTCCCTATGAAGGCTAAAATTGTTAAAAATAAAGCAGAAGGCTTCATGGAGAAATGATGAATTCGGTCAGGGCACAGAAAAGGGAGTGCCGCCAGGCCGAACGAAAATGGGCGCCAAGTCCGAAGCTCCAGGTTCAGAAAAAAGATTTACCAGAGAGAAGTTGTACATGTACAACCTCATTTTATGTAAGAACTAGGGAAGGATATTTTTCTGAAATAATTGGAAGCTGCAGTAACAACTCGCGTGTCCTTTTGCCACAGTAAACAGATTAACAAACCCTCCAGCTCAGCTGCCGTTAGAACTCATTTCCACATCCAAGTGTAATGAGTTTGCATTATTCTTTAATGACAAAGTTCAGGGCATTAAAAATGCTATCAATTCTACAATGCAAAAAATAACCCTCAAACCACCTACACACTTAGAGCTGACTCACTTTGCACCTGTAACTGACAAAACTGTCCAGGAGATCATCACCAGCCTGAGTTCATCTACATGCTGCCTCGATGTGTTACCCACCAGATTTCTAAAGTCTGTGCTGAACAGTTTTGTTAGTACCACTCACTCAAATAGTTAACATGTCGCTTCAATCTGGAACATTCCAATTTCTTTGAAAACTGCGGTCATAAAGCCTCTCCTAAAGAAGAGCAGTCTTGATGCCGCAGTACTGAGTAATTACCGGCCATCTCTAATCTGCCATTTTAGGGCAAAGTCCTTGAAAAGTTGTTTTACCAACAGCTCACTGATTTCCTCTTAATAAGCCACTCATTTGATGTTTTCCAGTCAGGTTTTAGACGTCATCACAGCACTGAGACTGCTCTTGTCAAGGTGACAAGATGACATCCACCTGAACACTGACGCGGGCAAAGCCACAGTCTTAATTCTGTTAGATCTGAGTGCTGCTTTTGACACTGTCGATCATGGGATCCTCTTACAGAGACTAGAGAACTGGGGTGGGCATCACTGGCACTGCACTAAAACTGGTTAAAGTCCTATCTGGAAGACAGGAAATTCTTTATCGAAATTGGTAAACTGTGGTCTCAGACCAGATGCCCTGACCTGTGGGGTGCCCCAAGGGTCAATCCTGGGCCCCTTCTGTTCAACCTCTACATGCTGCCGTTAGGTCAGTTGATACGCAGCGAGAATGTTGTCCTATCACAATTACGCAGACGACACTCAAATCTATGTTTCACTGACGGCAGGTGAATATGGACCAGTGGATTCACTCTGTCACTGCATCCAACAGATCAGTGTGTGGATGCCAAAGCAACTTTCTCCAGCTGAACTCAGACAAGACTGAAATCATCGTCTTTGGCCCACAGAAACTAAGAGAAAGTGTTAACTGTCACCTCCAGAGTCTCGCTCTAAAACCTACCACATCAAAGTTAGAAATCTGGGGGTAATAATGGAACTCAGATTTGAATTTTAACAGCCACGTCAGATCAATCACATCAGCAGCTTTTTTACCATCTAAAAAACATTGCCAAAATCAAAAGTATAGTGTCTAAACCAGACCTGGAGAGACTTATCCATGCGTTTGTTTGTAGTAGATTAGACTACTGTAACGGCCTGCTCACTGGCCTCTCCAAACGAGCTGTAAAACAGCTGCAGTAACATCCAGAACACTGCTGCTCGGTCCTGACTAGAACCAGGAAGTACGATCACATTAGTCCTGTGCTCAGGTCTCTGCACTTGGCTCCTTTGGCTCAGAGAATAGATTTCAAAGCAGCTCTGCTTGTATACAAGTCTCTCCATGGCCTAGCACTAAAGTACATCTCGGACATGTTAGTGCCATATGAACCATCTCGGAACTCTGAGGAACCTCAGGGACCGGCCTCCTGCTGGTGCCCAGAGTCAGGACTAAACATGGGGAATCTGCCTTTCAGTTTTATGCAGCTAAAATCTGGAACAGTCTTCCTGAGGATGTGAGACAGGCCGCTACTCTGGCAAGTGTTCAAATCTAAACTAACAAACTGTTTTGTTTGGCTTGTGCATATGACTGAAATGCTTTTTCTTTGCACTCTTCTCTTTTATGTCTTGAACTATTATTTTGTGATTCTGTCATGTCTTTGGATTTTAATGCATTTTTTTCCTGTTGTGTGAAGCACTTTGAATTGCCTTGTGTAACGAATTGTGCTCTACAAATAAACTTGCCTTGCCTTGCCTTGCTTGCCTGAATGAAACGAATGAATGAATAGTTTTTCATTAAAGTGTCATGCACTCAGGTGCCCAGCCCACACGGGCTTATATCAGAATCAAGATCAGAATCAGAAAGAGTTATTGCCATTGTCAATGAACAAAATTCAAAAAACATAGGAACTTGTCTCGGCCTTAAGGTGCAAACATAAAACACTGAGTAATAATAAAACAACATATATTCAATCAAAAAAGGGCATGCATTAGAAACAATTTAATTACTATACAATAAAAATAAAAATAGGCATTTTATGTACACAAGTTTACAGTTATGTTTAAAGTTATAGTGCAGAAAGTGGACAGTGCAGTGAGTGGATGAATTTGCAGTTAAAGTGAACAGGTGTTTTGAAGTGTTCATGAGTCCAACAGCAGAGGGAAAGAAACTATTCTTGTGGCGGGAGGTTCTGGCCCGGATGGCCGTAGCCTCCTGCCTGAGGGGAGTGGTTCAACAGACCATGTCCAGGGTGGAAGGTCAGCTGTGATCCGACCTGCTGCGGCCAGAGCCCTGGAGACGTACAGGTCCTGCAGAGATGAAGTCTGCAGCCGATCACCTTCTCAGCAGAGCGCACAATGCGCTGTAGTCTCTGTTTGTCCTGGCTGTGGCTCCAGCGTACCAACCGGTGATGAGGAGGTGAGGATGGACTTCAATGATGGCCGTGTAGAACTGCACCATCATCTGCCGCTGGCAGCTTGGCTTTCCTCAGCTGCCGCAGAAAGTACATCCTCTGCTGGGCCTTTCTTGAACATTAGTAAAGAAAGATGTCCGTAATAGAAGATAAGATTAGTCATTTTTATCTCTGATATTAAGTCTTTTGCCTTTATGTCCAGACCGTATCCACAAAGGTTGACAGACAGAACATTTCATTTTCAAATAACCAGTATACTTCCGACAGCCAAAACAAATCAGGATTTTCCATTGGATTACATCATGCAAAACGAGTCCTTAAATCATTATACAATGGACAATAAAACACAGATGGAATTAATTTCTCTATCAAACATAAATCACTTACAGTACATAATCTGTCCTCCTCTGGGACTCCTTTAAAACCCCCCACTTCCACCTCTAGGGCAGCACTCCTGCTCTGAGCTGAGCGCACAGAGACATCTGTCTTCTATCTAAATTATATTTCGCATAAGGCTCAGTAACAAAACATTCCTTAAACTGTATATAACTTCTAATTTGGGTTATGCCGCACATGTGATTTCCACTGCTCCTTATAGGTGTCAAATATGTCTTTCTAATATTAATGATCTTGGCATTGTAAAATTATTGACAAGCATTGGTCCCATATTTGCTGCTGATAATATCTCAGGACTTCTTTAGACCAAGGTTGTCTGTGAGCTCTGTCCCAAGTTTAAACACTTTTCTTGTGAGTGTTCCTCTGGTAAACGTACAAGACGGTTCCACAGTCTTAAGACTTCTGCTCTTTTGTTCGACCACACAGGGCTCCCAGCTATGACTCTCAATCTTCTGCTCTAATGTATTACATTTGCCATCAAGAGCATTGTTTCAAAACTTATTTTTACAATTATCGTTTGTATTTTTTAAACTTTTTTACATTATATATATTTTTTTTCTTTGATCATTATGTTGTTTCAACAAATAAAGCAAGTAATATGCTTGTACTGTCAACGTTCTGCCTCAGAACACGTGCTGCTCTCTTGAAATAGACGCTGTGAACCAGGCCATCTGTGGAGTACAGATAGTCACCAAACTATAAAGCCTTAATGAGTTAAGAATGGACCATTTTATGTTGCAAGCACATGCTCTGTGATTACACAATTGTTGTACACATTGTCACATCATGTATTTGTGTGCATTTAATTCTTTTGATAAAACCTAAGATTAAACTTTTTGTAATTTGAGTTACATAAGTTTTTCATACAATTCAAAGACAACCGTAGTTTAGTTTAGGTCAGTGGTGCAGCTACATCATGTCACAATCTTGCTGTGATTGGTTTGAAAGTATCTTAGGGGAGTTGCCTAGCACTAGGTCATGGGTATATAAGCTGAGTCCAGGTGAAGTCCTCTCATCGACAAGATCACTCAGCAAACATGAGGTGTCTGGTTTTCGTTCTGCTCATGGGGCGGCTTGTAAGTACATTCACACCTCTCAAACCATTCAACACAACTGTTGTACCTGAAAACTAAGTTTGTGATGCACTGCAGTTGCCAGAGGACGACAAGATCGTCGGAGGGTATGAGTGCACCCCTCACTCTCAGGCCACACAGGTGTCTCTGAACTCTGGATACCACTTCTGTGGAGGCTCTCTGGTCAACGGCGGAATGGGTTGTGTCTGCTGCTCACTGCTACAAGTCGTAAGTGTCTGAATGTAAAGATGCAGTGTTTGAGCGTGACTTCTGACCTCTGACTGTATTGCAGTCGTGTTGAGGGTGCGTCTGGAGAGCGACAAATCCGGGTGACTGAGGGCACAGAGCAGTTCATCAGCTCCTCCCGCGTCATCCGCCACCCCAATTACAGCTCCTACAACATTGACAACGACATCAATGCTGATCAAGCTGAGCAAGCCCGCCACCTCAACCAGTATGTGCAGACCGTGGCTCTGCCACCAGCTGTGCCCCCCGCTGGCCCATGTGCACTGTCTCTGGATGGGCAACACCATGAGCTCCAGTGAGTAAACACTCAACTGTCCTATCGTATCATGGATTCATGGTTATCACATTCTAAGGATTTTTAGACACTGAAATGATAGATTCAAAGGAGTGTCTGGTTTGGTTTTCAGCGCTGACAAGAACAAGCTGCAGTGCCTGCAGAATTCCCATTCTGTCCGGAAGACTGTGAAACTCCTACCCCGGCATGATCACTGAACGCCATGTTCTGTGCTGGATACCTGGAGGGAGGCAAGGACTCCTGCCAGGTCAGTCTCCTGCTGTCCCATAGGAGCGCTCATCGTACCCTGTGTCCCTACCTGTGTCCTACCTGTGTCTACCTGTGTAGCGACTGTGTAGCGACTGGTGTGCGACTGTGTAGCGACTGTGTATTGGTTGTGTAGTGACTGTCCCTGTTCTGTCCTCAGGGTGACTCTGGTGGCCCGTGGTCTGCACGGTCAGCGCAGGGAGTGTGTCCTGGGGCTATGCTTGCGCTGAGAGGGACCACCCTGGAGTCTACGCCAGAGTACGGGCCTGGTCCTGCTCAGGGAGGTGTGTTGCTGTGGCCTCTGTCTAACTGTGTGTTTCTGTGCAGGTCTGCCATCTTCAACAACTGGCTGGAGGTCTGCATCTTCAACAACTGGCTGGAGAACACCATGGCCAGCTACTAAACAGCTCACACATCTTCTGGACAGTGTGGAGACTACTGACTACCATCTCTGTCAATAAAAATGTGAAATGACTTGCTGTTTCTCCTCTTGAATATTGTATTGAAATGAGTACTGATAATTAGAGGATAGTTATGGTAGTAATAATCTAGGGAGTAGTTGTGATAATATATTGCAAAATTAAATCTACAATTATCTATAAACATATATTATTTCATGCTTAGTAAAAGAAAAAGAAAACCAAAACCACACCACTCATTGAAGTCAGCAAGATATAAGAGGGGGAAGAAATTACCCAGTTTTTTTGCTAGTCTGCCTGATGTTAATGGATAAAAAACATTTATTTCTATGGCAGGCTGCCCCACACAAATTGAGTACTTAATTGAGAAGGTCTAGTAATTTAAAAAAAATAAAAAAATGTAAGTTAAATAAATAAGAGTTAGAAACCTGTTGATTTTTTTGATATTTTAATATAAAAAGGATCAGGTCCTGGTATGAAGTCATAAATATTATTCATGAATTGATTGATCAATGTTTTCATACTGGTGACTGCCTTGAGAAAGAATACAGATGCCACTAAGCACATTCAAGGTCAGCACACTAATATAATCTGGAAGTAAACTTTACTGTACAGAATGGTAAAAAAATTTATATATATGGACTATATGGACCAAATGGTCTGACAGGACGGGACGGGACACAACGCTTAAAATACCTGTTGTTCCATGTGCTATGTGGAGCTGTGTATGAAGTAAGCACTATGAGATGTCTTATAAAAACTGTAAAATACTTTATTTCAGATGCTGAGAACTAAATTAAATATTTAATCTCTGGTCTAATTCAGTTAAATTAATGAGATTCAACTGCTGGTGAGCTAACTCTGAGTCCTTGTTCACTGTAACTAATGGGATCACTAACGTTGTATTAGCTGCTTTAAACAGTATTGAAAACAAAGAGGTATAGCTAGTGTACTTGCTCTATTCATATTTGAAGGCAGAGCAGATTTTATACTTATGGTATATGTTTAGAGAATGCTTTATACAACATATAGACTGAATACACAATGTCTATGTTGTCCCTAATTCAAGGTCAGTGGCCAATGTGTGAAAGAGTACACCTGTCTCTCCTGCACTGAGCCAAGGCTGTCCAGTATGTACTTCATAGTTCTCTTACTGAGAAAACGTGTACATGTCCAACAACTTTACAGTACATTCTTATAGCCCACGTTGGTAGTTTTATAATGATGTTTGAAATAAATGTTTTATTTACAGATCAAAATAATACAAAATAATAATATAATTGGGTATTACAAATAATACACAATCATAATAGATACAACTCAATTACAAGACAAAATGATCTGATCTACACTACAAAGGCTCGATCTCCTCTAGACACAAGATTTAGGAACAGTCAGAAGGAACTGATCTGCAGACCTGAGGGCTCTAGAAGGAGAGTACAGCTGCAACAGTTCTAACAGATACAGTGGTACCAATGAATACAATCATTTAAAAACAATCAGTAGAATCTTAAAATTTATTCTGAAAGCAACTGGGAGCCAGTGCAAAGAAGAGAGAACGGGAGTGACATGCTCCGTTTCCTTGTGCCTGTTAGCAGGTGCACTGCAGCGTCCCGGCTTCCCACCATAGCCTGACCAAGAGCCTCTGTGCTCTGAGTATTTTATACCCGAAGTATGAAGCAACAGACTGATCAAAGCAGTGACTTTTCTTCACAGCCACAAGTTGATTAACAGTCACACTTGAAGACAGTCATAGATAAACAAAGGGTTTCCTGGTGGAGACTATGGGCCTGATAAGCTTCTTCACATATGTAGGTCTGGTTTCTCACGCAAAATCACATGCATTAACCCAAAGACAGATACATTTCCATAACAATATGTTTTAACGTTAGCAAGGAGCCTAATTTTGTAGTCGCTTGTTCTTTACAACAGTGCTAATCAAATTTAATATTGACACATTCAAAAATCACCCCTAGATTTTTAATATAGGGCTGCAACATGATGCAAGTGACCCATAGCACTGTCAATGTATAGATTGATCAGAGGGTTTGAGCAACCAAACACAGCAACTTCTGTTTTATTTTTATTCAGAGATAAAACATTTTGTGTTCATCCAATTTGGATTTTTCTCAGGCACTTGGATGAGGATGCATTGATGATGTGCTGTTTTCCAATTATTGGCAGATAAATTCAAATCATGACAGATCAAAGTGAGCCTACCTGCAACCAATGATCAGAATCAGAATCAGAAAAGGTTTATTGCCATCGTCATGAACAAAACATAGAAACTTGCTTTGGTGATTCAATGCAACATAAAACGATGAACAATAATTTAAACAACATATATGAAATCAAAAAGGGCATGCATTAAATCAGAATCAGAATCAGAAGGGGTTTATTGCCATTCGTAATAGAACAAAATTCACAAACATATGAACTTGTCTCCGGCATTAAGGGCCAACATAAACATTTTAATTTACTATAGGAAATATATACAAAATGCTTATAATGTACACAGACTATTACAGTTAAATGTTTACAGATGTAGTTGAGTGCAGAAAGTGAAACAGTGCAGTGAGTGATTGATTGAATTGTAGTTAAGTGGCAGGTGTTTAGAAGTGTTCATGAGTCCAACTGCAGAGGGAAAGAAACTATTCTTGTGGCGGAAGGTCTGGTCTGGTGTGGCGGAAGGTTCTGGTCTGGAGTTCATGTCCATGTCCAGGGTGAGACGAATCGGCTGTGATCCGACCTGCTCGTCCCAGAGTCCTGGAGATGTACAGGTCCTGCAGAGATGGAAGTCTGCCTCGGACTTGGAGTAGACGGAGTTGAGTTGCTCAGCCAGTTTCCGGTCGTCTGCAATGCGGGGGGCTCTGGGCTTGTAGTTGGTGAGAAGCCGGAGTTGGTGAGAAGTCGGAGCCCACTCCACACAGAGGTTGTTGTCAGAGAATTGCTTCCTCAGACGCGTATTGTACGGTGGTCTAGCTCTCGACACCTCTTTGCTAAATCCATACTTCGCATCTTTGTAGCGCTCTCTGACACTAGCCCTGTGCGCTGCCTCCTTCTGCTCCCTTAACTGCCTCAGTTTTGGTGTGAACCAGGGTTTGTCATGATTGGGTGAAGGTTGTGCCCTTGCCTACCAGCTGTATAGAAAACCTGAAAATGCAAAACATCTATTTTAGTTTTACACTGTAAACTATTTAATCCTCTACAGCCAATGGCAACGACTGGGTGAATTGTATTTATGTCCTCATTGTGTCTGAGGAGATCTGTTGGAAGTGGTATGGACCCAACCAAATCCAAGACTGTGTGTGCAGGATTTCTGAAGGTAGGCAAGGAACCTGTCAGGAGTGTATATTTCATCTGTAGACACCAGATTATTTAGAGCTGATTTGATTTGTCCTGTGGGCTCAGGGCAACTCTGCTGGTTCTCTTAAACATGTCACTGGGAGTTGCACAACCTGGTGTCTTGGGGAATATGGTATGAACAGAAAATACTTTCTGATGTCTAGGTAAAGGCTAAAAAAAACATTAAAGATCCTATATTATGTTACAGGGACAGAGTGCTTCCTGGAGGATGGGCTGAAACAAGGAAGGCTGACTCATCCTGGTGAGTAGGCCCTGTTCGTCTGCTCATTCGAATGGAAGGATAGAGACTATTCTCTTGCTAAAGACTGCAGGAATCAATCAAAAAACCACTTTGGGCACATATACGAGGTACCAATAGGACTGTTAGAAGGTTAAAAGCTCTGAAAAGTCGATTTGGCTTGATATAGGCCATTTATTTATTAGTAATATACTAGCATACAACTAATTCTATTACTACAACTACTATTACAACTACCAACTACTTCTCACGAGAACAAAATAACATAACATTGTTTGTGGAACAAATCTGTGTTTTCACTGGATGGCTGAATCACACCAAGCTGGGCAGGACCTCTGAATGTACTGTATGTAGGATAAAATGTAGGCCTAAATGAGTACAATTGGTGTTTACACAAATAAAGCAGCTTTTTCTTTCAACTTCTAAGGTATATTTTTAACAATGTTCACAAGGCAAATTTACTTTTGTTACATTTATTACAATTCTGTGCATCTGCTGCCTTTGACTTTTTCTGTACACTCATAGCATTTTGATATTAATTCCTAGACCATGGTATTTACAGACTATGCATTAATTACATGGATATTTCACTAGTATGCACTAACCCAAATAAGGAAATAAGCAAAAACCACCATGGTCTATTTAAAGCGGAACCTCGCTCCCGTGTAGAACCTACCCGGACACCATTAGACGTAGCACTGTTGCTGTCAAGTTAGCTCAGTTAGCTACAGCTTGTAGGTAGCCAAGTTGACTCACTTGACCTAGTCGATTTAGCTTGATTACGTACATTTGACCTTAAAAAACAAAAGGTTACGGTACTTGTAATTAGTAAGTCAGTGTAAATACCTAATCCATTCATACTTTTTCTTTTTCGGCGGCGGAGGTTCGTGGAGGAATTCGTGCGGACAAGATGCGGCTCACGTTGCAAATGTTGATATCTCATGGGCGAATGGCACGAAGAATGGGCCTGGGTCCTGAGTCCAGAATAAACATGCTGCGGAACATACTGACGGGACTGGTCCGATACGAAAGGATAGAAACCACCCTGGGCCGCGCAGACGAGGTCCGCTTCTACGCAGAGAAGGTGAGCCCGGGTCAGGCTAGTTCAAATGGTGTACTTACTTGGCCTACATTTGAAATGAATAATATAACGTGTTTAAGCAATATTGTTAAATGGTCTTTAAATTCTAGGTTGTGGTGAGCGATCCGTAAAACATTTGATAAAACAATTGTCCTAGAGAAGGGTCACTTCCAATTTTATCACAGTTTATGAATCTTGTATATTTGTGTAGCCTTAAGTGGTAACTAAAAGCATCTTCTTCAGAGAGTTTATACCCTGTGTGATTACGAGGAGTAGGTGGGGAAAAGTGTCTTTGAGCTTAAATCACGATCAATGACAATATCACCACTAAAGCAGGTGTTATTTTAACCTCATGTCTGCAATGTTTGATTTGGGTAGAAAATGCTGAAAATCTTTTATTGCTGGTTTTTGTCAGTAATTGTTGTCAATAAGCAAACTTCTCTATACAAGATGAAACGCCTACAGCAGCTGCAACACAGCTCATCCGTTTACCTTTTTGTTAAGAAATTCTATACACATTATGTCAAATAATAAAAATTTATCAAATTATGTCACATTATTTTGTTGCCACGTTATTAAGTGGGAAAGATACACTTTAGGAAATGTTCTATACTTTATTTAACTATTTTTACTAAACAGCTTATTGACTACGCAAAGAAAGGAGACACCGATGAGAAGGCAATGAAGATGGCTAGTTTCTGGTTGACGGTAGGTGTCTGCAGTTACAGTGAAGATGCAGTAAGACTTTGTGCATAACAGTAATATGTTCTTCTTCACCTGTGTTCTGTCCAGGAAAAGGATCTTGTCCCAAAGCTTTTCAAGGTTCTTGCTCCCCGTTTTGAAACTCGGACTAATGGTTACACACGGATGTCACGCTTACCCAACAGGGAAAATTTGGACCGAGCAAAGATGGCTGTGCTAGAGTACAAAGGAAACCCCTTTCCTCCGCTGTATCCTGTGAAAAAGGAGAATGAACTGACTCTGATTAACCAGTTGCTCAAAGGATACAGAGAGGACATGGCACAGCAATTAGCCACCAAGGCTGGTTAACCTCTTCTAATAATGTTGAGTCAGAAAGAGCAAAGACTGATTGCAGGTGATTGTTTACTTGTAAATCCTTGAGGTTTGAAAGAGTGATTATCCACCAGAAATGTTAAATATCACACGCATCATTTACAGGTTTTTTTTTTTGTCTGTACAAAATAAAAATAAAAATATTATGCCTGTCAATAGTTCATTAAAATATCAGGATTATGAACATCATAAACATTAATGTATATCATTTGCCAGACAAAAATACACACTTAAATACTTTACTAAAACGATTTTTTAATTTTGGCAAAAAGTGTATATGTACAGAATATTCAGAATTGTCACTGAACACCATTAAAATGTATTTAAACAGTACTTATGCGATGTGCTCTTTACCATGTCGCTCTGAGGAGCCTAAAAGCTGTGCTCTTTTTTTTTTCTTTTTTCTCATGCATACATAATCTCTTCTTCTCTTCTAAGTGTCCCACTCCTGTCACTGGATGTCAGTATACACAAGGGTGAGGCAATGATAGTGTCAATCCGCCTGTCAGTCATGTCACCTTTTGTCTTTAAGTCATTTTATGGCAATTGTTACAGGCAACAGCAGACAAAATGACTCACATGCCATATACAAAACCAGACACATAACCAGAAAGAACTAGCACTTGAAGTATCATTTGCTTTCACAGACTAGTACCTCAAACTACACTCTCACACATGACACATCACAATCCTAACATCTTAGTCAAATCACATTATCATTGACAAATCAGTGGGCTTGCAGTTGATAGTAATACGATGCTTTACCGACATATGATTACATGCTGACTGGTCAAGGTTGATCATTTTGACAATAATTTTTGATAACGGAGAAGGCTGGTGGAGATTTCCTTTCACCTTGACACTGTATAGCATTCTTCAAACCATTGTAGAAAAGCACCAGTCAATGATATTTTGCTGGTATTTACAATAGTGAGTGGTGGAATACTACTCGTGATGTTAATACAGGTGTTAAAGCAGTCCTAAAGGCGACATCGCCACAAAGAAACTGACTCAGACGAGGAACATTAAAGTGCTCCATGCAGGACAGACAGAATGTACAGTTGTGTAGCGGTCTTCACAGTCCATCTACAGCTTGATACGAGGGAAAACAAATGATCACCGTATTGCACATTTCAACATTCAATTTTATAAAAAAAAACAACGTAATTTTTCTTGAAATAGATAGCGGTGAAGAGTTTTTATGATAGAGGGATGGCACCTAGCCTGGTCAGCCAGGGCCAGTCTTAACTCTCAGGTGGGTTACTCAGTTACTTTTACTCAGTTACATCTACTTGAGTAACCTTTTAAAGAAAGTACTGTTCAGTTTAGTTTTTGGACTGTATATATTTATTCCTACTTGAGTTAGTTTAAGTTAAACTTCCAACTGTGAGTAAATCTATAAATGTCAATGTCTCCTGGACGAATGAGGGATTACACCGACATAAATGTCAACGCTTTTTGTTGACTATATTCCATGCTCTAAACATTTTCTATCACTCTGAGATATGATTTATTATTATAATTATAAATTTATTTTTTCAATTGTTGTGGTCTTTTCTTTAAAAATACTTAGTTTCCTCTAATGCTTTTTTAGTTTTGCCTGTGTAATATTGTGTATATAAGTAAAGTTACTCTTACTTGAGTACAATTTACTTTCAAAATTGTACTTGTGCAATTAGAAAAGGGTCTGGTTCCTCTATTTGTAGGAGATTATTGACCTTTGGAATAAAATATAGGATGGCTGATGAGGTTTGTGTCATCCTATTTTTTAAATACACATTTTAAATAAACACTTTAAATCTTCTGTCTTTGTGCTGTATTGCATCAGTACATTCACTGTCTACAAACCATAAATTATGCAGCAGGCATAATCTGCGCCTCAAAAATAAAAATACAATTTAACACTGTCTCTATGTTTATCGCAGTAAAATGTGTTATTAAAATATATTGAAGCCTACTGTATGCATTTACAAAATTACCGTTTCAATACAGACAATAAGCTATTATTGTATGGTCACAGGAATTACATGGATCCCCTTTTTGGAGAAGAGATACAATACAAACATGCATGTTTTACAAGTAGTGTCCACAGTAAAGGTGACAGCTTACATAAACATTTACCAACATATCAAATAAAACTAACCAACAAAGGCAGCGTAATAAAAACAAATAAAAACATATTTGCTCTTTGCTCAACCAAACAATTACAAGGATTTTAGTTGTACAAGTAAACTATGTTGATGGTCACAGCACCAACTAGATTTAAATGCAAAAAAAAAATCAAAGAAAGAAGATAAAAACTAAAATAGTGGCAGCTGGATCCATTTTGAGCTATTTACAGTCTCTCAAGCACACTGTCAATGCCTCATGAATTTTTGAATGAGAAGTATTTCAGAATTTTGTTCATTTCCACTCGCTGCACTGCTATCGTTGGACTGCCCCGGCCACATCCACTTTGTCATCTTTTTCTCCCTCTGTGCCTTTCACTGGTCAACATCAAATATTTATTGCTTCTTTATTCTTTAAAAAGCTTCTATCTTGCGGCAATTCCGATGCACTTCAGGTTCTTTCCAGTCACAGGTGAAGAAAAAGTATTCCTTCTTTTCTGGTGATTTGTCTTCCTAAATCTATTTGGCTGTGTCTTAAAAAAAAAAAAATACACACAAAGTCTCTTGACCTTCCTTTTCCCATGCATTTCCCCAATCCCCCGGTCTTATGTGTGTCTTATGCCTTGGTGCCAAAAGCGGCCCCGCCTCCCCCTTGCATGCTGAAATATTCGGTGAAAGACGGCAGGCGAGGGGGCAGCGGGGGTGAGGCGTGTGCTGTGGGCCGGGGGGGTATGGGGGGAGGAGGCGGGGGCAGTATTGACGTCAGATCTGCTGCGGTGGTGATGATCTTCTGCTCGCTGTTCCTTGGCACCTCCTGTCCTTTGCGCGCCACCATCTCCTCCACCGTCTTCACTGGATCCTGGAAATACACATGAAAGGACGATTACCTGTTTGGTTGTGTTAACGCGGGTCAGAAGTGGCGCTCAAACTGGGCCACTGCTTCTGGTTTTACTCTTGCTCTGTGCTTTAGCACAAGGTTAGTCCTGGAATAGTCATTTTATAGACCTGGTTTAGATCTGGTGCTACTCGAAAGGCCTTGTACTACTGTTCTTATGTACTTGGTTAGAAAAGTTTGAGAACCACTATTTTAAATTGAATAGTTCTGTTATGGACCTGGTGTAGATCTGGTGGCACTCAGAGAGCGAAATATTTTCTTAAGTGGTACTGATAGTGAAACGTTTGAAGGCCACTGCATAAGAGGTCTACTGGGTTACCTGACCAAATGGAGTGGTCAGTTTGGTTTACGCAGCAGTGACTATGGCTTGAGGCGCTAATGAGGCCCTCAGAACAATTTTTGTTGGCCCTCGGGCCTGGTGCTGACTTGGCCCAAATGATCATAGGCAGTATTTCTTACAGCACATTTTAAGTATTCCTTCCACTATAACCATTGCCCTAAATAAAATTGCACCGTGATGGAGGACAAAAAAAGTAATGTTCCAAGTCTTTCTAAAGTTACGGTGCCTCTGTATGTGAAATGCACCCATTTGAATGACTCAATGAAAGTACCGCCAGTCAGCAGCACTCTGTTTGGAATAATTCTCAATATGTGGACATCCCTGGTTTATATTATGCGCAAAAAGATTAGGATCTCTGCGTTAACCTATTTTTAGCATCTTGTGGCAACTAATTCAGGAAAGGAAATAAGCTACTAATGTTCTTAATATGCCTATCAAATATAATATCCCACTTTCAACTTTCAACTTAAGGCACTACACAATGTTGTTTGTTTCCACAAGGCTCATACTATTTCTCCTTGTCATAGCGCATATAGCTTAAGCCACTACAATTTATTATTGTTCTGCATGACAGGGCCTCAGATTTGAAAGTTCCCGTAGTTCAATACTTCATCACAGGAAACACGACACCTTAATTTGGCCTTGTCAAACCTGCTATAATGATTATTTCTCACAGGCTCTATGTTTTCTTGTTGTGTTGTAGTGCTTATTGTCATTCAGCTGACATGCAGTGAGTGATGGACGTTTCAGTTGACAAATATCCCTTTGAACTCACTGGTTTAGAAAACACAGCCGGCTACATCTTATGTGAAAGTTTAAATGGATAGCTCCCCTCGAGACAAAACATGATCATTAGCAACGTGCAGACACCGACACAAATGATGGCACTCACTGATTGGATAGAAAAGAGCTCTGTGAAGTTGGGCTGTGAGTCGCCGAGGAACGACTGTTTCCATAAGCGTGATGGGGGAAACTCTCGGCGCCCTCGCCTGCTTTTGGACTGGACAGCAGGATTCCGATTTGGGATGTCCGAACATGGTATGGGAAGTTTTTATTGGGCTGCTGATGACGCGTTATAACCTTAGACACAAGAAAATACACATTTTAAATACTGTAAACAGCATGGCAGAACTTATGGTGTAGTATGGTGAGTTGAGCTGACAATCATTTTAGCAGCATTTTGTCATAAAATATTGCAAATTATGCCAGAGCCTGATGATAATAATTGTTTCCATGAGGTTTCTACTTTTTCCATGGGGTTTTTTGTAGTTTTTTTCTTCCCGAGAAGGAGGGTCTAAGGATTGATGCTGGGGCTGTTATCCATTAGCTAAATTGCTGTGAACATTATGTAATCTTCTTCTCTATTTCAACGTCAACTGTTGTTATCAATTGAACAATTAGCATTATACATAAGGTGGTGATGTCTATGCAACAAAATATTAAGGTTCAGACAAAAACACAATACATTAACACAAAAATGACTACAACCTGGGGTTTAGTAGTTCAATAATAAAAAAATGGACAAAATGGAACTGAATCCTGATGGCGCCATAAAACCAGGATCTGCAACATGCACTGGGACGGTTTGCAGCCGAGTGTGAAGCAGCCGGAATTAAAATCAGCACCTCCAAATCCGAGCCATGGCCCTCGACTGGAAAAAGGTGGCTTGCCCCTCCGGGTGGTGGGGAGTCCTTGCCCCAAGTGGAGGAGTTCAAGTATCTTGGGGTCTTGTTCACGAGTGAGGGAAGGATGGACCGTGAGATTGACAGGCGGATCGGTGCAGCGTCCGCAGTGATGCGGTCGCTGCATCGGACTGTTGTGGTGAAAGACTTAAGGAGCTCAGTCACATGGGAAGAGCTCGGAGTAGAGCCGCTGCTCCTCCACATCGAGAGCGCCAGCTTAGGTGGCTCGGGCATCTGTTATGGATGCCTCCTGACGCCTCCTTCGGAAGCATGCCCCTTCAGGAAGAGGCCCTGGGAAAGATCCAGGACACGCTAGAGGCTGGTCTGGGGACGCCTCGGGATCCCCCGGAGGAGCTGGAGGAAGTGTCTGGGGTGGGGGAAGTCTAGGAGTCCCTGCTTAGACTGCTGCCCTGGCCTCGCATAATCGGATAAGATGAATGGAACTGAATTACTTATATATAAAGGTAAATGTCTAATAATATCTTGTAACAAGTTTTTATAGCAGTAGCCTTGTCAACCACACAGGGTTTAAAAAAAATAGTACTCATAAAACACAATTAGTTTAAGCCATCTAACATTCTAACATTGTGCCACAGCAGCCAGTCTATGCACCCCCAAGCCTTCAGGGGTCCTAAGCAAAATTTTCCATGGGGGCCCCCAACACATCATCAGAATCAGTTTATTGCTGTTGTCAATGAACAATTCACAAACTAGGAACTTGCTTTGATGCAAACAAAGCGCACCAAAATGCCAGGGCATCCGTTGCCATGTTGTTAGTTTATATCAGCACCTCACGAGCTCAAATATTGATGACTCAAATCCACCAACACAACTTGGTATTCCGCTGACATCATCTACCTGTATAAGTAACACACCACACCACGCATAGATGTGTTTACAAACGTATTTGAGGGTGTCAAGGATCTACAGCCACATTAGCAGTATAAATTTTCAATCGGAGGGTCTGGGGGCACTCCCCAAGAATTTTTTAGATCTTTTTTTTTTTTTGTGGTCCAGCTGACTAAAGTAAGATTAAAATGTTGAGGTTGTAATGCTATAAAATGATGATGTGATGAAACTGTGCCATGAGAAAGTGCTAAGCCAGTTATTAGTACAGTAATTACACTTAATTACTCGATACAATATTGGCTATGAAAAATAGTTCGGGTCAAATTGTGTTCATAACAAATGTACCTAAAACATCAGGCTATTTTGTTTGACTACAAGTTAAATACCATGATGAACTATGAACCACTTGAGGTCACAATGTTATTTGTTAATACGAATAACTATGTGTTGTTATGAGACAATTAAAGCAAGCACCACTTAACATGGATGGATGGACTCATCATAAACATAACACAAGGAAGGTCAAGTACAAACTGACCACACATCAGCAGAATTACAAATATGACAGTGATATAATTGTAAACAAACAAGGTAAAATGTACATTTCTATTTAACTGAAAATGTAAAAGTAATAGTTATCTTTACTAATTTATCTTTTACTGCTCCCGAATGTTCCCTCTGCCAAAAGCCAAAACAAGTTAATAAATTAAATTAAACAAATGGCATAAGCATTGGCTTCAACAATTAACACTGATAAAACTACACAGTGCAAAAATGTTAATTCCACAGAGAATGAACCGAAAGAAAAGCTATCATGAAGAAGGCATTTCTGCCACTTTATCTATAATATATATTATTGTATTATAACATAATCATTATAATAGGGCTAGTTATTTTTCACAATTTTCCATTATTTATTATATTTTATTAATAGTCTAATTGTGCTTTTAAAAAAATATGTTTTATTGTGCTGTGCTTATTCAAAAAGCAAAGTCAAAGTAAACAGACATCGGGTGGAAATATTCTTTTGGACATGACGACCACGTACTGATGTGTTTATGTCTTTCTTTCATTCTGTCGAGCACAATGAAGTTGACAAATCAGCGCAAGGTCACGTGCCTTAGTTGCCAGTTTGTCATTACAAATAAATGCTGTTTGTGTGCATTATATGTTACTGCTGTGTGCGCTGCCGCACAGTACACTACTAGTGAACCACTCCCCTCAGCAGGAGGCTACGTCCATCCGGACCAGAACCTCCCGCCACAAGAACAGTTTCTTTCCCTCTGCTGTTGGAACTCATGAACACTTCTAAACACCTGCCACTTTAACTGCAACTATTCAACCACTCACTGCACTGTCACTTTCTGCACTCAAAACTGTAAATCTAACTGTAACTCTTGTGTACATAGTAATGCCTATTTTTATTTTGTTTATTTTATAGTAATTTTTAAATTGTTTCTCAAATGCATGCCCTTTTTGATTGAATATATTGTTGTTTTATTATTGCTACAGTGGTTTTGGTGTTGCACCTTCATGCCGAGACAAGTTCCTATGTCTGTGAAGTTTGTTCATTGACAATGGCAATAAACCTTTCTGATTCTGATTCTGATTCTGATTCTGACTACCAGTAGCACTCAACTGCGCTACTACGCTAGTGGCGCACACGCTGCGCTTGCACTGTGTCAACTTGACACACCGGTAAGTCAGGTTGCCAGATTGCCTAAATTTGTTTATAGGATGGGCCAGTCCTGACAGCAGCCCACATGGTAGACTAGAGTATTTGTTGTGCAGTGCGATCTTGATGTTGCATACATGTGTACTAATGTTTGTTATATAAAGCAAACAAATGCAAGCCAAAAAAAGAAACCATTTTCATTGAATTGCTTCTTTTTTTTTTTTTACAATTTATACTTATACTCGAGGTTATAAGAAAACTTATTATGAGGAGGCGGATTCTACAGCTTTATATTTAGCGGTGCACAAGTGAGAAGTGAGGATTTAAAGCCTCGACTGATAACTGAATATAAAAGCGTTTGCATGAACAGAATAGGCCATTAGCAAAGAACAATGTGTCGGAGGTGAGGAAGAGCTAGATAATGATGTGAGGAGGCGACAATCAGCATGGCGGAGTTGGAGCTCAAGGGTAGTGAATAATAAATGACTGACAGCCGCAGTAATGGCCCTTGAATAACACTGACGACGTAGGTAGAATGTATATATATATGTAAAATCTGTATGTGCGTGGGGTACGAACCAGGAAGACGATGTGAGCGTAGAGGTGGATACCCAGCTGAATGCCATTGACAATCTTCTCCCTGGCCCACCGAGGGATGCCGAAGTTAGCAATCAGCGCCATCACTGGCACGGCAAAGAACCTGAAGAGAAAGCGAAAGAGCTGGATTAAACAAGTAACAGAGAAGATGATGGAGCAGAGGCATAAAGATCTAGCAGAGAGGCATAAGAGTGAACTTGGTCTTCATATGGTACATATCAACAAACCGGTGTTCAAATGATGCTTAGAATAGAATAACAAAATGCATTGTAATTCCATGTTCACAATGTCCTTAATATCCGAAGACAATGGCCCTCGTTTATCAAACCGTACGGCGAGGGCGGTGTACGACCAAAGACGAGGCGCTCTTTGGGATTTATCAATATCGACCTGAGCCCACCGTGCGCACAAATCGTACGGCACAAAGCGGCCGGTATTTCCCCTTAATCGATTTGTCATTAGGATAAGTTTGTACAAAAATGAAGTTCAATGATTGTAAATTAGCAATTGCATGGACAGTGTAGGATTCATTGATCCATCTCCTTTGTTGAGGCAGCTCTTTTTCTAATTTTAAAACTTAACCCAAGTTATTATCATGAGCTTATTCCTTTGAATTAATAGGTCATCTTTTCAGATCAGCAGTTTTAGCATTATTGCAGAAGTCGGCAGGTTAATAAGTGTAAAACGTATAACTTTATAAAGAATAGATGTTGTTTAAAAATGTAGAGGTTACAACGTATTGCCGTATCAATATTTTGAGTACAGTCTTAGTACTTCATGATAGAAGTGTGAAACAGATCGTTCTTAAAGTGAAGATTTACAGATATAAAATAGATTATTCCAATAGTAGGGGGCTCATTTGTAACGTTTCACTCAAGTGCAATCATCAAATAGGTGTAAGCAGGAAGGATATTTGTTTGTGGAAGGAGAATGAACAGCTTCAGACCATTAATGCATCACTAAATCTCATGCAGTAGTATAAATTATTCAAAATGCGCCATGCTCCTTGTGCATATATATTGACGGTGAAGTGTTAATATTAATAAGTGTTACCATAGTGTGTAGGTAGTGAAGAAGGGGACGTAGAAGGGCTGTTTCTCGGGGTAGTGCTTGAGCGACACCAAGACAGCGTAGCAGAACCACACATAGGCCAGCAGCTGCAGACCCATCAGGCCGTATCCCGCCGGGCTGTCGTACGCATACAGAACCTCTCCTGGGTCAAAGAACTGGGACACACAAAACTCTTGTTAGGGAGGAAAAGGTACGAGCCCAATTTATTGAAATGCTGGAAAATACAATAAAACATTAGGGTATTTTAAGAGAAAATGTTTAACATTGAGATTCACAGTACAAGAGTTTCTCAAATTCATGGCAGCCACACACAGAAGAGATCAACAAAAATCTGTGCTAAATACTTGGCTTTTGGAATAGAATATAAATAAAAAAATACACATTTGAATGAAGTTACCTTGCTAAAACCAAAGGAATACCTGATGTGAAAGAAAAGAACACTGTCCTTGTGAGGAGTGCGTGAGTTTTCCTTTGATGATAAACAAAAGCACAAAGCTGTTCTAAGTTCCACTTTTTTAACGCTATAACACTATGCAACCAAACGTGAAAGTATTTGAAGTATTCAAAATAGAGTACTCTGATTGGAACATGTAAAGCAGGGGTGTCCAAACTATGGCCCAGGGGCCAAATGTAGCCCTCAGACCAAATTTGTCGGCCCTCAGACTTCTGGTCCAATGAACCAAAAGTAGTACTTCTTACTTGCTATCAAAACCCAAATAACAAACCTTGTTTTACACCTCGTTATTCAAGGTGTAGTGGCTCATCAAAATGGAAAATGTTGAATGATTCACTTCATTGTCATGTCGTCTGTGGCTCTCCACTCTGTATACCTTTCAATATGTGAAAAAGGTTTGGACACCCCTGATGTAAAGGAATGCAATTTAATGTGGGAATAGAATGGTTCTGTACAGAGCAATATCCATTTGAAACTGTGTTTCTATTTAAATTCAACTCAAAAATAAGCAATCATTTAAAAACAATCTAAAGTATCTAATGTGTTGAATGTGCACTGTACAAGAACTGACTGAAATTCATGAAACTTGCATTATTCTGAAAGAAATGTGAAAATGATCGTGTAATGCCATTTTATTACTGATTAAAATAAATTTTCAAAGTATTCTTCTCATAACTGCAGCAAGAAAAATAACTACACACTGTTTTAGCCACATATTATCAAAGCTAAAATCTCTTTCAACCCTTGAATTCAGAATGACTTCTCAAACATACACTATCTGCTTGAGTGAAACATCGAACAACACTTCACCAAGTAGCACATCATATTTGATTATCCCAGCATTGTAACCTTTAATTAGTAATTACAGGTTTTTGTTCACATAATTAGCTGGAACAGTTGAGCAGTCTTGTTGTGCGCATTTGACATTGAAACTTGTCCACAATTAGGTCGCTGCTGAGCGTGTGTGCCTGTGTGTGTTTCCATCTGTGGACCGCGCTGACCGTACTGGGTTACCCTTTGTGCATAATACATACAGAAGCGCAGGTTGGACGGCAAACACGCGAAACGTCTTAAGATCCAGCCAACCACAGCCAGTTCTCAGCCATCTGCAGCGCACACCCAGGACATGTCTTCGTTTCAAATACTAACCCACTTTAGGGTATTTTTAGCATGTTTCCCTTGAGTTGGTAGCTTTTTAATAGAGAGGCCCATGTAGCGGGGCAGCAGGCAGATAAATTGCACCTCTTCACACGCGTATTGTGGAGTGAGGGACAGCTATAGGCCTTGCTGTTAAATATAGCGCTGATTCGTCTGAAGTATTCCCAATAGGTTATTACCATCCTGTATTCAAAGTCTCTAATCCACTGGCCCTAGAAGCATCTTCCTCACAACTCACTGAATATGCACAGACGTATAGATACTGTATGTAATTTATTCATGAGTTCAGATGCTACGTGTTCTGTGTCGCAGTCCATGTAGTCGAAGTGTACATCTAACAATCTCAACAGAACGATCACTAATTACATCGGAAACGTCTAACCACGCCACGTTTGTTTGTTTGGGAGGATGCTTAATTTGTCGGAATACATAATAAGAAAACTCATCAAGTACTTCTTTCTTTACTTGCTGTGATCGGTTCCAAATCTATTCATGATTAACGGTTTGAGAGTAATGAGTGATTTGACAGCGAAAGCCATTACAGCCCACGCCGATCTGTGGGCTCCCGTCTGTATAAATATTCATGCGATTATTTTAGAAACTTGGAAAGCATCAAAAAGACTGCGGATTCCGAGCTACGCCAGAACTTTTGTGATTCTTGTATTTGCTTACAGATTATGGTATGCAGGAATAGCCCACAACAATACTAACACCATGACCAAGTTCAGAAAAAGGTTGATGCCAGGTAATAGAGGGTGAATGCTAATGTACACTTGTAATTTATAGTAGGTCATTTCCATTATATTTAAATAACTGGTTTTGACCATGGTTCAGCAACTTTATTTCAAAGTACTATCTGTCTCTTGAGTATCTGACCAGAGAAAGAACAGAGCACAGAGCAAATCCCAACCCATTTGAATAGATATGAGGCTTCTTATGTCATTGAGATGAATAATAGTTGCTTTAGTAAGCCAGGGTTGTAAGAGTGCTTGTAGTGAAGGAGACCATGATGTCCTTGGTGTTGGCATATTCAGTGTTGAGGTCTTAGAACGAACTTTTTTTCGATTTTTCTGTTGGAAAAATGTCTCACTTTATTTTAACATCATGTCACTGTTCACAGGGAAATACTGATTTAAAAACCCTGTATCTGGGACTTAAAACTCCTGCGATGGAAACAATACAGTATAACTTTGGAATATACTTTTGGGAGCTGAAAAAAAAAAATAAAAATCATGAAGAAATGGAAGACTTTGGATGGCTTCTACCTGGTACACTTGTTTTGTTTTTACTATTTCCATGTTTAAAAGTTTTTTAATATGTTATTTCCGTGGTATTTGTTGTATTTATTCTTTCATAAAACAAATAATAATTATAAATGAATAAATATATTCAGTCAAATCTGTACATTTGTTATAAAGTGAGCTTGGTGGTGGTAATAGCCTCGTACTATGCAATCAGCAGGGTTCTAGGCGCAATGTCTTCAAAAACACAAACGTTTAAGTATTTGTTCCAAAACTCTGATTCTAAAGTTGTATTCTCTTGTACCTCTGCTTCATAGATGAACAGGATGACATAAGTGATGGTGTAGACCGTCATGTAGATGCTCAACTTGACTGAGCCGCTGTGGCTGATCCTTGCTCTGGAAAAAAAAAATAAACACTTGAAAGGTCAGAGGTCACACATTTAAATTGAAAACATGCCTTTGTATAAACCTTTGAAAACCAGAGCCTGTTGTTCTCCCTTCTGTGAAATAAAATTATAAAACACTTTAGGACAAGCTTGACTGCACTCTCCAAAGTGGAAGAAATGAAAATGAATGCATCTACTTTCACACAGCACTTGTCATGCGGCTTTCAGAGTTAAGCCTTCATCTGAATTTCCTTCATCTTTTGCCACTGACTAATTCAGCGTCACACACCCAAAGCAACTTATCAAAGTCTTTGGGTATTTATCACAAAACTGTCAACTTATCAGTTAGCGTGCAACGGCGTTGATTTGTGCTCCGATGAAATGCAGTTTGAAGATGAGTCACCGGGGTGTTGGGATCACAGACTCTACCCAGCCCAGAGCAGGGCATAATCTTGCTTACAAATACGCCTCAGATCTTGCAAGGATAATTTTTGCTAAAGAGTTTAGCGTGAAAAACATCTACTATGATTTAACAGTCCAAATGTAGGTCCAGTTCTGAATTAGACTCGACAACATTCGCTGAAAAGCCAAAGAATCTGGCTTGACCAAAGCAAATTGCCTTTAATTATTCGGCCTGATTATTGGGAAATGTTTGAGAAAGTTTAGTAATAGATTTGTGTGTGTGCGTGCGCGTGTGTGTGTGTGCAATGATCCAAAACCATCCTTACTAAAGGGTCAGCCACACATTCAACTTGTTGCAGTTTCAGTTGTTTCTACTACTGTGAGAGCTTTGTGTCTCGACCGCCGCAAATTACAATGAGAGATATTAATTAATCTAGTATTGAAGCTGGATACACATTACATTTGAAAAGAAGATTCTAAATTTGACTTTTTCAGAATAGTTTTCTTAGTCTTGATATATATCCGAACCATGCAGAAGGGGGTGGGTTTTAGGGTTGTAATAAAGAAAGCACTATTATTTCGTGTTAAAAATGACATTGTATTGTTTAAGAAATAGAAATATTGGTATTGAAACCTGTATCAAGCCTTCCCCTTACATTCAAAATCGAGTTTGAAATTTGAGTATTGTTACAACGCCAGCTTAGTTTCCCCGTTGTTTCTGAGAACAGTTTGAAGGAAGGAGAGCCAGTGACCAACAGACGGTCAGGGCAGTGGTCCAGTCAGGTGGAGGACAAGTACATGCTGATGATCCAGAATCAGACAGCTTTCATAAATCATCTACTGTGTGGCCTATTCTGAATAAATGTCAGCTAAACCTTGCCAGAAAGCAGGGAGCTTACAAAAGCCTGTGTGCTAGTAGTGCAGAGAGACATCGAAAAATCTAATCCTGCAAACTAAATAAATCAAACAGAAAACAAATCGGCGAGCATTACGTCACATGATCTCTCTGGGTGGAGTCTGCATGTCCTCCCTGTGTTACCGTTCTCTCCGGGGTCTCCGGCTTCCTCCCGCCGTCCAAAGACATGCGTGTGTCAGGTAAATTGGCAACAGTAAATTGGCCCTAGTGAATGAGTGTGAGAGTGAATGGTTGTGTGTGTGTCTAAGTCTCTGTGTTAGCCCTGCGACGAGTTGGCCCCTGTCCAGGGTGTACCCCGCCTAAGGCCCAAAGGCACTGGGATAGGCTCCAGTCACCCGCGATGAAAATGAATGAATGAATGAAGAAAACAAATCAAGATTAATATTCAGATTTCCAACTATTTTAACATGAGTAGATCTTCATTTTTTACAGTATGGTTACAGGTTTTCACACCAATAAACGCGCAGATCATGTACAGATGTACGGGCTCATCGCTGCGACTGCCCAGGGTGACACTTTGATTGACGTCCAACATTGTCACATGGTGAGATAGTGTTACGGAGATGACAGCGGGAAACTGACTGTGACGAGCCTGGAGTAAACACACCCACGTGATGAGACAGCCAGCCTTCAACCCTACAGCCACAATGCAGACATCAAGATATAAGGATAAAACAGCCATGTGAACAAGATCTGAGTTAAAATGAGGTAAGAAACACCATGATTGCCTTCCTTTTATTGATGGTCAAGCGTTTATACTTTACATAAGAACACAAGAGCAGTGCTTTTGAAAGATGGTCTCACCCAGTTGTGATGCTATAATCATTTGGCAGGGTTTCGTCTTTTAGCAAATCGAATATGAAAATATGGTCACTTGCTGTCGAAAAATATCAACTGGCTGCATAATGACATTTACTTGTGTCTGATTAAAAAGTGAGAATAAGCCTTAAAACGGGAAAATTAAGTGCCTGTTTTTCTGTGATAATTTGCATTTTGATTTGAAAGGAGTATTTGTACACAGCATAAAATGAGAAGAAACTACTACAATACAAAAATAAGTGAGACTTGTTTTTAACTGATTCTACTTCTACTGCTGCCACTACTACTGCTACTTCTACTACTACTACTACTACTGCTAGGTAAAGGCAGACACGTTTTGAAAATTGTTTTATAAAATGGCAAAGTGTTGAATGTATTACATTTTTTAAAAAGCTCCAGATCTCACACACAGAGGTTGGTAATCTTTCTCAAACAGATCTCAAATCAGATCTTTGGAGGTACAAATGTTGACTTTAAGTATTTCAACTTGGTAAAATAAAGAAGAAAATAAATAAAATACAATAAAATGCATTGTATATGTATATTTTCATTTTATTTTATGGTTTTATGATTTGGCTTGGACACTTAAATCACTTTTGTTATTTTTTCTTAATGGTTTTGTGTCCGTGCAGCACTTTGGAACTCTTCTGTTTATAAAATGTGATGTACATATAAAGTGGGTTTGGATTTGGATGCTGGGTCTGTCATTTGTCACATTTCATAAAATAATCTCATACCCACATAACCTATTATCTTTTATTCTGCACATGTCAATGGTTAGCATAAAATGAAATTCAAGTTGTAAAAGTGAACGGATTAGAAAAAACAAAGGGTCAAACTTCAAGGATCAAACTCTTATTACTGTTACTCATGATGTGCTAATACATACAGCTTTAGCGACTTTACCTGGTGACAGTGAACCCTTTGCCCAGCAGGATCAGCATGAGGAGGAAGAGCAGGAAACTGACAGAGAAAAGTAATTTCCCTGGAGACCGACAAAAGATAATCAAAAAGACAGAAAAAAAAAATAATTAAACCACAGTTTTTCAGAATCTGTAATATCATAACGAGTAGATACCACAGTTTTTCAGAATCTGTAATATCATAACGAGTAAGATTAAAAAAAAAAAAAAAAGCAGGGGTCATCGCTCCCACAAATTCATGCATGGGCTGTCAAAATGGCTATTACTTTCCCCCATCCATCATTCATCGCGTCTTGGCATTGAGTGATTATTGCAGGCTTGTCAGTCGGTTGGTGGGTTGGTGATATGCGGAGGAACTTACCGAGCAATTTGAGGCTGCCATTGCCAACTCCATCACGTCCGTACAGGCCCCAGTAGACACAGTGGAACAGCAGGCTGAGCACTGGCGGAGCAGGAGAAGAGAGAGGAGCACCGGAGGGAGAAATGAGGGAGAAAGAGGGAAAAGGTGACAGTCAAAAGGTGCAGGGAGGATGGAAAGGGTGAGGTTTGGTAAGACAATACGAAGATTTTGTTAAGACAGGCAGGAATTAAGCAACAAATAGACTTACATACTCAGTATACATTGAGTTTTGAACATGCACATTTGAGAACGTGCACACATTTTACAGTTAAAGCTGACGTACTGGATTTTCACACTGCAAAACTAAGAAGGTTTTGATTCTGTGTCCCTAGCTCTCACAGACCCTTTAGCACATCATTAATATTCACAAGCATTATTTTTTGGCAGTGAACCGCTTTAAAACTTGTTTTGTTTTTTTCAGACAACAAAGTGAAGCTGCAGCGGACCACCGCGGCACAGCCAATCAGAGCGCTGTTTTCGGCTCTTACTTCCGAGTTCATTTTTGTCTCAGAGTGGTGCTTTGATACGCTTTGGTGGAAAACACAAAATGTTGTTATTTCCCCAAAAAGACATGGTACCCCAACTTTAAGTAATTTCAACCTAAATGATTCTGAACACAATTCTCATGGAATTATTGTAGTATTCCTTGACAAATTGTGGGTGCTACTACTAACTACGCATCTTAATTAAAGTTAAGTTCAAGTTTGATAGGGCTTATGTAGCACTGTGTTTAAATATAGGCAGGCTATAGGCTATAATATGATTATTTATTACTGTAAAATTAGCCTTCACACTTTTCCATTCTGTGAGTTTCGTGTTTTATTTATATTATTTATCAGACTAAAGTGTCTCTCTGAACCTCTCCAGTCCGTGTGTCATCATCGTGTCCTTGTTGCCTCCTCCGGTAACAGCGACAGTGTCTCCTCTTCACACTCTGTGTCTGCTCACACACTTAGAGCTCTTCTCCTTCTTAAAACCACTCACACTAAAGTTGTTTGGAGTCAGGGCCGGGCCAGCCTATAAGCGAACTAAGCAGCCGCTTAGGGCCCCGAGGGGTAAAAAGGGCCCCCAATCTGGCAACCTGCTTTATGCGAAGCACAGGCGCAGTGTGCGCCACTTGCGTAGTAGTAGTGCTGCTAGCGCGGCAGCGCACACAGCGGTAACATTTAACACACAAACAGCATTTATTTGTAATGACAACCTGGCAACCAAGACACCAGACCTGCGCTGATTGGTCAACTTCATTGTGCGTGACCGGAATGAACGCAAGACACATCCACAACACAACACAACGCGTTCGTCATGTTGAAAATATTATATTTTTCCGGAGCGGAAAAAAGAAAGAAAAAAAGACTTGACGAAGAAAAGACACTGCACTATCAACAGCACTGTCCAGGCAATGAACTCATTTTACAAAGATACTTTTAGCGCTGCTGTTTGAAAAGACATGAGTCTGTCATGTTAGTCCTCCGATATAACACCGTGATTTAGGCTGGCAGTGAGACGAGAGCTGTGGGCAGGGCCCCGAGCCCCGCACACACCCGTGTTAGCGAGCACCACTAATAATACGTTTGAATGAAGGATATTAAGCATAACATTTACACCAGCCTGGTAGTGCTCATGTATAAAAACTGCAATGGGCTCTTTTTTCGATGGCCAGTTCCAAGGGCCGGCCCTGTTTGGAGTAGGCAAGGCAAGGCAAGGCAAGTTTATTTGTAGAGACAATTCGTACACAAGGCAATTCAAAGTGCTTCACATACAGGAAAAACGCATTAAAATTACGACATGGCTGAAATCACAAAATCTTAATTTAAAAGTGCCATTTCAGGCTATCCATCAAATAGTTCAAGACATAAAAGAGAAGAGTGCAAAGAAAAGCATTTCAGTCATATGCAACGCCAAACAACAGTTTTTAGTTTAGATTTTGAACACTTGCCAGAGTAGAGGCCTGTCTCACATCCTCAGGAGACGTTCCAGATTTTTAGCTGCATAAAACTGAAACACAGATTCCCCATGTTTCTAGTCCTGACTTGGGCACCAGCAGGAGGCCGGTCCCTGAGGTCCTCAGAGTCCGAGATGGTTCATATGGCACTAACATGTCCGAGATGTACTTTGGTGCTAGGCCATGGAAGAGACTGTATACAAGCAGAGCTGCTTTGAAGTCTATTCTCTGAGCCACAGGGAGCCAGTGCAGAGACCTGAGCACAGGACTAATGTGATCGTACTTCCTGTTCTTAGTCAGGACCCGAGCAGCAGCGTTCTGGATGTACTGCAGCTGTTTTACAGCTCGTTTGGAGAGGCCAGTGAGCAGGCGTTACAGTAGTCTAATCTACTAGAGACAAACGCAATGGATAAGTCTCTCCAGGTCTGGTTTAGACACTATACTTTTTGATTGTTTGATGTTTTTTAGATGGTAAAAGCTGCTGATGTTATTGATCTGACGTGGCTGTTAAAATTCAAATCTGAGTCCATTATTACCCCAGATGTCTAACTTGATTTGTAGGTTTTAGAGCGAGACTTTGGAGGTGACTGCTAACACTTTCTCTTTGTTTCTGTGGGGCCAAAGATGATGATTTCAGTCTTGTCTGGTTCAGCTGGAGAAAGTTGCTTTGCATCCACACACTGATCTGTTGGATGCAGTGACAGAGTGAATCCACTGGTCCATATTCACCTGCCGTCAGTGAACATAGATTTGAGTGTCGTCTGCATAATTGTGATAGGACACATTCTCGCTGCGTATCAACTGACCTAAGGGCAGCATGTAGAGTTGAACAGAAGGGGTCCCAGGATTGGGCCCCACAGGTCAAGGCATCTGGTCTGAGACAGTTACCAATTTCGACAAAGAACTTCCTGTCTTCCAGATAGGACTTTAACCAGTTTAGGGCAGTGCCTGTGATGCACTAGTCTCTGTAAAAGTATCCCATGATCGACAGTGTCAAAGCAGCACTTAGATCTAACAGAATTACGACTGAGGCTTTGCCCGCGTCAGTGTTCAGGTGGATGTCATTTGTCACCTTGACAAGAGCAGTCTCAGTGCTGTGATGAGGTCTAAAACCTGACTGGAAAACATCAAATGGTTGTTTATTAAGAGCAAATCAGTGAGCTGTTCATGTTTTCATTTACTTCAGTCTTTGAAAGTGGTCAAAATCTGTTTGTAAGCTGTATTTTAGGTGGCGTTACATTATCTTTGTATGCTTAGGATCGCATCAAGTCCGTGCCAAGCTTGGCCTTTGGAATTTTTGGGAAGGACACACAGAGTCAGTCCGGTTTAGGTTGAAAAGTAGCTGTTTTTCTTGTAAAAAATGTGGACTTCTTACCACTGGATGACACTGGGATTGTATCGTGCAGTCCTTTTTCAGATTCCAAAGCAAATATCCGTGCTTGTAGCTCATGAATTTCTTTTTGAAATTTCCAACAGCGTTTACAGGAGTTTGTTTCTCTTCTCACGGATATGTCGCTGGTTTGTCAGATTTGTTGATTAAAACTCAAAAAATGCTCTAAAAATCCTTGGTTGACTTAAAAAAGTCATAATAAAAAAGGTTTGGAAGACAAAAACTGATTTAAAAGCAAAATAAATAAGGAAAGCAGCTGAACCAAGCAGGAGCAAGCCGGGAAGCGTCTGCACTCTTCGGAAGCAGGAAGTAAACATGTCACTAGTCAAAACTAGTCAAATAAATCAGAAAAAAACATTGCTTTTATTGTGGTTGCAAGTGAATTTGTCGCGCTTATATTTAATTATAAGTTTTGCCTAAAACTTTTCTAGAGCTAATTAGATCTAATTTAGTCATTTCTGGGAATTTTGATTCAGAATAAAAATGGGATTAATCAGAATCGTTTTAGTTTTATTGCCATTGTCCATGAACAGGATTCACAAACATAAGAACTTGTTTTGGCATTAAGGTGCAACATAAAACACTGAGCAATAATAAAAACGACATATATGAAATCAAAAGGGCATGCGTTAAGAAACAATTTAAGATTACTATATATAAAATAAAAATAGGCTTACCATATACTAGAGCTGCAACGATTACTCGAGTAAATTGAATAATTAGATTACAAAAAAGCTTCGATTCTTATTTCATTGCCTCGATGATTAGTTTAATTTACATATTTAATTAAAAACAATTGAATCTGTGGCGCGCGGAGCGCACAGAACGACTTGTGGCGCTTTTGTTTCACACAGCGCTTGTTCCGCTCTGACAAAGGCGCAACAAGGAAGCAAGCAGCGCGTTTTAAACTCACGAGTGCGACTGGGAAGAGTTTTGATGAGTGAAAGAGCCATGGATCTATTATAATAATCCCAAACTGCAACTCTTAACACTGCATCTCCCACCGCAGCCCCCGCCGCAGCCCCCGCGCCTTCGCCACGCCACAGCGGACCCCCGCGCTCCCTCACTCAACAAATCTGCTTCCCAGTCACACTCGTACTTTTAAACAGCCAATGCACATGGAAACAGCACGGAGGACCGCGGTTATGACATAATAATCTGTTGAGAAACAGAAAGTCCGAGACGCGGAGGCCAAAGTGACCGGCACACGAGCCAAAACGACAATATGCAAAATGTAGAGCTCCAAACGCCAGGACCACTGGTCTCCACCCAACGTAAACTTCTTACAAAACAAAAGTGTCATTATTTTAGTTGAGTGACAGAGCTACAGTAACTGTTTACAAACAGTCTGACAGTTAATTAGTCCTTTATATATATTCTTTATATACAAACAGAACAGTTTGGACTGAAGTGAAATAGTGTGTTATTTTTAAGCAGAAATTCTTTATTTTTATTTTTTTATTTACTATGAACTATAATGTTTATTTAAAAAGTGATTTAATATGCTTTTAAATGGTTTTACTGAAGTACAAAAAATTAACCGATCACATCATTAATACGAAGAAAAGAATCGATAGATTACTCGATTACTAAAATAATTGATAGCTGCAGCCCTACTATATACACAGAATTCACAGTTAAATTACAGTTGTGAGTGCAAAAGTGACAGTGCAGTGAATTATTGATTGAATTAAATATACTATACTACCGATATTTAAGCATAGTCTGGCTTTAATAGCAATACTAGTATTCAAGTCGGCACGTCCGGACTGATGGTAAATGAACTTCAGGATACTCTCAGACAGAGTATCCTGCTTCTCCCTAAAACTCTAGGACTCATTAGGATAACACTTATTTTCTCCAAATAAATTATATATTAGCAATCGCGTGCCGGTCTTTGCAATCAAGGCAAGCTTGACCAATAAAATTTAAATATACCGTCTGTCACAACTATATTTAAATTAGTCAGAAATATATCAAAATAAATCAGTTTCAGCTTGGCTGAAGTCACGGTGTCTTTTTAGTGCCCTCTACACGCACTGAGGAGTACTGCAGTGGGAAGCTTGGTTCTTCTTCTCCTGCCCCTTTTCAGTCTGTGGCCATGTTCAGAAGCCTGTTCATTTTCGGTCTTTAAATGAGCTTCTAGAGCCAGAACGGACAGCAAGCTTCTTTAGAGGTCTGCACATGCACTCTGAGGACAATAAAGCTTAAACCATTGCTGAATAAACCTGTGGGGGAAATTTTGGATGTTTGCACGTTGTGCATGTTCAGAGGAAAGTGACGTTAACAGCAGCCGCCAAGTTTCAACAAACTGACTTAAAAACTAAAATCGTTCAGAGACAAGTGCTGTAAGTTTTTAGCTAAGCTCTTTTCCATCGGTTTGCCAATGCAATTTAGATGTTAGGTTCTAGAATTAACAGGGCAGTCATTTAATACATTAAGAGCGACTAATTGGCTGTTGTTGTAAATTTGATTTGGCAAGCTCGCCCTAGTAAGGAGCAGTGTAGCTGCTGTGGACTCGACATAAGCGCGATCCAGCCCCGTGTAGACCCTCCCCTCATAGTGGACCCGAGACTCCCCCATGCTCGAACCTAATTTCTCTTGTAGGATCGTCTACGCTTCCTGGAGCTTACCACCCATTTCACCAGGACAGGGGCGCGCTCATCAGGTGGGCGAGCCCATCAATCAAGAAGGGGTCCCAGCAGAGGATGTCTTTCTGGCTCGGCAGACTGGTGAAGCGAGCTTGCCAGATGCCAGGCGCAGCGCAGTAGTGCTGTGGCGCATGTTCTACCGCCAGCATCCGTGCAGCCTCAGCTCCTGGCACTGGCTCTCCGTCCGATCACCGTGTGGGTGTACGTCTGGACGCCCACATGCGTAGGGGGACAAATACCAGTTGATCTTACAGCGCATTGTGCGGCCTCTGTGCTGAGGCGAGTTGAGGTGGCGTGATGGCTGCAGACGTTCCAGTCTCTGCTGGATCCGTGTACGAGCGGGCGCAGGCTCTGGTACTGAGCACGTCGGATCACTAGCTTGACCTTCTCCGCCTGACTGCGTCTTGTTTGAAACTAACTCCCCTTCTATGGCAGGAGGCCTGACAGGGTCGCTCGGTCGGACCAGAACCTCCCGCCATAAAGTAGCGATGATGGGTTTAGGTCTTTTTCCGCTCTTCTGCATTTGGACTTCATTGAACACTTAAAACCACTCCTGCCTCACTTATAACTGTCAAATATAAAATCAACTCTCCTGCACTGTCAACTTTCTGTTCACTAACAACATTTAAACATAACTGGTACTATGTGTAACATAGGAAAATGCCATTTTTGTATTTTTTTTATTGAATATATGTTTAAGTTTTTACAATATTTTGTGTTCCTAATCAGTGCTGTCTTTTTGATTGAATATTATGTTGTTTTATTATTAGACTGCGAGTGTTTTTTGTTGCATCCTTAAGCCAGCAGAGAAGGATTCACTTCTGTTGTGTGATTGTTGCTAGTTGCGAATGTGTTCTCGACATCATTGAACTCTTTCAATATTCTGGATTTGCTGATGATCTGGATCTGAGTTGGAGACCTATTACATCTTTAATTGATGTATTATGCGCCTACTTGCTCTAAATTGTACAAGTCTACTCACATGGCCTAGAGCATCACCAAGTAAATATTCTTGCGGAACATTACGGGTGACATAATGAACCATTTTGGAACTACTGTAGGCCTCTAGGCCGGCTGTCGTCCTGCTGGTGCCACAGAGTCAGACTAAACCATGGCGGAATCTGCGCTGTTCAGTTATGCGAGCTACAAATCTGGGACAGTCTCGTCTGAGTATGTGGAGGCGTTCGCTACTTCTGGCAATGTTCGATAATCTAGAGATAAAAACAGGTGTTGTTATGGGCTCGCTGCAATGGACCTGGAAAGATTTTTTGCATCTTCTCTTTAGAATTGTGGGCGTAATTGTCTTCATGTCTGTGCATTATGTAATGATTTTCTCTGTTGATTGGTGAAGGCATTGTGCAATGCCTTTGTGTTATCGAGCTATTTCGCTGACTGTCTATCAATTATATAGCTTGCTTTGACAAACAAACTATTGGCTTCTGCAGTCGCAATATGACTTTTACAAATTGCTCTATAGGCCTACTAATGGGGATACTAAATTTTGTGATTGAAACGCCAAGTCATGCTGTGTTACCACCCTCATAAAAGTCGTAGCTGCTGCAATATGTATGTTACAAAAACTTACTGGCTAGTTTGGCGTGCTGCTATACAGATTATTTTCTAATGTTAGATGAGTAGTCTTTTGAGTTTCTTTTTTCTCGAATAATCGAGTATTTGGAGATTAATTTTTGCTATAACCTGTAACATTTAAAAGCTATATAATTATTTTTAATAAGAACTTTATAGTTCTACAGCTAATACTACAGATAACAAACTGGAGTTCTCCTGTAAAATAACACATTTTATTCTTAATTTCACTCACAGTTTGTCCCAAAACAGCACCACATTTCACTTCAAGTCCCAAACCTGTTCTTTTTGGTAGGTAGAAGAAAAATATATAACAGGACTAATTAGTTGTCACCAACTGTAAAAGTTACATGTCACTATGAATTTAACTTAGCTTGTTTAATGTCAGTCACGTTTAAATAAGGAAACTGTTTGTAAACTTATGTTGGGTGGCGAAACCAGTGATCCTGGTGTTTGAGCTATAACTTGGCAGTCTTGTCCATTTTGTGGCGTGGCTCGCGTTTCACAACAGATTAATTAATTCACAACGGGCCGCAAGTTGCTCCTGTAAATATAGATCCATTTGGGTCACTCCGTGCCTTTTCCATGTGTATTGCTGTCTGTTTGGATAGTACTAGTGTGACTGGAAGCAAAGTTGTCGTGTGGGAAGGCGGGGGTCGCGAGCTGGCTTGGCGGGGGCTGGCGTGGGTGGCGCGCGAGGCAATTTGCGGTTGGTTAGACACCGTGCTCTTTCACCATCACTCCTCAAAAAACTCTTCCCGCGTGTCCAGCACGGGTCATGGCTGTTGAGTATATTATCGGTCGTACTCGTTGTGTTTGGAACACCCGCTCTTCCTTTCCTGTTGCGGCTTTCGTCCGAGTGAGAACAAGCTTCGTGGAAGAATAAAGCCGCCCAAGACGTCTTATGACACTCGCGTGCCAACAGATTTCACTGCGTTCTTCTAATTAAATGTGTAAATCAACACGAATCATCGAGGCATAGAATATAATCAATTTTTTTGTAATCGTTGCAGCCTACAAAAGCCACATTGTATAACGAGCAGAAAAAAAAATTAACACTTGAATTCTATGGTTGCGCCATGGAGACCAAACAGCCCAACTGATGGCTCAAATAAAATCTTCCAAATTAAGTTCACTTTTCTAAAATCATTAAGCAATTAATTTAACAGATTGTTTTGTCTCACTGGTTTTGACTATTGTCACAAACCTTACTGCATATCAAATCAATAGGAGCACAAACTAGTCATGTCCCAAATTTTTGTTTTGTACATATTGGGTGGAGAATTTTTTTTTCATGTCACAGTTATTATACCATGATTTATAATTTAATACTACTACAAACTAATACTAATATCCTTAGTTAAGACTGTAATAGACTACTTAAACCTGTATCATGAGACCAATTTGATCAAATCAGTTTGATCAGTTGGACATTTTTAAACCTTTAGTTTTGACATTTAATCTAAAGATGATTATCATATATCTTCATTATTTTCAGATATTAATGATTATAAAATACTTTACAGTGGAAGTCATAATTCATAAAAACCCTCGGTTCCCTTTAGTTTAAGATAGAAATTCGATGACAAAACGTGAAAGTCATAATTCAAAACAGACTGAATCTATGTTTAGAACACAGAAGACTGAAGTAATCCGAACCAACTTTACCAGTTAAATTGAAGATGAGAACTGACATTTTACTTGGGGAGAGCGATTTTACAATTGGGACAGTGTTTTTATGGGGCCCAATGTGTTTCAGCGGCACACAAACCGCTTTGTTCAAGAAGATGACAATCTTTATGATTGACAGAGGAAGTTGGGAGTAACAAAAATAGACTGTTAATGTTTTTATTAAAAGAAAGAAAAATACAGTTATTTTCAGACTGAAGAGTGTAGAACGCAGAACTAGTGCTTAACCACATAGTTACAAACAGCTACAACAGTATTTTTGCACAAATTTAATTTCTACTCAGGTAACGTCTATATAGTCTACTAGTTTGTGTGTTGTTTACTTGTTGAAGGTTGAAGCATGAATGCTAAGAACCTATGTTTTGCACTTCTGCTTAGCTTTAACATCAGCAATGACTCACACAGGCTCACACGTTTCTATTCAAGGTTGGTTAGTGCTAGATGGAACAGGAATGCAAAGCCACAATAGCCAGCATATACGTGCGTCTCTTTATCCAACATGCATCATGATAACTCGAATGATTTTTGTTTTCTTATTGTAACCTATCTTAATGATATAAAACTAATGCTTCCCTGGATAGAAAACCTGATGAGGAAGATTGTATGCATAATTCTCATTCAACACGAAGCTCTTGTCTTTTTGCATGTCTTAGAACTTATTCTACTACTTAGTGTTGTCACGACACTAACATTTCAAACTTGATTTCGATGCTAGGGAAAAGGCTTGATAGTCTATACCGATTTTGATACCACATTGATAAAAAAAAAAACCATCTCATTTTTTAAAAACATTTTCAACACAAAATAATAGCGCTTTCTTCATGTTAAAATGTGGTCTCATACTAGTTCTAATAAAGCTCAAGAGCATTCTAAAACTGCTGATTTTAGTGTTTTAGTATTGACTACAACTACTACTGCCATGACTAACAAAGTATGTTGTGGAGGCTATGTGAAAAATCATTTTCTATAAATGTGAAACCACTTAAATTTGTGTATAGAAAAACATTAACACGAAGAGGGGTAAAATAAAATCTTGTTAAATGCTTGGCTAGGACCTTTGTGCTTTGAAAGTCATTAATTAGACTTTTAAATCGATAACAACAACAGGCAGCAGGTAGAGTTTTCCACTTCCAGTTTATTTTCTGTTCAGTTCAGGACGTCGTGGACTGAGATAAACCTTTTATAAAGACATGTCTCCTGAAGGAACTTACTGCTGGACTGATGCTCATATCTTTAGCTTATAGGCAGATAAAGTTGGAGCTTGTTAGGATGTGAAAGAAGGCTTGGAACTCGATTGAAGAGGTATTTAGAAAAGGAGACAGCCAGGCGATGGGAGGCAGAGCTAGATAAGGGCTGGAGAGAAGGGAGGAGAGGGGGGGAAAATGCGTATAGATCGAACGAGAAAAGGGCTGTTTGTCGGTAACAGCATGCTCCGGTGAACACTGCTGCGTGGTTCTGCTGTTGGCGATGGTTTCTATTGAGAGGCTAATAAGGCGATGATATCTGCAGACCCGAAGAGGGGATTAAGGTATGAGATTCTACATCGGTGTGAGCAGCCGCGGTGATGGGCCATCAGAGAGCCTGCATGTTTCTATAACATTCATTTCACACAGTGTAAGCCTGTTGAGCGGGGATAGAACTCAAAATCTGGACTTTAGAAATTGTTCTCATGATTATGAAGTACTACAGCATGGCTATTTTATGCTTTACTTGAGTTACATTTATCTCGAAATGGACATCACCAAAACAGAAAAATGCCAAATAACAAGATTTAATCACATTTTAGACGCAAACCATTTAGATTTTAATAAAGAAAACATTCAAAATTAATCAAATTAGTGCATTTCTTTTCTCGTTGTATTGATATTGTGTTAACCAATACTGCATTATCAGTACATATTATGCATCCCTACTTCCATAAAGTATATATTTTGTATTTGGAGAAAACCAGAAAGGTCATTTTCTACATTTCCAATTGAAAGTACATTTTCATTCATAATATAGTTATTGCATATGCATATAGTAAAGCTTGTGTGCACAGTGGATAGACGCACTTACCTTCCACACCTGCTGCTGTCATAAACATTTTGTAGGTTGTGTGAAGAAGCTGTCTCCCCTTCAGATTGTCTGTGGGGAGCAGAAAAGACGAAATCAGAATGAGATGGAGGTGATGGAGGTGCGCGCTGCTGTGTGCTGCTGGGGATTGAGATGAAAAGAACAGAGATATGGGAGCAGATGGTGGAGGAGAGCGAGTGAGCAGGAGAACAAGGAGAACCGGTAATGGGTAAATACAAGGGAAGAGGGCATTAATATGCATCCATCTAATGCATCCTCCACTCCTGTGTCTGTGGAGAAATGTTTTTAATGTGCCTTTAAGCAGATTGTTTTTATGGCCAGAACACTGTGGGAAATGGCAGAGGCGCGAGGGGGATTTATGGAGGGAGAAAGGGTAATAAATGCTCCCACACTAACAAAGCTGTCTGTTTAAGAGCCGCAGTGCCCACCATCACTCCCTCAGAGCGACTCACATTGTTCAAAACATGTCACAATCACATGTCTAAAGTAGTTAATCAAATTGTTTTGTTTTGGTTAATTTTGTTCTTATGTGAATTATTATAATCTTTTGTCATTTGATTCAAGATTAATTAATTTATTGTCATTGTCAAGAGTGTCACTTAATCAACCAAGATATAGTATTCTGAGTACAAAATGCAGTTTCATCAGCCAATCAGGATATACAAGGTCCAGGATATTTCATTGTTTTTCTCTTAATTGTATGCATGGTGTAAAAATGTAGCCATTAATTGAACTGCTGGTTATTTTAGTCAGATTTGGCCCTAGCTAAAACAGACCAAGAACCATATAAAAACAGCTTTGCGCTCTATTTATAAAATTTGTAGGCTAATATATGTTGAATAGTCCCAAAGACAAAAATCCAAGGCTCTGTTAGTTTGGAAAAATAAAAAGCCTTTATTGCAGCATGGCTAGAGACATAAAATATACATCAATGCGTTGGGCCCAGCATGGCCTTCCTCAGGCTGCAAACAGGTAAAGAGGTGTGTCTGTGTGTGTGTGTCTGTGTGTGTGTGTGTGTGTGTGTGTGTGTGTCTCCTTTTATAGGGAGGAACCTGAACATTCCCACCTCTTAAAATAGACAATTTGGCCTTTTAACATTTTTAACAAACAATACAAATACACTTTAACTTAATGTATGTAAGTACTCTCACTAACAATAATAGAAAAATACAATTAGGTAATACATTTTTGATAATAATTTTAAAAACAATTATTTAGACATTAATGCACCCATGAACCTTGTCCTTTTTATTCTTGAGACCTATCCCATTATAGTATCCAGACTTTTACAACCAGACATTTGTTTGTGAATGTACACAAACAAATGTCTATTTTTATTAGAATTACAGATGATTACCCGTTAGTTGTTTTGCGGTCTGGAGTGGTTTACGAGCACCTCTATGTGTTATTGCGTGAACCCATATGAACCCTATAGTTGGTAAAATACACACCGCAGCACACTGTAGTTGTAAATAACAGGCAGTCTACAGGTAAACCGCTCAAAATACGTGCTGAACCAGCCCTGAATCGAATTTAAACGAGTAGATAGTGTGGTTGGAATACTGGTCTGCAATGAAGATTCAGCCCGCAAGATTCATCCCATACTTTTCTGCAAGGCACTGGAGTGTTATTTTAATCCTATACTATCTGCTTTACAGTCAAAGTCCAAAGAGGCATTTGCAGCTCATTAGGCACTGCTTTCCCTCACAATGAAGCTGCTATTTAAACAGGAACCATACCGGGCCCTTATTGGAAAGCAACAGGCTAGATTTTCAAAAGCATTCCTCTGTTCAAAGAGATAAACAGCAAGTGGCATTATATAGCGAGAGAATTCTCATGATACACAGGGAAATGCTAAATGTTGGAGAAATTGTGGTTGCTGCCAAGAGACACACCATTATCATTATGTGTTCTGGGACGGTCCTGTTACACAAAAATATTAGACAGAAATGAACAAGGCCTCAAAACTCCTGCCATATCTTTGGAACATACTTCTGACAGCAGGAAAAAGGCCAACCCCAAAAAAATGGATGACACAAACAACAATTACCAACAATTAAGGACTGGCCCGACACCATAACTGACAAAAAGAAAATGAAAAAAAACATAGTCCTCTCTGCAGCTCCGCGGTTACTGACGTTTCTTTGATAACTGACGTGCTCTGACGTGGCTATAAGAATCTTCTCTTCTCTGTTTTTATGTCCATTCATCATCACCAGACTTGCTCTGTGCTTTTCTGTCATCTTATCATGATCAGTACAACTGCATGCTGAGACCAGGAAATAAACTGAAAGTGTGTTCTTTGAAATCGGCCTCTTAAACGATTGAATGAGGGTGCCATCTACAGGCTGCAAGGGGAACATAGTTTGCAGTGTTGGAAGTAGGCAGAGATCCCGCGGTAATTTTGTCTGTTATAAATATTTTCTTTTTTAGTTCTAAAACATGAGAAATAATTAGAGTTGCTCCGATCAGGATATTTGAGGCCGATCACCGATCATCTGAAATTTTGATATCGATCACATTGACTTTGTGTCATACATTTTTTTCCCCCCTAATAATAATAAATATATGTTTAAGTTAAATATACATAAGTGATTATTAGAAAAGCCTTTTGATAATATGAAGTTCAACCAAATCTATCTAGTTTATAGGATCAACGGAATTTCCTTGGCAATTTTAAGCACTAACATGGTTCTGCTCATCAATTAACCGTGTAGGTTGAGTGAATACTTGTGCGGTTGATGTCTGCATCATGCAGCGGTGCGCATCTGGCCAAATGTAGTGGATATAGGAGAAGGCTTTCATCCTCTGAGCAGTTTGGACAGTTTGAGGAAGGAAAACGTGCTGAAGAGAAGACTTATGTGTTGTGCCACTTTCAAACGCGATTTTGACAAAACCCTTCAGTGCTCTGCATTTTCACTTTCCATACGCAGCCTTTTGGTAACGGTGCAGTCTCAAAAGCACATTTTCTCAGCAAAATAAGACCCTACAGCTTTCACAGGCCAATGGCTCTGGTTACATTTAAGGCACGCATGAAATGATCACTTTTTAATGAGTAAATCACCAGCGTGCGTGCGTGCCTTCAAACGAGTGACGCCCGTGCATTCTATGCATGTAATGGGAAACCATTTAGCTCAGTCTGAGCGTGTCACTTCATACGGCTGATAGACGACCCATTTGGCTATGAACCTCTATTATCTTTTTAACTTAAAGACTAGCGGGTGAGCTCGTAGTTCTGTGTATGTTTACAGAAACACGTGGCTGCTCCGCGGTGCAGGCGAGGTGTGAGCGGGAGCAGACGGTGGACACATAGAGGACTTAAAGGATCAAAGCTCATAAGGAGCTTTAACAATACTACTGCAATAACTTACAGATCATCTACCTCAAGGCAAATGTGGTGACGATGTAAAGTGTGATCGGTGCGTCTGATTGATTGGAGCACCTCTAGAAATAATGCATCATATTTTCCCTTTACTGAAGCTTTCTTTTCTTTGGATGCCTCACTTTCCTAATGTTTTATATTCATTTTTACCTAATTCATTCTGTCTTGTATGTTTTTGTTGTTTTATGTTTTTAATTATATATATATATATATATATATATATATATCTCCTTTTTACTATGGTCACAACTCAAATTTCCATTATATAGTGGGTTCAAAGACGTGCAAATGGCCAATATATATATTTTTTAAATGCACGTAAGAAAATGTGTGGTCTTAATATTACATTTTCTGTGCAGAATAGCACAATTTAGATTTAATTACTCACTCTGCTGAGCTGTGGCCTTCATATGACAAACACACCCACTTCAGTAACCTTGCAGCTGCTCCTCCGGCATCCTTTCAGGCGTTTAAACCTTAACATGAAGCCAAACTCTGACCTTGGAAGAAAATAAGTGCATCTTCTATCTTTTACAACTTTTAAAATAGACACAAAAGTGTACTTTGAGTGCATCAAAAGCATGTGTTAAAAAGAAGAGCGGGTACATTAGTGAGTTAATGCAGGCTTTTAACAGACATACTCACAGGCGAAGTAGCAGGAGAGAAGGAACACCATGGAGAAGATGACCAAGAAGGTGATGTCCGTCTCCAAGATCCCTGAGGTAAAAGGAACAAAAGTCAGGCTGCGAAATGGTTGTTAATATGGGCTTAATTCACCCCATCACCACAGTAATATTATTTCGGACTTAGTCAGGGACAAACCCTGGCTGGACTACTCACAGCATTTATTGTTATAATACTGTATTATAACATGTATGTGTATTATGAATACATCTGTTTTTATTCATTTTGATTTATTTATACAGGGAAAACCCAATGAGAAAATTTTTGTTTTTCATGGGTACCCTGATAAAACACAACACAAAATAAACAACAAACACAGGATACTAAAACACAAATAAAACATTAAATAAAATGAGCCAATACATAAAAACACATTTATACATACAATAGGACATCAAATTATATAAAACAAGTGCTGGCCAGTGCTGTAAAATCATTAAAAGGCATAAAATGATTTAATTAAAAAAGTCTCTGGGTTTTGTTCCACAGGGAGGGAGCAAAGTTGTTGAAGGCCTTTTTTCCTTTCTGTGTTGACCCGATGCGATTGTAAGATGAAAATGTTCAATAGGATGACATGGCAAGTGCAATGCAGAGGCAAAGGTAATAGGATCATGTATGGACTTTAACTTTTAGAAATAGAATAAAATATTTTAGATTTTTTTATCTATTAGAATATGGTCTAAATCACTGGTTCTCAAACTGTGGTGCGTGGAGTTTGTTTGGATGGGGCATGGACTCCACTGCAGTTCTATGCATATTTTTCTTCTCCTTCTGGTTAGTCCTTGTTTATAACTTTGGTTGCTATGGTGCAGTCATATTATAGCCCAATGTAGCCCTAGTTTTGACCTGGCATAGTCCTGAAATAGACCTGGGTTAGGTTTGGTGGTACTCAAAATGCTAAATGTTCTCTCAGAAGGCACTTGGTGTGAAAAGCTTAAGAACCGCTGGCCTAAATATTTCATATAAATTATGCTAGTGTTAATTCTTTACTTACTAAATATGGATATACAGAAGTGGACAATTCTAAATAAATAAATCAAAAGCTATTAAAAAAGCAAATGTTGGCGCTCGCCAATGGTGCAGTGTTTAAGGGCATGTGTCGTTGCTACATCACAGTGAAATGGGTTTGAATCCAAAATCCAAGTCCATGTGAAACTACTGTATTTTTAATTTTACAGTCCATTCACTTGTTTAAGGAAATATAACCTCTACTAAGACATTCAAAGGCACATTTTACAATATATTTCCAAAGTTAATTTTAGTTTTGTCACCAGGATAATAAGCCTGACTACCTTAACTGTTTTACCAATAGCCTGTTTACGTAACTGGTGTCTTTGTCTCGCTTGTTATCTCAAACCTCATGTACTGTTACAGTAAAGGTGGGATGTCTCACTGAAGTCATAGAAATATTTGATTTGTAAAGCACCTTGGCTCTGGTCCTCCTCCACCTCCTCCTCCTCCTCCTCCTCCTCCTCCTCCTCAAGCTTCTGTGTGAGTTCATCTATCATCATTATCTCCTTCAGACGTCTTTTCATTATTGTCATTTGTTCAGTTCACTGTGCTTTATTGGCCGTGCTAAGAGGTGCTGGCTCGTGCCGTCAGCCGCTCCTTCTGCAATCTCTCTCTCTGTTTCCGTTTTAATTGCTCTCACCGAACTCATCCGCAGAGAAGTGCTTGGTCCAGAATGACTTCCCATTGGTCAGGTTCATCTCGTACTCCAGCTGCAGCCCGTCACCCTGACAAGAGAAGAGAAACGGGACATGACTTGCTTATTAACCTTATACGTTGCAAATTTAACATTAACCTCTGATAACATACGCTCCCCACTATGGACACATAATGAGAAAAAACAGTCATGAAATGTCCAAAATGTAAACAGCCATATTAATATAGAAATAAAGTCAAATCCATTTAAGTTAGCGAGTAATCATTTTTGTGGAGAGTTACTGGATTTAAAGGTCAGTATGCAATCTGCACAAACCCCAGAATTTCATTAGAACAACTCAGCAATGATGAGTTATTGGCTTTTGGAAACAATACCGTCACGCTCATAATTATTATGCAGACATTTATTATGGGAGAAAGGGAATATGTCCCTTAGCAACACACATTTCTGATGTAATAGTTTGGCCCAGAGGGGCAAACATACAACACCAAAGTTTTATGACAATAAAAATGCTCAAATGAAATATTGTTTTGTGTGACCATTGTGGCAAAATTTTACTAAAACAAAAGTTGGTAAAATATGTAATGGGACGGAAGAGATATGCCTCTCTTTTACATATGTGTCAGAATATCATAAAAGTGAAATATTACAAAGCGCTGTTAATCTTGTCTAAGTTCAATTACGTGCCCGTCTCTGCAGCATAAAGCATCCTCTCTGTCAACAGCTCACAGTGAGTGTCATGTGGCTCCTCTGCATCAGTATTCACCCCAGCGTGCTGCGCTGTGGAACGGCCACACTTTTTTTGCATGCTACGGGGGTTTAAACGCACAAATTGTTTCCTAGCAGCTCCAAACACAACCCAGATCTACGAGGCCTTTTTCTTCCTCAAAAGAAGAGCAGAGAGAAAAACAGTGCCATCTCTACAGGGAGGTGTGCCGTGTTAGCATAGCGCCAGCTGTAATTGTGTCATATAGTGAACTGGTTTCCCAGCAGCGCCTCGGGATCCCTCAGGTGGAGCATCTGAGGAGAAAATAAAATAATCCCAGACCGCTCAGCCGTAGTGCGCTGCCAATACGAGGATGACCCACATTATCACAAAGGCCGGGTAGATGGATAGATGGGTTGTCATAGCAACACTTTTGAGTCAATGCAAAGTATTCGTCCAGTCAATTATTTATGACAGACAGATTCTTTTACACTTTTATATGACTGCATAATACATTTTGTTTGAATAGAAAACAATAACTCAAGAAGGGATTACATCAGTATGTTCACATGCATGGAGTGCGCTGTTTTGTCTCATTCAGGCTGATTAAACCCTTTCTGTTACGGGTCGGAAAGCCAAAGAGTTGCAAACGGGGGACTAAGACACGTACAAGGGGGTCCAGTAAATTAGTATTACAGCCAAAACTTTGTACTTATAATTGCAAATAAAAGCTCCTACAAGTAATCACATTTTGGCATGCAGATAAAAAAAAAAAATTGTCAGTACACCTCAAGTGAGTAAAATCAGATATCTGAGCTCACTGTATACATGCAGTAGGGCAGCAGGTTTTAGAAAAAATTGAATTTTTGTGACAAGAATGTGAGAATGTGATTAGTTTTGCAATATATGTTTAAAAAGTAAGATTCTGGTCAAAGTCAACATTGTAAACAACAATCCCATGCATTTCAGAACATGTTTGTAGAGCAATAAACTACAGGTACAACCGTTTTTAAAAAATATATATATAAATCACAGGATATTTTATTCTTTGCATAGGACTTTCTATTATCTAAAGAATTGCATCCTTCGCGATTTGATAATTGCGCCAACTAAAATTGCAAGTTTGTTTTGCGCTGTACCGTGCAGCCCAAACATGCCGTAGTTTTCCGCATACAATCAGTATTAAATTGTACTAAAAACGAAACCGACAAGGGAACTGGGAGAGAAATGTTTTTGATTAGAATCTAAATTAATTTGGCTTGAATTCAGAACTACGCATCTGGGCCTCAAAACTCCTGCCATGTACACAATAAACTGATACCTTTGGAGCATACATTTGGCAGCAGGAAAGAAGGCCATTTCGGGAAAAATGGATGACACAAACTGCAAACAATCAAAAACTGGACCAAAATTGTAGCTGACATAAAAAATGGCTCAGACTGAATTTGAAAATTTTGCTTTTTACCAGACTTTTGCCTAATAATCTGGTTTGGAACAGGTTGAAGGAAATTACAATGAACTGGGTCAATTTGAAAGTATTTGATGTGATTGTGAGAGTAACATTGTTTGTTGTAGGGAAAAGGCTATTCAGAACTGTATGTAACTTATACATTTACTATAGTTATTATTTCTTAACTTATTCAGCCCTTGCAAATTTGTTGTTTTATGTTTTTAATAAAAGACCTTTAACATCTTTCCAGTCAATCTTCCATATTACGTATTCAGTTCTGTTTTTAAAGTTTGATACACAAATCCATGCAACAAAACGCATCACACTCATGCACTAAGCCACCAGATCATGTAAATGTCTGCCTGTTCCTCTGACAAACGGGCGTACAGTGTGGCACGGTGGTGTAGGTGAGTGCATCCGCCGAGATAGAGAATCGAGATCACTGGTGGGGGGCCGCGGCGCTCTGACAATCACACCAAAGCCAGCTCATTTCACACACGCCTGTTCAAAGTCAATGGGGTTTGTGCCTGTTGCCGTGAAACGAGGGGAAAGCGCAGCATGGAGAGAGAGAAAGAGAGAGAGAGAGAAAATACTTTGATTTCATTTGGCAGCCAGAGACTTCATCTTACACCCTCCATCAAAAAAGGTTGCGGAGCATGGAGCGTGCAACTGCCACAAAATCAATACGGGCACAAAAGGCAAAGAGACGGAGTTAAGGAAAGCGATAGGCCTGAAGTTTTAAAAACAGGTGAGTGTATGAAGAAAGAGGAGATAGCAGCACAGGAGTAGGGGTGCTGGTCAGTGGTGTACAGTATAAACGTCCAATAACGGCGATGCTCTGCGAAGATACGTAAAACGGTGAAGGCAACATCTCGCACCACGCCTGAAAACTGCACTCAAACCTTTAAGATTCAGCCTCAATACTCTGTCGCCTCTGAGTTCTGTTTAAGTTTTAGTTGCCTGGATTCCTTTGAAAACATTGCAGAACGTTAATCCCATAGTGAGGATTTGCAAACTATAGATAAATAGTGCATGTTTAAGCTTTTTGGTAAATAGAAACACAGTTCAACATGGTGGAGAGGTAAGCATGGTTCTGGGTTAAAATCACACATTGTGGTTGCTCTGGAGACTTAGGGATGTCACAATATCAAATGTTAGTGTCACAATTATTGGGAGAAGCAACATCACCATGTCACATTAATTTAAAGCTGTTCACATACTAGAAATTATTTATTTATTTATTAACCTTTATTTAATCAGGTAAGAACCCATTGAGATCAAAACAGTATTTTACTGTTTTTTGGTCATGTCAGCCATCGTGAATAATCGTAACACCAAAATGTGATATTGTGACATCCTTATTTACAACTAAGTTTGCAAGGCTGCAATATATCAAAATTGAATCGAAATCGTCTTATAATGTATAAATCCTGCAAACCCTGTTGAGTAGACTTCTACAAACATAGTTTTTCTGCTAATCATTACATTTTCTCTCAAACATCAATGCCCCTGGAGGTGGCATGTAAAATGTGAACTGAATCCTACTATTAAGACCCAAATCCCAAATCTAATCACAATTTCAATGTGATTTCAATCGCAATAAAATACACCCAGTTACAAGGCCAAGCTCTAGAGATTAGACAAAAAACATAAGGCTAGCAGTTCTGAAGCTTAAAACTTGATAATAGCTTCTGCGCAGTAACATAAATGTTTGTGTTTGTATTAACATGCAAATTTGATGAATTTTAATCCACAGTAAAAATGATTGAATTTGTATTTGACCATCTTGAACAGGCTGATCGTTTTTTTTCTCTAATTTACACGTGTACAATTGTTGTAGAAAGCAGTTAGTGGGGATTCATAATCATTCAATTAAAATCTGAACATTGATATTACTGTTTTCAATTATTTGGCACGTTTCTCAAATGTTATTCCATCTTCCTCTAAATCTCCTCTCCGCCGTACTGCTCTTTGGCTGCAGAGTTCCGATCCATTTATCCACACAAGCATTAGTGAGGTGGCAGCACTGATGTCGTGTGATAAATCCCAGCTTTCTCAGTGTGGCCACATTTTTTTCTGCCCCTGTTTGATGGTGGAGGGGTTGGGTCCCTCTCAGGCCTGTCCACTTCCCCCCGAACAAACAGAATAAAGCTTTTCACCTCAGAGCTCAGGACAATAGGCAGCTTTCCCTCAAGAAGTGAGGACATTTGACTTTTAAATTTATCCCAGAGAAGGAGTGTTTACATTTTCTTCGTCTTAAGTGCCAGAGCAGAGGCCATAAAACAGATCTATACAGTCCCACGTGCAAATAGTTCAGACATTTTTATGAAATATTTTACAGATAAGTGCGCTGCTAATAAGGCTAATGCAAACACATATCTCTTGGTGCAGGTTGTTTGGGAATGGAGTAGCTAAATGTCACTGTAGTTCGGCTGGTCGTTGCACTGACTCTTTCAACCTCAGAGAGACGCAGGCAGACAAAAAACAAGCATTAAAAAAGATTTCTTGCAAGATTAGGTTATTTGGCGCTCAGACCCCTGCAGAAGACATGAGCTGCCGGGTGAGAGGGGTTTAAATGAGGCGTGCTGAGCGTAGATTGACTGTGAGGAGGTGTGCAACAAACTGAGGACGTGACCTGCCGCTCCACCGGTGAGGGGGCAAGGCGATAATTGAGTGATGAAGCCTCAGGTAGTCTTCCAAGCTTGATTTTTGCGTAGGCTCCATTTAATTGATTTATGTTTTGAGTTAAAACGTTCATCCATCCCCATAAAGCTACTGATATGTTGAGCTTAGAGGTAGGAGATAATATCGCAATTGTTGTTTTGGACTGTGTTGGAAGAACAGCTCAATTTAAAGTAGTAAAAGTACAGATACAGGTGGTAAAAATAGCACACAAAAATGTGTGATAATACAGATACCTGCTCTCAAATCGACCTAAAAAGCATCCCCTGTAATAATGACTTAAGTAAAGAACAGATACCTAAACATTTGAATATTGATCATTGTATTAAAATGTACTGCAAAACGCTCTCCATACTACTGCACATTAAACCAAGATTTGATATTACTAAATTGAACATTAGAAGAAATTTGGTTAAAAAAAAAAATCACAAAACACAGAAAAACACTACTAAAACAAACATGCATTTTTATAACCCAGCCATGCACAGTTAGTAGCCTAAGTTTAATGATTAGACTGCAGTAAAAACAAACTAACAGGCCTTATGGTGGAACTCTCTGAAGACACGTGAATGTTGGAGTTAACATGTGTTGAATGAAAATGATGCATCCTCTGCTCATGTACATGTTAATACTTGTATGATTCAGAAGGGACGTGTAATGTGATGGCCAATTTCATCCATACACAGATTACTCTTGCTAGAGGTTGGTGTTATTGTGAATTTGTGTGGTGAATTACATTTCTGTTCCTAACTGGTTTTTGAATTTGTTTGTGTTCCTTTGGGATTACTCCAGTTTACAAGAAGGAAAGAAGAAGCTAGGATTTATGGAGTGTCTCCATAAATTGGCCCTGCATTTAACTGGTGCTGCAAAAATAACAAATTATATATAGCTTTGATATCGTTGTTATTGGCATACATAAATATAAGAGTTTCAACAATTAATGGACTGATTAATTAATTACTGATAGTCTATTACACTAAACATGCACCAGAGGTGAAATCCTCCAGTAAAAGTAGTCCTGACCAAGCCATGCTCAAAATCTGGAGATGCGTCAAGGAGATGCCCCAGTGGCACTGGTTGAAGGATGGGTCAAATGCAGAGGACAAATTTACCTATGGGGACAATAAAGGCTAATCTAATCCAATCTAATCTAATCTAGTACTAAAACAGTTGTTGCAGTCCAATTTTTTATCTCTATAAAAATGTTTTGTCATGTTTTAGTTGCATTCACAATACAAATTGAAGCAGACTCGGTTCAATTGGGGACCAAAGTTGCAACATTGCCTCTTTCTCTGAGGTGGTCCGGTTCATGTTCACAATACACTTTTATCAATCGAACTAAATGTCCAGAAAGACGTATCTCCCCTTCGCCTGTAGAGGCGCTGTGTACAATATCAGCCAAAAGAATGACAGGGAAACGTAAGGAAGAGACCCGAGCTCTGCGAGATCCGCATCACATAAATAAACATAGAGCAGGACTTTAGTGCTGTTTGGATTATGCTTTGATTTTTACGGATTTACCCCACAACATACATCACATGAGCACAACCTTCCCCATGTGTGCACAACCTGCCCCACATGTGCGGCTCAATGTGTCGGAGCTCAGACATGTGATGAGGAGGCGAGTACGAGGCGGGCTGAATGCCCTGGATCGCTCAGAATGCTCAGGGTAAAGAAAATGTGATGTTTTATAAACGCAGGGTCTGGAAGGCATGACATCATCGCATTTACCTATGCAGCTTCATACTGCCTGAATATAGGCCAATTTTCCCATGTTAAAGACAGCTTAAGCGTTATATTTTGTGTTTGGTTCAATCTAGCTTTAAAACATTATTCTAACATTGTTTATTATATTTTGGAAACTGTGATATATTTTCCCGGGATCATCAGTCGTTATAATTAAATCAGACTTTGACCTGCTCCTGTTACTTTCATTGGTACAGTGGTGGCATCAGCCCTCCTGTATGGTGTGGTCTGCTGGAGCAGCAGCATCACAATCACAGAGAGGAACAGAAGGGTCCTGGATAAACTCACATCTAAGCCGGACCATGAGTCTCACCCCCTGCAGGACACTCTGTCCGCTCTGGAGAGCAGCTTCAGTGACAGACTGATCCACCCTCGCTGTGTGAAGGAGAGGTTTCGCAGCTCTTTCCTTCCTGCTGCTGTCAGACTTTACAACAAACACTGTTAGTCTTGAACGTGTCAGTCAGCTTTCATAATCCTGTGCAATACTGTTATACTCCTGCAATACTGTGACATAATGTCAATCGTCCCTGTGCAATATTTTTCTGTCCATATGACAGCTGTAAATAAGAGTGTTATTATTACCATTAAGATTATAAGAGTTTTCTTTATTTTTTTTTAAGTTACCGGTATCTTTTTTTTTCATATACTGTGCCTAATCTGTTTCTCTACCCTTTGTTGCAACACTAGAATTTCCACATTGTAGGACAAATAAAGGTGATCTTATTTTAACTTTCCCATTTTTCTGCGTGTCATTTGTCCCGTTGTCCATCTCACACAGGAGTTTATTTTGATCCTGAGCCTCACAAGTGTTTCAGCCTGGCTCAATTCATGGTCACTTCCTGGTTTTGTTCCGCTATCTGGTTTGTTTGCGTTCACAATTCAGACGAATTGCACCAGAGTTCCATTCAATCGGACTGAGACCAACCTTTCCAACTGGACCAGGTTCGCTTCTTTGGTCCAGATCAAAGTTTGACTGTGCGTAAACAATTACCCAAACAAACCGAACCAGCCAAGCAAATGAATCCTGATTTGAATTGAAAGTGTACTGTGAATGCACCTGTCTAATAGTTACAAAGCTTTTGTGGATGGAGGATATAAAAGCAGAGTTCACAATTTGTATTGTATTCATAGACTGTATAAATGTGTGGACAATGCTAGCTTGCACTGTGCTCTGTGTTCCAAGTGAGTCTGGCTCCCATTCACTTTCTATTGAATCATCTTTCTCTGCAAGTGCTGCAGTCAGACTCGTCATTCTGGACTTAAAATGTACTTAACTACTCTAGTCTCCATGATCCTGGTGTTTTAAGTTGCTATTGTCTTTGTAAATCAAGATATGAACTGTAAATAACTGACCAATCCGGTGCTTTCTTTCTCTGATGTTCGCTCCAACTCGTATTAGCAACAGGGTTGATTGGCAGTTTGCACGGCTCGTTGCTAAATGCCCGCCTCATGTTAATATATAGGTAAAACCTCATAGGTAAAATATATATTTTGGAGTTATATAAAAGTCTGATCATCATTTTGTAATCCATCTGGAATGAACAGGAAATGTATTGGTTGAGCCTCATGTTAACCAGCGGCACGGACGGAAACGGGTATGTACCTTCAACAACCTCCTGATTGGCTCTGTGGTTGCTATGAAACGAGCACTCTGATTTCAAAATATGGAACTCCGCTCCAAATTAGCAGCTATAACTGCTGGCTGTGATTGGCTTCAATTGGCTGGAACAGTAAAGCGACCCTTTGTCCACTAATTTATACAGTCTATTATGTTACTAGGCGCTATTTTAAAGTTGACCAAACAGAAGGATTTTCTTAGTTTTTTCTCCAGCAGTACTTTTCCCCCATAAATATAAGATCAATGTTTGTCTTATTTTTTTTGTAACTTCCCTTCTCAAAATCTATCAAACTCATTATTTGTCAGTAAACTGCATTATCCTTGCTGCTGATTTCCCAATTTGCCTACGATAAGAAACAAATATCTCTAATTCAGCGTCATCCCAAACTAATCCAAAACAACTGCCTTCTGCGGTGTTAAAATAAACCGACTATTTTCTTCAGCTCCAAGTGAAATTGCACATTAATGCAATCAGCCTAGCATTAAATTTGTATGCACGTTTCTATCTGGGGACTGAGAGTGGAAGGGTTTATGAGCTGGGGGAGATAGATTGATACTTAAAAAGAGATAGTAGTGAGAATAAAGAACTACGGAGATTTCAAAGTGCTTGAGATAACTGGATATGAACGAAAGGAAAGTCTGAACAAAGATGGAAAAAACATAATTAGAGAGTGTTTTGTCACAGCTTGGTAACAGCCAGAGTTGGAGTGTGTACCCATTGTGGAGTGATAGGAACTGGAAGCATGAGAGTTTTGGATAAAATGGGGCGATTTGGCTGACGGGCATGGCGTGTGTGTGTGTGTGCGTAGCGGGGAATGAAGAGCTTTTCTATCGGAGTCCAACAACATTAGGCGGCATGTCTGTCAGTGTGCACCAAACTCCCCTCCACAGGAAGCATCCGTTCTAATCATATCCTCTTCAGTGAGATGACAGCACCAAAACAGAGCGCCGAGATGCAAGAGGAGCGAGGCCGTGTGGCGAGGAAGGCAATGTTCTGGATTAGAAGTGCGTGGTGGGAAGTTAGATAGTCATTAGCAACTTCTGGGGGAAGTAAAAAATATATATTTTGGAGTTATATAAAAGTCTGATCATCATTTTGTAATCCATCTGGAATGAACAGGAAATGTCTTGGTTGAGGTGTGCAATCTATAGAAATGTGATAATAGAAATGATAATATTATGACTCTTGAATATATTATATATATATAAATAAAGGCATAAGGTGATATTTCTGCACTTTTGTGATTCATTGTACAGACACTTGTATTTGTAAATTTAACTATTTTTCATCAAGATATTACAAAAAAATTTAGATATTTTTTGTCAATCTTGCCACCAATCTTGCTAAAAAATATGTATTATTGTAGACAACAAACTAGATATTATAGTACATACATTCAAAACTACAATTACCACATTTACAATCATTTATTGACCTTTATTTAACCAGGAAAGTCCCACTGAGATGTATCTCTTTTCTAGGGGAGTACTGGCCCCAGAGGGGAGGAGCCTATTGTACATGTCTGTAGTGGTAGAGGAAACCGGAGCACCAAGAGGAAACATAAGAAGACACGTAGGTAAAAGCACATGAGTGGACAATAATAAAGGTCCACTGCGTCACCATACTGCCCAAATAAATTGTCCACTCATGTGCTTTTACCAATTCATATAATAGAATAGTGTTGTCACAATACAAAGGAATAGGCTCCACTTGATACAAATTTTGATATTTTTTAAATAAACTTATTTTAACACAAAATAATAGAACTTTCTATTTCTCTTATACTAGTTCTGAGTTCCATTTTATCTTCTTAATGTGACTTTTTTAATCAACACTTGCTCAAATGAGTATCTAGTTTCCATACATACTAGTTTTAGTATTTAGTATCAGATTTTTGATACTTTTGACAACCCTACAATCTGAGTAAAAATGATGTTGACCATGACTGAAAAGTAGGTGAAACTCTTAATACAGTTGTCTTGGCAGTGCAAATAATGAAACGGTAACAACTAAAATTATAATTGCAAAAAATATATATATATTGTTTACAACCCAAATTATAATATGTTCAGCACTTTAACATATAACATGGATGAAGCAACAGTAGTATTTTTATTTAGTTGGTTTGTGGTTAGTATTTATTTAGTGAAGATCGTCTGCTTGGTACGGTTTATGCACATTCAAATTCAACCATCAATAAAACACTATACGGAATACCAACGAACACCACTGATTTTTTTATTTTTTTTTTTAAATTCATGTTCGATTTCTGCTGTATGTAAGCTCTGTACATTATGCTCTGCATTCTTTCTTATCACCTCTCTAGTACATACTGTAAAGAGATGCCGAGCACACCGTGACATCTCACACGACTCGGACCATGACACTGTAACAGAAGCTGAACTGCTGGATCTCACCTGCCGTTCCTTCAAAACCTCACTGCATAAACACTGTGTCCTTGAGTGCGGAGAAGGAGAGAATTACACAAGTTCATGGCTTCTCCTCCAGATGCCTCGGTCTAAAAGGCATCGTCATATAGAACCCAAAGCAACGGCTCTGCCTCTTTACAGCGTCGGACTAAAACAACCTAAAAGGATGCTGTGAAGTCCCTTAAGTGTAAGTAATCAATAGGCTACAGTGCACTTTGGAGTCGAAGGGCGTGTTTAACACAGTTTTACAAAGGTTCTCAAAGGAGTAACGATAAAGGATTGGATTACAAAATAAACCTTGAAAGTAAAATAAGTACGTAAAATCATTAATTGTTAATTTGTTACGCAAGTTATTTTAAACGGTGAAAGCGACTGACACTGTATGTGTTCGTGTGTGAACTGCTTTGGGATCAATAAAGTTTTCTGAATCTGAAGTGATGGGCAATATCAGTAATACTATGGCAAGTGCTTAGTTTGAAACTCCTCTACTATGAAGATTTGTATCCCTTTGCTCCAGCCCATCTTAAACTGATCTATGTGCAGAAAAACTAAAATATAAATCATGCATGTTATAAAAATATTTAATATTTTATCAGAATCAATACTTTTCGATACACAGTGATATTTGGTATTGACCCACCCATCACTTTTAGGCATAGATAACGTAGAATCGATACGCAACGGTGTCAATCTAATGACAAACAGACCAAGTGCAGTTCAGCCCAAGATGAAGAAGGGTTCCACGACGCTGCACTGTGACAGTTTACCCAAGCAGCATTTAAGGATGGGTCTTTTTTTCTTATATCTTATTTTGTGTAGACATGCGATTGCGATCTCAATAATACAAACATACAAATATAATCAGTCATCATAGTCAATTTATGAATAATAATACAACTTGATATGTTGTTATGACTATACAATTACTTTCAAATTCAAAGGACTTTAATGTTGTGACTTTCAAATGGGAATGGGCTGTGCATTTGTGATGGAGGTTATGGGAGAACAGCTGTTGCACATTTATGGTTTAATTGTAAACTCAATATGCAGCACATGCAAACACAGCGTGCACTGCTGTCTAATGGTGCTCCATATGCTAGCCATTCACCTTAGGGATGTGCCATCGAAAAATATATAATATGATTTCATACATTTTAAAAACAGCGTATAAAAGGAAACAAGAATTTGGCTACATATTTTACGGTTTCGACATTTTTCAAGTAATCAACTCAACTCGATTCTCAACACGTATTACTCAAAATGCATATTACACTCATATAGTGCCGTGTAGTTAAACACACAAACTTTTACTATGTCCAAAATTGTCATTACTTACAGCCTGTTCTGTTTAAAGAGCAGCTTTTTACAATGACTTTATATGGGGGAAAGTTTAACATTTATTAACTCCCATTGCCGCTTTGTTAGAACAATTGCAGAACTTTAAAGGCCACACTGCATTATTCACACCATTTATCACTGATCAAAACCATTACACATTATTAAAATATTCACTCAAGCGTACACCAAAACTCACCTTAATACACCCCGTCTACATGTGGTATTTAGATCACCATACATCACTCGGATGTTTCCCTTACTCTTTTACAAAATACTAAAAGGTATATATAAAAAGGTAAATACAGTTAATATAAAAAGTATGGAGAGCCAGCACAAAAACAAGCCTTAAAACATTCCTTGTGGTGCCGAGTGGTCTGTGCCTCTGCTTTCCCCATTTCAATATCTGATGCCATTGCTGAATCCAAAACATGTTTCAAAGACATTAATCATTGCGTGTTAAAGTAGAAAATACACTTGGGGCAGCAAAACGGGCAATTTCATTACATTTCAGCAAGCGCACCAGTTCACAATAAAACCGATTATCAATACAAATCTATACAACAATGCAGATTATAATGCAGCTGTTGAATGGAAACACAACAGTTTCAAAAGTCGGTGTAATCCCTCATTCGTCCAGGAGTGTTCCATTGTAGAAAAAGATTCTGTTGTAGTCTGCTGGACAGAGTTTTTTTTTTTTAAAACAAAACATCGACTCTCATCCCAGAGTCATTCTCAATCTGCCAATCTAGTCTGAGAACTCGGATATTTATCTTACTCTGAGCTGTGTAAACCATGGCCACCGGGCAGAGCCTCCTGATTATAACCGGTACTGTTTATTTATGTGTTGGCACTGTCCCCCCGTGGACCCACCACCTGCAGGAGGATCCGTAGGGGGCCGGTGTAGAGAGATCTGGGCGGCAGACGACGGCAGGGGCCTTGACGACCAGATCTTCGGACACAGAAACTGACTCTGGGGACATGGAACGTCACATCCCTGGAGGGGAAAGAGCCTGAGCTTGTGCTGGAGGTTGAGCGGTACCGACTAGATATAGTCGGCCTCACCTCCACGCACAGTTCAGGCGCTGGAACCCATCTCCTCGAAAGGGGCTGAACGCTCCATTTCTCTGGTGTTGCCCGCAGGGAGAAGCGGCCGGGCTGGTGTGGGTTTGCTTATTGCCCAACAGCTCAGCCGCAACGTGTTGGAAGTTCAAAGTGAACGAGAGGGTTGCGCCTTCGGGTTGGGGACAGGTCTCTCACTGTTGTGTTGGCCTATGGGCCGAACAGCAATGCAGAGTACCTGACCTTCTTGGAGTCCTTGGGAGGGGTACTGGACAGTGCACTGACCAGGGACTCTGTTGTTCTACTGGGGGACTTCAACGCCCACATGGGCAATGAGAGTGATACCTGGAGAGGGGTGATCGGGAAGAAAAGCCTCCTCGATCTGAACCCGAGCGGTGTTCAGTTATTGGACTTCTGTGCTAGCCACGGATTGTCCATAACGAACACCATGTTCAAGCACAAGGTCCATCAGTGCACATGGCACTAGGACACCCTAGGCCGGAGATCAATGATCGCATCCATCCGACTTCGGAGAGTACATCCCTTTTAGTTCGGAATTTGACCGATAGCCTTAGTCGTCTAAAGTGACCACCCAGGGATGAGCCCCGGGCGCAGAGCAGCAGTGTAAGACGCTCCTCTGTCGCTGAGCAGCTCTTCGCCTGCTCTGTCACAAATTAAGTGTTCAGACTCAAGGCAGATAGAGACTGTGTGTGTCCCTCGAGCAAATAATGTCAAAAAGTCAAACCTCAGAAAAGCTAATTCAGGTGTCAGACCAAATAACTTAATAAAAATAACACTCACAAATTATACCAATAAACAAATAAATAAGTTTGTAAAATGTTGACTGTTAAACATTAGGTCAATTTCCTCTAAATCGCTTTTAGTTAATTAATTAATTAATGATTGTAACATAGATCTTCTAGCTCTAACTGAAACTTGGCTTCAACAAGATGATTATGTCAGACTAAATGAGTCCACCCCACCCACTCATGTTAACTTTCAGACTGCCAGGAGCACAGGCCGAGGTGGTGGTGTGGTAGTGATCTCACACTCAAGCCTACTCTTGAGTCCTAAAATTAACAATGCATTTAGCTCATTTGAAAGCCTCATGCTATCAATCACATGTCCAAATTGGAGAAACCAAAAAAGGAGTCCTGTTCGTGGTTCTCTACTGACCTCCTAGTCCCTATTCAGAGTTTTTAACAGAGTTCTCAGACTTTATATCACTTGGTGATATAATATATATACTTGGTGTTAGACTGGGCTAAAGTAGTGATAGTTGGATATTTCAATATCCACGTGAACGTGAACGATAACTCTCTCAGCAATTCTTTCAACGCCCTGTTAGATAGCATTGGTTTTGCGCAAAATGTAAATAAACCAACTCACAGTCACAAGTACACTCTAGATCTTGTTCTAACATATGGAATAGAGATTAGTGACCTCATTGTCTTCCCTCAAAACCCTATACTGTCAGATCATTTCCTAATTACCTTTCAGTTTGTTCTTAAAGATTATCCAACCTCACAAAATAAAGTCATAATGAAAAGGACAATATCGGAAAAATCTATCTCAAAGTTCAAAGAAACAATAGAGCCAATATTCAGCGACATGTCATGTGATCCTGCTGAGAACGGCCTTAGTCCCAGTGTAAGTGATCAATTTGTCGACTTGACCATGAACTCTCTGAAGTCCGCTCTTGATGTTGCAGCTCCGCTAAAGCAGAAGGTCATTAGGCCAAAACGTGCCTCCCCATGGAAACAATGAAGAATTGCGTTCACATAAACAAAGAGTTAGAAAATTAGAAAGACCATTTCGTCGCTCACATACGGACGAATCCCTAAAAGCATGGAAAACCTGCCTACTGTCCTATAAGCAGGCTCTGCGTAAGGCCCAAACCAGATACTATTCAAATTTAATAGAAGTCAACAAAAATAACACTAGATTTCTTTTCAGCACTGTAGCAAGGCTAACAAACTGTCACAGCGCAGTAGAGCCCTCAATCCCAGCTACTCTCAGCTCTAATGATTTTCTTCTATTTTTTAACAATAAAATAAAAAAAATCAGAGATAAATTAGATGAAACTACTCCCACTATTAGCCCTGAACCAGCCCAAGCTGTAAAACTAGTGTCCCATATAAATCCATCAGTAACACTAGAAAGGTTCACTGCTGTTGATCAAGCAGCGATAACTTCAGCCATTATGTCCTCTAAAACATCATCTTGTATTCTAGACCCGATTCCAAGCAGACTCCTCAAAGACATTCTCCCCTAATTATAGATGCTATTCTTAATATAATAAATACTTCACTAAAAAGTGGTTATGTTCCACAGTCCTTCAAACATGCAGTCATGAAACCGCTTCTGAAAAAGTCTAATCTTGATCCTGACCAGTTGATAAACTACAGACCTATTTCAAGTCTACCCTTTGTCTCTAAAATCCTTGAAAGAGTTGAAGTTAAACAGCTTTGTCGCCATCTACAGGACAATAACTTATTCAAAGTTTTCCAGTCAGGGTTCAGATCCCACCACAGCACTGAAACTGCACTAGTTAAAGTCACAAATGATTTGTTATTAGCTGCTGACGATGGACTGGTCTCAATCCTGGTTCTATTGGACCTCAGTGCAGCGTTCGACACCATCGACCACAACATTCTACTGCAGAGGTTAGAATCTGATGTAGGTGTCAGAGGGACAGCCCTCAGCTGGTTTAAATCCTACCGATCGGATAGGTATCACTTTGTTAATGTAAACCAGAGCTCCTCACCCGGTTCTAAAGTAACCTACGGTGTGCCACAGGGTTCAGTTCTCGGTCCAATTGTGTTTACTCTTTATATGCTGCCGTTAGGTAACATTATCAGAAAGCATAGCATTAACTTCCACTGCTATGCAGATGACTGTATTTATCAATGAAACCTGATCAGACCGATCAAGCAGACAGACTTGGTGCTTGTGTGAAGGATATAAAAACCTGGATGACACTTAATTATCTGCTTCTTAACCCTGAAAAAACGTATTTGTACTAGGCCCTAAAAATCTACGAAACGCTTTATCTGAGCAGATAGTCACATTGGACAACGTCAGTGTAGCCTCCAGCTCCACTGTAAGAAACCTTGGAGTCTTATTTGACCAAGAGCTCTCATTCAAAGCACACATAAATCAAGCCTGTAAAACAGCCTATTTCCATCTGCGTAATATAGCCAAAATCAGAAAAATCTTGCCTAAAAGCGATGCTGAAAAATGTGTCCATGCCTTTGTAACATCTAGATTAGACTACTGTAACTCCCTGCTTGCAGCGTGCCCTAAAAGCGCCATAAAAAGCTTTCAACTGGTTCAAAATGCAGCAGCAAGATTACTAACAGGCACTAAAAGAATAGAGCACCTTACGCCGGTGCTCGAGTCTCTTCACTGGCTACCTGTCGAGTTTAGAATCAAATTCAAAATCCTCCTCCTGACTTACAAAGCCATAAATGACCTGGCCCCATCCTACCTCAAAGAGGCTATAGTACCTTATCATCCAAACAGAGCACTTCGCTCTCAAAATGCTGGACTTCTGGTGGTCCCAAGAGTCTCTAAAAGCACAGTAGGGAGGTAGAGCGTTTAGCTACCAAGCTCCTGTGTTGTGGAATCATCTCCCTGTCCATGTTAAAGAGGCCGACACAGTCTCTTCATTTAAGAAAAGGCTTAAAACGTTCCTCTTTGAAATCGCTTATGGTCAGGTCAGTTAGGAACAGAAATAAAAACCTATAGTTCCCTGCTATGCTGCCCTAGGAGCAACTATACTGGGGGAAGTATGGCAGCTTGAGCACTATCCTCTGTTTCCTACTACTTCTCTATCAAACAATATTTAATATTTAATTTCACTGGCAATTTGTTCATCGCTTTTCCTTCTTTTTCTCCCACTTCCCCGACGGGAGTTGAGCAGGCACATCGAGGACCTGTGGATCCATATGCTCCTCATCTGCCTGGGGAAACGGTCTGCCTGGAGAAACCTCCCAAAGAGGTTTGGTAGTTTTTCCTGGCCGAGAAGGAGGGTCTAAGGACAGGGGAGCTTGGGACATCTGTCTAAGGACACAGGATGCTGGGACATTTCCAAGTCCCTATGACTATTATTTTGTTTTCCACTGTAGCCCCTCGAGGCAACTACTGTTGTGATTTTGGGCGTTACAAAAATAAATTGAATTGAATTGAATTGAATCGCATTTGTGTCATCTGACATCTGGCCACTTCCCCGACGGGAGTTGAGCAGGCACATCGAGGCGAAGAGAGGAGCAGAGCTGTCAACCGATCACCACCTAATAGTGAGTTGGATCCGCTGGCGGAAGAGGAAGCCGGACAGACTTGGTAGGCCCAATCGCATTGTGAGGCCTCTTTGGCTTGAGGTCTCTGAGGCAGTTCACAGTTATCTGCGGGCCAGGTACACCGCAGGTTGTGCTGTCGCAGATGCAAAAACACAGGGCTTCCAGGAGTTCGGGGAGGCCATGGAGGAGGATTATTGGTCGGGCCCAAAGAAATTCTGGCAAACCGTCTGGCGCCTCAGGAAGGGGAAGCAGTGTTGGTTTATGGTGCGGGTGGAGGCCTGCTGAGGTCGACTGGGGATGTCGTTGTACAGTGGAAGGAATACTTTGAGGACCTCCTTAATCCCACTGTTACGTCTTACAAAGAGGAAGCAGAGACTGAGGACTCGGAGGCTGACTCGTCCATCACCCAAGCTGAAGTCACTGAGGTTTGTTGGAAAACTCCTCGGTGGCAGGGCTCTGGCAGTGGATGAGGACAGTTGTAGGACAGTACTGGCTGACACGTGTCTGCAATATCGCATGGCATTCGGGACAGTACCTCTGGGCCCTCTGTTCAAGAAGGGGGACCGGAGAGTGTGTTCCAACTACAGAGGGATCACACTCCTCAGCCTCCAGGTAAGGTCTATTCCAGGGTACTGGAGAGGAGAATCCGACCGATAGTCGAACCTCGAATTCAGGTGGAGCAGAGTGGATTCGTCCTGGTCGTGGAACACTGGACCAGCTCTATACTCTTCATCGGGTGCTAGAGGGTTCATGGGAGTTTGCCCAACCAGTCCACATGTGTTTTGTGGATCTGGATAAGGTTTTTGATCATGTCCCTCGGGGTGTCCTTTGGGGGATGCTCCGGGAGTATGGGGTCCGGGGACTGGACCAAAGACAGCCCTTTGCTCAGGGCTGTCCGGTCCCTGTATGAGTGGAGTAGGACTGTGTTCGCATTGCCGGCAGTAAGTCCAGACCTGTTCCCAGTGAGTGTTGGACTCCGCCAGGGGGCTGCCCTTTGTCACTGGTTCTGTTCATTGTTTTTTATGGACAAGAATTTCTAGGCGTAGTCAGGGTGCGGAGGGTGTCCGGTTTTGGGGACCCACAGGATCTCATCTCTGCTGTTTGCAGATGATGTTGTCCTGATGGCTCCATCAAACCTGGACCTGCAACATGCACTGGGACGGTTTGCAGTCGAGTGTGAAGCAGCTGGGATGAGAATCAGCACCTCCAAATCCAAGGCCATGGTTGTCAATTGGAAAAAGGTGGTTTGCCCTGTCCAGGTGGGTGGGGAGTCCTTCTCCCAAGTGGAGGAGTTCAAGTATCTCGGGGTCTTGTTCACGAGTGAGGAAAGGATGGAGCGTGAGATTGACAGGCGGATCGGTGCAGCGTCTGCGGACTGTTGTGATGAAGAAGGAGCTGAATCGAAAGACTTTCGATTTACTGGTCAATCTACGTTCCTACCCTCACTTATGGTGTCATGAGCCCAAAGGACAAGATCGCGGCTACAAGCGGTCGAAATGAGTTTCCTCTGCAGGGTGCTCCCTTAGAGATTGAGTGAGGAGCTCAGTCACACGGGAGGAGCTCGGAGTAGAGCCGCTGCTCCTCCATGTCGAGAGGAGCCAGCTGAGGTGGCACGGGCATCTGTTCCGGATGCATCCTGAGCGCCTCCCTAGGGAGTTGATTCAGGCATGTCCAACCAGGAAGAGGCCCCAGGGAAGACACGCTGGAGGGAATATGTCTCTCAGCTGGCCTGGGAACGCCTCGGGATCCGCCCGGAGGAGTTGGAGGAAGTGTCTGGGGAGGGGGAAGTCTGGGAGTCCCTGCTTAGACTGCTGCCCCCGCGACCCGGTCCCTGAAACTAATCTCCTAACTCCTGTTACCCTAACAGTGTCCAGATGACTACAACTGAATCTTTTTATCCAACAGTCTCAAAAACCTATTAGATCGAAATACTTTGGACCTTGGATTCAGTCCTTGATGTCTGTTTGTGAAATTGTGCAAAAAAAGTCAAGATATTATTTTGTGCAAGATTTTAATTATTATTAATGTATTAATAGGAGTAAAATGCTTCCACAAGTGATGCAATTAACTAAAATAGATAGATTGATATAGACGTTATCAGCAATATCACCATGCCTTTTTTAGTGTAGCTATCTAGTATAAATACTGCAGGCAATTTAACACATGTAGAGTGGTTTTTGATGCCAAATCTAAAAGATAGAAAAATTCATAATTTGGAAAATGTTATGTACCTTACAAACATTATTTTGTCTGATAACAACTAAAATGGAACAAAAACTGTGCCGTTTTTGTATTAATATGCAGTGCTAGGTCACTATTCATCTTAATGTTTGTCTAACTGAATACATTATTAAATAAACAGTTCAAGAATGTGAGGATGCTGTTTTTTCTACATAGCTGTCAATTAAACAGCTGTCGAACAATATTATTTAATTTTCTATTTTCTCTGTCAAGTATTTCATTAAATTCTGTTGTCAGCCCAATCTGGTGGCTTTTAAAAGCTTAATTACAAATAAATGATAATAAATGAAAATAAGTGCCAGTTAGAGGTGCACTATGTAACTTTTCTGGTGGAGAACAGTGCACAAAACCTAAGAAAAAGAATTAATAATAATATTACTCTAATATAATATAGAGTATAAGTGTCAAGCAGCCCCAAATTACACATTTAACTTCAAAGCATTTTTCTATAGTCAACACTGAGAGCTTGTTACAGATGTAAACACAGAGAAATCCCCCAAACGACTGAACACATCTGTCTTTCATTACATCCCAGCACCACTCTCAGTCTCCTATTGTCCCACTACATGTCCATTTTCGTTGTGCTCTTGTCTCACTCACACACCAGCATGTTTTGTTAAGAATACCACACTACAGCCAGCGCCTTCGTGAGGTTCAGAGGTCCTTACTCACCCCACATTTGCTGAGCGCGATGTACCACCACCTCTCCCTCACCGAGCGGAAACTGCGTCCTCCCACGCAACTCAGCACCTCCTCGTTCCCATCTCCCTCCACCTGAAATACGCAACGGAATAAATTATCCAAAAATGGCTTTTACCTCAGAGCCACATTGAATTAACGCAGATGAGTGGGAGCTTGAGACGTCCACATAAAAACATATTTCACACCCAAAATAGATGGAAATGTGTGATCCAATACGCAACACGACAGCAGTGGCAAATCCCACTTCCTTAATGTGCCAAACAACAAGTCTCTTTTGAAGAGACAAAGAATTTAAAAATAAAAAGAAAGGTGTTTGCGATGATCAGATGAATTCCGGATATGCATCATCAGCGGAGAAATGAAAATGAAATGAAAACACATTACAGGCCATTAGCTCCGACTTGCGTTTTCTCTGTTTTACATATTTTGTTTGGCATAACAAAGATAACAGAAATGAGCAGTGTTGTGTTAATGTGGTAAACATAGAGGTCAGGGGTGTTGTGGAGAAGCGGTGGAGCACGGAGAAGGCTGGCAGAGTGTTAAGTGCAGTAGATGTTAAATAAAAAATCTAGTGCTCTCACCATGCAGCCCGACCACGTGTAGCGCGTAGTCAGGTTGATGACCTGGTTGTTCTCCGGACGCAGCACCGCTTCCTTCTGGTAGCAGTTCTGAAGGAGAGGGGAAATGTATCAGAAAAGCAGAGCATTTAACTTACAAGCAAAAAAAAGGTTTGAAAATGAAAGAAACCATGACTTTATGAAAGTCAAGGTTCTTTTGAGGCAGAAGTTTGACTTCTAGTGTTAAATTGAAATTATTAGAGGTCTGTATTTGTTTGTTTTTGATGTGTTTTAATAAGATTAGAAATAGAATAAAAACAGAAAACGATGTATTTATTTATTTTCAAATTGGCCAGCACAATATTCCAGTCAAAATACACTTCAATCATCTATTTCTGAACAGAAAACGTCATCTTTACAGTCGTTAAGCACACCTCAAGGATCTTTTTCAGAAAAACTCATCTCATAAAATGGCAAATCACATTTTCACTTCTTACCTATTGTACCTTTACGTTTGTGTTTTGTGCAATTCCACTTAGTGCAATTATGCAGTGAAAATAGTTTTTCATGGATCAATAAATCCTTTCTAAGTTTGGCTGTTTGCTGTCAATGTTTCTGAGAAAACTCAAAAAGTGAGTTTGTTAATCCTGTTCTTTTGCAAAGCGTGAAGAGTGAGGATGGTATGCGGATAAAGTGTCTTACATATGGCAATATTTATTGGAAGTGAGAATTGAACCGGTGACCCTGTGCTTGGTCGGAAAAGACTTAAAGTGCCAATGACAGGTTGGACTACTTATTTTTACTAAAACACAGTTAAGATAATCATGTTGTATATTTTGCAAAAAAAAAAAAAAAGTATCCCAGTTTGACCATTTTTAGGTTTATAATTGTTCCATTTTTAGGTTTATAATTGTTCTTCCTGATTGCAAATTATGACATCACACAAGGATATTTATTCCGTAACTGTTACCTGGCAACTATGTTGCACACTGGGCCAAAACTCCTCTAATGTGACCGACAGTGTTATTTGTCAAATAAAAAGATATGACATGTTGAATTCATGTTTAAAGACTAAATATGTGTTCCTTGCCTGTAAATTGTGCCAAACTTTGGATGTAATTCCTCATAATTCCTACATTTTAGAACTCAGCTCTGCTTTCGCATTCATCACATTTTCAACAGATTTTTAAACTTTTTTCTGAAAAACTGACACTTGATTGGTGATAATTTATTATCCCCTACAGAATATGCACTCGATCCCACTCCACCACTGTCTGTTATTGTGTGATTGTTGTGAGAATGGGTTTGCATTGACAGAGGTTGCTCTGCTCTTGCACAGATTAAAGAATTATCTTAGACGCCTAGAAGTAGACGCAGGTTTAATCGAATCGTGTCAGTCTTCTCTAAAGTATATAATACGTGTTATCATTTTGGTTGTTTGTGTATAGTTATTCCAGATGTTTACAGCCAGATAAATTGGGAGTTTGCTTTGTGCACAAGATGAATAACAACCGCAACATCATGTAGGTGAGGGAGTACTTTAGAGAGGTGAGAATACCACACAAAGCTAACTGTTTAGCTTTGTGTGGTATTACTACTTTTCTTGTTTACTATTGTGCTGGGCAGGTTTATAAATCTAGGCGGAAATGTACCTCCTTTTATTGTCCTCACTGTTAACATTATTATCCTAAACAGTTGAATTGAGTAGATCTAGTTCATCCTGAGACAATTGGAAAACAAATAATACTGTATCATAAGTCTTCAGTCGCTAATTAATAGAAAACCCGACAGGCCAAAAGGGTCCCAAAACCACACCTCAATGCCAAACACTGTGCACATATCAATTTCCTTCATTATCAACAAAGATGAGTTTATTCTCTTCACACTTTTATTTTGGATACTAATTAGAATATTTTTCATTAACACTTGTTGCCTCTGGCGGTGAGCTCCGCGCCGAAGCTGCTTGCATTGTAAGTAGTATCGGAGCAGTGTTATTTTGTGGAGTCCAAAAAGGCAAAGTCATGATTAATCCTGAGGTAATTAAAGTTGTGACTGCATTAGATGGTGATTTATTACAACTTTTCAGAGTGAAACTAAAAGTGATGATGTTGTCTCCGCTGGGATGGAGCTTTCCTTGTGTAGTCAATGAAAATTACTGAAATAAGACAAATGGAGTACTGGAGCTAGTTTAGGGCCACGTGTGAAAAATCCTATTACTTTTCAGTTCTAATGTGTCTGACAAATAAAATAAGATAGAACTTGAATTATGTAAAACTATGCATATTTGATTTGCAATGTAACTCGATAAGCACACATACTGAGGCTGCGGTAATCTAACTCTGCATATATATGTATAATATAACTTGAATAGTATCAAATGCATTTTTTATATTCTGGTGCAAGACGCCAAGGCCACTGAATAACAGATTTGTTATTGAACAATGTAATAAATACTAATAAAACGACTTTGTGTTGGCATTATTTATGCACCAAAAAGATAGAATAAAATCCCTAATGTCTAACACAGAAATCAACAAATTGTTCAGTGGGATCTTTAGATCTTTAATTTAATTTTATATATATATATATATATATATATATATATATATATATATATATATATATATATAATATTTTTTTATATATATATAATGTCTTCATTTTGGGCTGCTTGATGTTGTAATAAAATAATATAAAAACAGTATATGTAAATGCATACGGTATATAACATTTTAAAATATCAATTTGTCTCAAAACAATTTTTTTCTGTCCTTGTCATGTTTTTTGTTTATATTACAAAAAAAGTATTTAGTAACACAGTATGTATTTAGCAACACAATACTAAATACTGTACTTGCAATAAAAAGTATTTTTGTAATGTTTTGTGTGACACGATCTAATCAGAGTAATGGCTTCTGAATATTTAGAATGCTTTTGCATTGAGTTGCACATAATGTTATGGTTTAAAACACAATATAGGACTAAAAACAGCTATATCTTTGTTGCACAGTTTGTTCTGCATTTAGTTATCACTAGAAAAGCAAATTGTTCTGTGTTTTTTCTTTTTCTCATTAATGCGGTGCAGTTTGAAGCACACATTTTGCAACGAAGAACCACAATGTAGTCCTCTGATGTTATGAAAGTAATTGTATTCCGAACAGAGAGCTGATCTTGGACATCTAAAAAACAAAACTTTACAATGTTATCATACAGTCCTCGATAATAAAAAATCTGTGAGAAAGAGAGAGCGCTTTATCCACTCTCATCTATACATTAATCAGGCCATTATTAAATCCACGCTGCATGAAGAAAGTGGATATTACAAATGGACCGTTTGCTTTGTTAGCCCAGCGTAATACAGCTGTAAAGACAATGGAGTGTATATCATTCCCGCATATTATTATCCATCACATTCAAGTGCCGCTTCTGCGTAATGTCATTTCCAGTAAGCCGGCTGGGCCCAAGGCAGAATTTTGCACAAATATCGATTGTTCTGAGCTTGATCACTGTATGCGGAATCGATAAAACATTACTAGCTGCGTGTGAAAAGGAAAGCCTTTTTTCCCCTTTTTTTTTTTTTTAAATGAAAGATAGGGTGGTTCAGTGGTGGGTGGTAAATACAAGACACATCAATGTTCGGAATTTGTTAATGCTTGAGTGTGTTAAGTTTAATTACGTCTTGTCAGTGATGGAGAGAAGTGCAAAGTGGTTTCCTCACCTTTTCTGGCCTCTTGTACACAGCCGGCCATTGAGAGGTGTCGTCGAAATACAGCAGTATGTTTTGACAGCATCGGGACTGTGGGGAGGAGAAGGCGAGAGAGAGAAGATTAAGGGAGAGGCAGGGAGGCCGGGGATGTGCGTAGATCACAGAGGAGCGAGATGGCTTGATTTATGGCGTTTTAGGGGAAGAAATGGTTTCTAAAGTCTGCAGGCTACAAGCACCACAGTAGACAGCACTGGGACTAGAGTGACAGGAGCCGGGGAGGGAATAGGAGCAGAAGAAAATGAGAGTAAAGAAAAAACTACTTTCAGAATGTGACACAGAGAGAATGGCCACATGGCTGCAGATGAAAGTGTTCTGATTATTGTCGTAGGATAACAAGACATTTTGTTGAAAAGTCTTGTGCCTACTCCATAGTCTTTCATTCCCAACTCAAAAATGAAGGGTGACAAGACGTCCCTATTTACCCGGGACAGTCCCAGTCCCCATGTCCCAACAGATGTATCCAAAACCATTGATTTGTCCCAGTTTTATATGACATGTCCCAGTTGTCCCATTTTGATACCTGCCAACAGTAAAGAGGGGATATACAATGTTTTTTCTTTCGCCAAAATAGAGAATATCTGGCTTTAGAATAACCTGAATAGAAAAAAAGGCACTCCACTGACAGAAGCCTCTCAGGTTATATAGGGCTACTGACTCACAAGTGAGCCATTTGTTGTTGTTGTTTGTTTTTTGTAATTGTTTTCTGTGTTGTTTAATTTTGAATAGACCGAGTGCATAAAAATGTACTTAATTACCAACACTTTTTACAATTTTATTATTAGCCCCATCGCAACCCGGGTGTATCCTGGTTTTTATTTTGAAAATCTGGTCATCCTATCAAAAATGGATGTTAGAGTTTTGTTAAAGGTTTTCTTAATAACTATCATCTAAACTGTACATAAATTAAAAAGACAATCGACAATTCCAAGTTTATGGCGCTGTGAGATAACATCCTAAACATTAACAAGAAATTACTTCCGGTTTATCGTCCCAGTGCCTTTATGCCGTGTTTGAAATGTGTTGAGTTTGGGTAGCGTCAGATGCATTGTGCACTGGAAATATAATATTTTAAATATGATATTTTACTCACGTCAAGACTAAAAATTTTATATTTTCAGTCTTGACGTGAGTGCTGTGCGTCGATACACAGGAAACAGCTGATGCTAACAAGCGCTAGCTTTGTTTTTCTAAGTCTGTCGGTTCAACAAATACAGTTATCATCACTGGTGGTGGTTTGTCACAAGATCGAGTAAGTGGTCTGCTCCAGAGTAAGTGGTCTGCTCCAAAGTGGGGGGGTCTGTCACCTGCTCGTTTCCATGGAAATGTTATTGCTTTGCCTGGAATTTTAAATAGGATGGCATTAAATGTATCTTTCATTTGTTTAATTACAAGTGTTTTTGTTGTTACTGGGTGGGCATCACTGGCACTGCTCTAAACTGGTTAAAGTCCTATCTGGAAGACAGGAAGTACTTTGCTGAAATTGGTAACTGTGTCTCAGACCAGATGCCCCTGAACTGTGGGGTGCCCCAAGGGTCAATCCTGGGACCCCTTCTGTTCAACCTCTACATGCTGCCGTTAGGTCAGTTGATACGCAGGTACGCATTGCGAGAAATGTGTCCTATCACAATTATGGCAGACGACACTCAGATCTATGTTTCACTGACGGCAGGTGAATATGGACCAGTGGATTTCACTCTGTCACTGCATCCAACAGATCAGTTGTGTGGATGCAGAAACAACTTTCTCCAGCTGAACTCAGACAAGACTGAAATCATTGTCTTTGGCCCGCAGAAACAAAGAGAAAGTGTTAACAGTCACCTCCAGAGTCTCGCTCTAAAACCTACAAATCAAGTTAGAAATCTGGGGGTAATAATGGAACTCAGATTTGAATTTTTAACAGCCGCGTCAGATCAATCACATCAGCAGCTTTTTACCATCTAAAAAACATAGCCTAAAAATCAAAAAAGTATAGGTGTCTAAACCAGACCTGGACAGACTTATCCATGCGTTTGTCTCTAGTAGATTAGTACTACTGTAACGGCACTGCTCACTGGCCTCTCCAAACGAGCTGTAAAACAGCTGCCAGTACATCCAGAACGCTAGAACGCTGCTCGGGTCCTGACTAGAACCAGGAAGTACGATCACTATTAGATCCTGTGTGTTCAGGCTCTCTGCCACTTGGCTCCCTGTGGCTCAGAGAAATAGACTTCCAAAGCAGCTCTGCTTGTATACAAAGTCTCTCCATGTGGCCCTAGCCACCAAAGTACCATCTCGGACATGTTAGTTGCCATATGAACCATCTCGGACTCTGAGGACCTCAGGGACCGGCCTCCTGCTGGTGCCCAGAGTCAGGACTAAACATGGGGAATCTGCGTTTCAGTTTTATGCAGCTAAAATCTGGAACAGTCTTCCTGAGGATGAGAGACAGGCCGCTACTCTGGCATTGTTCAAATCTAAGCTGTTTTGTTTGGCTGTGCATATGACTGAAATGATTTTCTTTGCACTCTTCTCTTTTATGTCTTAAACTATTTGCGGATAGCCTGAAAATGGCACCTTTAAATTTCTTTAAATTAAGGTTTTGTGATTACTGCCATGTCTTTGTGATTTGAATGCATTTTTTTCCTGTTATGTGTTGCACTTTGAATTGCCTTGTGTACAAATTGTGCTCTACAAATAAACTTGCCTTGCCTTGCCTTACCTAATAAATGCCATAAAAAGCAGGCATTGTTACTGTGAGCGGGCTCGCCTCTCCATAGGTCTGACCTGTAACTTGACCTGTTTGTCTCCATTGATATAGATAATTTTAATGCCATATTGTGGAACAGGCAAAGCAATGAGGAGACAACACACCCTCCACCAAAAAAGATGCATAATCTTAACATCTCAGAATGAAGTATTATATATTTATAGAGTGCTGCTTAACAGTTATTTTTTTATTACAAATAAAAATTAAATTCATTATGGTGTGTACTAATCCTACCTTTGGATATCGGAACCGGAAATCCAATCGTCCAAAGTCAGTGAGAAAGCAGAATCGAGTGAGGAACACCCAGTCCTGGAAAGAATGCAAAGACAAACATGATGTCAATAGTATGTGCCAAGTCCTAAAGCAGTCTTGACTCACAAAGGATTTTATTTAGGTCAAAACCAAAACTCGACCATTTTAAAATAAGAGCAGCATTAGTGAGTGTATGGATTGGGTAACGATAGCCCATTTAAAGATAATTATGGCTTTTAAAGAGGACACTGGCTTGTCGTGACCTCCAGTGGCTGGATTTTCAAATGTAGTACTTTTGAAGTACAATTTTAAATAATAACTTATAGCATAACAATGAATAATCCGATTTTGAATTGAACAGACATAAAACACAGTATTCCAAAATGATTCAACTATGTAGACGTACATACATAAAATTAAAAATTAAATCTATAGAGAGTTCTTATCATCTTGGGCCTCCTGGTCTGGTGCACTATGTAACGTTGTCTCAATGGAAGTGTTATTGTGCTGCCTTGGATTCTTCCACAGTATGACATTAAACTTATCTGTCCAGCTTCCATTTTATTACGGCTGTATTTATTCCCAATAACACCAATAAAGTTATATATAGTGCACCTTCAATATGACAGCTTTAGAATAACCTGAACAGAAAAAATGCACTCAGTTCCACTGACAGAAGTCTCTCAGGTTATATAGGCCTACTGACTCACAAGTGAGCCATGAAAGAGGTTCCTACATTTGTATTTTCAGTTCTAACGCTAAGTTTTTTTTTCCCTCTGGTCATGTCTTGTTTGTTTTTGTTGCACCTTTAATATGACAGCATAGTTCTTGATTTCAATATAATCACAAGTCACATAGTTATAATATTATCATTATTAGAATATATTATATCATTGTTATTTTTAAAACTGTCTGCCTATGTGTGATGTCATTCAATGGCCACATCACCCAACTCTTACAAGATTAAAACTAAAAGGTTAAATCAGTAAAAAGTTTAATGTAGATCCTAGAAAAATGTCCAGTCGTTGAGCCTTTGCCAGTATAAAAGCTGGCATTAGCACTGCCATAAAGCAAAATGTGAACCACGCTGAAACAAAAGGGCAAAGTTTGAGCTAAAAATGAGGTGAAAGCTTTGAAAATTGCTGCAGCTGAGATTCTGGCCGTGGCCGTGCATATGGGTGAACAGAGGTAAAGGGAATATTCTCTTAATATTATTTGCTCCGAGCCTGGCAGAAGATTATAGTGCTGATGGTGTACTTTGCTCTGCTTATGTAAGACACTGCAGCGGTGCCATAGGTGGTCTGTACACAGGTCTGCACAGCTGTAGACTCTCACACATATGAATCATTCTGCTGAGCTCTTCATGCACAATTCAGTCGTCTGAGGATTGAAGCCCAGAAGAGGGGAACAAAACAGTTAGGAAGCAGTTTACAACATATTTAGTGAAAGCACAAAGCAGTTACTCTCAAAAAAATGACAAGCGGCCGAGATAAAGTGCAAACTTGAAGTGGAAGTGACAGGTTTGTGATAAAAACTAATCAGCACAATGATTTATGGTCCTCAGTGGCATTTTGACAAGTTACTAGAGTCCGGATCTTGTAATAGAAGGAATACAAATAGGTTGTCTGTGGTCTATTCTTTGCAGTCCTATTTTCTGGGTTTACATACCAACGTGATTCCACATGCCAAGTTTGAAAGTGTTCTGGATGCTTGAAAATGTAAAGGCCAAACAAACCTTCACGACAATATGTTGGAATAATTGTAAAGATTTTATCTTTCTTTTATACATTCCTTATTATTGTATGATTTTGTGTGTTTAATAAACTGCTTGGGAGACTATGCTGCAGAAGTAAACTGCTGAGATAATCCAGCAGTCTGTTGGACTTTTGAACTGATGACCAGTAAGAAAAGCAAGGAACTACTACTCAAGATGATTTGCTTGGAATCTAAGGTCAACCAAAGTTCAACAGACAATGGATGACTTGTGTGTGCACAGCTTCCGCCATGTGTTCCCTATCCTTTAGGGCGGAGCTGATCATGTAATTAGGGTGTCCCTTATTCTTAATAAAAGAAGGTGGATGGGGATGCTTCTTAGGAAGCAGAGGCAGATGGAACTGGAAGGATCCCTCTGCCCCTCCGTCCTCCTCCAGAGAAAACTATTTTGATTCCCTTGTCTTTCTTCTCTGTTTGTTAATATGTCTGTTGTTTAGGTTTTAAACCTGTCACAATACTTGTCAATAACGTGGGAGGTTATCTGAGTATAAACAGTTTGGGAGGGGGAAAAGGTAAGGTTGTGTGATCAAAATCAATTAACAAACATCTCAAGCATTTAAAAAAAGAACTAATGTAAACAACATTCTTCTCCATTATACACATAATTATACACTAAATATAATAACTTATGAATGGCCAAAAGTTCTCAAACTATCACCAATAAAGAGGAAGCTGAAACCCGTGACTCGTCGATGTGGAGTTACTGTCAGTCACAGAAACAGAATGACTGAGTAGGTTTTGCTTCAGTGCCTGAAGCATTGGAGCTCGACAGCCACCCCACACTTTGAGGTTCTGAAAGTAAATTAGCTTTTAATTTTTGCCATAGACTTTTTGAAACGGTTTAAGTAATTAAAGCATTTAGAAGAATTTCAGGTTTTACTGATATTAAAAGTGAAAGATGCACTTTTCCGTCTGCGTCTCTCTATCCCTGCCAGGATGTTCTACAGTGTAACATTAAACTTAATTGTCTAGCTTTTGTTCTGCATTTTTATTACCATTAACATAAACTAGGAAAAACATGCATTATTACCATGTGCAGGATTTTAATGGACTGAAATGACTGCATTATGGACATTTGTGTCCACATAACTGTGTAGCTTCTGTCATGTCTTCAAACTCTTAATATTTGATTTTTATTTTTGGTCTATGGGGAAAAAAACTGTTGCCAAACTTGCCAATAGGTCTTATTTCTTGCCAGATGTTCTTGCTCTCAGTATCATGTTAAACTTGTAAATTTACTTTGGTAGTTATTGCACTTTTATAACATTAGTAAATGTTGCTACAGAATGCAACTATGGTCTGTTTAAGCCCAGAGGCACTGTAACTCAAAGCCCACAGGTTTGCCTCAGTTCCAAACCGGTCCCAGTCACCCCTCCCTCCCCCATGTCTCAGGCTCAGTCAGAGTTGTGCAATCAGCTGTGTTTATTTCAGTCACGCATGCGGAACAAACAAGCTCATTGGTCATCTATCATTCACAAGAAAAAACAAACAAACTATTATTTATGACTAAACTAGACCATGCTTTTCTTTGATCAGAGAATCGACGTGTCAAACATGCCCCATCTGAACATAGGGAAATACAAAGGCCAAAGCAAAGACTACACCTTCGCCTAGAATAGGAAACGTCTTGGCTGGCCACGCAAGGCCACAAGAATGTCCTCAGTTCCTCCCATTTCTCCCACTGTAGAAAGTGTTTTGTGGGCGTTCAAGTATATAGTTATGGGTCAAGTGTACTGTAGGCCTATAGTGGAACACCCTTTTTTTTAAAATATTTATATAAATGTAACTGTATTTTTACTTCAGAACAAAATTCTTCTTTTGCTCTTTTCTGAGGTGACTATTAATAGTCGCACCATGTCCCTGTAAAGTAATTAATTATACAATCCTAATCAGCTTATTAAAAAACAAAAGGAAGCTGCTACTCCTGGCACACTGAGTGAAAATGAGCCAGAAAAGTGCTAAAACAATGAGAATGAGTATTGTCTGAATATAGAAAATAGGGCGTGAGAAGGGGGGTGGGTTATTTGAAGCTTTGTACAGAATACTTTGTCACAGAATGCAGCAACACAAGTAGTTTCTTTTTAAGTATTCACTGTCGCCAGGCTGTATATCTGTATGTGTAATGTTCTGCAGTGTCAGCACGACGCCAGCTCACCCTAGAATCTGTTGCTCACTTCTCCTTTTCCCTTATTAAACCCGACCTTAAGGCTTGGTTTGTTCTGTACACTTGATCGCCAACCAACCAACAGACTTCTGCATGCACCATTATACAGTAATTACGGCGGCCGTCCTCCCCTCTACATAAACAAGCTGGGTAATTTCTTCAGCCTGGGAGATAAAGTGCTAGTGGAGCAGTGTAGCATGGCCTCGGCTGGTTCCTCCATATATCAGCGCAAACAAAAGAAGGGCAATATTTCAAATCCCCCCCTTCAGAGCCTGGGGCGGCGATAACTCAGGGCGAACTCAAAAAGTCACGCAACAGGCCGACTTTGAGCACCGTCTGTCGTCCCGGGTGACGCTGAGGGGGTTGCCATGGTAACGGGGTGTAGATGTGAACCACTGACCCACGGCTCAGTCCTGGGAGAGAGAGAGAGAGAGAGAGATGTGTGCAATGTGCAGCCATCACAATCTTTTGTTTATGGTCTGCCAGCATCAAACAAGCCTATGAGATCTGTCCATTTGTAATGTCAAGCTCTATTTATTCTATTTGGTCTGAAATTACAATTGAATTCCATCACTTTTAAGACTATTAATGAAAAACCTTTTCAATTTGAAGGAAAACTACATTGGTGTAGAGAGTGCTAGACTCATTGTTGTTTCCTCCTTAGGATTCAACATTGCACTTTCAAGAATTTTCCAGCACACTGAACAATCTGAAACAAAAAGATCAATGCATGTGCTGACATACATTATGTGAGAAACTGAGTTGAAATTCAAAATGCAGTATTTTGCATGATTTGAAAGTGAAATGTCTCAAATATTCTTCCAGAATATAAAATTACATTAATCCTTGCCATGTTTATATCCATGGACATTTAAAGCAGAACTAAGTAACTCTGACAATAGAGCTCCCTCTGCAGCTCCCTTGTGAAAATACATTGAACATGCATTTCATACATTGAAAATGAAATAAAAAATAAAAGCTTTTATTTATTTTTTTCTTCAAATTTTATCTTTCTTTATCATAATAATAAAATAACATTTCACATAAGACATTAAAACATAAAAAAGAGCCAGGGTTTCTCAGCTGAGTTCAGGTCGGCGTCAGCAAATGGTTTTCTGCTCAGAGACAGCAGGGGGTGACGGCGGACACTTCAAACACCCCAAAAATACATATTTAACCATCACAGGGACTTTCAAAGGTGAAAATGTAACTTAGTTGTCAGATGTTGCAGTTTGGGGAGTAGAGCTACAGTGTAGATGTATTGGGATTACATACATCGGCCGATATTCAGTTTGGATGGACCACTTGCTTATAGGAAATACATAAAGCCTTATTTTAACACTTAAACATTAGTACATAATGTTATTGGTCATTAAAACAGTGTTGTGGAATTGATAATCCATCCATCTTCTTCCTCTTTATTCGGGGCGGGGTCACGGGGCAGCAGTCTAAGTAGGGACTCCCAGACTCCCAGACACTTCCTCTAGCCCACACATAGCGTGTCTTGGATCTTCCAGGGGCCCCCACCAGGTGGGATAGACCCAGAACACCTCCCCAGGTCCCCAGAGAGGCGTCTTTAGAACAGATGCCCGAGGAGGAGCGGCTCTAATCCTAGTTCTTCCTGTGTGATTGAGCTCTAAAACACCCAGCCACCCTGAGGAGGAAAAGACTGCTTATATCCGCAATCTTGTTCTTTTGGTCATTACCCAATGCTCATGACTATAGGTGAGAGTGTGCGCATAGATTTTGACTCGAGTTCTTCTTTTGTCAATCTCCTGTCAATCTCACGCTCCATCCTTCTCTCACTCGTGAACAAGACCCCGAGATACTTGATCTCCTCCACTTGGAGCAAGGACTCTCCACCCACCCGGAGGGGCAAGCCACCTTTTTCTAGTTGAGAACCATGGCCTCGGATTTGGAGGTGCTGATTTTCATTGATAATTTAGGTTTCTATTGATAATATTTTTTATGCCGAGCAGTGCCAGGTATACAGTATACCCTAGTTAAGTTTGTCGGGAAACAGCCATAAGCAGAGCTTATCAGCCATCAGCTTCGCTGGATTCTAAAAAAAATCAGCATTGGCCATAAAAAAACAACAGCATATTGGTAGATCTGTAGTTGGGATGGAATTGAATTTAGGTTTTAGTTGAGATGGTCTCCATTGATCGCTTCCCCTGTTTTACGTGGGTCACAAGAAAAGGTCAAAAACTGCCCTTAAGCTTAGCATTGATAAAAGAGGACAATAGGCGTGCAATAAAAAATTTGTGAACAGGGAATTTGGACTAGAAAAGACCAAACCTCACCCATACAATAGACCTACGTCAAAGCCTGTGAACACTATGCCATAACTGAGGGTGGGCTGACGATGGGTGGCTTTTTTTGTTGGGATGCTATCATTGAACCCCTTTACATGCTGTATCTGTCAAAGCTGTATATAATCCAGCATGGCAAAAGGCACTGGAGCGCTAATGTATGCCCACACACAAACACACACACACACACACTCACATTTAGGGCCAAATGTCATGTCTGCTCATCGTCATGGCAACCGCAATGCTGCCATAGAGACATCAAAAAAAGGGCCAGTTGCCTGTCCGGTGGAAACAAAAACACCTCTGTCCTCATGTGGTCTATTCAGATAACAGCTCGGTAATACAGCCCTGTGGCTACAATGGCTTTTAGTGCACTTCATTAGGAAACAGTAAGTTAGGGCGCTTAGGCAAAGGCATTGCTCTAAGTCACTCCACACTCTGCAGGATTGGGGTTAACCAACACTAAATGAACAAGGAGACATTACATCGTGACGTATAAGAGAGAAAAAACAACCATAGCAGCTCCAGTCTCCTCCATTTCGGAATGTTTAACAATCTGAGGACATCATTTTAAAGGGTCTATTCGGGCCAGTCAGAGAAACAATAAATGATAATGTGCCTGTACACAACAATATAACATATTTTATACTGTGCAGATCATTTATCTTCTCCTCCAATATAAGTTGACACAAAAATGTGTGGGCTGTGTGCAAACAGAGTAGAGAAGTCCCCATCAGTCACAAAGGTATAGAAGAATTTTTACTTAAAATTTCTTTGTGCCATACAGTCTTTCTTGGCCCACGCTGAAAGTTCTAACCAGCGGCAGTCACAAGAAAACCAGTCCAGTTTCAAGACAGCAAAAACCCAACTGATTTATTAAAAAATATTCCTCAACAACACTATATCCAGCTTGGTTCAGAGCCATGTACTTCCCATTATGTAAATATCAGTGCTTTGGGTCCAAATGCTGTCATCTGTAATCATGTCTGTGAGATTATTACTATTGGTGTTGTTGGATACTCAATACCTATTTCCATACCACTATGGTAATAAAAAGTAGTTTATTTAACAATACAATGGAATATTATGATTTACATTGGATACATATACATATTGACCACTCTTAAATAGGGATGTCAATATTATTGAATATAATGATTATACATAAACTTTTCAGACTAGACTTAAAGTGAGTTAGTGAGTTAGAGACTCAGAAGATCTGTCAGGCAGGGGGAAACTTTTCCACACGTTAATGTGTCAATAACCATCCTTATTCTAAAACCAAAAAGGTCCATATATTTATTATGAATATATACTGTATACAGAATTCTTCACCTCAATTTTAAACAATGTCACATAAACACAACAGGGTTTACCTGATGTAGTAGTCATATTTTGACTTACTGCACTGCCCTATTTTCTGTAGTATACCATCACCAGATAATCTTTGTGGTAAAACATTTTTACTATCTGCAACACTTCTGCTAAATCAGTCAGTACAAGTTTTCACAATCCTCCAAATCAACTGGAGTGAGAACTAAGTCTTTCTTTCTTGGAGACAGGATTTCCACAACATTTTGAACCTGACGGGAGGATTTGCTTCCATGAGCCACCAGGGCATTAGAGAGGTCACAAACTGGCTTCAGAAGATAAGAGCGGGCTCACAGTTTCTTTCACATGTGTCCCAAAGATGTTTGAAGGGCTGAGCGACGCATATCAGCACCAGACAGACACGAAAGAAATAAAAAAAATAACAAAATAAATATATATATAGTCCCAATCTTCTTTTGTTGTGTCACAAAAAGACTGTGCTTCCAGCTCCAAAGGCGTGTGTCCAATGTAAAATGAGATGCATATGCTCCAGTCTAAAGGCTGAGTGAGGAAATTGAGCGTGAAAGTCATTGTTAATAATGGTGAAAATGCCAGTTGGTAGAATAATGGGATTTTATGGTTTTAGCTAATGTAGGTGATATTATTTTGTATTAGTGAATTGGCTTCCGAATATGTTATAATTGAAGGTATAAGGAAACGTAAAATATGCTCTAAAGTAGATTGATTTGTGTAAAATTTCCAATGCACCAGCAAGTCAGCAATGCACCGATTCCCTGGGCAGCCTGAAAACAGCTTTTTAGTCTGTGTAGAATTTATTTTCTCTCGAGGTCGGCAGTTCAATCTTAACTAATACAATCGAAAGTAGAATGTTTGGTGGCAGTGCCCAGACGGGCTTTCAGAATAAGGTGAATATCAGAACGATTATAATGCTGCGTTCAAGCTGTCTTCGGATGTCGGATTTTCCAAGTTCCGATTTGTAAATTTACACTGGTACTGTACTTGCAAACTTAGAATCCCGAGTTTATGCGAGTTAGAAAATCCAACATGGCTGCGCCCTGCGTTTAGATAAAGTGTTAAAATATTGATCGTACTTCTTGTGTTGTGTGTGTAAAAATGTGCTGCTATGCTAATGTTGCTAAAGCATGTACACAAAAGGCATAACTTCACTCTCAATAATTGATTTATAACTATAAGTGTTGGTTGAGGTTTTTATTACTTGTTTTGAGTTTTCTCCCACTTGTCCACTGGAACACAGAAACTCTGAGAAAACAACTTCCCAAGCGCCGACCTCCGAGTACCAACTATTATTGTTTTGAATTACATTAAGTTGTCCAATAAAATGTGTTTTTTAATATCATCATCATCATCATTGTATTAAAATTGGTATTATGTATTGAGCCTATTTTTTGTATGAAAACCGAGTTTGACATTGTAATGTATCATAATAACTCTACTTAAATTATCCAAGATGGTGCCGCAGACGGATGGCCTGTTTTTCGGTGCTTTAACTTCTTGTATACGTAGTAAGCCTATTTTTATTTTATATTAGAGTACATTTAAATTGTTTTCTTTAATGCATGCCCTTTTTATAATTGCTCATGTTGTATGTTGCACCTTAACGCCGAAGCAAGTTCCTATGTTTGTGAAGTTTGTTCATTGACAATGGCAATAAACCTTTTCTGATTCTGGTTGTTGTTAAATTGTTCAATCTTGATCTTTGTTCTAACAATAATTGTTCACAAAATGTCATATCATAACTTCCCTACATAGACAACATCAAAGTGCAACCCACATGTTTTAATGTTTTAATTCTCTTGCTGTGTTGTAATAACTTGGCTCTCTGATCTTACGCAGCTGGCATCAGTCTTGCGCCATTATTTTATACTGTATATAGCTTATTAAAAGATTACCTATCACATATGGAATTTCAATGGGAGTACGCTTTTACACCAGGGTCAATCCAGGAGTTGCTAGCCTGGGTAGTCTCTCCTCGGCCCATAACTCCAGTATGTGTGCGTGCTTTCAGCCCATTAATCAGCAGAATCATCCAGATGCAGTGTCCGCTAACTTCACCATCTCTGTCTCTCTGTGTCCCATGTCCTTTGTGCTTCAAGGCTTTTTATTTGGCTAAAGTATTCTGTCTTTTTCCTCTCCAGATCCTTGTGGTTTCTTGCTAAGCTTCATTAACAATTAATTACCAATCAGCTATAGTCGAGTCACCCACGGACCGCTGGGGCTTTCAATGATTCATTAGTCACTGTTACACAATGCACCCAGACGCGTAAATACACCCAAACACATTGCAACACACAAAGTAATTTCAGTTCAGATTGAATACAGACAAAAGGACAAGGCTTTGGAGATTCTAATTGAAGCTATCAGCAAAACAGAACAAAAAAAATATGCAGATCTGAATTAGGTCAATACAAAACAAAAATATTCTATCTACATAACCGTTTAAATTTCATTATAATTCATACACTACAGTTAGTATTTTTATGTTGTCTTTAGAATAACTAAAGCAATCTGCAGCATCTGAGAATTCATACTCCACTGTAATTGGTTAAATTCACCTGTCACTCACTGAGGGCTTGATAGAGGCTGAGCAATAAGAGCAGTGGGAGAAGAAAAGGGTTTTGAACATAGAGCTGAAGTATTTTTTGCCTGAAGGCTTTATTAAATTGGACTGTTTTAGCGTGAAATGGAGATAACAAAAGGGAGGACATGCAGCAAATTGTCAGATTCAAACTCTCAACACCACGGCTGGTGCAGCACTCTTTAGCAATTTCTATGTCATGATTAACATTCATTTAGTGATGTCACGATATCAAATTTACTGTCACAATTATTATAATAAAAAAAAACAAATCTTCTTTTCACATTGTCTAACTCCTCAGTTTGTGCCCAGCTTTATTGACAAAATAAGTAAATTCTTAAAATGATTCTTAATTGTGTCCTGAATGTATCCACAATTAAATTAATCTCTTTCATTTCCTTTTTATTGAAAAATCTATTGGTTCACTAGATAGATCAACACACCGAGCGTATTGGGACAAGTTTGTGCCCAGCTTCCTGATTGACAAAATAGAGTAAATCCTTCCAAAATGAGTTCTTATATTGTGTCCTGAATAATCATGATTATCAATTAAACTAATAATCTTGACATTCCTACATTCGTTCTTTTTATTATGAAAAATACTTATTTTCACTAGATAGATTATGAAAAATACTTATTGGTTCACTAGATAGATCAACACACCGAGCGTATTGGGACATAAAGGCAGCCGTTCCTCCACATAGGCGCGTGTCTACATTCACACAGAGCCAGCCGTATCTCCTTTCAGGATGGACTCATTAAAACTCCAGAGATGCGGCATGAACGGATTCAGGATACTCTACACTCCACAGTTTGCCGAAAAGACTGTTAGAAATTAAGGCTTTGAACAGCTTAGTTTAAGGTAAAAGATGTTAAAACATTCACAGGAACTCCTCACAGCTAGATAAGAGGGAAAATAAGCTTAAAACATGAAGAACTCCAAAAATCTTCCATCAATCTATCATAGCTTAACCGGTGGACTCTTCGATCTTCACAGGTTGAATTTTATACCCAATTTGCGGTGCAGTCGGTTCGAGTCTATCAGGTGTTGAATTTCAATATGAGAACACTTCCAAGAGAGCATTTTGGTTCATTCCATCATTTTTATTCAACCAAAAAAAAAAAGAAGAGAGATTTTGGTTCCGACAATCCAAATGCATTTTTATTACCTCCAGAAATATTTCATCCGACACCAAATACTTTTTACAAATCATTATCAGCTCCCCACTCAAACAAGCCGCAACGATCAGAACACTGCACCTCAGATGGGGTTGGAGTGGTTGCATCGTACAACTTGTCCTTCCCGTGTTTCTTCCTCCCTTTATCTAAAGACGAGCATGAGAAGATGAATTGGAGACCCCTCCAACTGTTTTTGTAAGCCCAACAACTATCGTGCCGTTGAAATGCCCCTAATCCGAGCAGGATGAACTCCGGGATGATAACTAGATTTGAGTATCGACACGGGGGGGGGGAAATCCCAGGAATAGACAACATTTTATGTTTTCTGAATAGTACCGGTAGTATAGCAAGGTCTTGATCTATATCCAGGCATCACATGGATTTAAAAAAACTTAAGTACAGTCATCTGGGAAATAAAACTACTGCGGTGGAAAACAGTAGTAACGGATACCTTTGGAATACAATGTTTTGGCTGCCAGCAAAAAAGCCAATAACAAGGAAATGGATGATCGAGGATGGAACCAACTGTCAAGCGACTGTCAAATTTTGACTTGAATTTGACACTTGAAAAATTTGCCAAACGATGGGAGTGATACATAGAGGGGACAAATTAGCCCTGACTGACTGAGATTTGTTTTGTTTTTGGGCTACTTTTTATTTGATTTTATTTTTTTGCTCTCTGGTCTTGTTTATAATATCAAATATAATAAAACTTAGAGTGCTGTAAATTGAGAAGCGAAAAACAAATATAACAAGTTTAACAGCTCTTAAAGTGACGCTCTCGAGTTTAACAGGATTTTCTAACATTTTCCCGGAGGAATAAATAATTTACTCTGACAATTTGATAATTTCCGTTTATCAAATTTTGGGTTTAAAATTATCATTTATACCATAATCCAACATGTAACAAACCATTGCAGCAATACTTTGATGACTACTTCTCATTAGAGCTGGGCTCTTAAAACCTTTTTATTCAGTCAGGCCTTATTCATTACAGTAGCTGTTATGGACTGATGTTACTGTATATTGTTGTATGTGTATTGCTACTGGTAAAGTTTTGTGTTTTTATTATATTCTGTGTTTCTGTGAAGCACTTTGCTGACTTCTGTCTGTGAAAGGTGCTATACAAATCAAATTTACTTACTTACTTCCTGTTTAACGCAGCTGTGCCGCTTAAATACAAACACGCCTCTTATTAGTTCCAACACATCAGTTTTTCACTTTTAAGGCTGAATAACATTTGGATGTTTTGTATCATATTTAACAACACAGAGTTTACTAACCAAGGACGGCATCACTGCCTTCATGTCTTGTATTTCCAAATTTATACCTCTGCCCTTTTCCTGAACTCAAACCAACTCCACAATCAGACATTTTATCAGTGTCAAGCGGTGGGGCCTTTCCAAATAATTGTGTACGCAGGCAGCAAACCCAATCACATAGTTAGCAACTTGCCAGCCCCCTGCCTTGGGATACGCTTACATCAATGCATCTGACTTTAAAACCACACATTTTAGAGGCTCATCCTTGCTGGGGTGGATAATTACAATTTGTTGAATTTACAGGTCTTGTAGAAAGCAGCCTTGTGTGTTTGTAGTGAGAGAGGGAGTAAGAGAGGGAGAAGAGAGGGAGAAGAGAGAGAGGACAGAGAGGTAACTCTGACACTTGGGCTAGACTGATGTGTTTAATTACTGTACAGTGACGTCCTGTCACCATGTGTCACCTTCCGCTGCCAGCCTTGTGTCATTCAGCCCTCTTTGTTTTGCCACAAGCAGCCAAATTATTCACTGCTGGAGCAAAGAGAAAATTGGCAAAATTGAATAAAAGATAAGTGTCCTCTTCATACTTTCGGAAGATTTGGAATACATTTGTACCATTGACATTTTTTGCCAAAACATGCAAAGTCGTATTAAGACCAAGCTACATTTTATTACTGCCCTTTTTCTGAAAACCAAGCAACAATTCCCAGTATAGTAGATCTTTAGCGATATACGACAAATGAATCACATTTTTGTCCCTCGTATTGGTCAATCACGATGTTTATTATTATATTTTATTTTGTCTTATGGAAAAACAAAAATGTGGCCTTTAATATTATTGTTCATCCGAACAGAGAAGGAACAGGCACTTACTCAGTGCAGTTTAATAAAACAAAAACAACAAACAAATACTCCAAACCATACTTTTACTGCCACAACTGACTGGATTCGAAGTTCGAAGCTGATTTATGTAAATATTTGATCATGTATCTATAAAATATTTTTAATAGTACCGTAACCAAAGTATGCAAATGTCAAAAATAATTAGTAAAAGCAGTGAGTAGTCAGAAAGAACTGAATGCAAATGAATGTTAGTTTTCTTATACCAAATATGAATTCTGTTTCTGATTGCTTGTTGTTTGTTTCGGCTACGCATAAACATATTCAGGTGGTGTAGCCTTAACTCCACTCTTATTTACTGCAGAGCTTTTAAAAAGTTGTTATGTGCTCACTTGAGACCAGACCCAATGCGACCAATTGGCAGCAGCACACTGGAGCAGGGTGGGACTGGGGCTGCGTTCAAGGGCATCGCCCAAACACAGGTGGATGGAATGCGTGAACACTTCCACCCGACTTAATCTGTCCTGATCCCACATCATGTCCTGATGGACTAAACTAATCACTTTAAAGGAGACACTATCATGCTTTTTACAGGTACTTCAGTATTTATACTATTAACATATGAAGATCATTTCATTTTACATTTTGTGACATCCGACACCAAATCATGTTACACAACTTAATAATCAGCCTCTTTGCTCAAACGAAGCCAGGCGCACGATCTGAACTCCTCTGGAGTGGGTTGGAAGCTGGTGTATTGTTCGTGTACTTCCCGTGTTATTTCCTCCCTTATCTAAAGACGAGCATGAGAAGGTGAATTGGAGTCTGTTTTTGTTAGCCCAACAACTATCTTGCCTTTGAGGTGCTCCTAATCCGAGCAGGATAAACTCAGGGATGAAAAATGTACAAAAATATTAAAATACAATCATACAAGATATTAATTAATAAAAATAGGATTTATTTAAACTAATTTTGAGTATCAACCCGGAGAGCGAAAAAATCACATAAATAGTCTAAATTTGATGTTTTCTGAATAGTTCAGTTGTAAAATCTTGAGCTATACTGTACATGATTGAACCATGTACAGTATCTGGGACATACAACTACTGCGGTGGAAACAGTAGATGATACCTTTGGAATACAATGTTTTGGCTGCAGCAAAAAAACAACTTTGGCTAACTTTGGCTATTTACAAAATAGAGCATTTGACTTTTACTTTGAACTTGACAATGGACACATTTTCCAGACACTGGGAGCGATACATAGAGAAACATATGCCTGACTGGTTATTTAATTGTATAGATTTTATTAGAGTTTGATTGGCCAATTGTGCATAATTAAGAAAATGACAACTGTGCAAATTATGAAAGCTAGGTCTATGTCTTTGATGATAGCCTACTAAACTAATCAGTTTAAAGGAGACATATCATGCTTTGAACTCAGTATTTAACTATAACATATGTAGATCATCATTTTACATTTTGTTCATTGTAAACTGCAATATTGAGCTGAAATTGCTTAAAATAGAAATGGGTCTACTGACTTCCTGTTCAAAACTGCAGAACTGATAAGCCCCACCTCTTAATAGTGACAATTCACTGTAGCAAGCAGCACATTGTTATTTATATGTTTTTACTTTTGAAAAGTGGCTACATGACATTCCAACACTACATGCATCACCCGGATTCAGATAATTGAAACGAAGTACAGGTATAGGGGATAGGTGAAAACAGGAATTTTTGGAGCACTCGAGCCTCAGTTGCAGAACAATTCAACATGCATGAATCAAAGTATGTGTGTAACATGGCTAAATGCTCATTTAAGTTGATTTTGCGTAAAACGTCCCCTTTAAAAGAAGACTTTGTGAGGCTTGTGGATAGATTTGGGGTCAACAAGAAGCTCTGTTCCAATATGGATGCAACTGTAACAAGAACTCGAAGACTGGACTGAAAAGTTGTTAAATTCCAAACACCGGTGCTTTGAAGAAATCCCATTTTCTGATCTCAAAGTTAACAGACAAACTCGTGACACTGGCTGGACAGCACATCTCCAACAGTGACAACATTTGAAGTGGATGTTGTCAGTCCCGCAGTGATGTCAGCGCTGATGGGTGAAAAGCCCCACAAAACGGTGAAGCAGCCAAAACAAGCCGCTGTCCACCACATGACGCACACCTGTAACGACAAAGCCCGGAGAGACGGCTACCGGCACAAACGGGACACAACCCGGGGGCTAGGAGACTTTATTGACGGGGTCCACGCCACACATCTGCCGACAGCCGATGGAAATTGGGAGATAATAATACAGTACGTCACCCAAACGCATGAAGACGCGCGCATTAGCAAGACATAGCAGAGCCTGGCTTGAGCCGTGGCACTGGTTTCCAAATGTTACTTAGAGCAGGCTCCAGCGCCTTTCATCTCCACGTTCAGTTCACCACGGACACCTGCGAGCAAATGCGCAGTAGTCTCCCCCAAATGTGTCTGTCCCACTGTCGCAAACGACCACATTCTGAAGGGAATAACATCACACTCACCTCTTTCGTGTCGACGATGCCTTTGACATATTTCCCGAGGACTAAATCCACACAGAGCACGCAGGACAGAGTCGCCAGCCACAAGAGTCTCTCCCCGAGCCTCACCTCCATCTTTCCCGGTCCCCCGCTGTCGCTCGTGTGCGCTCCGACTGCACTTCGGCTCTGGAGGCGGCGCGCACCGAGCACGGGATGAGACTGGAGCCGGGAACGCGCGCGCGAGAGTGAGAGAGAGAGAGAGACAGGCTGCGCGTTCACGCTGTTGTCCCCCCCCCAGTTAATGGATGTGGCCCCGTTAATACTGAGGGGCACACACGCGCGCGCACAGTTCCGCTCGTGCCTTGAGGATGCGGCACGTCCATGTGAGAAATGCCATCAGGGATTACGGTCAGGTTTTTGATCAGAGGTCACACACTTAACGGTCTCAGACACACGCAGATGAGCCTGGCTTTGGCACACAATGATCCAGCACTCAGAGACAGGCAAATCAACAGCACAATAATTAACCTCACGACATTAATGACCCCGTCTGCACCATGTAAACAAACTGACGTAGCAGAGACGAATTTGTTCGCATACAATTTTTTTTTATTTTCTTTTAAGAGATGGACCACTAAAGCAAAGTCAAAAGAGAATATAAAACAAGTGTCTGGGCTGAGAGTTTCGTTGCCCAGAGTCACAGGATGAAGAGTATGTGATTCTAGAGTCTCAATTTAAAATATATGTATTGAATCAGTCATTTTTATGGAGAATATATTTATTACAGAAAAAAAAAAAAAAAAAAAAAAAAAAAAAAATCAGCAAGAAATGAATCCAGACCATTTTTGGAAACATACATATGAAACCTGCACTCACCTGCAGACAAGAAAATGAATTATCTACATCTGGTACATTCTTTTTACACAGCTTTGCACTTGTGGTGTACAGTCAAATAAAAAGGTCAAAAAAAAAAGAACAGCTGGTTCCAGGCTATGGCTTTTAAGGCTATTCAAACGCTACATGGAACCTTTTATTTTTGTACAGTGCATTTCCATTTCAGCCATCACAGTGGTGGGAGGTCCGACACTGACATGCACCTCCATAAAGCAACACTAGCTGGTGAATAAAGTGCATTGGCTATATGTTGAGTCAGATTCTGATCAGAAACAGTCTGAAGTGATAACAGATCATAGAAATGTTAAAGTCACAATTGCATACGCTTAATATTTTCCTATTGCCTACCTGTCATTGAGGTAATTTGTCATTTCCACCAGCTATTTTTATTGAATTTGAAATATAGCTTAACATTGCTTTTCGCAAGGAAGCCATCAAACACTGAGTGAATAGGACATTATGATTAATAAAAAGTCAAGTTTTATGCATGACACACATATTTACACAAATAAAAGTCTTTTCAGGGGGAAAGCGTTTGCCTATATGATGAAAAGCTGCTCATATGTTAATCAGCAGAACTGCTTTAAAATGATACACAAACAATAGCACAGGCCAAGGTGTGTGGTTGTCTCGATTCAGTGCTACCCCATTCACTCGGAACCACATGCACTACACAAAGACCAAGTGAACAGTGACGCGTACGCTCCTAAAACACAGCAAGAGCGACTAAGCAACTACTGCAGAAGCGCACAAACATCAGCAAATAAAAGCCAAACACAAACTTCAGGTCTAGTGTCTTGAAAAGACTATATTACTTTGCTTTCTCCTGAGTCCTGGTTCTTTCCATCACTAGGACTAAAAATATTGCCTAAAGTACTGGGAGCTGACAGAAATGAGCATGGTCTAATCCTATAGCATGACTTCACTGCTGAAAATCCAGCAGAGCACCACAGCTTCCACCACAGCAAGGATTTCTGCACCCAGAGATTCAGCTAAATCCTATTCATCACACAGCATCGTTCTCAACAGACCTGCACCTACCGTTACCAGGCAAGGGCACACAATAGCAACATTGTTGAGCTATATTTAGTAATTAGAGGTAAACGACCCCACAAAGGACAGTCATTTAACACACACAACAAAAAAACACTGACAGGGATAATCGATGAATTAGAAATTTAAATAAGAAAAATAAAATTGAACCAATTTGAATGGTTTGATGCAATGAAAGAATTTGCATGTGGAATACACATGTTTCACTGTTAACTCTTTTCTTATGAACTACAAATGAAGGAAAACAATCTGTTTGCGCCATATGATACACACAATGTACAAGTTAAAGTAAACTGCAGTAAACAGCAATAAAAACAAGATAAAAACCTATGGACTGCATAGAATAAAATATGGTAAAATATATGGAGAAAATTGAAAATGAACAGAAAAAGTAGAGGGCAGAAGCTATTTGCCTGCCAAATGCATGACACAATGTGAGGTTCTTAGTGTGATAGATGGCTTACACAGTGGCCATTTTGATGCGGCTAAAAGCCACCTATCATTAGAGCACTTGACTTGAGGCCAGAAGTAACGCCATTTTGGCCACCCCCCCCACATTTGTCTACAAGGCTTACAGTTACATCTCAGACTTCAGGCTCGCAGCTTTCACCTAGGCTGGTCCAACCTTGTGAGTGTAGATCTAATAGCAGCAATTGTATTAGTGATTACCTCATATTTTGTTTTGTTACAAAATCAGCAGAACTGCTTTAAAATGATACACAAACAATAGCACAGCAAAAGCCAAGGTGTGTGGTTGTCTCGATTCAGTGCTACCCCATTCACTCGGAACCACATGCACTACACAAAGACCAAGTGAACAGTGACGCGTACGCTCCTAAAACACAGCAAGAGCGACTAAGCAACTACTGCAGAAGCGCACAAACATCAGCAAATAAAAGCCAAACACAAACTTCAGGTCTAGTGTCTTGAAAAGACTATATTACTTTGCTTTCTCCTGAGTCCTGGTTCTTTCCATCACTAGGACTAAAAATATTGCCTAAAGTACTGGGAGCTGACAGAAATGAGCATGGTCTAATCCTATAGCATGACTTCACTGCTGAAAATCCAGCAGAGCACCACAGCTTCCACCACAGCAAGGATTTCTGCACCCAGAGATTCAGCTAAATCCTATTCATCACACAGCATCGTTCTCAACAGACCTGGCAACCTCAGCCCCGTTACCAGGCAAGGGCACAACAATAGCAACATTGTCTGCAGCTATATTTAGTAGGACCTGATAGAGGTAAACGACCCCACAAAGGACAGTTCATTTATAACACACACAACAAAAAAGACATCTGACAGGGATAATCGATGAATTAGAAATGATTAAATAAGAAAAATAAAAGGTTGAACCATATTTTGAATATGGTTTGATGCAATGAAAGAATTTGCATGTGGAATAACACTATAATGTTTCACTGTTAACTCTGTATGTCTTATGAACTACAAATGAAGAGAAAACAATCTGTTGCGTAAAATCAGCATATGATTACACACAATAAAGTGATGTACAAGTTAAAGTAAACTGCAGTAAACAGCAATAAAACAAGATAAAAACCTAAAAATGCGACTGCATAGAATAAAATATGGTAAAATATAAACTGGAGAAAATGTTGAAAACTGAACAGACAAAATTGTTTAGAGGCAGAGTGAGCTATATTGCCTGCCAAAGTGGCCGAATGGAAACCACAATGTGAGGTTCTTGAGTGTGATTTAGAGTGGCTCCTAACGGACAAGTGGCCATTTTGATGCGGCTGCAGAAGCATATGGTGTGCCTGCCACCTATCATTAGAGCCACAAATGACTGCTGAGGCCAGAAGTAACGCCCATTTTGGCCACCCCCCCACATTTGTCTACAAGGCTTACAGTACATCTCAGACTTCAGGCTCCGCAGCTTTCACCGTCAGGCTGGTCCAACCTTGTGCAGCAGTGTAGATCTACATAGCAGCAATTGTATTAGTGATTACCTATAATGTCTTTTTGGTATATTCATTTTGTTCTGCTATTACAACGATGCATTTGTCCAGCACTGTCCAATTCAAGTTGGTCACTCATTTTGATCAAATAATCTTTCATATGTCCATTTATTCTGTAGTGAACCATGGTCCCATTCTTTATCCAAGCTAAGCTCCAATCCCACCAACTTCAGTGTTGTTCTGGGCCGCCAGAGCAACCAAGTCCTCTCCATCAGCAATCTTCCCTCCTCTCCCCACGGCCTCCTCTGTTTCAGTAATAGGGTTTACAAACAGTGCATTTGGCTCTTCTGGAGTAGTGGACACGCCCCTATCTGTCCGTTCCAGCTTGCGGTGCTTGCGTGGCTCTGGGGGCGAGTCCTGGGTGAAGACTGCACGGATTCTCTCTGCGCAGACGTTGGCGGCCTCGCGAGTCTCCCTGGAGAGCTGTGAGAGGCTGAGGAAACCGTGCGGGAGGTCGTCCACCACACACAGAGTGACGGGCTGCTGAATGTTCCTCAGGCGCTTTGCGAACATCACAGAGTCGTCCAGCATGGGGTCCAGAGCACAGGCCTGAGTGGAAGAGACGAGCGTGAGGAAAAGTGAGAAACTCCTTACTTAAAACATGACAGAAATGTTCAAGCGTCTAAGTCAAAGTAATAACAGGGAGAAAACCAAGCCACATATGTTATTTGGTACATTCTGCCTTACTTTTTCCTGCTATTGAATTTTAAATTGAAGTTGTCATTATGATATTGACAGCTTTTGTGCAACTTTTAACCATTTTCTGTCTCTGATGGATATTGTTGTATTAGCATGTCTGCACAGTCACACCTCTTGTGCCACTACTAAACTCAATTCCTAGAATCTGTACTTTTGAATTCTGTTATGCATCTCAAATTAATCCGGGTTATGGAGCCCAACTAATTAAGAATAATAGATTTCCAAGATGCGTTATAACTAGGGCTGGAAAAATTTGCGCGATAACGCAATGCGTAATTTTTAATTGATGCATCAATTAATTTGACTCTCCTCCCCTCTTCCTCCCTCCTGTGCACAAGGAAAGCGGTGTTGCTCTGCTGTAAACCCTTTTTTTCTCCCCTGTGTGTGCACACTGTTGCTGGACACACGGTTGCCACTTTTGAAAAATCGATTCCCAGCTCTAGTTATTACACAGGATATTCTGTCTGACGCTACAGTAGAAGCAGTACTCACGACTATGTGAACAGGAGGCAGTCCTTTGAGCATGTTATCGGGCGCCAGCAGAGGAGAGCAGAAAGGATCCTTGACCACAGGAGAGCTGTGGAGCCTCATATCTGCCAACTGCTCTGAACGCAGAGGCTCAAAGCCCAAAGGAAACTCCCTGGGGTGCTCAGACTCAGAGCCTTCCTCACCAGTAGGTGGTGGTATAGCCACAGAGGACAGGTCAATAGCCATTGCGGGATCATCCTCTTTTGAAAGGTAAAAATTGACCTCTCCAATCTGAAAAAGCAGAATAAACATATGTAATTATCTGCTATAGTGTAATGTTAGTTATGTAAGCACACGTTTTACATTTCAAATGAACACAGTATTACCAGTCATTTTTGTGTTGTTGTTAAATAATAATAAATAGTACTAGTGAACCACAATCTACATGAACAAATGAAACTAACCATTAGATAGAGGAGGGCCAACAGCTGTATGCATTACCCAGTTACCCTTTGTTCTGGTTAGATGACAAAAATGTCTTCAGATGCATGAAAGCTAACATTAGTATGCACGTTGGGTGAGTTAGTATGCACGTTGGAGAGAAGATCGACACTGATGGATCTGCGCAGGTCTATCGATAAGAGTTTCCGGCTTAAGCCTATTGGTCTGCACAAGGCTGCTGAGCGTTTTGCGACACCCTCATTGGACACTTCTACTTTAGCTGCGTCTCGTCTGGATGATCAATGAAACCCGAACGTGCCTAATTTTATCAGGATAGGTTAATTATCAAATCAGTTAATCAATTCTCTCACTATTTTCTCCAGGCATTGTCTCAGTTATGCATTAGGGATGACAACAAACATGTAAGAGCGTGACTTACAGGATCCTTCGTAACAATCCCCAATGGAGCACTCTGGGAAACGCAGTTGTTGTGGGAACCCAGGTCCTGGCATGTCTGGCTCTTCACTGATAATTTTCTGGTGGCGAACTCTGAGGTCTCTGATGGCACTGGAGGGTCAGCGTGAGGAGAAGAGAACGCTGCCTCAGATATGCTCTTCCTCACAGGGTCTAGAGGACGAGAGATGGACAGGACACTAAAGTTCATTAACAGATATAGGGCTGAGAAAGAAAAAAAAACAGACTGGCATCAAGCAATTGAGATTGCCCTCTGCCTCTCTCATCTCAGGACAAAGACAAGTAGTATTAAAAAAAAACCAAAAAAAAAACATCAACTTAAATTGACTGTACCCCACAACCATTTTTTGAGCTTATTTTTCTACATTTGCACTTACAGTTCCTCTGGTTGACAACTAGTGGTTCAAATGCAGCAATGTAAATGTGTGTATATATGTATAGAAGCAAGAAATTAAAAGTAGGAGAAGGAACCATTTCCTGTTAAGAAAGCACAAGAGGTAGTACCAAGCACTACAGATACCCAATGCCTTAAACAAAACGTCTCAATGCGGCGATTGTCTGTTAATAAAGTACAAACCCCAATGACATAATTAGTGTCTGGTAATGTTCCTCCAGAGACATACAATGATATAAATAGAGCATAAGGAGTGTGGTCAAAGGGAAGTGAAGCAGCAATAACTTAACTGAATGCTAAGTAAAAAGTTATTTAACTTGCATATGGGGAAAGGAGCACACTTACTGCAGTTTGAACAGGATCTAAAAACACTCTACAAAGATGCCTATACTGTTTTCAAACATATTTAATTTATTATTCAAGATTGTATTTTTGAAATAATTCTTTCAAAAGACGCTATAAAAAAATGCTGATATGAAGAATTCATAATCATTCAATTACCGTATTTTGCGGACTATTAGCCGCTACTTTTGTCAGATGTTTTGAGCCATGCGGCTTATTTAGAGGCTGCGGCTTTTCTGTGGTTTTTTTCTTTCACCGCTAGGGGCGAACTAAACGCGGAATTAGAATCAAAACTACAGAAAGTTAAGCAAAGAAGCAGATGTTGTTTTTTATTTCAGCTAGCAAATAGAACACGGACGACAAATTACCAACTATAAATTATTTTCAAATTCTTGCCGATCATTATGGAACCCAAACGAAGAAGTTCGTATGAAGCAAGTTTTAAGCTGAAGGCCATCGATCTTGCTAGGAAACCGCGCGGCTGCACGCAAGCTTAACATCAATGAACGTACGGTGAGACGCTGGGGACAGCGGGACGAGCTCATGCCATGCCAAAAGTCAAGGAAAGAGTTCTGCGGCCTATACAAAAGGTGCGGCCTATGTATTGTTTTATTATCGTTTTTTTTTAAAATAGAGCAAATGCGGCTTATATAGGGGAGCGGCTAAAAGTCCGGAAAATACGGTATATCATTCAGTTTGTCATCTTGCCAACAGACAAAAAAAAATAGCTGTGTGTGCATAACAAGCACCAGGACTTCTGGTGTCAGACGGAGGCGTACCAGAGGCTGCCGGCTCTGCAGCTGCAGTGGGCTCGGCGGAGGCTTTGTTTGAATCCAGCAGAGAGTGGATCCAGTTGGACGCTCCCTGTCGGAAGTCTCTGAGCAGCAGCGCTGTGTCTCTCCTCACGATGCTCAAAGTGCTGGCTTTCTCCACCTGCTTCTCTGCCTGTGGCTCATTACCTGCACAAAAACAACAAAAAAAGAGGGACAAATGAAGGGACAAATAATCCAGATTGTGAATTGAATTTTTTCTAAATTGTGTGAGCATACAGTACATTATTACTATATATGGTTAACATTATGTAAAAGGTAATCACTTTTGTCATGGTTTGGAATGTAGAATTGCTTCAAAACTTTTTCACACAAAACTCCAGAGTTAAGTTTCAGATGAACTGAAACCAATTATTGACAACAGTGTAATTAATCTACCAAACATGCAAGAGCCGTTTTATTTGTGGCATTTTGGGGGGAAGAAGAGCTTGCATCTTTCTTTCTTTACAGAAATGTAGCTATATGTACCTGCGTAGGCACTGAGACACCTGGAGAGTACACTGAGTGGCAGCAGGGGATCCATAAGTGTTAGCAGACGGGAGGGTGAGGCGTAGGCAGTCAGCAGGGTGGCTGGGTAGGCCGCCACAATGCCATCTGGCATCCGCACACCAAAGGCAGCAGCTCGCATCGATACGGTCACACACAAGTTTCCTCCAGCACTGTCTCCGACCAGGCACACTTTCTCTCCAGTCCAGCCTGAAAAGCAAAAGGGAGTATAGTTTTATTCAGAGAAAAGGTATATGAAATAAAAGACAATTAGTTGAATGAAGTACCCAGTAAATGGTGGTTCCGTAAAGCCCAGCAGTATGCATAGAAACAGTCTTCTAAGGCCCTGGGGAAAGGCGCCTCAGGGGCCAAAGAGTAGTCCACTGAGAGGATGGGCACACCCAGGTCCTGGGACCAGCTCTTCAGGTAAGGCTGTAAAACAAACACTTAACATTTAACAGGGAAAAATCATTTCTGTTATGGGTACAGGTCAAACTGCAGCACATCAGAATCAGAAGGGGTTTATTGCCATTGTCAAAGAGCAAAATTCACAAACATAGGAACTTGTCTCGGCCTTAAGGTGCAACATAAAACACTGATCAATAATAAAAACAACATATACCACTTTACATTTCATGTAAAGTTCAATCTGAATTTATTCCTAACATATAAACAATGTTATCAGATTACTTGGTAAAAATAATCTGATTACTCCTTAGAAAAATATAATTGCTACTCTGATTACATAATGCAACTTACTTTGGAGAAGAAAGCAAAGGTAAGGCTCAGACCATCGTCTGTTTCCAACAAAAGTCAACAAGTGTGCTTAATGCATAAGGGCCAAGGAGCTTCTAGTATGTGAAATCACCTTTGACCATCATCACAGGACACACAAACATGAAAAAGGTTAAACATTTGTAAGATAAGGTGAAGAGGATGTAATTAAAGTCAAGGTCAAAAGCAAAAGGATAGTTGGAAATGTCTTCCATTAGTGCTGGGGGTAATCCTGCTCCAAGGTTGTACAACTGTGCCTTAATTCAACATGACAGGCCTGCTCGCCCCTTCTGTGACTGCTCGCTCTCATCCTCTGGTTGCTATGCAGCTGCAGATCAAGGATGCCCATGTCCAAGGCAATTTCACACCGACTTGTCTGGCTTTACTTATTAGAAGCCCGGTGCCACAACAACTGCACCAAGCTAATGACATAGCCACAGCACAAAGAGTTAGAAGGAAATGGAAGTTCTCTACTATAAAGATGTTATTCCAGTAAAAGTGTTTGCTGTCTATGAAATAAATCCTGAAGTATAGCCAAAATTGATAAAAATAAAATAAAAATAAAGCCATGAAAATACATTCTGACCTCATGAGACTTGGATGTCTGAGCCACAAAGCCTCCCCCATGAAAATGGATCAGAAGGCAGGAGGATGACGGCAGCCGCTTGGTCTTCAGCCCCAGTGACAGTGAAAGTGCACCCCCCTCAGAGCGGGACAAAGACAGCAAGGCCTCACTATCCTGAGAAAAAAATATATATATTCTTAGCGCATGATTTAACACAAAACGTCATAAAATGCTTTCAAATAAAACAATAACCGACTGCTCAAAATGTTACATTTCAGTGAATTTTCTGGCTGCCAAATTTCCCTGTGGGTGTCCAAACACATGCTCATTTTAATTCATTAAGGGCAACTAGCAGGGAGAGGAAGCGTGGCCAAGCCTGGGGTTTTCTGCTGATCTAAGCCCACATTGTTAAAAAGGGACAATATTATTGTGTTGGAGCGAGATCAACGACTAAAAAGTATGCGCTGATAGCTTCTCTGTTTACGTGCAACGCATGAGAATAGGGAACTCCCTACAAACTAACGAGCAGGAGAAGCAAGTGTAGTGCCAGAAGTTTTAGAAGCTCATACAGTAAAATATATTTACTAATACCACTGGAGGAGGATTATAGTTACAATTACTAAATAGACTGAATAAAAATAACATTTATGTTTACAAAAGATGTAATAAAAGCAATAAAAGATGAATGTACCTGTCCTTCCCGCAGGTCACACGAAATGAGCCTCATCTGAACTGGGGCCGAGCCAATATGTGCAGACGGTGGAGCAATAGTTACAGAAGCTCTGTGATTGGCCGCCAAAGGGAGGTCAAAGGGTATAGGGGGAACGGAAAGGGCACGGTTCACCTTGACAGTTGTGGATGTCATACTGGCCAGACTCTGCAGGGGGGGAGCAGAGAGCGAGAGCAGAAAATAAAGAAAATATCAGACAGACAGACTAATTTAGAGATGAAGTTGTGACGATGCCACAAACAAACCATGAAACATGAGTGAAACTTTTTTGGCCCGTAGCTTTATTCAACAGGACAAGGCAGTGTGAAATGGGAATGAGACTGGGGAATGACATGCAGCAAATTGTCGAGAGTCAGATTCAAACTATGAAGGAAGGCATAAGTGCTATCCACTTGGCCATGAGTGAAACTTAAGACTTAAATTTAGCACATGGACATTGCATACGTTACTGCTGATAGCGGTAGCACAAGCGTGCAGTTGGTCCAACGATTATTGGTCCCATCAATATAAAATTTTAAAAAAGCATCTCGGCACTCAGTTCTCTATACTTAAAGTTCACCTCTATGTATTCTATAAGACGGGGAAAAATACCTACATGAATCCAACAAAGGTCTGTCTTATAATACATTCTCTTCTATTGTTCCAAACTGTTTTTTGGTGAAAACTCATACTGGAATGTACAAGTCTTGCCTTGCAGGTAAAACCATGTTGCATGACGTGATGATAAGATTAGTAGAATGATGTATGTCATATAAAAGACGTGTGTGTACACTTTACTTACAGATAAGACTTCCGTCTCAGTGATGTTCCAGAAAGCCTTCCAAAAATGGACATCCAAGTTCTGGGTTATGCGCTCAAATTCTGCCCCTCTCAATTCTGGGTCGATCGCATACTTCCCTGAGGTAAAAAATGAACTGGCAGCTACACCTATGAAAGCACAAAGTCCATGTGTAATGAGACGTTTTTTCATTATAATGTAAATCAAACACGCAAACTTTCTACTTTACAACCATCATCAGAGTAGTATTTTATCCAGAACACTCTGACACAGACCAATTATGAGCTTTTGAAAGGCAAATTTCTGTGCACATAATTTACCATTTACAGAGTCCAGAAATGACCAAAACATGCATTTTAAACCAGTCAGAAGGGCTCTAATCTCCTACATAAAACCATTATATGAAAAAGGGTTTTATGTTAGTGTTCTGAAAGTATAACAGAATTGAAAATGCATGTAGTGTATGAGGAACATAAAGAAATAACATTGGGAGTAAAATTCAGACAACAAAACCATAGGTTAGACAGCAGGTGTTTCACTCAAAGATGAAGGGTTAGTGCAACTCACCGTATGGTGCAATACCTCCTGACTCCACTGTGACGCAGTACAGAGCACAAAGATCATGAAAGCTTTTTGAAATGTAATATTTATACTGGTCTGTGTAAGGGAACATGTTCGCACTGTCAAAAGGTCTATACATTAAAGAGCTAAAAACACTGGCATCTATGAGAGACACTAGTCAGCCATTAGCTTCAGATGGATGAAAGCGTGTGTACCACATCAAAAAGGTGCCTAGTTAAGAAGCATGTACGAGTAGCAGGGGGCGAGTGCGGCCTGTGCATGGAAATTAACTTTGGGAAATGGTGGGGGGGGGAGACACTGACCTATTCCAGACTGATGCGGCCTGTAGTTTTCTCCAAATGCCACAAGGCCAATAGCAATGGTCTGCAGACACGGCCGAATGGCTGGAGTGAACTGAAGAGAAAAACTAAATCATTAAGATGCATACTAATTTGACTAAATATAATTATTGTTTCAGTGTTAAGCAATATTCTTAAATATTTTGAACTCTTTTATCACACCTGAAAGCCCAAACAGCGGCCGTAGAAACAGCCTTTGTGCATGGACGCAGACTCTCGCACAAAGCTCTCACTAAGGCCACTTTCATCCTGAAAGAAGAGGTTTCCAGAGCTGTTGTCGTGAAGCATGCGCTGGGCCAAGTACAGCAGTGCGCGAAGCTGGCACAGAGCGTTGCAATAAGCCTCCATCTCTCCGGCATTGTGTGCTACTCGAAAGAAGATACTGCGCCTGTTGATGGTGATGTAGCGCCCCTTGTGGATGATGTGTAGAAGGCAGCACCTCACTACCTTTAAAAACAAATACAATTGAACGAGTAAACTTTTGCTTACATAATGTATTTTCTTAATCCAGTCTCAACTGAACAGTAACAGCCAAACATATTAACCAGACCCTAATAAACTCTTAAAGTTTAGCAAGACGCTGTAATATTATGAGTTGAGAGTCAGAAAAGTAGGTTTGAGGTTAAGTGTGAGATAACAACGGGGCACAACAGGAGCATGTGAACAGCTCTGTGCTGGGGTGGAACAGATTAGTCTGTGAAGCAAGAGATGAGAAGGCTTAAACATGTGGAGAGAAATTCATTTGTTTCAGTGGCTGTTTCATTCATATGTGGTTAGCTGTGGCCTCTGCAGGTCAAGAGGTTTCATCATTATCAGAACAAGATAAAAGTACAGATAGATTACATTTTGTTCAGAACCCTTTAACCCACAAGCTTTGCGGCTAAAATTCAATCTATTATCAACCAAGCAAACCTTGAAAAAGACAAGAAAGCAGAGTGGGAAGAATATGTAATAGTTTGAGCCATTTCAGTTTGGAATGAATAGAAGCATAATACTGTCAAAAAGTAAAAAAAAGAAATAACATGAATAAAAAAAGTACACTTACATAGTTTGTTCAGTTTATATTGACAATCACAGAGTAGTTTATTTTTTATTGTTGCAAATCATACACTTTGCAAACAACAAAAATGTCTGATTTACTATGTATAAATCTATGTTATCCTCCACAAACAAATATATACACCCTGAACAGAATCAAATGATTAAAGTATGTTTGGAAAATAAAAGCAGCACTAGATACCCTCTGTTGCAGTTAAACATTACTCTAGTATTACCTTGACCAGTGAGCGATAGCCGTTGGCTGGTATGTGTGGATCAAAGTCAAAATGATGGTAGACTGCAGAGAAGCCGGTGATGACGGGCTCCAGGCCGTGGGCGTGCTCCTGGATCAGTTTCATGACTTCCACCAGCCTCCGCGCTGCATCACCCTGGGAGCCCTTGGCTCCTCCAGAGAAGAAGGAGGCATTCTCCTCACAGACGCTGTACAGAGCCGCAAACACTGCCTTGGTGTCCATGACTGCAAGTGCAGAGTAAATAAATCAATTTAACCAACGGTTGGTACGGTCTTAAAAGTAAAATGCAAACATCTTTGGCCCATTATTGTCTGAAGCACATCATCACACTATTGGCCTGGAAGTGCTCCATTATTCACAGAGCTCGTGTGTGGCATCTCAAACACACAGACAGTGTCACTACACTACCACACACACACACACACACGTTCCACAAGCATTTGTGTAAGGCGACTCATTGTGAGATTCAGAGTCAATTTCTCCACCTCCTATTAACTAAACCCTCAGAGCCTGAGACATGTAAGCCCATTGATTAAAATGTGGAGCAAGCCTTAAAATTAAATGATGGAAATCCAGCTTGAACAGAGAAAATCCAGTGAGATTTACACTGACATGCAGAACATGGAACAGGAGGAAAAGGCAGCCAAATGTTTGCCAACTCGAGCCTGCTGGGAACAAACATGGAGTTGTTAAAACGACGAAAACCACAGTGACTCCAGGTGACACACATCCATGTTATACTGGGTTATATTCTGCTGGAGTTGTACAGTGGCAGTCACTGCCAGGATACCAGAGACTTACGTTTCCATAACAGTGAACACTCTGGGTCAAAGATTCCTCCAGACTGAATTAAAAAAAAAGAAAGAAAAAAAAGAAAAGAAAATGTATTCTCTCATTTCCCATTTTAAAACAATACTATAATTTTTTGTTGGTTTTATTTATAGTAACTACACAATTTTGGCAAACTCAAATGTCAAAAAGAGGCAAAGAGTTTGAGTTGTCAATCTCATTGCAAGTTATCAATAAACGCTTTCCTCAGTTAAAGTGTGAGTGCAATTCAGATGTATGTAAGCATGATGAAAAATGTTTCCTCCACTACTGTATCGAGCTCTAATGACTATTACAGTATGAGCAGCTCGAGGCGCAACTTCATATTGAGCTAATCTTATGAATAGAATACTCTATTTGACATAAGCCTCATGACTCAAGGGAGTCTCCACTCGAAACAAAAATGACTCTGTGGTAGGAATTATCTTGGGCACCAAAGCAAACGTATTACAAAGCAAACGCATTACTCAGGGTCAGGGGCATACAGATTTTGAAAAGGGTGAGAAAGCTGCAAGGTTAAATTTAACAAAAGGGAAATGGTGACTGTATTAATGTTGTAATAAACTATTTGTGCATATTGTGACTTTAGGCACATTTGTTTTTTGTTGAGCAATTTGTGAACTCTTTGAACACTTAACTGACCATACAATTCCCTACATATTTTAAATATTAGGTGGTGCCTTGTCTAACTTCAGTGAGCTTATGCAAATGCAGTGTAAAAGTGCTAAAGTTCAGTCAAGCAATGCTCTCTTCTTGGCCATTCAAATACACAGCAGCAGTCCATCTGGCTTTAACATGAGCTGTGCACGCGATAGGAAAATGTCTAAAGCAGACACTTACCTCATTGAGTCTATGCCATCAGAAAATGTTGGTTTACGCTACAAAATTCTACCTTGACATTTGACAGTACACTTAGCATGCTGGTGCAACTCCTCCTGTGTGTGAGGCGGACATTATGTGTCACTATAAGCCCACTGCGTCCGTTAAGTTGCACCTCGTCTCTCTGCATTAAAGATGGATGAAAGCCGGCATAAATAAGTTATGTACAACAAACAGCAGCAGCAGTGACTTTACAGGCCTGTAATGACTCCTTAGGGGCGAAACAGACAGGACTGTATGGATTTATTGTACACAGTAAAAAGGCCTCTAGACAAACGCGTACTGCTACTGAAAACGACCAAGCCAACTAATAAGAATATGCAAGACAAATGAGAAAAGGTTTTTTTTTTACCGGTATGTTCAGTTCAAGGCTTTGTCCTTGTCAGTATCCTCTCTGCAAAAGCAGCGACAGCGTGGATAAAAAGAGACACAGAGTGAGAGAGAGTGGGGAAGGGTGCCACACAGGAGAGAGACTTTTTTCTTGTTGCTCCCTTGAGATTTTCGGCTCACACTCTGTACATCGGGATCTTATAAGCATTCTGGGAGGTTGACAACTCTGTCCTAGTTCACTTCTCATTCTGTACACTTCTCTCATTGGTTGTTTCCTTCCAGCGACCTTCTACCTAATTGGACCATCCTAGTCTGAGAAAAACAAACATTAGAGGATGACACAAAACAAGAATGACTTAACTTGATGTTCTTAAAAAAAAGAGCTCATCATAATAGTGAACATACACAGCATTGTACTTGATTGCTTGTGTCGTTAAGTAGATCCATAAGAATGACTGTCCATTAGCCCAGCATAGAGCATATAATCTATTTAACAGCTTAACCACCTCATGTGTTTATTATTGCAATTTACAATACACCACAGCTGTTTGAGAGTGTACTGTGTGCTAACACTATAGCAACGCCAGCGGCTAACCATTTTGAAAAGAACAGTACGGACTGTATTCTTACCCACAACAGAATATCCCTTTGTCTAGATCTTTTGGTGATAGTGGTGAGGGTACTCACAGTTTGTTCTCTCTCCAGGTTTGACCAGGTGGTGGGCGAAAAGCCAATTGGCAAAATAAAATGACTTTGTACTGACTGATTATTTACAAAGCAATAAAGAAAAAAAAAGAAAAAAATAAATAAAAAAAGAAAACTACATCATCAATAGCTAATGTTAGACACTGGGTCAATTACATAAACAAGTATAGAGCAGATAATAATCATAACCCAATCATTAAGATCAGGTTTTTGGTGTATTTAGTTCCTCTAGTCGGTCAAATACAGCGGTTTACACTTCATGTCATTGCAATCATCTGATAACTCCAGAAATCAGATGAAGGGAGATTCAGCAATCTCTTTTGCCAGTTTCTCAGGGTGAATACAACTCCTTCAAGGGTAGACTTTGTATAATAAAACCCATCTAAATTGAAAATTAAATTATGCCATTGAGAATGTAATTCCACACACTTATCAGGAATTGCGATTATCACTTCATAAATAAGTAGTAGATTGCATGGACTGTGCATTTGGGTACATTCTCTGCCATTTTATGCACTACAGCGGCTACATTATCCAATTTCTGGAGTTGTCAGATTATTGGAATGGCATGTCAACATATATTTGACTCCATGCGTTAACGAGGAAAGACAAATTAATGTGTGCAAAGACAAATTAAAAGTGTATTTGAAAAATAGTTGTACTTTGTCAGAGTGGACAAAGTGTCAGAAAATTGTCAGAGTGGAACTAATTGAATAATTAAGTCATGGTTTGCATTTACAGTATAACAAAATATTGACTGTTGGACCTTGTAATTACCTCCCATGATAAACTTGGACCTTCTGTTGCAGTAGACACATGGCCCCCCAAACCTTACATGTGAAGACTTTAGAAGTAGGCGCAAAAGCAACAAGTAAGCGTTTCTTCAGAGCCATTTTGGGCTGGTGACCTTTCTCCCAGATATAGCTCCTTCACACAAACGACAAGGCCAAAGAAACAACAGGAAACTAGCAACAATGAACGCCATTGGGCCAAACACAGAGGGCACACGAAACTTCCAGTTAGTTCTACACACCAAAAAAAATTATGTTCTATTACAAGACAAAATAAAAAAAACAAAAACATCCTATTCAAATAAACGGGCACATTACATTGATGGTTTGCACTGGTTTTGAATTGAATATAGACTAATTACTTTGTTAAGAATATGTTTTATTCCCTGAAGTGGCATCCAAAGTTCCCGTTAGACATTTTTTAAATCATAAAACCAGATCAAAGAAGTTCTAAATTGGGTATCAATAAGGCATAAAAATCCATTCCCAATTTCACGGGTATAATTGACCCAGAAAGAAAAGAACAGTGGTTGAATACTAATTGAAAAATAAAATTTAAAATACAACTTACAAAACAAGCGTAGTAAATGTATTTTTAATGTATGGCCTATCACTTAACACTGCCAAAGGAATGTTAAAGATCATATGACAAGTTAGACAATACATTTCACAAAACATAGTGAAGAATGATTATATTGAAGATTTTACTAAAACAATTGCCTATTTTCTCCCAGTTTGACAATTTTGTTGAAGTGTAGAACATAAACTGCAGTTATAGAGAGTTAATTTGACAAATAATTGAATTTACGATTTATTTTGTTATATGAAATGTCTGAACATTTTGCAAGAGCTCCGCAACTCCCTGTGATTTTCAACTTTTATTTTCCTTGACAAACTACCTGCTTTTCTAGGGATGTCACGATTATTCTGTTAATCGATAATCGTGATTATTCAGGTCACAATATAATCGTGAGAACCAAAAAATATGACATTTTTGTTTAATCTATAGCCCCCCAAAAATAGACCTAAATGTAAATAACTTCTAATCTGGCCGTTTTTGACAAATTGACACGTCAAACCACGGGAATGAAAGAAAATTAAAGATTCCTCTGTTATTTGGTCACAGTCTCAATAATCATGAATAAACATTCAATCGTGATAGTTTTTTCCTCACAATAATCAAAACATTATAAAGTTTATATCGTGACATCCCTACTCTTGACTGATGTTAAACTATAATAAATATTAACCACAGATACTATCCCGCCAGGCTATATGTGCGTGGATATGAAAACCGGTCATAGAGATGAGTATTCTAGACATTTTTCCAAACAGCACTCTGAGTAACAATTGTGTAATCCTTTAGTACAGGGCTGTTTAGGACGGGTAACACACGTAGCATCCAGTTAAGCCTGTTGTCTTCTTTCCCAAGCAGCGCATTTGTCACTGTGGCTTTACGTCAGGCAAGAACTCATGACCGCGGCACGAATGCGTCTATGAGAGCGCTTTTAACATCTAATGCGCCGTGCAAAACTCAACACCATGTCTCTGTACGAGCAAAAACATGTCTCTTTCAGATCAGATGTCCAGTCACTGTGAGAACTACTGTTATGGCTGGTTAAAAAAATAAACGATGCCGTGTTGTAGCTGTGACAATAACTAGTGGGACGCGCTGCGGAGAGGAGAACTAACGCATTGATGTTGGAATATGGAAATTATCTTTAAAAAAAATGACACGGAACCATTTTAAACAGCATGTCTGTTAACCATTCTAGACCCGAGGACAGCTGGCAAAGTGGGAGTCTCCCGTGCTAAACGATTTTCCCAGGCCAGCTATTGTAGCAGCGGCTAGGTCAGGCTACACGACCGACGCGCGTACGTCAAAGCGCGTCACGTTCACGCAACAGGACAGCGGTTGAGGGAAAAACGAACCACTCACCGACCGGACCCTCTTTAAATCGGGACGAGCGTCTTCCATTAACACTTTTGTCAAATCTGTGCCCATCGCTCTTCTTGCTCGACGCCATCTTCGCCCACTCTGTTTACGCACCGCCTTTACCGTGGTCGCTTCATAACCTACCTGTAAGCGCCGCCCACTTAAAAAACGCAGCCAATCACAGAGCGCGTAACAGCTTCACCAACGAATCATGAAATAAATAATCGTAAAGATCCGCCCATTTATTAAGAAAAGTACAGTTAGTCAAGCCCATTTAGAATTCTCATAATGTTTATTAAAAAGCCAAGAAAAATGAATACAAATGTATATGTATATATGTAATATGTATACGAAGCTTGTGTGTCCACCTGTCACTCTTTTAGGTGTCCTAGCTCTTATTTAGAGAATGTCCTACTTTCTATTGACGCCAACACATAAAATATACATAAGTGTCACAATAAATGGGTGAATCAGCTTGTCAAGACTTATTGTTCATTAACTAATAGCTAGAAATTTTCATTTATTTTTTAATCTCAATATTTATTGTGTGTACTTTATTTTTATTCAGTTTTGGTGACTTTTGCAGTATGATAAGAATAAGTAACATCTAATTAACTAAGTACTAAACTGTTTGAGTCTGCTATACATTTATTTACTTATTAAAGCTTATGTTTTTTACAATATTAAACGTTTAGAAAAGGGTTCACTGTGAATGATCTAGTTTCAAGTTCCAGTTATCATTTATCGTGACAGTTTTTTCCTACAGCAATATATGGCACTTCAAAATATGTTATCGTGACACGTATACATGGAAATATAATGAGAAATGGTCATATTATAGATCCATGGTTGCAATATGTTGTGAACGAGTTTGCCACACTATGTCCCACCACATTGCACAACTTTTCCCACTTTTACAACTATTTGAAGTGGTTACCCTGCCTATAAGGGCACAGTATTTTTGTATCATAAGAAGAAAAAAGGCCCAACATTTGTGAATAAAGATAATGAACAGGGTATCTTCTACGGTTTCTCAAGCTGAATGTCTTCTTCCTTGTTGGCCACGTCTTCATACTGCCCCTGTCCTTGCAGGTGTTCAATCTGATCATATGCAGAATAGCAATCATCCAGGTTTAGGCCCTAAATCAACACAAATATGTATTATTTCACATTTACATAGCTGACATGTTGCCGAGTCAGATGTCAAGTCACCAGTGTTTCCTTCATTACACTCTTTTTTTTTTTATTGCTACACTGTAATTCACCTGGTATATGTTCTCCTCTTCTTTTTGCGTCTTCTTTTTCTCCAATTCATGCAGGTTTTTAGACTGTAAAAAGAAATACTCAAGATGAACCTTGAGAACGTGTGAAACAAAGGAAAGTTTCAGCTGCACTGCGAACAGTCAGTGTACAATAGCTGTTATAGGATTACGCAAGTGTGTTGAGAGTCCTGGGAAAATAATACCACTGTTGAGAAATCTTGGAAATCAGTCATTGCATCGGCTGCCATGCTGCAACAGGAAATAGAAATGGGTTTATGGGTACTGAAATAACCTTGAAAAGCAGGGAGGCTGAAGGCAACACCACACATAGCAGCAGCAGGATCCCCTCGGTGATCAGGATGCCATTCTTGACACTTTCACTCAGTTTTATGGTCTTCTCAAGAGACCCTATATGTGCACACAAAAGGATTATCTTTAAAACAGACTGAACTCATGTGGTTTACGGTTGTCTGTACAAAGTATTGCAAAAATAAACAAACAAGCTGACTGGCTGATCAAAGTTGTTAGTCTGGATTTAAACATTATATAACAAAACTATTCATAATCTAAAAACAGCTACTGCTTTGGTAATGCATGAATGATCTGAATTGTTGGAGAAAGTAGTTTGTCTCACTTAATTCCAGATAAGGCGGTTAGTGAGATTAGTTTATAATGTTTCGACAAATTTAGAGTTACAGCATGTTTAGGTATTTTGAGGCTACACATGTTTTTATATGCAAAGACTAGGAACTAACAATGGCCAGCCATGAATATGATGTAATGGTAATTGAAGCACATGTTTATAAATAGATAGAGAAATGTATAGAAAATTGTGTTGATTCAATTTTTAAAAATGAATAAATGTCTTAATTTTTCGACCTATAGTTATTTGTACAGCCTATTTTTGTTAGCTAAAAGAATAAAGAAAAGTACTTTGTCATTTTTGGTCCAGTTCAAAGAATTCTTACTCTTAGATTTAGTGAAGTATGAATAAAAAGTAGCCACTGTAAAATTGACTTAAAGTACAGATACCTAAAACTTGTACTTTACTTTTAGTACTTTTACTTTTGTATATCATTACTTTCTACCGCTGCCGTATTGTATCCGATTACTATTTGGTCTTAAAATCCTCCTTCAAATTCATGTTGTAAGCAGGAAAATGCATGACAACATGTTCACCTGCAATGTGTTCTTTAATTCAATGATAATCGGATGAATTATTTAAACTGCTGGTTTAGTTTAATTTCTGATCATTGTATGAATAAACAAAAAAAAAAAAAAAATAGACCAATTAAGCTATATTTTTGACGAGAAGAAAACAAAAAAAAAAAAAAATAGACCAATTAGCTATATTTTGACGACGTGTTAACTAAGACCCTGAATGCATAGCCACTCACCCATTGGATAGACTAAGGTTAACAAGATTTATGGCTTATGTGGTGTTAGCCCTATTTAGAGCTCACACGACATCATCTCACTTTGTCACAGGCAAACACAGACCATTTGTGAGATTCAATACTTACTGTAGACTTGAAGGTAAGTGCCATGAGTGAGAACTTTACTATTATTGAGAAAGCACCGTAAAAGCCAGTGTCATTCAGTGTGGCTGAATGCAGATTAGAACACCACATTGTTCCCTTTGCCAAGCTCTGTCTCTCTGTCTCAGCATTGTGAAAAGGAAAGGTTTGTATATATTTTTTGCAATGTTGTTGGGGGCTCTTGATCCAAAGAAAGTCTTGGGTTCTCACGGGTGTTGAAGCAGCACTCCAGGGTGGCTTTCTCAGAGATCTTCCACTTTAGAAAAAGGACGATCTGCTCTCAAAGTCACTCACACTGCCACCCAAAAGCACTAGAAAACAAACAGTTCAAACACTTCTCAAGAACCAAAGTTCATCCTCAATGTTAGTTAGATCACAACGGGAAGAAAAGAAATGTGAGTAGAGAAAAATGCTACCCAATTAAAAGAACAAAACGAAAAATAATCAGACATTTAGCAACAATGGCCGTACGTCCTATATATAATATGATGAGAACTCCCTTGTACAGTTAAGTTTCGGGGGGAGTTACAACGTTAGGTAACAACAGACAGAGTTCGACAGGGCCTGCTAAAACACGACATTAAAGCTAATTTGAACAACAATGACGTCAACAGGAAATATTTTGCCGTGACGCCAATAGAAACGACTATCATAGAAATAAAATGATTGTCCTTATCAAGATGCGCATGAAATCAATGGGGAACGTGTGATTTTTATAGTGAGTTATTATATTATATATATATATATATATATATATATATATATATATATATATATATATATGCTTTTTTAATATGAAATACACGTTCCCCATATATAGACATGTATTTCACTCATGGTTCTAAATTGGACACAGGTAGGGGTGGACGGTAATGACAAAAACTCGATGTCTTTGCATAATCTCGATGACAATGCATGGACTGTGTCTTGGATGAAGTTCAAGTATCACTCAAAGCGTGACTGGACTACAAAATGAACAAGAAAAGGGCAGAAATATCGCTTTATACACTTGTTTGAAGATGACTGTAGACATTTTTTGTCTCTTTTTGAGATAATTGTTTATAGTTTAATTATAGATAACACACTGGATACTCAAAAATTGCGATATCAGCCATCTTTAGCTATATCTCCCCCTTTAAATTCACAACTCCGCCTTTGCCTTAATTATTTCTGAATCCTGCTGGCTGGTTGTTCCGAATACAGCACCCTGCACACACCATGGTCATAACAGACCCGGGCCGTATCTGCTCGCTCCACCATTACGCCTTTATGGGCCTTTTCATTTCATGGCGGGGGCAGAGTCCGGAGCCGTACAAAACAATTACGCCGACCGTCAACATCTGCTGCACCCTCCAATCACCCCCGAAACTGCCTTCAAAACATGCGTTCGCCGAAGAATAAAAAGCAGGGCCAACCCAGTTTCCAGACGGCTGGTGTGCAGCGAGCTTCATCGTGTGGCATCATGCAAAGCAGCGGCCCAGACTCACAGCAGGGATTTGAATAAGGCCAAGAGTTTAAAGATGGCAAACAGGAGCTAAAACTGGCTTTTCGGCAGCGGCGGCTGGTTTGAGGAAATAGTGGGGGTTAACTGCACGATAAATGTCAAACGGCTAAATCTGAAAGGATGAAAATATGTTGATGACATGTTGGCGTATGCAGGATTCGGTAAAGGTGCACTTCGGTAAAGGTGCACTGCGCGACCTTTCTGACGGGGGATGCGCCAAAGGGTGGGCGATATTGATCAGACAGCAGTATGTTAATCACACAAGTGCAGCTATTCCCTCTTTTTGAACGTTTACACAGCGGAACTTTTTCATTCTCATTTCTAGTCTGCTCTTTTTGTAGCATTTTGTTTCCTATAAACAGTCAAATGTTGCATATCTTCAAAACAACATTCACAGTATTATCTAAAGTGCAATATATGGCCCAACTCCAGATGTGCCAATCACGTATCTACATGGACTTGCCTCGCCTGGAATGTTCCACAGTTTAGCATTAAAAGGCGCTGTACCTGATGATAAACAATGTGAAAAACAGAAGTAGTTCATTTTAAACTCGTTACAGCTCCACTGGCATCGCTCACGTTCCTAATGGGTTCCCAGCATCCCATATTCACAGTGATGAGTTTAGAAGAGTTTTTCACACCTCTCTGAGCTCGGAGTGAGTTTTGCTGTCCTGGAAAATGCTAACACACATTAGCATGCTAACGGCACACTTCCTACTTTGCAGAGGATACAACGCTCTAGAATCAGATGTATAGAAAGAGCTGCGGTTTAATTTTCACACAAATAGATGCTTTTACAATACTGTACTGCGATTTTATTTTATTACATGCAAAACTATCGGCCTCTTTAGACGCATTTGTATTGTATTTATTCAATTACATGTGTTTTTCTAGCAACAAAAAACAAACCTTGTATGACAAACATTATTACTGTGAGCGGGCCCGCCTCTCCACAGATCTGACCTTGCTTGTCTCCATGTATATAGATAACATAAATGGTAAATTGTGGAACATTCTAGGCAAAGGGGGTCCCTCATTTGTCCAGGACGGATCCATTGGAGAAAAGGTTTCAAAGGTAGTCATCTGTTCAAGGGTTAGGCTTGTACCCTTTCTTTTCTTTTTTTATCTAGACATTTCGACTTCCATCTGAAGGTAATTTGCTGGTCTGAGAAAGTCGACTTTAGGTCTGAGCTGATTAAACCCTGGCACTAACCTGCCTTTGTTTACCTGCTAGATTGGTTGTGTAATCTGATTGAAAGCTGGAATCTGACTGCCTTTTCCTCACCACTGTTAAGAACCAGATTAGCATTTGATTGGATTGTTTTCTCACTTGACCAAGGTAAAAGGACACTGGAAAATTGTACCTTAATCCGTCAAATCTGAATCCGAGGGATTCTCTTTTTTCACAAAAATGCCCTCCTCACTACCTTCAAACGAGTGGTTTGAGGCTTTGAGATCAAGATGCACGGCGACTGAAATCCAGAATTTGACTGCCTTCTGTGTGATGCAGTCTTTAGTGCAGCCTCAGGTTGTCAAAAGTGTCGAAAGTCAGATACTAATCTAATACTAAAACTAGTATCAGATACTAGATACTCATTTCAACAAGTATTAACACTAAAAATCACATTAACAAGACAAAATTTGACCTTTTGTGAACTGTTTTAAAATGATCTTGAGCTTTACTACATTACTCTGTTATTGTGAGGGCATCTTGTCCTTGAGATGAACCAGTTTCTGTCTTAAGGTGTTGCCCGAAAAAGCACTCACATCTCGATGCGTGACAAGCCGGCTTTCAGTTTAACTTTTATTCAGAGAATCAGAATTGAGCAGTTGCATTTTGGTCAATAACGTCACTGATTTCCCTCCAGGAATTTCTGCGTTCTTTCTGCCATTTGAGCTAGAATCCAGCATCTCTCCATCTCTACCACAGCAGCAGAACCAAGAGCCATCTCCACCTCTCAATCTCCTCCAGAAGATATAATTACTCCTTCCATCCTTCCATCACATACTGTTGCTAACATAACTACCTACCAGAAGCAATGCCATTCAATCGGCATATACACTCCAATTCAAAGGCACAAGCTCTTAATCAAGCTATTATCATCACGTTGGACAAGTTTTACTGTGTAGACTGAGGCAGATGAACAAAGCTGACATTTGCAGCTAGTTGCCATGAAGCCGCTTTGTCTGGTCCCTTGTGCCTAATGAACACACGGCGCTGCAGACGAGCTCTTGTTCAAACCGCACACAGGAGGCGATAGTGACTCAGCGAGGCCTAATGAACCAGCGTCGCTGATTAGAAGAGAAGATGAGACTTTTGTGCCGGAGACGCTGAACCTTTAATCACTGATTGAGCACCAGTCCACTGAAGTTCATTAGGTGTCATAGGTAATCTTTTCAGGTTTGTTTGCTTTTCGTACCGGACGGTTTTCGACTGCTCGCTCACCGTCTTCTTCAGAGTTGCCGTGTGATGTTGCTGTGGCGTGTTTTGTCGGATGATTTACGCCGGTTTTGGTAGCGGACGACAAATTAGTAGACGAGGCGTTCGATGCTGATGCTGCTGATCACTTAGCAACTAGGGTAGTCTAGATTTGAGGACCTCCGGAGTCAGGCCCAGAGGGTTTGGGCTGGTAAAAACCATCGACCACATTTCAGAATCAGAATCAGAATCAGAAAGGGTTTATTGCCATTGTCAATGAACAAAATTCACAAACATAGGAACATGTCTCTGCATTCAATCCAAAGGGCATGTATCAGGAAACAATTTTAAATTACTATAGTTAAAAATAAAATAGGCATTACTATGTACACAAGAGTTACAGTTGTACTTTACAGTTGTAGTGCAGAAAGTGACAGTGCAGTGAGTGATTAATAGTTGCAGTTAAAGTGACAGGTGTTTAGAAGTGTTCATGAGTCCAACGGCAGAGGTTCTTGTGGCGGGAGGTTCTGGTCCGGATGGACCGTAGCCTCCTGCCTGAAGGGAGTGGTTCAAATAGACCATGTCCTGGGTGAGAAGGGTCAGCTGTGATCCGAATGCTCGTCCCAGAGCCTGGAGCTCTGTTTGTCCCTAGCTGTGGGTCCACCGTACACATGGTGATGGAGGAGGTGAAACTGCACATCATCTGCACTGGCAGTTTGGCTTTCTCAGCTGCCGCAGGAAGTACATCTGCTGGGCCTTCTTGATGAGGGAGCTGATGGAGGCTCCCACTTGAAGTCCTGGATGATGATGGTGCCAGGAAGCGGAAGGAGTCCACGGTGGTGATGGGAGAGTCTGTCATGGTGAGGGGGGGCTGGGGGGCTGTGACTTTCCTGAATCCACGATCATCTCCAGTGTCTTCTGGGCGTTGAACTCCAGGTTGTTACCGCTGCACCAGGACACCAGCCGGTCCACTCTCTCCTGTAGACAGACTCATCCCGTCCGAGATGAGCCTGATGAGGGTGGTGTCGTCCGCAAACTTGATCAGTTTTACGGAGTCGTGGCTGGAGGTGCAGCAGTTTGTGTGCAAGGGAGAAGAGCAGAGGAGAAAGTACACACCTGTGGGCTCCTGTGCTGATAGTCCGAGTGTCTGAGACATTCTTCCCAGCCTACGCACTGCTCCGATCCGTCAGGAAGTCAGTGATCCACCTGCAGGTGTAGTCAGGCACGTTGAGCTGGGAGAGCTTGTCCTGGAGCAGAGCAGGGAGGATGGTGTTGAATGCAGAGCTGAAGTCCACAAACAGGATCCTGGCGTAGGTTCCCGGGGAGTCCAGATGCTGCAGGATGAAGTGGAGTGCCAGGTTGATGGCGTTGTCTACAGACCTGTTGGCTCCTGTAGGCGAACTGCAGGGGGTGTTGCAGGGAGACGCTGTCTGGTCCAGCAGCTTTTCGGGGATTGGATTTCCAAATGTTCTGTTTACATCCTGTGATTTAGGTCTTAATAAAAGTAATTGAGTGTGTAAACTGTTTTTGTTTTGTTTTTTTTCAATAATAATTAGCGTGTAAAACTGGCATCTGAGCTAAAGCCTAACTGAATTTAAGTGGAGATCTCTGATCTTGTGTGCGTCTTGTAAGCTTCTTGTGACCACTGAACATCGACTTTTAAGTGTTACTGGTGAAATAAAAGTTTTATATAAATAGGCTGCTTTTAATGAGGACTTCGTCATTCATTTTTATGTCAAAGAACATTCGACTTGACGTAAGTCCAGGTCGCATCGGCCGAGTAAATTGTCAAGTAAATGTCAGAAAAAAATAACAACTTGTAAGAAGTGAGCAAGTGTGAAAAACAAACTAACTCTGGTGTGCAAAAAGAACATTTTAAAATAAACTGTTGCAGCACTATAACAAAGCGAATGTGTTTTTTGTAGCTCTGTTGCTGTCAGAAAAAAGTAGTCTTTCTGCCAGTTCCACTCAACCAACGGCCTAGCACCAAAGTACATCTCAGACATGTTAGTCCCGTATGAACCGTCACGGACCCTGCTGGTGCCACAGTCGGGACTACACATGTTTCAGTTTTACGGTGCTAGAATCTGGAACAGTCTTCCTGAAGATGAGAGACAGGCATCTACTCTGACCATGTTCACAATCGTTGATTTGAATCTGTTAATCTGTATTTAGGATTTAAAGGATTTTAGCTTCACCCTTCTCTTCGAAAAGTGATAATTAAAACGAATGTTGGAATGAATATTTATGTTTGTTCTTGCTCCGTACATTATTATTTCTTGCTCATAATAAACTTCCCGAGCCACTTTCTCTTCCCTCCTTCCTGCTGTTTTAGCTACATTCCCAAATCCTACTCTGCAGCAAGATAATCAGCCATCTCAAACTCTCCATGAACTCGTCACCGGAGAAACTAAAAATGCATGCGTTTTACATGCTTTGTATGTTGCATTAAAAGCTGAATGTTCATTTACAGTGGCTTCCAGCCTGTATTTTGGTATATTTTCTTCCTTCCTATAACCATAAGATCAAACTATCCATCTGCCCATACATTTATTTGACCAAGAATGAATAACACTGTTAAAGCTCCGTGTGGAAATGCCTTTTTGCAGGTGGGTTAAGCATCTGGAGCCAGACAAACGGTCAGTTAAAAAACCCGACATTCTACTGCGATGAAACACATTTGGTAGAACAGACTCAGCATGAGGCCGAGATGTAAGGCCCAGAATGTGTTGCCGAAGTCTGCGGGGCATCACGGGTCATTAAAAGTGAGCTGTCGACGCTTGCGAAGGTGAGAGTGAAGCGCAGATGGTGTGAGACACTTCCTGCCTCTCCCTTCCTCTGACGCAGCGGCACGTCGTAAACAGAGACAGTGGCGCTCCGCTCCCTGTGACGGCGACGGATCTGGATGAGCCCCGGAAAGTAGCAGAACACTCAGTGGGATTTAGCTCGCGCTCGGCAGATGCGCTAGTTCGTATTTCCGCGGAGGTCCGGATCGAACGTCAATACCTTTTTACGATGATAGCCAGATATGATGAATGTCCCAAGAGAGGTGCACTGGTCAAAACAATGGAAAAAGGAAATAAAAAGTCAATGGAACAACCCCAGAGACTGCAGGTCACAACTGGTGAATACATTTATCGCTCTAAAGTGTCCGAATACTGTCAAATCAACGCTAAGTAAGTGACGATATTGCATATATTGGCAAATGCAATAATCAATCTTGCAACAAACTAAGTAGATCACAATAACACCAAGATTCGCCTCATCGCACAGAAATATACAGCCTTGATTTAGTCTTGGTTTTGTCTCTGTTAAGTTTTTATTTCGACTGAATACATTAAGGCATAAGGCATTTTATTCTAACAGAACTTACCGTGTCAAAAGTACATTCAAATACGGCAATAATATCGCAGAGAATCACGCTCGACAGCCATATCACAATCATTTCCAATATCGTTCAGCCCTGTTATTTAGCATCTTAAAATCTCCATTGATTTAGCATTAGGTAAGCTGAAAATGATTGACATGTGAAGACACAATCCTGATCTCGATAACATTATCACATATCATTTAAAAAATCCCCAACGTTTTTTCCTTTTCTCTGGATAGGTTTATAATTTGTCATCTCTCTTTTAAAACCAGATATTTCTTTTTAATTGTAAAGTGTCAGCCCTGCAGTTGGTGGCTCTATTTACAATAAACATAGTCAATAATATGTCACCTTAACCTAGTATCAGCTTAAGAGGTAAACTAGAGGCTGGGCGACCGATCACAATTGTTTTCCTCATTAATTTTTCTATTCAATTTCTTTTAAGTTTTGCTTTACCAAAAACGAAATAAAAATGGCTTCCAGCAATGGTTTTAGGATGCATCCAAAGCCTTTTAACACAACAAATAGCTCAAGTTGTTCCTCCAAAGTCCAAAGTCTGCTCTGAACCACATGCTTTCACCGACGGGAAAGACTCTCAATTTAAAAACCCCAAACATATCATTGATAATTAGACAAGAGTGAATCTCGATGTCGATTTAAATCTCACGCGTTGTCCAGCCCTGAGGTAAACGGTGAGCATCCAAGTACAACATCACGACAAAATATTGAAACCCAGAGATCGAACTTAAAACTAGTGTCAAAGCGGTTCACTACAGCAGATGAGGATGCTGGAAAAGTTACATAAATGGACCTTTCCTGAATAGTTTTACAATGATTCTGGTCATTATATAACAGAACTAGTACAAGACCACATGGCAAACAAACTAGTCCTACTTTGTATTGTTGTTACGACCTGGAGGAGCCCGTCCTTACGCCTTAACTAGATGGTAAAGAACCCTAAATTGCGTCTATAAAGTTTATTTTTTGTAATTGCTGCTCCATAACATCTTTATTAACAAGAAAATAATTAGATTCTCCTTATAAAACAGAAGCTTTTAGGTAGGAGAAGGATGTTTGTGTTGTTGGGAGAAAAAGCCACTGAACCACTGGTCTAAAACACTGGTGCTTTTAATGACCATTGTGGCATTGTAATCGGTATCAATCATTGGACCATTTCCTTGACAACACTACTATAATAAGGTCTTTCACTCAATCTCAATACAAACCAGATAACGTCACTATTGGCCCGATTTATGTTGTGATTCGGCTCTCAGAAGTGGTGCCGTGTTGTCCGTCACTGTCAATGAGCGCAGAGTGTAATGTAGTGGGCGGGGTCGGCCTTCAGCTCCGTTATCAGCGAATGAAATGAGACGTTAACCTCTGACCAGGCGCACAGGAAAGCAAACAAATGTGTCAGAGCTGATTAAACATGCGCGCTGGAACAAGGCCATTCAAATGCGAAGGCGACTCACTTTCGGCAAAAGGCTGCGTTCGCGTCACGATCACAGATGGCGTTCGAGGGCCTGTGTAACTCTACTGTATTATATTTATTATCAAAAAATAAATTAAAGTGACTCCCTCTACTTTTAAAATGACAGAATAAATTGCGTCTTAGTAGTGTACATATTTAGGCAGTAGGCTACACTTTGCAGATATAGTTGTTTTCTCGTTGAGCTTCAGACTCTTAAATGAGATGCATTAGTCCTGTTCGCGCACGTGGGGGTCTGAAAGGTCAAAGGGGGGGTCGTGAGCGCGCACGTGAGACACAGATTCCCTTCCTGAAAGAATGAAAGGAGCGAGGGAGAGAAAGGTGGATCAGTGGCTGACGGACAAACGCTTCTGCTGCAGCAAAGACAAGAGCAGCTAAAACACAAACGTGTAAACACACGAAGCTCTGATTCTGCAGTAGAACTGTACGGAGTGTAAAAGCTCTTACTTCTTGAGCAGGCACAGATTAGGATATTATTTGATTCATTTAGACAAGGAGAGCCCTTAAGGCCAAACTCTCGGTTTCAAAATAATGAATGATAAATATTCTGGGTCGGGCTTGGACAGTACATGCGCTCCGTCTGAACGAGGAGTTTCCTCTCAGGGCCGATCGTTGTTTCATAAATCCATTCACAGATTCAAAGGATCCTCTCTGCGTCGGGTCACGAGACTGCACACGGTGGACGTGGACTGAGAGCGTGGACTGAGAGAGCGTGGACTGAGAGAGCGTGGACTGAGAGAGCGTGGACTGAGAGAGCGTGGACTGAGAGAGCGTGGACTGAGAGAGCGTGGACTGAGAGAGCGTGGACTGAGGACTGAGGAGCGTGGACTGAGAGAGCGTGACTGAGAGAGCGTGGACTGAGAGAGCGTGGACTGAGAGAGCGTGGACTGAGAGAGCGTGGACTGAGAGAGCGTGGACTGAGAGAGCGTGGACTGACTGAGAGAGCGTGGACTGAGGAGCGTGGACTGAGAGAGCGTGGACTGAGGGAGCGTGGACTGAGGGAGCGTGGACTGAGAGAGCGTGAGGGAGCGTGAGAGAGCGTGGACTGAGAGAGCGCACCGGGAGTGGAATGAAAAGCCTTTCTCAGTGTTCAGGCCAACATTTGTGCAATTGTGGGTATATGACAGAAATTATTTTATGAAATGCATTAGCTGCGGCGTTCAATGGTAAAGTGGTGCGCTAAAATAATACAGAAATAAAATGTATTTCCCCGTGTCTCCAGACTTACAGGAGGGTCTCCTAAAGCACACTTTATAAATGAGGCCCCTGATCTTTACCAGAACATTGTCAACAACAAAACATTACTCAAGCAAACATAGAAAAGGCCTAACACTGTTGTACTCCATCAAAAAGTCTCTGCTGATCTGACAAATCATTATCTCATTGTCCCCATTTCTTCTTGACCACAAGTTCGTCTGGAGCATTAGAAAAGTACACTGCAGGACTAATGACTTTGGGTTCTCAAAGTGGCAGGAACATCAATTTAGCTCGCTGTGTGTTTAATATGAATATCCATACCTGGCAGCACTGCATTTGCAATGAATCAAACCATAAATTATGCATGATATATCAATATTTCTTGTGACCCGAAACCAAGTCAAATGAAATTAACTATGAACCTTTATCCAAAAGTGTTCATCAAAATAAGTTAAAAAGAAGGGGCTTTTTTGGACCACAAGAATTTGAAGGAACTTTTATTCTCTAGTTTCTAATTATTTGTTTGATGTAATTTTTTTATTTTTTGTTTTGTTTTGGATGCTGCGAGGCATTTCGACAAACAGTTTCAGATGACATTACAACATTATTCAGACCTCATTCATTCATATTTTGGACATTTAAAATCACAACGTTGATCTAAAACGACTTTAATAAAAGAATAAAGTACAATGACTTCCAGTTTGTTAGCTCACGGCACCGAACTTAGCGCTATGTTTATTCCATTAGTGCCAACCATGGCGACATGGCGTCATGGCGTCATGGCGACATGGCACTGCTGAATCTTTCCAAACCGCTGTTGGACTCATGAACGCTTTATAACAGCTGTCACTTTAATAAATATGTCAACAATTTATCAATTTGCACTGCTAATTTGATCTGATCACAATCAAACTATAATTTTCTTTATCGTTTATATCTATTTTTATTTTATTTATTAAATCCTTATTTTTATGCATGCCTTATTTTATATATTTTCTCTTGTTCTTACTGTTATTATTGTTGTTTCATGTTGCACAAGTCCCTAGTTTGGCCATTTTTGTTCGCTGACATTGGCCTTAAACCTTTTTTCTGATTCTGAGCATGGAGCATTCAGAAATAAACTAAATAAACAACAAAATAAATAAAGAAAAGTGGGAGTATGTGGGAGTCATGAAATCCTTTTTGTTTGGCATTTAACTCACAAACACGCATGAAACAAATACAGCTTTGAGAGGGGGGTACAAGAGAATGAAAAACAATTCCAACATGTTTAAATGCTCTTAAAAGTCAACATCTTTAATATTACCGTGGGGTCTTATACTGTCCAGGAAAGGTCCCATTTTTCCATCAACGATCGCTTCTTCTCATGGAAACAACTCCTTTTTTGGCCGTCACCAGGATTATTTAAATGGTGAAATCAGGTCTAATCAGCACGCACGTTGAATATAAAAGCGTTCAGCAAAATCACCGTTCTGCTGCTGCAATTCCTCAGAAGTACGCCTTGTTTACGCGGTTCATTACGCGCGGAGAAACCTACTGCTGCAGTTCTGTCAAAGCGTTTTGTCCTGGACGCGCCTGGAATTAAAAAATAAATTTAAAAAAATCGAGCAGAACCATTAGTCTTCGAACCGACTCCTGCAGGACACAAAGACTTTGACAGAGAGACTTCAGAGCGAGCGAAAACCACGAGCTGAACGTTTGCGGAGCGCGGCGGAGAAACAGTAAGAGATGATTTACTGGGGGATTAAAAATGTGGATCCATGTTTTTTTTAAAGAAGGGGTAGAATTAATGAAGTTGGAGAGATCAAATTAGATGCTGTTAAGTCAGGTAGAACTATTGATGAAGTGTTTTTCTTGAAAGGAGTCATAACAACGAATGGGATTAAGGTTTATTTGGGTAAATCAATCGAACACTGTTTGCCATTTGGGAATAATTTGCCCTTTTTCAGCCACATAGTTTCAATAAAACTCTGGTAACAGCATCTTCCCTTGTTAGAAGTTTAGTGACACTGTGAGTGAGAACTTGAGAAGCTAAAAGGTTCTGGTTTAAAATCTCAAATAATGAAGGTGTTTCGTGAAGCGAGATTGAGCCAGATCCGAGTTTATTTGGGCAATCGGCTCATCTAATCCTCAATTCTGTTCTGCATGGCCGGCCCGGTCCAATTTAAACCAATCTTTCAAAACGTAAAGTTTGTGTTCCTAAATCACACTCGGAGCAGACGGTCCACCACACGTAGCACCGGAGCTTAATGTGTTTATTTGTGCTGGGGAGAGCAAATAACTTCAGAGCAATGCAGTTCCTTATGTCTGAAAACCAAATGATCAAAGTCAGTGTTCCCTCAACCATTGAATTGGCGGGGCGCCGTGCCAACAGCGCCCTCTGCCCTGTCAACAATGAATGCAGCGCTGATCAACGAGCGTCAAAACATATTTTCCCTCATGCTTCGCCTGTTTAATCCAGTCCGAAAGTCCCAGTGATCTGGGCCGTGTTTTGCAGCGCTGCTTCACGGATCACGACAGCGAGATCCAGGTCAAGAGTAAGTTAAAGTCCAGTGAGTGGAAGGTATTCAAGCCAATATTAATGCTTACTGGCAATTAGCATGATTTCACAGATGAAAATTAGAGGAAATTAGTTGTGAATGGGTTAATGGAAAGCAGTGAGTGGATTTTATTGCATCAGTGTTTAAGAGGATAATTATTCATTTATTTATTTTCTTTGAGTACTTTATCTGCAAGAATGGTTCATGCAGAAGACTTCACATGCTGTTGTCTCTCCGCTTTTAGAGAGTCATGAAAAACAGTGCATGAAATTGAAAATGAAAAGGGTTGCCACTTCAAGAAGACAGAAGTTCTGGGCTTTGATCCTTATCTACAGCGACAAGTCGCTGACACTTAAAAGCAGCGACAACTTTCCACAACAAACTTTTGTGGACATTTCCATCTGCTCGACCTCGTCCACAAGCGCTGCACCGGACACGCCCGCAAAGCTTTCAAGAACAAGGACTTTGTGTCGGATCCTAGAATATAACACCCGGACTGTTGGAAATTTGCCTCGTTAACTGCCTGCAAGCATGCTAACATTTATTAGCATAGCCACGCATTTATAATGTATTTATAAAAGGGAAAACCACATGAGAGAAACTCTCCTTCTCATTGGTACCCTGTCGAACACAAAATACAAAATAAAACAATGAAACACATGATATTCTGATAAAACGCAAATAAAACATCCAATAAAATAATCAATACATTTAACAAACTTCTAAAAACACACAAAGACAAAATGAGATAAAATCTTGTAAAACAAGGGCATTGGTTCTGTGGGTGGTCTCTAACCAGTGCTTTGAATTCATTAAAAGGCATAAAATCGTTTGGTTCTGAAAACTGCGCGTATTGACTCTGTGTGAGTCTAAAATAAACATGTCCTGAGATCTTAATCGGCGAACACCTGATCTGATGTTCAGTAAACTTGTTAAATAATCAGGCAAGACCCTAATGAGAGCTTTATAAATAAACAAAAGGCTGTTCTCTTCTTACATCCACTCATTTCCATCCTACTTTAGAGTGTAATTCACAGTGGTGAGTTCTGTGTCCTTCTTTAACACTGTTGCTGTAGAATGCAAATATATAATGTCACCGTAATCCAGAACTGAGAGAAATGTGGCCTGGATTAATTGTTTTTGGAAAACACGCTTTATTTCTAAAGAAGAATAACAATCTGGCTTTAAGATTGTTTGTAAGCTCTTGTATGTGTTTGTTGAAGGAGAGTTTTTCATACATCCAGATGCCCAAGTATTTGTAATAATAATACTTGTTCAATCATATTACCATCGAGCGTGAGAATAGATACTTTTGGAGAACAGAACACATTTCGTTTTACTTTAATTCATTAACAATTTTAAACAAACACAGTTTTGTTGGATGGAATGAAAATCCTCTTGAATATTTTGAATCACTTGTGCAGCAGAAGGCGATGCTATGCTAGGATAGCATCGCATCGTCTGCATACAAGTGCAAATGCAAGATGCTAATACGTTTTAGATTATGTCCAATTGAGTTTATATGCATTGTAAATAGAAGTGGTCCAAGGACAGACACTTGAGGAACAGCATTGATAAGAACATTCAGATTGAAAGCCATCAGCAGAAACAGCTGTGGCTCTATCGAATCCAAAAGCATTCGGACGATCTAAGAGAATGCAATCAGCTACTGCAATAGCAAAGTAATTTATCATTTTGGTAGCAGCGGTGATAGTACTATGTCCTGGTCTAAAACAGTGAATATTTGGTTACTTATTAGCCAACAGATTTGCTAGGCAGGATCATTTTTTCTAGCCTTCTTCACGCAAAGGGCGAACAAAAGCAGTTTTCCTCAATGGGATACTTTCAGTTGGAATTGTGTGATTAAAAACATTAGTTAAACTAGCATTAGCCTGTTGAAACAATCAGCTTAGCCTCAGTCTGGAGTGATTTCTGTAAGTCCACTGGTCCCTCCTGACCACACTCATACATTTCTGGACAAACGGGGTCTTTGCTGATGTTACAGAAAAGAAAGAATCCTTGTTTTGAGTCTTTCTGTTGTTTTGTTGACAAGCCCACAGTGAGCGCGCGGCTTTCGTCCTCAAGATGGCCGCAGCAAAGAGTGCGTGACGTCGCTTCGGACCCACGAATATCGATGTGTCGTGGTCAGTTTCCATAGTTACAGTACCAGATTCGACATTGTGTGGACACACAAACCAGGTCAAGTGAAGTACAGTAGAGTCGAGCTGAGCGCAAACATTGCAGCCCGACAAATCTACACTTACCTTATCAAAGCGTTCACATAGTTACGGCAACCTATTTTCACATTCTGACACAGGTTTCCAAAAGGAACTCTTTGTGAAGCCCGTTCTGACGTGCACTTAGCAGAAAATGGGACACGTTGGAAATGTGAGCGAAATATTGAAGAAGAGTGTACTGCCATCGGCGGTCTGACACAACACGCGGCGTCTCTTCTAAAGTGGGCAGACAAATGGAGACTGAATCCGGAACGTGCACAAACAGACTGTTTTAATCATTGTTAGTCGTTGTCTCGACTATACAGACTCAAAATGATAAACAATTTGTGATTATAATCTGTGATATACTTTGTCAATATTCTCTATCCAGAAGATTTAAGTATTGTGGTTAGAGATGTATTTATCTGTATTTATCATATATAATAAAAATAAGCACTTGAGTAGTAGCGCTGTAGGCGAATTCTGCGTCAAAGATTATAAGTAAATCAAATTGAATTGTTCTCTGACCTCTATAAAATATTCAGAAATGCTCAGGATTTTTACATAATTTTATCAATAGAAATGCCACTAAACCGAACCTCAAATTTGCAAATATTTACACAAAATCCAATAAAACCTAGAACAGGGCAATTCAACATAAGGCCCGGGGGCCAAATCAGGCCCTCCAAGTGATTTAATCCGGCCCACAACCCATCGTCCAGATCTTTTTTTTAAATAGTTTACTGGTATCATTCTGGATTAACACTAGTTTAGACCTGGTTTGGTCATGGTTTGGTCCTTGTTTATTTCTGGTTTAGACCGATTTTGATTCTGGATTAGTTCAGACCTGGTTGGTTCTAGTCTAGTCCTAGTTTAATTCTGGTTCAGTCCTGAATGGGCACATTTTCAAAGCAATGTTGGTAGCATTTTGTACATTATTTTCTTATTTCTTATTTTTTTAGTTATTGATACCGTGTTGAGGATATTTTGTGTGACGCAGTTGTGGCATGTTGTGATCCTCCGGCCCAGAGGCCTTGCCCCTGAAAAATTAAGTTGAATATCCCTGAGCCCTGACCTAGACCAACGTGAAATGTGCACATCATGGTCCAACAATCCTCCAACTATGTGCTCCTCCTGTCCCAAGACGCATTGATTTTGTATTTTAACGATATTTTATTCTCAATTTTTTGCAGGAGTACATTTATTGGTGGGCGATATTGACAAAAATTTAGATCTCTTTATTTCTTTGCAGTATCTTGATAACGATACTCAGACGATATTATGCCAATCCAACAGAAATGTGTTAAAACATGTCTCCAAACGTTTCAATTGAGGTTTAATTATCGGACAAATGCGATATATTTCTGTTGAATGAATCACAAAACAGAAAGTTCACCATATTTATTACAAAGTTTACAACATAACATTTTTTAAATGTTTATTTCTAATCAGCTCAGTAGCATTTAAAAAAAAAACTATTAGCGGTAAAATTGATATTCAAATTTTTCAAGTATTCAAAACAACGCCATGCAATTAATCGAATTTCAACTGCGAATTTATTGCGCCCGGCGATTACAAAAATGGCATCACTTTTTGGCGTTCTCTGCAAACTGCTTCATGTCACTCATTTGATAAGCAGCTTTAAAAATCTCTAAATAGACAAATTTTGGATTTGCATTTGGATTTGGAAATGGACACATTTGACAGACTTTGGACTAAATGGTACATGTACTTTTTATTTATGTTTTATTAGTGTGTACCTTTTGAGTTGATGTTATTATTTATTATTATTATTATTATTATTATTATTATTATTATTATTATTATTGTTATTTATTATTAGTATTAAAATTTGATATATATATTTAATGCCATTATTATTATTATTATTATTATTATTATTATTATTATTATTATTATTATTTATTATTAGTATTCAAATTGGATATATATATATTTAATGTTATTATTATTATTATTATTATTATTATTATTGTTTATTATTAGTATTCAAATTTGATATATATATTTAATGCCATTATTATTATTATTACCATTATCATTATTGTTTATTATTAGTATTCAAATTTGAGATATATATACTTAATGTTATTATTATTATTATTATTTTTTTTTTATCATTATTGTTTTATTCTTAATACTATTACTATTATTATTATTATTATTATTATTATTATTATTATTATTTCATTTTTATATATATTTTTTCTCTTCTTGTAGCTCTCTGGTCTTTTTATTTGTTTTGTATAGGTGTAAAAAATTGAAAAAGAACAAACAAAATACAGATGAAAACCCCTCTCTACCTGCTCTAAAACGTTTCTAAACCAACCCCACGCTGTATCCACGCAGAGGACAGAGGAGTGTGGGCTTATTGTCCTCATTAAGTTTGCCATCGGTTCTATTAATAGCATGACGCGATGCTAACAGAGCTGCGCTGGACGGGAGCTGCTTTGAACCAGTCACTGTCGAATATGAAAACAATCCGCAAATAAAAACCGTCAGCGTCACTTAGGCTACAGTCACACACCGAGCAAACGCTTTTAACCCGGGGTCTGGTTAACAACTGAAGACGAAATTACAAACGATGAATGGGTTAAACAAGTTAAATACTTGTTTGGATGAGTAGTATAATGTGTAGATTAGCAGAAAGGCAGTGGAAATACTTTATTGAAATGTTTTAATGAACACACGAGCAGCTCTAAATACATTATACACAGAAAAAATGTTATATTTAATTGCTCCTCAACTCCAGCCGCTCCTCGTTCCCAAAGGAGACGCAAAATGGAGCTGGCGTTCTCTCTGCTCAATAACAAGCAGGGGGGGAAAAATGTAAAAAATCATTCCGAACCTCTATATACACACGCCGCGAATCTTTGAAAAGATACGATTGAATGAGCTGAATCGAACTAGCCACGGAAACTAAATAAATAAGATGACAGTTCAAATCAGCGTTCTCGCCTGACATTTCCGAAGCGTCACTTTCCCCGTCCGTGGAGCCCCTCTGCGAACCAGGAGACAGGAGCCACCAATTTCCAACGCTTTTCACTCACTGTGGCAGGAACAGGAGCGCTCCATTTCCACACAGTTGATCTCGGGCCCTCAGATTTATTTTTTTTCGGGGCCTGCTTTCATTTACGTTTCAAAAGTAGCTGCGGAAAATACTGTACGCCGCCGCGCCCATTAAAAGCTGGAACGTAAGTAAAGCCTGCGCGACAGCATGGCCCTTCGATCCGCTGTTCCTAAGGGAAACGGTGGGCTCATTACGGTACCTTTCGGGCGTCGAGCGAGGAAAGGGACCTCGGTTCTGAAGCGACTGCGCCGGATTCATAAAGTCAACTCGTACGCTCCAAAAACGCTGTTATTTTCTGTTCACTGTCAGCCTCGTAAGAATTGTCCAAGATTGAAAATACGCAGCCTGTCCAAAACAAAATAAAATAATAATTTGGTTGGACCGACTTTCTTTAATTCATTCATTCATTCGTTCATTCATTTTTATTCATTTGAGCAACTTGTAAGAAGACAATGCGGGGACATACGTACAACAGAATTAGGAATGTCACGATATCAAATGTTTGTGTTATGATTATTTTGAGAAAAAAAATCACAATCACAATTTCATGATTTTTCACGATTATTGTGACTAAAGAACGGTGAAATCATTAATTTTTTTTCTTTCATTCCCGTGGTCTAAGATGTTTTAGTTCCTCAAGTTTGGCTTAACAAAATTAAATGTTCTGAAAGACAAAATAAACAACAACAAGTCTATTTTTTGGACTACAATTATCACGATTATAATTATTTTCGGTTTTTACGATCACATTGTGACCGGAATAATCACGATTAACCAAATAATCTTGACATCCCTAACAAAAAAGAAAAGAAAAAAAATTACGTCTTTTTTTGTTCAATATATAAATGTAAATTTTTATTTTTTTTTTCAATCTGGCTGTTTTTGTCATATTTAATTTTTTAATTTTTAATTTTTTCAGTTCAGTTTCGTAAAAACGGTCACAAGTCAGACCACCAGAATGAAAGAAAATAAAAGATTTCACCGTTGTTTGGTCACAGTCTCAATAATAATCGGGAATAATCGTTAAATGGTGATGTTTTTTCTTCTTCTCCATGACCACGGGATTCGTCAATTGCCCAGCAGGAGGCGTGGACCTGTCATCGCTGACTTCCAGGCAGTGTGTGTATCGTTCTGGTACATGTTTTCTCAGAATGTAAAGCCCGTTTTGCCTCGTTCAGTTGTCGTTGAAGACATGGGATCGTTATTGGCCTTTAAACGCGCTCCTCGGTATCTTTGCTTCGGTATCTCGCGTTTTACAACTTTCAACACACTAATTTAATGTAAGTTGTGAAGAACGTACGCTCAGAACGGGTCTGCCGATAATTTGTGGATTTCAAAACGGCACAAAAGACCTCCGAGAGCGCTACCTGGGATGTCACAAATCTGGGAAATTGGAAATTGATTGTTTTTTTCTGTGCCTCAGAGCGGAGAGGATTTACTAAAGCTGAAAACAACTCCAGGTACGTTTTGGACGAGGGAACAATGTTATAACAGGGTAAATAGCACAAAACTCTGACACATTGCATTTGTGATGGCACGGTGACGACGGTATCTAAGGGGTTTTTTGGTGTTTTTTTTAAAGCTAAGCAACAACATAACAACAACAGAAAAGAGAGAATAAAATAAAAATGAAAAAAATATATATATATATTAAAAAAAATTATAATAATAAATAAAAAAAATTAAAAATTAAAATTAAAATAAAAAATCTAATTAAATTAAATTAAATTAAATTAAATTAAATTAAAAATAAAGAAAAGAAAGAAAAAAAAAAACAAAAGAAAAGAAAACATAACATAACATAACATAAACAAATCAAACTGAAATACTAAAAATGCAGCAAAAAACACAGGAAAAAAAACAAACACAAAAGAGCGAGCTGGACCAGGGAGAATATAAGTTTAAAGGAGTGAAAGTTGAAAATAAGGGAGTGGCATCAAATAGAGAAAAAATATATAGATAGTTCAAAGTTCAAATAGTTGACCCATTTTGTCCATTGTATTTTTAAAATTTGTCTATTTTGAAGTTGAGTTTTCGTGAAGTTATTTTTTTCCATTGTCTGTTATGACATGAAAGTTTGAGTTTTGTTGTTGCCGTTTTGAAATAAAAAATAAAACTTTAAAAAAACAAGTTTTTGGAAGCCTGTCTTAAACATGAACAAATCCCAGCCGTTCTCATTGTTATTCTCACGCCGCGACAGTCATTAGTTTCTGTTTGTTTCATCACGGAGCCGCCGATAAGGAAGGACTTATCCCACAGCAATTATCCAAAATCATTATTTAGATTTGGTGCGCGCATCGAGTGTGACCCCGGCGCTCCCTTTGCCAAACCAAACACTTAGATATGGTATTTTAGGTGATTTATGCAGACGATAATTTGCATCCACTTGACGCTGCCTCTCGCGTCCGTCTGTAGTGTTTATTGGATCCGGATAATTCAAAGCTGGAGAAGTCGTCGCGAGCACTTCAAATGAATTCTTCTGCTGACAGGAGGAAACTTTAAAAGGAAAATATACTGCATTATAGAAAGGTGCGAAGTCTACCCACCCGGAACCACCCGCACAGACGCAGGAGAGAGAGAAATGTAATCTGGGGGGGGGGGGAAATCGCAAAATGAAGTCTGTTTGATTGAAAAGGATCCCGCAGAGTGAATGTTAAATTAAAGAGCAGAGAAAAAGCACGTTTTGTGGTGTGAAAATGGCTGTAATCAACAAAAAATATGACAATAAAAATGTTTATGGCCACAATGACACAGGTGGTAGAGCGGTTCAGGTCCGAAACCGTATCCTGCAGGGAGTGATTGGCAGACGGGTTGACCAATCAGAGAAGCGCAGGGTCCGAAAGGGTCAAAAAACAAGCATGGCGGCTTAAGAGTACCAAAAACAGTCGCAAAAAAATTAATGAATAACTGCGCTAAAAGAAGTTACAGATTTTGTTCTGGAAGTTTTCGAAAGATTTTAAGATATATTTCGATGTTTTCTGCATTTAAGAGAAGTGCAAGGTAATTGGCTGAAGCTGTATGATGCCATTTTGTTCAGAAATAAACTATTTCTTATGTAGGTATAAGAAACAAATTGCAGTCCAACAACGTTCAGAAAAACTGCAGTGTCACAAAGCAGTTTTTTGTTTTTTTCTTTCGTTTTTTTTTTGTCTGAGCTGGTGAAAAGTTCAGGCTTCTTCTCACGCGACAATGACACCACCACTTACGCCAGCCCGACTATGAGTCAGCGTATCGGGTTTTCTGTCGGGAGTTACACGCGGCCGCTCTGAATGGTGCCAGGCTTTTTTTTTTTGCTTTTTTTTTAAATGCGCGTCATTTGAATCCATACGGTAGACACGATGATACATAACGCATTTGACAGCTACTCGAGGCGCGAGAAGCGAGAGGGAGATGGAGGATGTAACGTACTCATCACGGCTCACGTTCTCTGGAACTGGGAACTGGGCTAATTCGAAACCGTAACGGGGCCTTGATAAATAATACATACAAACAATCCGACAATAGAAGCTAATATCAGCAAGAACAGAATACGATTTCCGTGAAAACCAAAGACCATTTAGGGCTGGGTAATATTGACAAAAATGTATACAGTATCTCCATTGTTTTTGTAGAATCCCGATAACGATATTCAGACGATATTATGGAAATCCAACAGCAATGGCTTAAAACTAGGCTGGGACTCCACTAGTGTGGGAACTCACTAGGGCTGGGACTCACTTAGGCTGGGACTCACATAGGCTGGACTCACTAGGGGCTCACGGCTGGGACCACTAGGGCTGGGAGCTCACTAGGGCTGGGACTCACTAGGCTCTGCAGGGACTCACTAGCTGGACCACTGCGGACTCACTAGGGGCTGGGACTCACTAGTGCTGGGACTCACTGGGACTGGGCTGGGACTCACTAGTGCTGGGACTCACTAGTGGCTGGGGACTCACTAGGGCTGGGACTCACTAGGGCTGGGACTCACTAGGCTGGGACTCTGGGACTCACTAGGTGGGACTCACTAGGGCTGGGACTCACTAGGGCTGGGACTCACTAGGGCTGGGACTCACTAGGGCTGGGACTCACTAGGGGTGCTGGGACTCACTAGGGCTGGGACTCACTAGGGCTGGGACTCACTGGGTCCCTCACGTTTCGACGCGATACACGACTCACGATATACGATAATATCACAGTTTTGCGATACACGCGATAATCGGTATGTTGCTCATGATATGCTACGATATATCACAATTATTTTTTTTTTTTTTTAAAAGAACCCGATTTTTTTTACATTTTAACAGCATTTGTCTTGGTTAAACCCACGACCGGCACAAACTCAGAACGAAACACTCCCGTTTGAATCATCAAAACTGTCAAAATGTCACAAAATGATTCAGGAAACGTTTCCAAAAATGACTCGTGGCGATATATCGATACAGCGGCCCACGATATCGATACCGTGTCACCAAATTTAGCAGTGCTTTGGCACGCCCCCAAGCTAAAACATGTCTTCAAAGGTTTTCGTTGAGGTTTAATTTTCAGCAAACTTGGAAATGTCTGTCAAATTAAGCACAAAAGTAAAAACAAAATATCGTTTTATACGTTTTTTTTCCCAGATCTTTTTGTATCATTTTTTTTACAACGCAATATTCTAATTTTGCATATCTTCAAAACAACATTCACGATATTATGTACATTTTGACATATTGCAGTAAATCTCACATTCCACAATTATGTATAATTCTGGATATTGACAAATCGACTTTTCCGATCTGCAACGTGACGACGATCGTGACTTTCTACAAGCCACAATTTCCTTATAAAAAAGGTCCATAATTCACATTGCCACGCCTTGTCTCTTGACCTGATAAAACATCTACGAAGACAGTTTATTCCCCACAGCAACTTTTCATCTCAGCCAAATCAGCCAAACATTTTCAAATACCCAAATATCTTAATATCTTGTTTGGTATCGGTCGATCCCTCCACCGATACATCTGTGACGGGTTATTACAGGTGACATAAAAGACACAAACTCACTTCGTCATCAGGGGTTATGGGTGGGCATTCTCCCTCTCTCGATTACAATATTTAGATGGTATGTTCACAATGCTTCAGGAATGTGCTGAAATGTTCCTGTAAATGTCTTGGTCGAGGTTCAAGTAACGCACAGAACATGATAGAAACATAAAACCACAATTAGATAATGATATACTCCATTTGCATACCTCCGAAACGACAATTGTATTATATTATACATTTTTGTCCCACCTCTGTGTAGGCGTCCAGCAGGATTATTACCAAAAGAAGCCTATTTCAGATATCTCAAAGTCCACATGAAGGTTCTCTCATAGTTTGACTTCCATTAAGGTGCAGTTTTGTGAAGACATTTTGAAAAATAAGAGTTTGAAATGACAGGAATCCCTCTGTGATGTCATCAATGTGCACATTTAAAATTCAGACCGTTTACACGTAACACCCTTTTCTGACATGATCATTCTACAGAATAAAGGTGTTTCAATGTCAAATCAAAACTGTTGTGTCATTTATATGAAGTTTGGCTCTTATTTTCAGTATAGTTGCTAGGTAACAGTTGTGGAATCATATGCTGACCATGTGAAGTACAATAATAAACTTTACAAAAATGTTTAAACAGTGGACAAATGGACAAAATGTTGAAATATATTGGTGTGTAGTCTAACCTGTCACATAGACTTTATAGCAGTGGTCCCCAAACTACGGCCCAGGGGCCGGATACGGTCCGCCTCCACATTTGACCCGGCCCCCTGAACAATATGTGAGATGCATTATTCATGCTCTTATGAGTCATTTAAGAGATTCTGCTCTGACTGCTGAAGCTGAACTTTTACCTAAGATTGTGAATGGCACAACAGAAACTTTCTTTCTGTGAAGACAAAGTTATTTGATTTTTATTGATTTCATAAATAGATATTTTTTTCTGTTACAAATGTATCCTGGCCCCCCATCAGAGAAGGAAAAAGTTATGTGGCCCTCACATGGATCTATTATAATAACTGGATAAGGCACGCCCCCTCTGTCCGCGGTCCAAATTGAGTAGTGGCCGCTCCGCGGGACTGCAGCCTCAGGCACCAACCATTTCAACAGTTCGGCCTGTAAAATTACCGAAAGTGCGAAATTCTTTTTAGTCTAAAAATAAAATAGAAGGAATGTCACTCTTTTGCCTGCCGTTTCTAAAATCCTTAAAAATCACATTTTTAACGTCACGGCGAAACATGTACGCGCTCTGACCGCGCACGCACTCCTCGTGAACGATCATCAGAAGAGCGAGTGTCAGACGGAAAACCAAACAGAAGAAGACGAGACAAACGATACACGTACAGTGTGTTTTATGTCATTTCGCACGTTTTCACACACATCATTCAATATGAAGTGTAAATGAACGATTTACACAGTTCACACATAAGCTAACACAAGCTAACGTTTAGCTACACAAAAAGAAGCATTCATTGAGTTCACGGCTCATGCTTTCTGCAAAGAAACCATTATTTTCGCTTTACCAACATGAAAACCTTTATATTTATAGATATAGATAGATTAACAATTCATCATGATACATTTTCGTAACCATTTCAAGACGACAGAAACCCCAAAACGCCTGCGCTAAACTGTCCTCAGTCTTTCACTGCATTCTGCTGTCTGCCGTGCTCGTTCCCCGGACGCCAAAAGCGACATGGCGATGCGTGTCGTCATAAAAGGGGAGGCGGCACTAGACTCCCTATTCAGGAAGTAACGCGGAAGTAGGGAACTTTTTTGGAGACATGCGCCAATGAGCACACGCCATAGGCTTGAATTGGGCGCCATTTTGTTTTCCGGGGGCTTGGGCCCTCACTGGAAAAAGTTTGGGGACCCCTGCTTTATAGGCTAACTAAAGAAGGCCGAGACCTGCTTAAATACATAATTACACCGCGTTAATAAAACGATTCATAACTATATAGCCTTATAGTATCTCCAGAAGGCGACGTAGAAGATGCTACATTACACATTTGTATTATTTCTGTGAATGCTAATCATTTTTACCCTTGTGCGTTTGCTCGTCTATGTTAGCATGTCTATGTTAACACTGTTAGCTGAAATGGCACATCGTAACTCCAAATGCCAGAAGGAAGAAAGTGTTTAAACTACACGACTAAACAACCTCCTTGACATTTTCCCAAATTAAACTGGCTGACTCCGAAACATTCCCCATTCGGGTTTTGTATATTTAATACCGTGAGTTTGACTGCACGGCGCGGCTTTAAGGCTCATTACAGACGTTTAAATGCATGACACGGTGGAGGACGGCGCTTCTCTGCAGGTGCTTTTCACCGCCGACGTGTCAAAGCTGCTTCAAGCGCCGATGACTGGGTTTTATGATGATCTCATTTTGACTTTATTTGGTGTATTTATACCTGTTTTAAATATAAATGATAGTATTACAACAATCAAGTCGCTATTTGTGGAGAAAAAGTCGAAAAATCTGAAGAAAATAACAGGAAGTGACATCACATATGCATCATTTACACAGAAGAAACTGCTTTTTTGACCCTTAAATAATAATACATTACATTAACTTTGGATGAGTTTTGCCCCAGTGATTGCAAGCTAATTTCCAAGTGTGATGTCATCAGTTACAAACAGGAAGTACAATAAATACATCTAAAAAAATGAGCTATTCTGGGAAACATTTCAGTCAAAATGTTTTCCCAAATTGAAATATATTTATCTTAACTCCGTTTTAGTTCAAAGAGTCGTCCGACCTGTCATAGAAACACTTCCAAAGACATTAACAACAGGATATTGTAGATACGAGCCAGGTCAAACCCAGGATTAAAGTACAATTTAACCAGCAGAAATAAAACAGCAGCACAACGTTCATTCAACTCGAGCGGTGAGGCCAGTGTTTTTTTGTTTTTTCTGCTCAGTTTGCTCTCTCACCATGTAAACTTTCACCTGGGAATAACAACATTGCCCAATCTGCAACTAAATACGTTTTATTATTTCATTTAATCCACTTGCAGCCATGGATTTATGTGGAACACTGTCTTTTTCTCACATAGACACATAAAGATCAGCCCTGAAAGTAGTTAGCACCAAAAAACCTATAGAACCTATAGAACCTATAAAACACCTAACATCTATAGACTATACAGTATGTTTGATTCCAGAAAATGAGGCTAAATGTGAAATGTTATGACGATTTCAGTAAGATCTAAATACTACATGAGTTATAACTACAAATTATTATAATTTTTTTAATTGTTTTGTATGTTTAAATGAAGTAATAGTACGTGCAATGTGGGCCTTATTAAGATGATAAAGAGCTTGCAATACATTTTCTTATGTTAGTAGTTAAACAGAACAAGTTTTTCCAAATAGATGCATCCACCTGCAGGACTAACGACTAAATTAATAAAACATAACGTTAATTTCCCGTCGTTTCTAAACTTTTAAGCAGCTCAAAGCTACTAATAAGCATGCATTTATCTGAACAGTGTTTATTTCAAAGATCTTACCTGCAAAATCAATGGTCAAACTCCTCAACAGCAGCGCAAACGTAAAAAGAAAAAAAAAAACGAAAAAAAAAAAAAAACCCAGTAAAATCCAACTTGTTGCAGCTCCTCCGCGTCGCGATCCAAAGCCGGGGAACAGCGCCCAAAGCCGGGGAAACAGCGCGACTCTCTCCGTCTCAAACCCGGGGGAACAGCGCGACCTTCTCTGGTCTCGAACCCGGGGAAATAGCGCAACTTTCTCCGTCTCAAACCCGGGGGAAACAGCACGACCCTCTCTGGTCTCGAACCATGGGGGGACAGTGCGACTCTCTCGGTCTCGAACTCGGGCCCTTTCCTCCTCCTCCTCTTCCTCTTCCTCTTCCTCTTCCTCTGTGTGCCTCCGAAAAACCGCACGAAACACGAGCGCTTTCCTTTTGTCGAGGCCCCGGGGCCACAGGTGCTCGCTTCACGCACAGGTGACACACGGAGCGATGCGTCAGCCCGCGAGCGCCTCCTCCACACCGCAGAGACGAGCGCGGAGCCGCGGCCGGAGCGCGTCACAGCCCGCGGAGGTGTCGCGCTCCCCGGGATAAACTGTGATGTTCGGGCCAAAAGGGCTGTGATGGAACAGGCCCAGGAGCAAAAGGGGATTATTTTCTTTGGCTTTTAAAGCTCAAATGGGGGTCCAAATTTAGGTTTAACCGCAAGAGGGCGTCCTTTTACTTAATAATAGGCTACTTCTTTATTAAATTAATGCAGGTAAATTGCTAACATGCTAAAAACATACATAGGCAACTGGACAAGTCTGATTTTTTTTTTATTTTTTTTATTTCAGAGAATAAGCCAACTATTGTGCAATATTTTCTTGCACTGCTTTTTTTTTTTTTAACTGATGTTGATGTCCAAAATCCTCCTTTTAAAAACATCCTTGAGGATGTAAAATGTAGATCTACTAAACAGGTCGTCAGAACTATTGAAAATCAGATACTTGTTGATACTAAAACCAGTTTCGGAACTAGATAACAAACACAAACAGGACACAATTTGGTTTTAGAATGATGCTTCAGCAGAAGTATCGCATGGTAATCACACAAAATGTCAAGCTTTTGTGCTTTAATTGTCATTTTGCTATAGAAATTATGAGCAAGTATCGAGCACATTCCTCAGTATCGACATCGAGTTTGAAACGTTAGCATCGCAAACACACTAAGAACATTTTATATCCAATTATCACCTTCTAGAAACATCCGACACCGTTCGATGAGCTTGTGTAGGCGTACCTCGGGTTGGGAAACACTAGACTGGGGTTACAATGACAAAATAATAATAATTGGATTTCTAAAATGGCTCCATTAGCCTACGGTCCATTGGCTAATTAGCCTAAATAGACGTGTGTGTAAACTTTATTGGCTGTCACTGTCCCAGAACACGCTGCTAATAAAACACTCATTACAACTACGACAACATGAACCTATTTGCATGTTAGTTCAAGTCGGGGCGGACCTATGAATATATGAGCGTTTTTACAATATACGCTCAAGCCTAATATTCATTTTAAGCCTAATGATAATGAACGTTATGCTCATTTTCCCACAACTAAAAATAAAGTAAAAATCATGAAAAATGTCAAAGAAAGACGCTTTTTTTAAGTTTTCTTTTATTATTTAGGACATATAAAGGCTTAAATTCACTCTTTTTATTATCCTGTAGATACTGTCCTAATAAATTAATATTCATTTTAGCCTAATGATAATGAACGTTATGCTCGTAACTAATAATAACAAAGTAAAAAGCATGAAAGATGTCAAAGAAAGACACTTTTTTAAAAGTTTTTTTTAATTATTTAGGACATAAAAAGGCTTAAATTAACTATTTTTATTATTCTGTAGATACTGTCCTAATAAATTAATATTCATTTTAGCCTAATGATAATGAACGTTATTATTAGTAGTTGGAAAATGAGAATAACAAAGTAAAACGCACAAAAAATGTCCAAGAAAGACACTTTAAAAAAAAAATCTTTTATTATTTAGGACATATAAAGGCTTAAATTAACTATTTTTATTATTCTGTTACTGTCCCAATAAACTAAGAGTTTTGCGTGACTTTTTGACAGAAACATACTGTAGCAAGTGGCTTTAAATGAGTAAAAAATGTATAAAAAAATCAGCACATTTGGTAAAGATCTTTAATTTTTCCTAAAAGTATACAGACCCACAGCATCTCTTTAAAATATACAGCTACAACAAGTTTGCAGAGAGGAAAATCATGAAGAATAAAGTTAGACCTCCATTTTGTGTCGTAAACATGTGTAAATAAGAAAGCGTCTCCGATTTTCCATCCAAAAACAACTTTCTACGACGGCCAGAGCTGCTTACACAAAACCAGACGGGGAAAACACAGACTTATGCAGGAGGATAATAATTGTAAAATGGTTATGTTTTTTTTGGCGTGTCGTGTCTTTATCGCCGGGGCTAATTAATTTGCTGCATGAGAAGTGAGTCATGTGAAGTGCCGTACGCCGCGGTTGGGAAAGCGACGCTGCAGTGTCCTGACATTTCCCGTTCATTAAGTGTCTCCTTTACAGAGAGAGAGAAGAGACGGGACGGGACGCTACGCAACGAGCTTCCGCCGAGCTGTTTACGAAGATGTGCGGCGCCCCCTGGCAACAAATGACAGTAGTAAAGAAGAAAAACTGCCTGGTAATTTTGTTTTTTTTTTTGCGATTTAGAATGGGAGGTTACAAGGGTTAATCGACGAGCAGACTGTAAAAAAAATATAATTGTAGTGGTTATCTGGTGTGTAGAGACTGTAAAGCACGTAACAAAAAGGAGTTTTATGACAAAGACAGTGCCGTTATTAAATCAAAATGACAAAAAACAATAAACGATTCCGGATTTTAATCAATATTTCCTTTAATCTGTAAGTATTCTCTATCCAGAAGACTTCAGTCACCCTATTTCACCCTTTTAATATGTTAAAAAAATCACAATGTACAACAACTAATAAAATAATTGTTAATTGCAGCACTCGTTGTTACAACTTGTTACGACTTTGTTTCTATTCATTTTTAGCTTTGTTTTTCACTCTCTGGTCGATTTTGTGTTGTGTTCCATTATGTTTATTTGTTTATTAAAAAAAATAATACTAATTATATGTACGGTGAATTAACAATTTAAAAAAAAAAAAGAAAAGAACAAAAAAAAGATCTGGTTAAAATATCTTTAAAAAACTACTTACAAAATATATGAAACTTTTCTTCCCGGGGTCTTTGAGCGATTCCGTTTCACGTGACCTGCCCGAGTAACGACGTAACGATATTAACGATGAACCAGTTTAAATAAAAGCATCAGCATTTCCACCGTTAAAGCTAAATTACTCCAGCATCGTGATCTGCTCAGTTTAAAACTCTTCAGAATTTCATGAGCAAAAACACAAGAGTTTTATATATATATATTATGTGAACGACAGATTCTTCGGCATCAGAAATACACATACGCACGCAACAAAACAGCAGTATTTTCTGTGTAACAACAACAACACGTCTGACCTTTTGCGAGACGACAAGACACACTTTCATTTGCAGATCTAACGCCTCGTATTATTGCTAAATTATTGCTGCAAACTAATGTAAAAGGCCACTTCTGACAGCAGAAAGTGATGTTCTAGTCACTAAATCATACACACAAGCAGCAGCAGCAGCAGAGTATATAGTTATTGCTTATAGAAGTACATGCATATTCGTAATGAGGCCCTATTGTGGAGACATTTAAATTGGCCGGACTGCAGTCGGAGCGGGAGGTAGCAAAGCGTAAACTGTGCGGGTGGATGAATACGCACTAAAATCTTATGTTATGCGTCGTCGGGCGTTCGGGCTTTTTAAAATAAACTTTGGAAGCGTTCGTTTTTGGCATTTCTCGTTTTACATCATATTATTATCTATAGAAAATAGGTGAATGTAACAGTCTGGATTTCTGCACATAACACGCACGGTTGCGGTGCAAATTATGTAACGAGCAGTCACAGTAAAAGCGTATGAACCAAAAAATAATAACAATTTAAGGAGAAAAATTAAGTATTTCATCCAAAAATAGACCTAAATGTAAAGTACTTTTTTCTATCTGCATTATAAAATTAAAGATGTCACTGTTGTTTGGTCATTTATTTAAAAAAAAAAAATGTATTGTGATGTTTTTTTGTACATTAAAGGACAAATATTGTGCATTATTTGTATTGTTACTAGTCTTCAAACATGCTCTTGAGTATGTTTACTTTGGTTGTCATGTTTTATAACAAAAAAATGTGTTTGCCATAGTTTTGGGAGACGCTTTGGGATTAACTGAGCTTTGGCTCCTTCTACTGTCTGCAAAGGGAATTAGACAAACACACACCGTTTGCTAATGCGGCTGCTTGCCGACTTCCTGGTTTAAGCCGCGCAGTTGCAATGGTCGTGATTTGGACGGCAGAAATGCACAGAACGAGTCCGACGATGATTTATGGACTGAAAAACGGCAAAGAAGATTCTCGGAGCCACGTCACAGATCGAGAAAATGTCAGTTATCGAGGAGATTCAGAACGGAGTATTTTTGACGCACGGAGGGGAGAGGACTTTCTAATTAGGATTCATCAAACTAGCGTGAATAAAGCTAAATGCTACTCCAGGTATGTTTTTGATGAGAGAACAATGTTAGTACAGGGTTAAAAGCTCAGAAAACTCAACTTTGCATAATATGTGTCCTTTAATTTAACTGACTAACTACTTAAGGGATTCATTCTGTGACTTTATATTGAAGCTCATGGTTTGTTTTATGATATGTTAATTCAGTAAAGGGTTTCCTGTATTCTCCTGCTTTACTGTTCTTGTGTAAGTGGCGTAAAATAGTATAAATAATAAAGTTTATCGACATATTTTCTGTAACAACATATCACACCGCCAAATGTGTTATCGTGACAGGCCTATCTGTGTCCAATCACGCCGTTTTTAGTGCCATCCAAATGTCTGGGCAGGTGAAAAAGTAGTGCACTCAAAATTTTGCACACACAAACCTTCGAAAAGTAGTGTCCAGAGCCGGTCACTAGGGGTCAGTATAGGACACAAAGCATCGCGAGAGTCGGATATATAACGGCGGGCGGCGGCGGGTCTTCGACTGGACACGGCGCGACTGAAGTGCCGTTTTAACACGACTAAACCCGTTAAATAAAAGCCGCTAACATTAGCCGTATACCTTCGCTTCAGATGTTAAAAGATCGATAATCCAGTCTGTTTTGATGTTTAACTTAGGTTCTATCTTGGCTAAAACTTGATCGATTAATATTAGTCCATAAATACATTAGTGTTAGAAGGACTTTATGGATTTTTATAACATGAACACATTTTTATCTGCGTTTTACCTTATCTGAGACAGCAGTGAGTTTCCAAATCGCTCTGTGAATGACAAATTAAAGAGTCTGATTGTGAAGAAGAGAAGATTGCACAAGATTGCAGAAGATGGGGAAGGTAAACTATAATATTTCACTTCTGAACTGAAATATGAAACAGTTTAAAAGGCAGCACAGACCGCCACCTTTTTTTCAAAAACAAGTAAATGTGATGTCTGAACACTGGCCAGACGCCGCGCCCCGTCCTCTCACTGCAGTCTGGCGTGACGGCTAATCTCCAAAGTCCGGGATGTCCTCGAAGGAGTAACCGCGGTAACCTTTGGAGGCGTAGTAGGCGATTCTCAAATGGTAGAAGCCAGGGAGGAAGACGAGGACGCCGATGATGATGACGGGGATGGTCCTGTCGGGATGCTGTGGACAGACAAACACGTGGATTTGATTAAAAAAAAAAAACCTTTTGAAACCTTTCACCCTTTGAAAACGCCCTCTGCTGGCAACTGCAGGTATCGCAGTGCATTTACTAAACGCGCTCGAGTAACAAAGCAAGCAAATATGCCCGAAAACGACTCAAAACTCCACATTGTAACACAACTACTGCCGTCTGTGTTGCTCTCGGACTGTTCTGCAGTGATGTTTGATTCGATCTGACACCAGGCAATACTCACTATGGCAAGTGTAGCAATGTCAACGCCAAGAATCTCATTTACCGAGCAGAATTTGACCTTGGTGACATTATCATCTCCCCATTGCGGCTTGAACTAACATAAAAAAGGAACTATAAGTGCAGACAACCTAAAATATAAACAAAGTATTTCACTTTGCACTGCTGTTTCGCCGCTGTGGGACTTCTGGGTTCAGTAGTATTTTTCTGACGCTGCTTGTTCTGCTTTGATTGTATCTCCCTTCTGTGCCGTCCTTGCTATAAACGCGGCTGTAGTTGCCACAGTTACAACTCGAAATAATACCTAGGATGCTCTGAATCTTCATGTGTACAGTGGCAAGTGTCACCTGGTTCCTCGTACATAAACGTGGCGTCCATGTAAACGCAGCGACTGTATATGTAGCGACTTGAAGCGTTATCGTTATACAATACGTTAATATCCAGCTTTTGCGATAATCGATATATATTTCTCATGATATTCTACGATACATATCACAATTTTTTTGAAAGGACCCAATGCATTTCAACAACATTTTCCTTTGTTAATGTTAGACGACCTGCACAAACTCAAAATGTATAAATACTCTCATTTTTTAATCATCAAAACAGTCAAAAGTCACATTGTTTTGCGAAAAAAAGTTCCCTTTCTTTAAACAAGAAACAAAATAATTCAGGACATTTTACCAAAATATTACTCGTGGCGATATATCAGTACAGCAGCCCACGATATCGATACTGTATCACCAAATTTAGTCTCACGATATATCGATATTTCAGCACAAGGCAAGTGATAATCCCAAAATGTAAAAAGTAGAGTATTTTTTACATCATAAACCCAATTTCTGATATACGTACTCAAAACTCCTACCATGGACACAATAAATGGATACCTTTGGAATATAGTACGTTATATATACACAATATGCTGCTTATTTGGGGGAAAGGACACAGGACGTACAGGTTGTGGTTTTGACAAAAAAAAACCTGCAGACTTTGGTTATAATTTCTCTCTCGCTCGAACCAAAACCTTGTGAAATAAAACTCAGAAACGCTCCCATTCACAAGTGTATAAAACCTGCTGCTCTTCGCTCTAAAACCGCTGCTTGTTCTCTGCTGCCGGGGCTCATTTGTATGTGCGGTGACAGCTCGCACATCACACTGGTGAAAGTTCAAAGCGAGGAGGAGTGGGGAAATCCCGCCGGCAGCTACACGCCTCCGACTGACTGAATGCGCACACGGCCCGCAAGTGTCACGGCAGACGGGGAAGAGCAAGAGTCTTTACGGGTATTTATGAGGTTTAAATTTACCGTTTGTAATCAGAGGTGGGTTGGGCCACAGCGTTTACAATAGAGGCGATAAACGTACGTCATTTTAACCTAAAAAAACGCGACTGAAGTGGCACAACTCACAAAATATGTGTACGTGAACGATCTTGCCTCGTTTTTTCTCCATGGAGCGGTGGTTTTGCTCACATGAATTTGCCAAAAAATGGAAATTGAAATGGCTAACAACTCAACAGACAAACATTACATTAGCCAATATTTCATACATATGGTGGACAGCTAAAATGTGTTTATTTTTTGAAGTCTTAGGTCTCGTGACTAAAATAAATCATTTGTGAATTTTACCTTTTAGATATTTCAGGGCCAACAAATTGCAAGAGAAGTCTGCACATTGGTTTTGTTTAAGACGGGTGCGTCGGGAGGCGCAGGAGCGGCGACCTTTGTGAATGGAAAAGATTGCAAATTTGCTAGTTATCATTTCCATTTAGAGATTCCTATTCAGAGCTATAAATAATAATAATAATATGGCAAAGTAAGCCGGTTATAATCTCAGAGGACAGACGCGTTTTAAAATTGAAACATAAGAACAACAAAAAGAAGAGTCGGTTTTTCTTTCGTATATCTGTGAGTGGAGCTCAAGGACTGTCCAGATATTCAGTCATTTAAAGAACTTTTTAAACCAAGTCTCTTCATTTAAGACCAGGCTTAAAACGTTCCTCTTTGAAATCGCTTATGGTCAGGCCAGTTAGGAACAGAAATAAAAACTGATAGTTCCCAGCTATGCTGCCCTAGGAGCAACTATACTGGGGGAAGTATGACAGCTTGAGCACTATCCTCTGCTTCTGACTACTTTTCTATCAAACAATATTTAATATTTAATTTCACTGGCAATTTGTTCATCGCTTTTCCTTCTTTTTCTCTCCACTTCCCCGACGGGAGTGGAGCAGGCACATCGATGACCTGTGGATCCAGATGCTCCTCATCTGCCTGGAGAAACGGTCTCTACTCCATATGAACGGTTCTTCATCGGCTTCGAAGAATTGGTTTCTCCTCCTGAGTGGGTCTTGCTCCACCGTGTATCTACAAATTGAGGCGCGTCCGCTTGTCCCTCCGAGGGAGTCGGATCTCTCCTTCACTGTGGAACTCCTTCAGGTTTCTACTTTTTCCCAAAGAGGTTTGGTAGTTTTTCCTGGCCGAGAAGGAGGGTCTAAGGACAGGGGAGCTTGGGACATCTGTCTAAGGACACAGGACGCTGGGACATTTCCAAGTCCCTATGAACACTGTTTATTTTGTTTTCCATTGTAGCCCCTCGAGGCAACTACTGTTGTGATTTTGGGCGTTACAAAAATAAATTAATTGAATTGAGTAGGTTCAAGCATGAAGAATCGACAAGATGCAGAGTAAAAAATAATAATAAAACAATATTATTCATTAACAATCATTCTTGTTAAGAGGCTGAACTGCTTTGCTGTGTTACGACGACAGGTGTGTAAGTAAATGATGTTTACTTACATTATATTACATTAGATTATGCTAAAAAAAAAAAGAGAGAGTGAAACTTCTTCTCAATGTGAATGTTTTGTGGTAAAAGTCTTTTTAGTTCAATCTATATCCCAACAAATTAGACCTAAATGTTCATAACTTTGTTTTATCTCTTATTTTGTTTTTAAATTTTGTAAAGTCAGTTCAGAGACTTGAGGAACAGAAACATGTCAGTCTCAGTAATCGAGCGTAATCGTTAAATCGTGATGTTTTTTTCCACGCAGTAATAGCACCACTAACGTTTGATATCGTGACATCCCAAATTGTAATTTACACCGCGGTTTATTTTTCTTAAATAATAACGCGTGTGCACCAAAAATGGCATACAAACGGTGAGATTTCTGCACTTTTATGATTCATTTTACAGACATTTCACATTTGCCTGATAATTAACCCTCAACTAAAACGTTTTAAAGACTATTCCCAACGAAAATAGCGTCATATGGATACGCCAAAAATAAACAGATATTCATTTCTGTCAAACCCCCAATTGCAATATTTCACACCTGTTGTCATTCACGTTATACTAGATTCTTAAAAGTCAGTCTTGTAACAGAAAGCGGGGGGGCACGTCCCATCAGCTTCGGGGCACAAGGCGGGGCAGACCGAGGGCTCGTTAATTCACCCGTTCTGAAGAGAAGCAGCACACGGAGCACAGGCGTCCACTGACCACCGGCCAATTTATAAAAGAGGAAACAATCTGCTCCTTTGGACTGTCCAATTAGGATATATCCATTTTTAATAACGCTGTAAACTTTCTTCAGAAAATACTTGAATCCAGGTCTGTTTGATCAATTGCACTCTTTTATTTTTTTTATTTTTTTTAATCTCAAAAAGGAAATGAAAGGCGAGTTTATTAGTAGAGCACCATTTGTACGCTGGGTAATTCAAAGTACTTAACAGAAAAACATTTGTTAACATCACAACACAAACAGATACAAACATAAATAATCATTATAAAATTCACTTTGAAAGAGAAGAGCGCACATAAAATCCTTTCAGTCAAATGCATTGTTCTTTAGTCCTGACTCTGGCACCAGCAGGAGGCCGGACCATGTTTAGTCCTGACTCTGGCACCAGCAGGAGGCCGGACCATGTTTAGTCCTGACTCTGGCACCAGCAGGAGGCCGGACCATGTTAGTCCTGACTCTGGCACCAGCAGGAGGCCGGTCCATGTTTAGTCCTGACTCTGGCACCAGCAGGAGGCCCGGTCCATGTTTAGTCCTGACTCTGGCACCAGCAGGAGGCCGGTCCATGTTTAGTCCTGACTCTGGCACCAGACAGGAGGCCGGTCCATGTTTAGTCCTGACTCTGGCACCAGCAGGAGGCCGGACCATGTTTAGTCCTGACTCTGGCACCAGCAGGAGGCCGGACCATGTTTAGTCCTGACTCTGGCACAGCAGGAGGCCGGTCCATGTTTTAGTCCTGACTCTGGCACAAGCAGGAGGCCGGTCCATGTTTAGTCCTGACTCTGGCACCAGCAGGAGGCCGGACCATGTTTAGTCCTGACTCTGGCACCAGCAGGAGGCCGGTCCATGTTAGTCCTGACTCTGGCACCAGCAGGGAGGCCGGTCCATGAGTCCTGTTTAGGAGGCCGGTCCTGACTCTGGCACCAGCAGGAGGCCGGTCCATGTTTAGTCCTGACTCTGGCACCAGCAGGAGGCCGGTCCATGTTTAGTCCTGACTCTGGCACCAGCAGGAGGCCGGTCCATGTTTAGTCCTGACTCTGGCACCAGCAGGAGGCCGGTCCATGTTTAGTCCTGACTCTGGCACCAGCAGGAGGCCGGACCATGTTAGTCCTGACTCTGCACCAGCAGGAGGCCGGTCCATGGTTTATGGTCCTGACTCTGGCACCAGCAGGAGGCGGTTGTCCATGCTCCATGTTTAGTCCTGACTCTGGCACCAGCAGGAGGCCGGTCCATGTTTAGTCCTGACTCTGGCACCGGCAGGAGGCCGGTCCATGTTTAGTCCTGACTCTGGCACCGGCAGGAGGCCGGACCATGTTTAGTCCTGACTCTGGCACCGGCAGGAGGCCGGACCATGTTTAGTCCTGACTCTGGCACCGGCAGGAGGCCGGACCATGTTTAGTCCTGACTCTGGCACCAGCAGGAGGCCGGTCCATGTTTAGTCCTGACTCTGGCACCAGCAGGAGGGCGGCCCCTGAGGTCCTCAGAGTCCTAGGCGGTGCATATGGCACTAATAGAGGGCTTCTCAAACTTTTTCTGGCGTGCCCCCCTTGGGAGCTAAGAAAATGTATCCGCCCCCGCCATACAGCCTCGAGAAATGATATAGTATAATAAAATAAAACAATACAAATTAAAATATAATTATAATATAAATATATACATTTAATATAATAATTAAGGCACAGCACACGTATGCCAGGCTCGACCATTTACTGCATGTCCTCCCTTCTCTCTCAGCCCCCATTTCACTCTGTGCTTTCCTGTCAATAAAGCCTGCGGGCAAAAAACTATAAAAAAGAACAGTAATAATTTGACTTTTAAAGGGCTAAATGACATTTATTTTCAGTGTCATTCACAGTGTCTTTCTTTGGTTTGTGCTTTGAAGATATGAAGAAATTGCACAACACAAAGCCTCATTGCTCTACAAATATATGAGCCCCCCTGAGTGCTCCCCACTCCCTCAGGCTGCAGACAGGTCAGTCACATGTCTGCAGTGGTCCTCAGACTGCTTCACTGCACTCAATCAGGCGTTTCCAGGTGAAGACGCGCTCGCGTTACTTCTCGTCACTATGGATCACTTTTACCAGAGCGGGTCCGTTTTCTGTTGCTCAAAACACGTCTATCACGCATAATGTGCGCACATTTCTCCAAACATCTCGCGCCCCCCTTGGCCCGGCCCTAACTGGGCGCCCCACACTTTGAGAAGCTCTGCACAAACATGTCAGAGATGTACTTTGGTGCCAGGCCATGGAGAGACTTGTACACAAGCAGAGCTGCTTTGAAGTCTACGTGGAGAAGTTGTTTTGCATCCACACACTGATCTGAGTGAATCTCTTTGTGCTGGAGGCTGTTCAGTACTTCAGGTCCAAAGCTGAGAGTTATGGACAATGGTCAGCATCATTCATGAGATGACCCAAAGTTCTTTACGAAGCATTTTTCATTAAGTCTTTACACAGTGGTGCCAGAGTCTTGCCCAAGGACACGACGACTGTTTACATTCAAGCCACTGCTGCCCCCCTGTGGCACCTGGTTTTCACAGCGGTCTCACGTCCAAGCACAGACCAGGCCCAACCCTGCTTAGCATCCACTCAAATCTTGTTAGATCTGGTGGATTAAATGGAACGATCAAACATCTTTAGTTTAGAAAGTGAGAGAGCAAACTGACATTTAAACAAAACACTAATAACCGTCTTGTCATAGTTACACGTAGCGCCTTTTTCACCTTTGCGTTCAGTTTTCCCCTTTCATGAGAGAAGAATATTGCCTGGACTCTAACCTCTGCCGGTCAGCTACAGGTGAAGTTCGGGTCAAGACCAACTTCTATCGCGGAGGATGTTTTGGGGGACATTTTTTCCCCAATATGTTTCTGGTGTAAAGTGCAGCGTGCGGAGCGGCGGTCGTCCTCCTCGGGCTCGCGCGCATGAAAGACGCCGCCTTCACCCGCTGCTGGTGAACAATACACAAGTCAGATTTACAGAGGCAATATGAAGCAAAAAAGGGAGAGCCACCGCGAGTCAGGGAAAAAGATACACCCGGCATAAAAGTGCACAAGGAGAGGAAATAACTCCACGGATGCTGACGCGGAGCTACCTTACAAAGACCTCGCTGCGTCTACTTCAAATACATGCCCTGACACGATGGAAGAATGGAATAATACTTAATAATCCTGTCTTTTCAAAATCATTATTTGGGCGTAACGCAATTGGCGGAAGGTTCTGGTTTTTTGGGGGGTTTTTTTGCACTCTCAATAACAATATTCAAACGATATTTTGACAATGCATCAGGAATGTGCTCGAATGTGTCAGTGAATGCCTTTGTTGTGGCACAAAAAACATGAATGGACCATAAAATGAGCCACAAAAGTGCAGAAATATCACTTTATACACCATTTAGACATTTCTATTCAATTTGTTTTTAATCATCTCTTTATCTAACACAATAATTTCAGTGAAATGAAAACAAATATGTTCACCTGCCTTTATGTATTAATCAAACTGTGAAAATGTAATCTTCACAGAGACAAAACAGACTGAATCAAGACTAATTTAGACTGAAAAAGGAAAATCTTGATTAAAAATCTGCCTTTTTTCAGTGTTTTCATTACAAAAAACATACATTTCTGTCAGATGGAGGACTGTGGCGTTATTCCGATGTTGTTTGTTTGTTGCGTTATCGAATGTTGTGTTTATTCATTACTTTTGTGACATGTCGGCTCATGCCAGCGTACGCCACATATCAAGAATCGTATTAAACTGTGGCAGGTCGGGGACATATTGTTTCTACGGGAAGCGAAGAGTGCTAACATTTTGTACTTTGCCTTTATATAAACGCAAAATTGGTTCACAAACGTTGCCTGAAAGGTGTCGGCTTTTGCCACCTAACGTCTCACAGGGCTGCCAGCGCAGATGTCAGGACTTTTGAACGGCTTTTACACGACTTTACACTTACAACTGGCAAAGGCCTTCACCAAATTCAACACTAAAAGCTTAAAAAATCACAGAAAAAGACACGTACAAGCTACATTTCTGTTGTCATTTGTTGTTGTATAAATGTCAGAACCACAGCTGACAGAAAAGATTTGGACTGTGCTGATTGAGCAGTTTATGCAGATTTCCTTTGGAGTTTACGTACATTTGTTTACATTAGCGACCTGAACCAAGATGGAGGCGGACGGCGAACAGGTCACGTGTCTGGCATTAATCGATTGTGCAGCCCTACTTCTTTAATTGACTTTAAATATTATTATACAAAAATGAAAAAAAAATACTAAATTAAATAAATAAATACATACAAAATAAATAAAATAAAAAATAAAAAAAATATATATATAATGATAATAATAATTTTATGAGATTTACATTTATTAAGAAATGTAAATTCCATTCAAACATTTTCTGTATTTTCCCAGTGTTTCAGACTTGGTGTTCTTCTTTTTGCCACGTTCTCTCTCACCAAGAAAAGTTATATTACAGCACTTAACATGCGCGTCACACTTTGTCCACACGATGGCACTGTGGGACACGGTTTGGACTCTGCATCGTCGCTGCACTGACGCCAACAATCAAGATGCAGCTAATAAAGAAATCTGATAGATATACAGTTTTGATCAGTCACATTGTACATATTTGACTCTCTCTAGAGCTCTACGGAATCAATCAGTTTTATGGCTTGTGAATATAAACTTTCCGTTTTGAAATAGCGCTAATTAAGACGAGAGAAGTTCTAATTTCATCATATATAACGGACTGCTGCAGACTTCAGTCACGCTCAACTGACAAAGCTGGAGTAAAGAGTGCGTTGGTGACATCTAGTGGCGATTATGTGTAGGGCATTCACAGCAGTTCAGCAGGAACAAGCTGTTTTTCCACACAACTCCGGTGACTTTTGAGTTTTTACATTTGGTTACACATTATTTCACCGAAACATCTAAACATTTGTTCCAATATTTTAGCTACGCACAATTTGGTTGCCAGTTGAGTTGTTTATTTGCCTTTTTTAATACATTTTTAACCAAATAAAAAGTTGAAATATAGTGACTCAAGACTTCCAGATAGAGAATATTTACAAATTAAGAGTATTCATGATGATTTTGTTTGAAATATTTCTAATATGTGATAAAAAAAAAAAAATGTCTTGCTTTTTAGAGTCTGTATTGTCCAAATAACACTTAAATACATACATAACGATTATTGTAAGTAGTCGACTGGTTCTGCCAAGTAATCGTTGCAGTCCTACGTGTCTTTGGGTGGTTTCGGATTTTAAAAGAAGGTGAAATTTAAGTCTTTTGAACATTTTTTTTAAATAAAATAGTAATAAGTGACATTATTCTGCAACAGTAAACAGATGTATTTGCCTCGTAAGTGTGAGACAATGTTTCAGGGGAAACTCAAGACAAATCCACACTTTAGGCTCACTTCAGGGTGTTATAAGTTATTTAAAAATGAAAATAAATGATGAATTAAGATGCACGGCCAGAATTAGCAAAACACATTGATAATTTCTTTGCAAACGGCCACATCTTCTGTCTAATTAATGTGTAGATGTGTAAAAGCTGGTAGCCTTGCAGTTTAGACCTCCACAATGACGAATTAGGATGGGCATTGACAGCACATTTATTACGTTAGGGGTTATTTTCGGTGTCTTTATTCGTGTTACATTGGATCTGTGGGAAAAGTAGCCCTCCTCACAGCCTTAAGTTAAAGAATAGATTATTTTTGGCCATTAAACACAACTATCACGGCACAAAATATGTAAATAACCAAAAGAATAAGCAGGCAGTGAAGGCCACTTGTTGCTTCTTGCATATTAACACTTTAAGTTAAAATGTTTGGTCTTATCATAACGTAACCAAATCTCACACTATACATACACTGTACTTTGGTTTGACAGGCCCATGTCTTTATACAAAAAAGTAATAAACACAATATCTGATCGTAACACGTTTTGGTGGTACTAAAAAAAACCTCGGCACTTTCAAAAATATCATCAGAAAGTCATTACGCGCCGCTGTCAAACTCTTCTTATTATTAAACCCGATTCCCAAATCTAATCGCAGTGCTTGTCAGACAAACTGCAATGGATCTTATATTTTTAATACATCGTTCAGCCCCACGACTTCCTTCCAATGTAGTAATGATTTATGATAATGATGCGTTCTAAATGTAGGTTAAAAAGAACAAATATTCAGCATTATTTGTATTATTACCCTTTTAACATGCTCTCGAGTACCTTTACTTTGGCATTTCATGTTTTAGAAATAAAAAGGAGCGCGTTTTCACACAAAAAACAACAGAACTTTGTCACAGCCTTCGGAGACGCCATAGTAACGGAGCTGTGTCTCCATCTACTGGCTGCAGAGGGAGCGGCACACGTTTTTAGATCAAAATTCCAAACTAGCCTGACGACTTCCTTACTTCCACATGCGTTGTAATGAAAAAAAAAAACCCCGACAATTTAAGCCCAGCAGCGCGTCACAGATCGAGAGAACGTCACACATCGGGGGAAATTCAGAGTGTTTTTGACGCTCGGAGTAGAGGACTTTCTACATTCTAACCAATTTTCATTAAACTAGCGTGAATGAAGCCAATGACAAACTCCAGGTGTGTTTTTAATGAGGGAACAATGTCAGGACATGGTTAAAAGAGTGAAAAAAAGAAGTTTAGTTTGCATAATGTGTGTCCTTTAAACCTCTGAATCGCTTTCCTCTCCCACACAAAACGCAGACAGCTCCCCGCGGCGTTACCTTCTCGCCTCCGTTGCTCTCCAGCTTGTCAAATCATGGCACTGTGTGTGCTAATTGGACTGTATGTATATACGCAGCACAAGGTTATATTACAGTGGGAGTAGACGCAGAAGCGCGCATTCCCATAAACGTCTTCCAGCGCGTTATTAATATGACATAAGGCAGCTCCAGGAGTCTTGCATCAGGCCCGCGGAATTTGGCGAGAGGGGGGGAAACCCAGCGGGAGGCGCACCACGCAGCGGCACGGCCATAAAATATCAATGTCGTTAGCCGTAACCACGCGCGCTGCCATTAGGATGCGAGAGACAGAGAGAGAGAGACGAGGCAAAATGGCAGCGGCGCGACGAAATGTCAAGACAACGGCTAAATTAGAGCTATTTAGACGGAGCGTTAAGTGCGGCGGGAGATGCTAATTACTGCTCGCCGCACTTTGGGGAGGCTTTGGCAGATTTGTGAAAAAGAGTTGATGAAAAGAGAAAACTGAAAGCGGCAAAAAAAACAAACAAGGCGTACAGCCACTTTTGACGACGATACCGCGAAAAGACGTCGACTTTATAATTACGCTGCAGTGTTGAGTAAGTCATGTACGGCAAATGTCTAACTCTCCACTTTGACCAGATTGTATTTAGTGCTAAGGAAAAAAAAAACACTCTGTTGAGACAATAGGATGTCATTTTCAACACTAAATAATACTACGTTCTTTACGATTACCATTTGGTGATTTTATTAGTTCGAATGCAGCTCCGGATCATTCTAAAACTGTTCAGGAAAGGTCCTTTTTCGCCCTGTTTATTTGTTTTTACAATACTTCTGACAACCCTACGTATTACAACATCTAAGGAAATATTTGGAATACCCGTTACAACTAGATCTGAAACGTGTCCAAAACAGGTCTTTAACAGATCTAAACTAGGGATAAACCAGGTCTAAAATAGGATTATACCCTGAACAAATACCACCAATAGCACCAATCCTCTCACTAAATAATAACTGATTAAAAGGCACTGTACCTGATTTTTACTGTTTTACAAAATTGTGAAACTAGTTCATTTCAAAACACTTTGCAGCAGTGCAAAAGTATCGCTCACTTTTTCCACGGGTTCCTAATTATTCACCACGATGTGTTTATGAGCGCGTACAGTCTTAGTAAAGCTAGCGACAACTAGCATGCTAACAGCGCACTTCCTGCTCTGCGGAGACTAAGAAGCTCTATAACTAAATGCAGACGGCACTTAGCAGTTTCATTATGACCAAAGAGCTGCTTTTAGAACATATTTGTACTGGAAACAAAATCAAAAAACAAACTTTGCTCAACTAAATGGGGAAAAAAATGTGTAAAGCCTACTTAAAGTGCCCCCTACAGGTTGGACGACTCATCGAGCTAAAATGCTTTTACGATAAAATGAATGGATTTTAAATTTAGCTAAAAATTATAAAAAATGTATCCAAGAATAGATAATTTTTTAGGTTTATAAAATTGCACTTCCTGTTTGCAATCGATGACATCACACTAGGAAATTACCAACCAAACAATGGACAAAAAAATCATCTAATGTCTAATTTTTTATTTGACAAACAAAAATATATGAGAGCGCCTTTCCTTTGCCAAAATAATGTTAAAAAAAAAGTTGTTTCTTTTGTGTAAATTATGCATAAACCTTGGATGGAACAAGTGTCCCTGTTGTGATGTCACTTCCTGTATTGTTTTTCAACACATTTTTCAACTTTTCTCCACACACAGCTACTCGATTGGTGTAAAACTATCATTTATATTTCACAACAGGTACAAATACACCAAATTACACCAAAATTGGAAAAATCATACAAACCTGTCATCCGTCACTTTAACGCTTTAGGTTTGGCGGTTTCGTTATAGGGGACAGTATATACAGAACATCGGGCTCCGTGCTACCTGCTCTAAAGTTCGTATTTTCATTTTATCACATTTAGAAAAGTTCAAATTCAAACGGGGAACTGCACCGACTCCTCAAAGCAACTTCGAGCCGGGGAAACAGTGCTGTCACCCCTCCATGTAAACACTAAATATTAAATCTCCTCATTAGGCTGGCAACGGTAAAAACAACCCTTTCAAAGCCGCTTTTCTTTTCTCCACCTCAACAATGTAAACACGAATTCATCTTCACAAGAGGGATTAGAGGCTGAACTAGCAGGCGGCACAAGCTGTTTGTCGCCGATGGGGTTTTAGGAGGAGGAGTTCTATAAAAGTAACACGCCAAAGCTACGAACCCACACCCCCCCCCAGCGCTCTGGAGACGGCCGATTACAAACGAACGTGGCTATGTGCGTTCATGCCACTTCCTTTAACTGTACTTTTTACATGCAGTGATGGAGGAAACGGTTGTATCGGCATCACCTCGACGTCTATGATGCCGGAAAGGAGGAGGGCCCCGAAGACGATGAGCAGGGAGCCGATCAGGAAGAGGAAGATGGCCAGAGCGATCGCCTTGTAAGGGACTTTGGGCGGGCTCCGCTTGAACTGAAACGGGAAAGGAAACGTGTCATGAGGCGTTCGCGTTTGTAAAAAAAAAAAAAAAAAGACAGCAAGATTAGACAAAGGGCTGCAAGCTTTGGGTAAAAACATAATCAAATCGAAACTGGTCTGATAAGTATTGCTAATTTTCACTCATTTTAAAAACACATCCAGGAGTATTAAAGGACACATCATTTCTATTGTTATTGGCCTTTTAACATGCATCAGGAGTTGTGTTTGCAGTGTTTTTGCGAGTCTCAGAGAGGAGAGGACCTCGTAAGCAGGATTACTGAAACAAGCGTAAATGAAGCCAAATACAATTCCAGCTATGATTTTATGAGGGAACAAGCTTAAAAGTTAACTTAGCATAAAATGGGGCTTTAAAGGACACATTTTCAGCAAACTTGTCTTCTTTGAGCTTTTAACCATGGTCTAACATTGTTCCCTCATCAAAAACATACTTGGAGTAGCATTTAGCTTCATTCATGCTAGTTTGATGAATCCTAGTTTGAAAATCCCCTCACATCCGAGCATCAAAAACACTTTGTTCAGAATCTCCTCCATAACTGAAGTTTTCTCGATCTGGGACGTGGCTCCAAGAAACTTTTCTGCTGTTTTTAAGTCCATAAATTATCTCCAGACTCGTTCTGTGAATTTCTCCAATCTAATAACGATCAGTACAACTTTTGTTTATTATTAACATGAGTTATTCCATTTGCAGCCAGTAGATGGTGCCAAAACTCTACACATCTGATGCCAATCTAAAGTTACTCAAGAGCATGTTTAAAGGCTGATAATATAACAAATAATGCATAATATTTGTCCTTTAACACTTCAAATTGAGGCGTAAACTACAGTTAGGAGTTGTTGTTTTGAGGGGGGGTTTATTAAAAAAAAAAAAAAAAAAAAAAGCAATTTTTTTGGTTTGCAGAGGAAATTACCTAAAAATTACAATTGCAATTTTGGTTAAACTACGATTAATCCAGTTGACATTTGTCTAATTTACACTAAAAAAACTTAAGTTGGGTAGGGATTTTAATTTAATAGTTCATAAATGTTTCCTAGTTAAAGAAGGTCCATTTATTGACAATTAAGAACTTAAATTCAGTTGTGATTCTAGCACCATTTAACAAGATTAACAAAAGTTTTCCAGCAGTGGGCATCGTTGGCCATTGTTGTTACGTTCCTGAACCGTAACGATGCTGTGGCGGTGACAGGGAGGGCATCTGGCATGAAAAAAAAAAACCATGCAACTCATCCACTATAAAAAAAATAAAAATAATGTGGGATACTAGTCAATTTAAAACTAAATAGTATCTGGCAAGATTAACCCCTGCATAATATGTTCACATACATTTCAATAAGAATATGAATATGGTGCACTGTATAGTTTTACTAATTTGCCTTCATCAGTGGATTCCTGCCTCCAATGCTAAACTTCCAAACACCGCGGCAGAGCGCTCCAGCTAATAAAGTGTAAATATGGCAGGGAAACACACGCCGCATCGCTGAGCAAACCCACAATCAAAACTAAATTAAGCTCGATTTCCTTTCAATTTGTTTACTCTAAGAAACACACGACTCGCTTGTTCTTGGCCGCGGCGGCGCGCACAGCTAACAACGATACACAAACGCGGCGCGAACGAACGTGGAAGAGAAACAGACGACTCCGGCGCAGACAGCTGTGCGTCGTCTCACTGGGGGTTTGGCACGCTGCTGACAAAATTAATTACGGGATTTCCCTCTAATTATTTGCGGGGCGACATTGTGAGGTGCGGCTAATTAGCGGCTGCCGAGTGAGCGGGGAAGATCGAAGGAGTCAAAATAGTTCCGAGACCATGAAGGGGTGTGGATTTTAACGACTAGGAACATCCTTTACATAAATTGTTCCACTCGCACACTCATGTTGACACGACACAGGCACAGAAGTGAAGTGTACTGCCAGAGGACACAACAGTTATGCTAGCGTCATTGCGCTAGCTTTCAGTTTATTTTATAACAGATTTTAAGATTGTTTGGTTTGTTATTAAAAGCTTTGAATTGACTGGCCACACAAAACATCCCTTTTCTTTTGATTTTTGTTATGTATTTTTATTTTGTGTCCTTTTTTTTTTTTTTATGTTATTATTTATTTATTTTACACCTAATTTATTACTTTTATTTGGTTGTATTGTTCTGGTCAATTTATTAGGCTTAGTTGTTGGAAATGTGTTTTTTTACTTGACTTTCAGAGCTAAACGTTTGATATGTTCCCATTATGGCTACGTTCGCACTGCAGCTCTCGACGCTCAATTCAGATTTTTTTTTTTTCACAAATCTGTTCACGGTTCACATTGCAGATACAATGTGACACAAATTAGTTTTCACGTGTGAACGCAAGCAGCCCTGAAGTGTTCGATGGAGAAGGATTAGGACAAAACCAGGAGTTGCGCTGTAAAGACAAAGCACCATTTATCTTTACCTTTATCTTTTGTCTTTGATAGGAAAAAGATGATTTGTCACATTTTACAAAACCATTTCAGTGTAAAACTTCCAGCACTTTCTAGCTACAGTAAAAAATATATATATATATATATATGGATTCTGGCTGTTCGCACTGTCATGAAAAAAAGTCAGATCTTGGGCAATACAAATAAAGTTGGATTGGATGGATTGAAAAAGAATGCATCGTCAGTATTAACAATCTTGTAATGTTCTTATAAAGCACTTTGTAGACTCTATAACTCTAGTACCGCCACAGTTGACATGAGGCGGACGGACGGATGCGAGGCTGTCAATCTGAGCCATCGGCCGCTCCAAACAACACCGATCGCCCTCTCATTTGCGGTCGCACAATCCAACCACGATTGTAAGCATGATACTGCGCTGACTTTAAAGTACCTGCAGGTCTATGTACCCATCCTCGTCAGCCGCCAGCCGAGAGTACTTGACCTTGTTGTTGGCTGCTCCGGCGGTTAGCATGGTGCCTCGAGTGGCCTTTAGCATTGTCCAGTCTGCAAGCACACAGAGAAGAGCAAACGTCAAGTTACATTTGCGTTGTTGTAAATATTGTATTTTCCAGTAGAGTCGCACATTTTCAGAGTTGATCAGAATCAGAATCAGAAAGGGTTTATTGCCTTTGTCAATGAACAAAATTCACAAACATAGGAACTTGTCTCGGCATTAAGGTGCAACATAAAACACTGAGCAATAATAAAAACAACATATATGAAATCAAAAGGGCATGCATTAAGAAACAATTTAAAATGACTATAGTTTAAAATAAAAATACGATAGGCATTACTCTACACAAGAATTGCAGTTACATTTACAGTTGCAGTGCAGAAAGTGACAGTGCAGTGAGTGATGAAAAGTTGTAGTTAAAGTGACAGGTGTTTAGAAGTGTTCATGAGTCCAACGGCAGAGGGAAAGAAACCGTTCTTGTGGCGGGAGATTCTCGTTTGGATGGACCGTAGCCTCCTGCCTGAGGGGAGTGGTTCAAACAGACCATGTCCAGCGTGAGAAGGGTCAGCTGTGATCCGACCTGCTCGTCCCAGAGCCCTGGAGACGTACAGGTCCTGCAGAGATGGAAGTCTGCAGCCGATCACCTTCTCAGCAGAACGCACAATGCGCTGTAGTCTCTGTTTGTCCCTGGCTGTGGCTCCAGCGTACCACACGGTGATGGAGGAGGTGAGGATGGACTCAATGATGGCCGTGTAAAACTGCACCATCATCTGCACCGGCAGCTTGGCTTTCCTCAGCTGCCGCAGGAAGTACATCCTCTGCTGGGCCTTCTTGATGAGGGAGCTGATGGAGGGCTCCCACTTGAGGTCCTGGGTGATGGTGGTGCTGAAGAAGCAGAAGGAGTCCACGGTGGTGATGGGGGAGTCTGTCATGATGAAGGGGCTGTGACTTTCCTGAAGTCCACGATCACCTCCAGTGTCTTCTGGGCGTTGAACTCCAGGTTGTTGCCGCTGCACCAGGACACCAGCCGGTCCACCTCCCTCCTGTAGACAGACTCATCCCTGATGAGGGTGGTGTCGTCCGAAAACTTGATCAATTTTACAGAGTCGTGGCTGGAGGTGCAGCAGTTTGTGTACAGGGAGAAGAGCAGAGGGGAAAGTACACAGCCCTGTGGAACTCCTGTGCTGATAGTCCGAGTGTCTGAGACATTCTTCCCCGGCCGCACGCACTGCCTCCGATCCGTCAGGAAGTCAGTGATCCACCTGCAGGTGGAGTCGGGAACGTTGAGCTGGGAGAGCTTGTCCTGGAGGATGGTGTTGAATGCAGAGCTGAAGTCCACAACCAGGATCCTGGCGGAGGTTCCTGGGGAGTCCAGATGCTGCAGGATGAAGTGGAGTGCCAGCAGCAGACCTGTTGTCTCTGTAGGCGAACTGCAGGGGGTCCAGCAGGAAGGAGGTGAAGGACTTGAGGTGGGGTAAGACCAGGCGATCAAATGACTTCATGACTACAGACGTCAGTGCCGTCTGTAGTCATGAAGTCATTTGATGAAGCATTAGAACAGATCGATGATGACCCAACTCCACGCCTGGAATTAATGTTGTTTCAAATTAGCATATTTTTAATATTCTGTGTCAGACCTGGTCTCTTCATGTTATTATTAAAATATACACAGGCTTGTTTCTGGAAGCAGCTACAAGCCTTCAATTAGATGTGGATGTTACTCTGTGTACTTGAATATCAGAAGTGGTGCAATGACATTTAAATGCCAAACAAATCCCTTTTCCACGAATAAAGTAGGATTAGACTTTGAAGACGTTAATAACATAATAGTGTTTTTGACACGATTCAAATGAATACATTCTTGCAGCCTTTATCCCTTTGAAAGTGCTGTCACAAGGTGGCAGTGCCATCAGGGCTATGACAGTTCTGACACTGCTCCACACCGTGGCTCACACAGATCTGGGGCTTGCAGACGTCGCAGTGCGTAGGCCGCTCTCTGCACCATCCGTGGAATTTATAAAACTTTCACTGGCCGCAGGACTTCGCTTATCTTTACACAAACTGAGACCCTCCTGTGAGTTCTGCACAAAGTCTGGAGACACAGGGAAAAAGACTACACCCGTGGAGAGGAGCAGAAGTGAAGAGAGTTTCAGGAAATCCTCATCAAATACATAGTTTAGCCTAAAATAACTTTATTCAGAGAGATTATCACATTTAAACAGAAGCTGGCCGAAACACGGGGAAGGGCTGTTTATTCCACTCATTATTCTGGACAACACATATGAAGCACTCGAGCATGAGAGCATGCACATTCCCGGCGCTCTCTCTCAGTCTGTGACCGAATCCGTCTGTGTCTGTGACAATGAAGATCCTCTGAATCTGGGGATGGATTTATGAAATAGCGGTCGGACCGGAGAGAAAACTCCTCCTTCAGACGGAGCACATGAGCGAAGTTTGGTTTAATGAAGCTCAGAGACAAGACGCAGATCCAACAGATGTAACCCAGTGTCCGGACCTGAACCCAGACCCAAAATTCCCTTCATTATTTTGTAACAGACAGCTTGCTATTAAGGGTCCTCCTGTTTATTCATTCATTCAGTCATCGCTTGTTCCTGTTAGGGGTCTCGGGTGACTGGAGCCTATCCCAGTGCCTTTGGGCCTTAGGCGAGGTCATAAATTAAATAATATCTGTGCCAGAAGAGACTAAAATTTTTATGTTCCACAGTTTTATTGCAGAATAAGAGACAGAGCTTCATGCGTCACATGCTTGTGGTTTTTGTTCTTCCTGCGTTTGTCCTTCTGCTGCTGATCCAGCTGTATCTCTCCCGCTGCTTTCGCTCTGTCAGGAAGGGCATCCGTGTCATTTCCGCATGCTCACTGCTCCCTCCTTTGACCTCTGCGTGCACGTATTAATGTGCTTTAACAGGGCCACGATCAAACCTCACACACATCTCATTCAAAAAGACGAGTCTGAAGCACAAAGAGAACAATATCTGGACAATACACCTTTTATGGCGTTTTAGAGGCGTGGAGAGGGCGTGAGTTCAGCTGCAGGGGGATCTATAAAGTCCTAAGTGTGTTGTGGACAGCGCACAGAGTGCTAGATAAATCTGGAATTTGCGTGGCACAAGTCTCTAGTGGCCACTTAGAGTAAGCACGTGGGCATCAACATTTCCACACTATTATTTTTAGATGAGGCCCCAGGTCTGGACATTGTCCATTTGTAAAGAATTTTGAGACATTAGAGAGGCATTTCTCATAAACAGAAAGTACAAGTGTATTATTTTGGCCAAAGTGTATGCAAGCCGGTTTATGTAACTTCCTTTACCATATAACAGGAGCCTGCACTCTTACTGTTCTAAAAAATTAACTACAATTACAACTGTGTCTCCAGAACCTTAACCTGCACATGGAGACACCTCCAAGCGTTCTCCTCAGTTTATGTTCAGGCCATGGCTCTTGTTCAGCTCCTTCTTCGCTTTAGCTAGTGACAAAGCTCAGGTTCAAACACACTGGATTTCAGCTTTGAAACTGTCAACACTGGAGTTAAATTATAACTGGCCATCATGTCCAATGTTTTTGTTATTAAGAACAAATTAGCATTACAATTGTTAGAAGTAAAAGCTATATTTGATTTGAACCTGTCTCCATGGAGATGCTTTAGCTTTGCCAGGAGTGTTCGACGACATGGCAGTAAACTCATCTATACAGCTTAACTTAAGTATTTTCATTGTGTGATTGAGAATGACTCTTGGATGAGAGTCGAAAAGTACAGTACAGATGACTACAACTGAATCTTTTTCTACAATTCATTGTGTAAAAAAACTTGGCCTAATGGCGCCACCTTCTGGCAAAGCAATGCCATCTCCACAGAGAGGAGCAGGAAGCGTAACCTCCAGCACAAAAGTTTCACTGAGAAAACATAAACTTTCAAGACTTATGTGGCCTTTGTTGCTTCTCCAGGAAAAGCAGAGAATATGTCACTCGCAGCCTTTAAGAGTTTGAGGCCTCTCACTGGACGTTGGCGCTTTATGAGAATGCTTCCTTACTCGGTACTTCAGCATCGAGCCGCAGAACTCCCCGGCTCCCCGCTCTGTCATGTCTCGGGCGGCTCAGGAGAGTGTGACGAGGCCCTGTTTACTGCCAGCCAGACCAAAGCCGCTCGGTGACTCTTTTTCTCCCTCTCTTTCCCTCAGACTGCGCTGGTTCATCCGGCAGCTGTCACATCCGCTCGCACAGGGCCCTGCAAGAAGATCCAGGTTAAGACGCAGCAAAGAACAGGGGGGATAAAGCTGGACGGTTTCATATCCTTAATGCATGCCCTTTTTGATTTCATATATGTTGTTTTTATTATTGATCAGTGTTTTATGTTGCACCTTGATGCCGAGACAAGTTCCTACGTTTGTGAATTTTGTTCATTGACAATGGCAATAAACCCCTTCTGATTCTGATTGTAGCCTAATTGTTCAATACCGATACTGCTTCATTCCTGCCAGAACTTATTACAGTCACTCGGCATGGAACAATACTGAAATTTTGTGTCACATTTATCATGGCTAAAAATAGTTGCGATTAACATTTTTCTGAGGAGAACATCGTGGATAAGTAGCTTTTTCTGGCACAATCTGGAGGTGCAAAGGAACAATTATTATTGCAAAAGAAGTTATAGATTCTTAAAAGACACTAATATTATTTTTTGAAAAAGAGCGTTTCCATAAAATATCACAGGAGTATGAAATTGGTATTGAGCATCGGGCATCTTTAGGATAAATGTATGGATTTAATGTGAGAAAAAAACGACTTATACGAACTAATACAGCTTCAATCATTCATAATTAGCAATCCAGATCTACTACTGCTGTTATTAGGGCTCATAACTAACAATCCATGTCTGTATTTTTAAATGAAATAGTTCACATTTTAAATACATCCAGAAACATGTATATTTGAGAGAAGAATGAACTCTGAATTGCTAAACTAATCCAAAAATCTCATGCATTTAGACATAATAAAACAGGATCATTTGTCATTTACAAAAGGAAATTATGTTGTGTAAATGACTGCAGTCTATTACTACTATTATTATCATTATACCTAACAATCCATACATGTTTATTTATTTTCAGTTTGTTGTTTAACAGGCCAAAATATAACTACTACTACCGTTACTACAGCAGAGTATTGCCAAATACTTCATGATACCATCGGTTAAGTATCCCAATGAGGACATGGATCACTCCTAACAACAGTCTTAAACGTTTACTAATCATTTGTTTTGGTTATGTATGCAGAGTAACAAAATGCATTGGAATTTCATGTTCACACAATTGTCTTTCTCCTCAGTTTGCAAGTTTATAAGCGTGTAACTGGGTCATTTATGATGTATTCATGCTGTTTAAAAGTACAGCGACAGCCCTAGCAGCCATTACTAGTACTTTTTTAGTTTTTTAAATAGGCCAACTACTATAACTACAACTAATCCTGCTGCTAATCCTACTACAACTGCTACTTTACAACAAATGCACTGCCTACAAATTACAATAAGACAACACATTAGAGGCGATATGGCCATAATAATAAATGAAGAATATTAGCTATTAGAGCTAGCCTAATATTTACGCTAACGCACGTAAGAAGAAGCTAATCACTGTCAAGGGCTAATTAGCATAAGGTTTGCATAGACTAACGTGACAGCACAGAATGATTTGACAGTTTTGATTTGCAATAGAATCCCGTCAAACAAGTTCAGGCACATGTTTTTACCTGTGATACTTGTTCTGAACTAAAACTTCTTCGTAGCAAAAAAACCCACAAAAAAACAAAAAAAAACTGTGATCGTAAACAACAACATGGGATTTGGCGAGTCACGTGTTACAAACAAGCTTGAGCTGCGCATTAGCCAAAGAAAACGTGCACAAACTCGTTGTGTTCGCGTCGTAAAGTGCGTGTCTTACCCGTGCAGACGTGCCAGAGCCGGGGAAAGCCACTGCAAGTCACAACCAGTGGAAACAGTGACAGGACGGAGCAGCCGCGTCGTGTTTTCAGTGGCAACACGTGACGCTTCCCTGTTTTGGTGTGGAGTGCGCATGCGCGGGGTCCCGTGTCCCAAAGAGGTCCGGGTGTAACTGCAGGAAGGGGAAGTAACTTGTAACTACAGATACTCGCGCTACTGTTATGGGGTATTTCATTTATTTGGGTAGCTTTTTTTTTTAACCTATATTTGTACTTGTAATTGTTGAGTATGATTTTAGTACATTTACATTAAGTTAACAGTTACATTTATTACGTTTTGTTTAAAAAAGACTTGTATTTAATACTTTTACTTAAACTGTATATTGTTTGTATGTATTCAGTCAAAGTATTTAGAATAATTTAAGTTTTTATCTTATTTAGTTAACCTCATTTTTTTATTCATGCATTATTATTATTATTATTATTTATTTATTTTTTTTATTTTTTTTATGCTACTATATTGTTGTTTCATGTTGCACCTTTTCACCGAAGAAAGTTCCTAGTTTGTGAATCTTGTTCTTATTCACTGACAATGCCAATAAACCTTTTTCTGATTCTGATTAAGTACAATTTTGGCAGCACTTGTACTTGTAATTGAGTACACTGTAGTAGTTAGTAGTCGTACTTGTACTTAGATGAGTTACTTTTTCAGTGATAAAGTTAGAGAAATGTCGTTCAAAATCCTTTACAAAATGTACAAACTAAAGCATGTCTGAAGCGAATTCCAAACAGATTGAATGTTGGATGGATGTTGATTGTTCACTTTGTGGCTTTAATCAGGAAACTGTTCCCGATTTATTTTTGGATTTGTTAATTTACAACTAAATTTTGGAAAGATGTGGCTCTGTACAACATTTTATAACTTACACATGAGCTGCAGTTAGATAAACTTGTTAAAAATGGACAATGAGCACAATGAGACAAAATGTAGACTTTTTTTTGGTCAAAGTTTGTCAGAGGTCTTCATGGCAAGTATTTTGTTGGATCTGTGTCTCATTTAGTTCTTCATTTTTCATGATGTGTCTGACTTTGTTTGTGTTTGAGACACTTGTAGTTTTGTTTATTATTGATGTGTTTTCACTTGTCACATTGCTTCTGTTTATGGGCCTTTGTTTTGTCAGGTCTGCGAGACTCCTGCCTTTTGAGAAACTCGACTTTGTTATTTGTTTACTCATTGTTATTTGGTTTTCTTAGTTATAATGTTGTGTTTCTGTTCCCTCATCTTTACATCGCTGCTAATTAAATTACAACTTTATTTCAACCCTTTTCCCTTCCTGGTTTTTGTCCCTTTCCCTTTCCCTTTCCCTAGCTGAGTTGTTGACACTGTGACAACACAAAGGCTACAAAATATTTATTTTTTCTTCTTCTTCACTTCTTCCCCCTGGGGAGCAATGAAACTGAAGTTTAGTTTATTATTATTTTTGCCAGGGACTATGCACAAACACATTCATCTTATAAAAAGGGAAGATGCTTTACATCAGATTTAGTCAAACATTTGTTTCCATCCGCAGTCCCAGAGCAGGTGCCACGTGTAACAGTCAAAACATTACAATAGAACAAAGCTCAAGAGTTCCTACCATTACTTTGAGCTCAATGATCATTTAGATTTCTTTTTTGTGGTATTACGTACAACTTAAGGCGAAATGGGCCAGCAGGAAGTCAGAGAGCCAATAGGACTGAGGGATGCAAAAGCAAAAATACAATGGAGATGTAAAAATGAGTCAAGTATGTCTTAGTTATAATGCCTGTGTACTTTTGCTGTAAAGACTAACGTGGGCCCTGGTACAGCACATGGATGCAGTAATATAATGCAGTACCATAGTAATGCAACAGTATTGTACAGCTACAACACATTCTTTTGTAGTTTCTCCTTGCAGAGAAAGAGGGTCAAAGGGCAGGGGCCAGTTTTCCATATGGTAAATTCCAGTGAACGTTGGTTAATCTTTCTTTTAAAAGACTTTTATTGACCAATGACTGCTTCTTTGTTTGATTTTCTAACTTCCTGCAGCTAAAATCAACAACTTTATTGCAGCGCTGCGACGTGTCTCCAGTTGTGATTGAAAAGTGTGACTAAAACTCATTCACAAACATAATAATCCCTTGCCATCTCAGTTACCCTTACATTTGCATTAATGTGCTGTAATGTGTGACTTAAACTCTTTCACGAGCGTGTCTCAAAGATTGTTTAACCTTTATTCGTGCCACAATGGGGAAATTAACATGTTGCAACGCACAGTTCAAGAGCAGCAGGAGAATAGAAACTTGCAATCAAAAAACGAGACAAGTTCGATCGCGGATATGCAAGAAAGATCAAAATATGTCACGCACGATGAAGCACGGATTCTGATTTTGCCGTCGAAAATTAGCTCTTTAGATGTACCTCACATTTATGAGTCTGCAATTCATTTCCCTCCACGTTTTCCAAGCTCAGAAGATTAATCTGCTCCCTTCATCTTCACGACACCGTATTTCATCCTCAACTGATCTTTCATACATCGTCGTCTCCGCTGCGACGTGCCCCGCATTTGTTATAATCAATTCAACACCAAGAGGCCAGACGATTGAGGGCAAACGTCTGTGAAGGTCGCCCGTTTTCATCCGATTTCGAACTGAAGCGTTCTGATGGTCGCGCTGTCGTACATCTGCTCTCACGTCTTTTGTGTTGAGGCTTCAAGTAGATTCTTGTCGAAGACATTACAGATAAAGTGAATTAAATTGACACGGCCGCAGATGATTCCAGGAAAGGGAAAGACTTTATAGGAAATGATGTGGAAGTAGCGTGACGGCTAACCTTCAGCCCACAAACAATGAACAAGGGTCAACCTTCAACATGCTTCAGTGCTGTTCAATCAGTCATTTATTATCATCATGACGTTTAAGGACCAAAGTATTCACATAATGCGTCCTTCATACCATGCTTTTCAGAACCGCACAACCAAACAGGAGGTTTCTTCTTTTTCACACTGGGTTTTTGTAGTTTTCCCTTGCTGAGAAGAAGGAACTTTCTACCAATGACTGACGACGGTTACATGCAGTCAATAACCCTTTCGAAACCGGACTAGTATTAGCAATTTCCCGGTTGCGTACGGCCATGTAAAAAAAACAGAAGACGAGCCCAAACTCTTCTAACCCGAACATCTGGTCACTTTTACGCCTGTCGGAAAAAACCCCATTGAAAGGAACGTTCATTTGTGTTTTGCGCATTGGTCGATTTGCACGGAATCTTGGTCTTTCGGGTACAAACCCAAAAGGCAACACAGCACCGCACTTTTGGAGGAAACCAATCACTTCAAACGTGTGTTGACTTTTGTTGACCGCAGAGAGCAAGATCTACAAGAAGGTGAGTGAAAAGTTAAGTGAAGCAGGGTTTTGTACGAACGTCAGACCAGATCAAGCGACGCTGGAAGATGCAGAAAAAGGGCATTCTAAAGGGCCAAGAAGCAAGACGCAATATGGATGATAGAATGTCCTCTGCAAAGAACAAAATAGCTTGTCTTTGTAGAAATGGCTTGTTTCACCCGTAGTTTAGATCTCTACACACTATAAATTTGGATTCTTGTCTTAGTTTATTAGTTCTCGATTCTTTTATTCGTTTATAAGTTCATGTTTCAATCTTCGCTCACATGTTAAAGCTCCCGGAGTTGTTTACAATTTCACTCTGAACAGAATCCTACTTGTAAAACATATGGCACAAATGTAATCACACTCGCAGTGGTCAAAAGTACCCAAAAAAGCTGTTGCCCGGCCTCGATCTCATCTCTGAATTCAGACAGACGTGACTGACAGTGGGATTAGCCAATCATAGAAAGTACGGACCTGATTGCACGGTTTTGTGATGAGGAGGAGGCGGCTATGACCAGACCGAGGCCTATTAGAAAATACAGAGAGAACCAGTCGAGATCTCAGGATTCCAGGACAGAAAGACGTCATTTGGATGAACCACCTCTTAAAGTGACGTACGACAGGTTTTTATGATTTTCAAATGTTTACTTTATTTTGTGTATTGATACCTGTTGTACATGTAAAGTATAGTTTTACACCAATCGAGCAGGTGTTTGTGGAGAAAACTTTGAAAAATAAGTAGAAAACGACAGGAAGTGACATCACAGTATGGACATCTAGTCAAAGTTTTTTACACAATTTACGCAAGGAAAGCAGCCTTTTTGATGCTCTGAACATGAATTGAACAAAATAAAGTCACTCTCATATATTTTTATTTGCCAATTGAAGACATTTTAAAAAGTGACATCAAAAGAGTTTTTGCCCAGTGTTTGTTGAGTAATTTCCTAGTGTGATGTCATCAATTACAAACAGGATGTGAAAATTTCAACTTAAAAAATGAGCTATTCTGTGCTAACATGTTTATGTTTCTTAGCAAAATTCAAAATGTATTTATCTTAACTGCATTTTAGTTCAACGAGTCGTCCGACCTGTAGGGGGCACTTTAATATTAATAAAGGTGGTCAATCTTCTCCACCGTTTGTGGATTTGTCCAAAATAATGTCATATAACATCATAAGACTTAAGACGATATCAAATTTATCTCTATTTCTGTAACAAATACACCCAATCATTTAGTAATACAGGATCAGAACTGCAAACTACTACTCAAGTAAGAGTATTTGTAAGATGAATTGTCTGAAGGTGACATCTGATTTATAATTTCAAGTTAATGCAGTGAGAAGAAAACATTAAATGATGCAGAAAATGAAGAAAAACTAAATAACATCTGAAAGAGCAGTGCAAGAAACACAATAGTGAAGCTTTTGTCGAAAGAGTAATCAAAACTGTGACTAAAGTACTATGACATTATAAAATATATTCAGCAGAAGTGTGGCGTCTGTAGTCAGTAAAGTATTCCCCACGTCTAATGAATGAAAGTTTGCGGTGACTTTTCTTTGCTGAACTTTATGGAGGCGATAAAAACAGATAAAATGTCTCCAGCAGACAGTGTTTTTAAAGTTCACTAAATCATTGTGGCCTATGGCAGTCCTAAGGTATTGCATAGTTCATCTTAGTGCAAGCTGTTTACTCCTACAGACTGCATTCTAATCCCACTCTGGAATGACGCTTGTTTTATAAGACCAGTCACAAAGTTGCAGATAAAGTGGTCTGATATATGCTTTATTTAGTCCACGCTCTGAATTGTAATGTCATTTCTGTTTTCACTGATGTAATTAAAGAGGTTGGCATCTGCTTCCAACAGGAAATTTGTTTCCCGCAGTTGACCCGTCGTTTAACCAGGGCTGGTGCTGGTGCTTGTCCAGATTGAGGCGACGGTCTTGGTCAGGAGAACCAGGCCGGTGCATTGTCAGGATTCATGTCACATGTCACGGTACGATACACTAAGATGTATCCCAAGACCAATGACAAGGACCGTTTATTATGATCTGTCTTTGACTTTGGCATTTCACAAGATATTTTTGCTAAATTATTTCTTTATTATTATTTACAAATATCCATCCAAAAATCCATATTGATACTGAAATATTCTTTGTCAAAGTATCAATACATGATGATTCTCTGTGAAAGTATTTATACTGAATCAGTGAAAGTATTGAGACTTAGGGGACACAGGACACATCCTGGTTCCAAAATGAATAAACCACTGGTCACTTCCTATAGTAATTGGATTGTAATTGTAATTATAGTAAAGTGATTAATTATGGTTTGACAGAACGTGTGCTGCCCTCTACTGCCTTGTCCTATTTTGACCAGCATTGACACTGAAGTCAAGTCATTTATATGGCTTTTGACTTTTGTTTACAGTCTGGTTGCTAGGAAACAGTTGTGGCATTACAGCTACCTATGTCATAGCTGCTGCTCATGTCCAACCAGGAAGTACAATTATAAACGTTAAAAAAATGGTCCAACTGGGGGACAAATGAGCAAAATGTTTAGTAAAATCTGAAATATATTTGTGTTCACTATGTTTTAGTGAAATATGTGGCATAACCTGTCACACTGAAACGTTTCAATCCAGCATTTACGTCATCGTCACGTCATTAATGCTCAAAATATCTTGCCACATGCATTGATTCTGTGAGCAGATGTGTCTTTCCACAGATCTGACCTGTAACTTGGCCCGGCGGCGTCTCCTGCTTCTCTCCACAGAGATCGGTACGTTTCATGCCATATTTTTGAACATCCTTGACGAAGCAATGAAATCTCTATGGAAACAAGCGCGCGGCGGACCTTCTACCAGCCATGTTCCGCACTGCACCTTTAACGACAACAGAAGATCGAATATGTTCACACCAAACAGTAATAGTTTTGTTTTTTGATGCCTCAACTGCGAATGTTACGATGAATTCAAACATTTCAATAGGTTTTTTTGAAGTTCATTGGGAACGGTTTCAGCCATGCATTCAATAAACCAGCTCGTATATAAACGCGCCGCTCTCATGTTACTGCACTTGTGTGGGCGAGACACGCTCTTAATTAAATCTGTATAATTAAGTTGTGAGAGCGCAAGAACTGCACTTTGAATGGTGTCTATATGGAAATCAAATGAACCAGCCCAAAGCTAACACTGACCCACAGGAAAGGAAGATTGTTAATAAACCTAGCAGCGATTACCGGTTGCAACATGTGCTGAGTTGATAAATAAAGCACATTATATTAATTATAGACCGCCTACAATTACTTCCCTTACGACAATGAACCGCAGAAATGGTCTAAATCAGTCCGTAAAAGGTGTATGGACTTTAAAAAACGTAGAGGTGCTTCACAGGTTACCACAAGATGACATAAACAAGTGAGAGCAAGCATTTTGGGCATAAAAGAGGGTGTCAAACTGCAAACGTGGACGCTAACATTAGAGCTCGCTCTGATATGAGTTTGGCAAGTGCGGCCCAGGCTAATTAGCAACAGCTGTAGCGATTAGCGCTTAGCATTCCTCGTCTTAAATCTTTATAAAGCGAATTTAAAGGCGACCATTTCTTTGTCCAAGAGGCAGGTGGTCCGGCCTGGAAGTGGTCCAGTATGAAATATGTAGCAGGCTAGGTTCATCAGATGCAAAGGCTATTTCACAATGACACTGTGCTAGCTTCGTTATCTTAGTTTTCACTCCCATTATAAACCTATCTCAATTTAGCTGAGTCTTATTTAAATAAATCAATACTGAAATATTTACCGGTGCATATTGGATTATAATCCTTGACAGCACGTTAAAGATAAAGATAGCGTTAATTCAATTGAATGGTTAATGTTAACGTGTGTTTAACGTGTTATCCACCAGCTACTCACTGCCCAATGCGTAATCTTTAACTATTGATTTAGTTTAGCACGACTCTGTTCTGAAAAAAAATTATAATAAAGTTTGAAAGCTCATAATTTCATTTAAAATGTGTTTCTGAAACTAGCGGGTGACTGGATCTTATCCCAGTGACTTTGGGCCTTAACTGAAACTTTATTATAAAAAAGTTAAATTATAGTATTCTAGTAAATTATAGTGTAAATGTGTTTTTGTGTCTTAAAACTACATAGGGACACTACATAGCTGTTAATCATTTTAAAATGTTCATGAAGTCTATGGGCAAATTATTGGGAAACTTTGATGTGGGTGGGACTGTCGAGCTCCGTATAATGAACGGAAACACAGATAACGGTCAACCGGAGCTCGCACCGCGTCATTATGTAAAAGCCGCATTGAGCTGCCATTTCTTCCACCGCGTTTCTTTGATTGATGTCTCCGCTAATTCCATCCAAGGAAATGAAATCCGACCAACGATATCAGCGAGATATCAGAATGACTCCTTTGCATTCGGCAAATACGTTAGTCTGACTGGTCGCGATGCTTAAAAACGATTGCCAGCAGCGTCTTTTTTTTATTTTATTTTTTTTTACCACACTCATAATTAACATCGCAGACTGAATTCAAAAGGCTCGTTCTGTCTGGAAAAAAAAAAGTCCCGCCAAACTTTCTATTCTGCTGCTTTGCATTAGAGTCGCCACTCATCCACTTCTGTGTCACTTTACATTCCCCATACATCCTGCCTCCTCCTCCTCCTCCTCTCGACCAAATACATCCATCACGGCGGCCCTTGTAAACGAATGAAACAAAAGCGTCGGCTGGAAATTCCATTTGCCTCCACATAAGTGCACTCATGATTAATAGAGCCGACTTGTTCCTGGGTCTTACAGGCATCCAGACTAATCCAATCAGAGTCCGCGTCACAGGGACACGCCCACCTCGCCGTGTCCAGACGCGGCCGAGGTTTGAGTGCACCGTAAACCCTGGAGCTATTATTAGTCGGCATTTTGTGTGACAGGGGTCGCTAAGCATGCTGGGAAAATGCGATTGGATAGACCGGATTGGAAGTACTTAGAGTTTATGTATGTACAGTGTGTATTTCAACAATAAATAATGCATCCATTTTATAATACTTCTTGAATAGTAAATGCTTCCACATCCCACATTCCTAACTTAATTCCAATCATTCAATCATATTCAGGCAAAGAAGGTGACGTATCTTGCCTAGTGATTGCGGGGAGGGGCCCTGTGTTATCATCTTCATTGGGGGTCCTGATTTTGCCCAAACTGAGAGATTGCTTTAGCCCAAGAGAATGTCAACAACCATGCCACAATCTATCCACAACAACAAGAAGAGAGAGAAAAACAGCAATAATAATTTGCATGTACATTATCTTATATATAAAAAAAAGTCTTCCACCAAAGTAAATGGAAACATTAGCATGCTCTTTATCTCATTAAATGCTTTTAATACTACTAAAGTAAGATTAAGCAATAGACACCGCTGGGGGGCCCCTAGCTGATATTTTGGAACCCTGACCTTTGCTTTGTTTGAACCGGCTTGAGTGCAGTGGCAATCAAGGCAATCAAGGCAATCAGTGATTGGCCAATCAAATCTAAAATGACCGCGTGTCACAACTATATATGAATTGTTCTAAAATATATCGAAATAATCCCGTTTCCCCCTTAACTCTGCTGCTGAAGCTTGGCTGAAGTCATGGCGTCTTTTACACAGGCCGCTGGGCAGTACTGCGCGGGAAGCATGATTCTTATTTGACCGCAGCTGCTCAGTCTGTGGCCGTGTTCAGAGGCCCGTTCATGCTCTATCATGAGTTTTTAGAACAAGAGCGGACAGCAGCTTCTTTTAGAGGTCTGCACATGCGCTCTGAGGACCACACAGACTCAAATCACGCTGAAAAAACCTGTGTGGGAATCTTGGATGTTTGCAGGTTGTGCCCTAACTGAGCATGTGCAGAGGAGAAGCGAAGCAACAGCAGCGCCAAGTTTCAACAAGCAGTACGTAAAAACTACCTTTTAGAGATGAGTCTTTGTTTGTAGCTGAGGCTCTGTTCATGTTTATAATAATTAGATGTTAGCTAGAAATACAGGCAGCCATTTAGCAACACAGATCGCTAATTTGTGTTATGAATTGGTCGATGAAGTGATCTTATTTAATCCAATCAGCATCTATCTCGGATATGGAAGTTTAGTTCAGTAGGATAGGTGTTTGCCCTTCATGTGGGAGGTGGGAAGTGTTATCCACTAAATATTGATGAACACCCCAAGTCTGCTTGCCCATACATAAAAGTCACCGCACACAACTGCTTGAGTGGGATTCCTGACGATGCCCATGATGTTGTGACAATTTCCAAAGAATTGTTGGTTTAAATCTTAAATGAGCAAAGTGTTGTTGTATAAAACAATTTGACTGATTTCACCCCTCCAATCCTTTGGAGGCGCTGTACCTGATCTTTACTGTTTTGAAACGTGAAAACAGAAGTAGTTCTTTTTAAACTCTTTACAGCTCCACATGTATCGCTCATATTCCAAATGCGTTTCCAGCATCCTAAATATTCACCGCAACTCTCAGCTCTAATGATTTTCTTCTATTCTTTAACAATAAATTGAAAACAATCAGAGATAAATTAGAGGAAATTACTCCCACTATTAGCCCTGAACAAGCCCAAGCTGTAAAACTAGTGTCCCACATAAATCTATCAGTAACACTAGAAAGGTTCACTGCTGTTGATCAAGCCGAGAGAACTTTAGCCATTATGTCCTCTAGAACGTCATTTTGTATTCTAGATCCGATGCGAAGCAGACTCAAGACATTCTTCCCCTAAATATAGATTCTATTCTTGATCTAATAAATACTTCATTAGAAAGTGGTTATGTTCCACAGTCCTTCAAACATGCAGTCATTAAACCGCTTCTGAAAAAGCCTAATCTTGATCCTGACCTAAACTACAGACCTATTTCAAATCTTCCCTCAATCTTCTCTAAAATCCTTGAAAGAGTTGTAGTTAAACAGCTTTGTCGCCATCTACAGGACGATAACTTATTCGAAGTTTTCCAGTCAGGGTTCAGAGCCCACCACAGCACTGAAACTGCACTAGTTAAAATCACAAATGATTTGTTATTATTGCTATATTGCTCAGTGTTTTATGTTGCACCTTAATGCCGAGACAAGTTCCTATGTTTGTGAATTTTGTTCATTGACAATGGCAATAAACTCTTTCTGATTCTGATTCTGATTCTGATTAGCTGCTGATGATGGATTGGTCTCAATCCTGGTTCTATTGGACCTCAGTGCAGCGTTCGACACCATCGACCACAACATTCTACTGCAGAGGTTAGAATGTGATGTAGGTGTCACAGGTCCCGCCCTCAGCTGGTTTAAATCCTACCTATTGGATAGGTACCAGTTTGTTAATGTAAACCAGAGCTCCTCACCCTGTAACCTACGGTGTGACACAGGGTTCAGTACTCGGTCCAATTCTGTTTACTCTATATGCTGCTGTTAGGTAACATTATCAGAAAGCATGGCATTAACTTCCACTGCTTTGCAGATGACACACAGCTGTATTTATCAATGAAACCCGATCAGACCGATCAAGCAGACAGTCTTGGTGCTTGTGTGAAGGATATAAAAACCTGGATGACACTTAATTATCTGCTTCTTAACTCTGAAAAAACCGAGGTCATTGTACTAGGCCCTAATCATCTATGAGACGCTTTATCTGAGCAGATAGTCACACTGGACAACGTCAGTGTAGCCTCCAGCTCCACTGTAAGAAACCTTGGAGTCTTCTTTGACCAAGAGCTCTCATTCAACGCGCACATAAATCAAGCCTGTAAAACAGCCTATTTCCATCTGCGTAATATAGCCAAAATCAGAAAAATCTTGCCTAAAAGCGATGCTGAAAAACTTGTCCATGCGTTTGTAACATCTCGATTTAGACTACTGTAACTCCCTGCTCGCAGCGTGTCCTAAAAGCTCCATAAAAAGCTTTCAACTGGTTCAAAATGCAGCAACAAGATTACTAACAGGAACTAAAAGAAGAGAGCACATTACGCCGGTGCTCGAGTCTCTTCACTGGCTCCCTGTCGCGTTTAGAATCAAATTCAAACTCCTCCTCCTGACTTACAAAACCATAAATGACCTGGACCCATCCTACCTCAAAGAGGCTATAGTACCTATAGTATCATCCAAACAGAGCACTTCGCTCTCAAAATACTGGACTTCTGGTGGTCCCAAGAGTCTCTAAAAGCACAGTGGGAGGTTGAGCGTTTACCTGCAAAGCTCCTGTGTTGTGGAATCAGCTCCTGGCCATGTTAAAGAGGCCGACACAGTCTCTTCATTTAAGACCAGGCTTAAAACGTTCCTCTTTGAAGTCCCTTATGGTCAGGCCAGTTAGGAACACAAATAAAAACCTATAGTTCCCAGCTATGCTGCCCTAGGAGCAACTATACTGGGGGAAGTATGACAGCTTGAGCACTATCCTCTGCTTCTTACTACTTTTCTATCAAACAATATTTAATATTTAATTTCACTTGCAATTTGTTCATCGCTTTTCCTTCTTTTTCTCCCACTTCCCCGACGGGAGTGGAGCAGGCACATCGATGACCTGTGGATCCAGATGCTCCTCATCTGCCTGGAGAAACGGTCTGCCCGGTCTACTCCATATGAACGGTTCTTCATCAGCCTTGAAGAACTGGTTCTCCTTCTGAGTGGGTCCAGCTCCACAGTCGATCTGCAAATTGAGGCGCGTCCGCCTGTCCGTCCGAGAGAGTCGGATCTCTCCTTCACTGTGGAACTACCAAAGTGGTTTGGTACTTTTTCCTGGCCAAGAAGGAGGGTCTAAGGACAGGGGAGCCTGGGACATCTGTCTAAGGACACGGGACATTACCAAGTCCCTATGAACATTGTTTATTCTATTTTTATTCTGTTTTTTTTTCCACTGTTGCCCCTCGAGGCAACTACTGTTGTGATTTTGGGCGTTACAAAAATAAATTGAATTGAATTAAATTGAATGAACACTTTTCACTACTCTCTGAGGCCAGAACAAATTGCTGTCCAGGGCAAAGCTAACAAACATTAGCATGCTAACGGAACACTCCCTGTTTCACAGAGAATAAAACACTCTCTAAATAGATGCAGAGAAAGCACTGTGGTCTCACTCTCACCTGATTAAATACGTTTACAATATTTGTTCAATTTTCGGACCATTAAAAGAGGAAGTAGGGATTTCATTCAAATTTGTTCTCAGCCATCTCAAACCCTTTTGGCATATCACTAGTGTTCCTCAATCAGCTCTCCTCCCAAAGTGAAGAAAAGTTCTTAAAGTCATAAAGTTCTGCTTTTAAAATGGACTTTCTGAGGAGGAGAGTGAATTTAATTATTTATACAATTTTGGTAATGCCGCTTTAAATATTGATAATAGTGACGCAGAGAAGCAGATGACACCTAACCCACCTTGCTCTTATAAACATCTTTTTCTGGGGGCGCGCATACATAGACAGTATAAGACTTCTGCTCTGGGTGCCGCTCTCGGTCTCTCTCTCTCAGTGTTTGGGTTGATGGTTGTACTTGGACAGACAGGTCCAGTCTGTCAGTAACACCTCATGTCGAACATATTCTCCCCCTCCCGTTCTCCTCTGCAGCAGCCGCATGTCCACCTCTACCTGGTGAAAAATGCTGTTCAGAGACAGGGCTGTCCATATGAAAAGCTGCCGTGAGCATGTTGTCCATTGTGCTCAGTGAACTCAACCCCAAAACTTCACGTTGCAAAGTTAAACTGAATTCTGAGGTCAAGAAAGTTAATTTCGCCAACTTTTGACACATTGGTATTTCAATACGTGTTTAGTAGTTTTTAAAATTTATTTATTTATTTATTTATTAACCTTTATTTTACCAGGTATTTGACCAAGGGGAAAGTGCACCTCACACCAACTTAGATCAGACTGGTGTGCGTTCCAAGCTGAGGGAGCAGCAAAGCTAAAGGCTTGCTTTCCCCAATCAGTCCGAACCTGGGAGACAGACAAGTAGACTGACTTCTCGTGAGTGGAGTGCATAGTGACCCTCTAATTTCTGCACCAGGGCCCACAGGTCAGTGTGAGACCACAAAGAGACTTTAGATGAGAGATGAGACAATGAGTGAACCTCTGAGCACTCAGAGAGGACCACTCAGCCTTGCCATACAAATCACCATAATGAGTGAGCCTACCACAACCTGTCACAGATCTTAGCACACAATGAGCACCGGGCCGCAGGGGGTGTGGCCAATCTGACAGATCTGTCAGACCGGCCACTTCCGGGAAGGTCAGCCGATAAGTGACACGTCACAGCAGTCGGAGAACGCTTCTGAGGAAGGTGACATGCTCACCGAAACATGTCAAGGTAAAAAAATTAAATAATTGTCTTTATAAATGAAACAAACAAAAGAAGGGTTTAACCTGGAAAATTGTATATAACAAAAAGGACACATAGGTTTGTTTATGTTTATTGATAAGGCATTCTCCATTATTATGTCAATTTACTTGCAAATGGTATTATTTTACTTAAAATTCACAATAGTTTTACATTTCCTGGTTTCATTTACTTTAGTTGAAGTTGAACTGACACTTCAGTTCCTTTAGTCCAAGTCAAACCCATTGGTTCACAGTTGGATTTAATGTGCACCTTTAACAGTAATGTTCACCTTTAACGATGCACCTTTAACAGTCCAAATAAAACACCAGAACAAGACGACGGCTGAGATGGGCCAGCCCCAGACACATAAGATAAAATTATTGTTGGAGAAAACATGAAATAAATTATGTTTACGCGAGCGAGAACAACAAACGAGGTTTTTATATTTTACGGCTGGCGCCATCTGCAGGTAAACTGCCCATAAAGCGCACACTGCCTCACTAACGTGGTGAGAACAAGGGAAAGTGAAAGATGGTGGAGGCGCTCCTTGATGTCTGAGCATTAAAAACACGGCTGTTGCCTGTAATCAGAATAAGTGATAGTTCCATAGACTTTAAAGACATGGATGAGCACTTCCTGGGTTACAAGGGGAAACAGAACATTTAAGCTCATCAGGGGGCCATGCAAGGTTACATAGAGGTGCACTATTTAGCTTTTCTGCTGGAGGGTCCACCCCCAGCTTGTTTCCATGGAGATGTTATTGATTTGTTTGTTAGATTGAGTAGCACGTGGCTTTAAGCTTATATTAATGTATTCACTTTCAGTTGTTTTTATTGCTCAAAAATCCTAAATCCATTACTGTGTGTGGGCTCATCTCTCCACAGATCTGACGTGTAACTCGGCCCGATGGCATCACCTGATCTTATGAAGGGTGATGATTACGGCAAGCCATTTGAGCCATTTACACAAACAAACACTGAACATAACCAGCCTCATAATCATCTGCCATCATTTCTGTAAACAGTCCTTTGTGTTTGGGTAATGCATTAAAAACAAACAAAAGCACTTTACACAACTGTTGTGAATATGACCAGGGGGGACCACCATCTGCAGTAAATGACGCAGAATTATTGCTTTCAAAAGAGACGGATTGATTGCATTTTATTCCATGCCGTTTTCTTCCATGCGGTGGCGCTTTTTCAGTGTGTCAGAACCATTAACCTCTGCATGGTCCACTAGAAGGCGCCAGAAACGATATATTAAGGCTTTTTTTCACCCAGCTGTTTCGACTTGAGTGTGATTTTTCATTGTATCTGGGCCCAAATTATTGTAAATGCTCCAAAGTCCAAATAATAACAAACGGCTCAGTATGACTTTATTATTTTCCCATAATCTACATTCAAATGAGATATTATTAGATAGGAATGTTAATCTGTAAAGAGAAGCAAACTCTTTAAATTGTACCATTTTGGACTTGAAAGGTATATTTTTCTGTTAAAAATACCAACCTTTCTATAAATTCACATTCTAAATTCATTGTAATTTCTTGGAAAACGCCACAGCACTCAGCCCAACTAAATGAAAACTTTCAGGAAGTCTTGTGTAAATGTATTTTTTCTCATTAGCAGGAAATCCCACGGCAGGCCAATCCCGGACAGACGCGCTTGGTCGGGTAAACTGTGGAAAATTAGGAGCGCTAATCTCCCCAAGACACGCTCTCACCTCCGCATGAATAATTCAACAGTTCAGTACAAGACAATTACAAGGCGGGTGTTTTCCGAAGACAACCGGGTTTGAGGTTCCAACGGAAAAGGGGGGGGGGGAAGACACAAATGATGGACCGTGAAGAAGATTAGACAGGTCAGAGGAGCTGCGGTTTGGAGACAGGATTCAAGATAGCATGGCAGGGCAGTCACAACAGCAAACATTTGATCAGGTTTACAGGTAATATGAAAGCTCAAGATCGGCGCGCACTAGTTTCTCAAAACAATTGTGACGCCATAACATTCTATTAAAGATATTCATGGGTCGTAAAAAAGTGATGTTACAAAGTTGTTGGTGCTTCCATTTTGAGACTGGAAGCCGCTTTGCTGCGCTACTGGCTGGACGCTAGCCCAATTTCCTACTGTCCTGGTGGTGTATTTGAGGATCAGACTGTCAACCACTCAAAGCTCTTGAATGCTTTGGGGGGCTTGTCTGTAAAAAGAGAGAGGCTGTGGACGAGGTAGTGTGGATGTCAAAGTCCGCTAAAGTTAGTTGTGGCAAGTTTTCAAAAGCCTAGAACGTCTGTCTTCTTGACGTATCGCTTTTTTCTTTTTTGTTTAAAGGACTTTTTGACCCGTAGACGGAGAGGGGAATTAGAATTAGAGGAGAGAGGGGGAAACATGTTGCAGCAAATTGTCGAGAGCCGGACTTTTTTGAACTCGCGACGCCTATGAGTTTGCTATCCACTGGAACCACGGAGCGGCACGACTCACCCGTTTTCATTTACACTGAGCACTTTTTGATGTAGTACCATGACAAACTAACAGCGGAGACATGGCGCCGCCAACGAAACAAAAGACTGAAACCTATGAATACAAATAGATCGATTCAGGACGTCTGGGTTATTTGGCCACATGTTGCTAACACATAGTTGCTCCCTGGGGTAACTTATCAAGTCCATGGTGAATTAGTTCAAAAGGAAACATCTTCAGCTACACAAACACAAAAAGTCCTACTCTCAAGGCAGCGATTAGAGGTGCTAAAAACATCACGGCAGGGTTAATAGCTCTTAAATCATGGATCATGCCGAAACATCTGTCTCTCAATCTATAAAACATTTTCAACTCCAGCCATTTCTGTGTTTGGCTGATGTCTAACGCTCTCAACATGACCTCGCACTCAAAATCTGTGCTTTAATGCATGCAAGTACGTATAGCGCACAAAGACCTATGAATTGAATGAATACTGTCAGAAATCACTCTGTCCTTTGCCTCTAGTTTCCATGGTAACAGTAAGAGTTAATGTTCATAAACTTATAAAAAAAGAATATTGACTTATGTGGTCAAGGCTGTGCTGTACACCTGCAGTGACAAAGCCCCTTAACCGGTTAAACCTTAAATACCTCCATCTTTCTGGCAAGTTTAACAAAAAGCATCGTTATTACAGCGAAAACCTTCCTGTTCGGGATGTATGTACGTGGTATCAACAATTCACATTAAAAGACACACATTCTGCAGTATTTGTATTGTCTTTAAAACTGTCTTGGCTCCGAATAGTCCAGAATAAGGAGCGAGTACATATGTTCCAAGCCTCTAACTCCTTTACCGTTGGAGCTAGGTCATGGGGTCAAGCAAAAGAGTAGACGTGGAGGAGGAGCTTCTGACCGTCCTTACCAGCATCGGGAACAACAAAGGGGGTCACATGTCTCTACAAGCGTGTAATAAAAACGACAACACCCAAAACTGAACTACAATAAGCGTGACATGATGCAGATTCCAAGATGGCGCTGATGGACAAGGTTGCCACTAACTCCTACGACCGTTAATTTGACGGCTCTATTGTAATTTGTTCCCGCGGATGACGGTAGTTGCCTGGTAACCTTTAGGGTCACTCACAGCAAAGCTAAAGGTAAAATAGATTTTGAGGAAGAGATTATCCGTAGAAGAGGAACGGGCAAAACATCAAAACAGGGATGTGGTTGGTCGGTGCAATCCCTCATTCTTCCTGGAGTGTTCCATTGAAGTCATCTGGACACTGTGTGAGACGCTCATCCAAGAGTCATTCTCAATCTGCGGATCTAGTCTGAGAACGCAGATGTCAACAAGCCGTTACAGGGCTGTTAGGGTAACAAAGAAGATAGGTTTCAGGTGAAGTTTCTAGTTCTCAGACTAGATTTGCAGATTGAGAATGACTCTTGGATGAGAGTCGAAATGTCTTCTTGTTCTAAAACAGTGTCCAAATCACTACAACTGAATCTTTTTACTACGGTGGAGAAATCACACTGACAGTAGGCCTATTGTCAAGGTATTTTATGACTAAATGTTTTTTCTAGCTATGGCATTTTAGGCTGTTGAGTTCAATAAACTAATAGGCACCTATTGTTTCAGCTGCCCAGGTCTCGTCGCCCGGTGAGTGGCCTACTCTCTCCAATGGCAATGGTGACAATATTCAAGGTATTTATAAGAAAAAGCTGTGTCATAATATGGGTCCACTCCAGATCAATAAACAAATATGCAAATATTCTCTGCTATCCCAATCAACGGGAGCGGCAGCACTTACTTCCTCCTCATGGCCTCACACCCCTCCCACTTTAGAAAATTTGTGATTTTGTCCTTCCCACTTTTCACAGCAGCTGCTCGTCTGTATGAAATCTGACCTTCACTGTGCAGCTCTGTTTCCCTGTCTCTGCTCTATTTGCTGATAGTGCAAACTGCCATGAAATTCCCTCTTTTAAGTGAACTCTCTGAGTTGTGGGCTCTGTGAATTTCTGCTCCCTGCGCGCCTGAGCAGGGGGAACAGAGCTTTTTGTCAGTGTGCAGGGCAGAGGAGGAAGCAGGAGGCTAAACGGAGGAGATTCTTAGCTCTTTGGGAGTATTTATTTCATCTCAATCCATTCAGGGATAATTTAAATACAACGTTTCAACTTGTTAATGACATTAAATACAATTTGTGTGTAATGACTAAATTAATGCCTACAATATTGTGATTATTTTTGAATTAACAATATTTATGTAAATGCCTGAATGTTTGTTAGAGTGTCTGTAATTTAGTTAATTACTGTCACATATGATCTATAATTTATTGTAATATTTATATGTAAATATAATAATAATAATAATTGAATGATTTTACGTATTAAATCAAATCTACTAAACCCTACATGACTTTTTAAAACTTGTTTATATCATTAAAATGTAACATGTTTTTTCCTAACATCCTGTCAAAGCGCCTACTGCTCGCGAGGAAACGCTAACTGCTGGAGAAAGTGTGGTTGCCCGGAGGCAAACCATAACCAATGTCTTTTGGGACTGTCTGGTTGCTCAGAAATACTGGATGGCGATAAACAAGGCTCTGAAGACTGTTTTTGACATTGCCATCCCACTCGATTTTAGAAGAATGTGTTTATGCCTCAAAACTCCTGTCATGGACACAATAAATGGATACCTCTGGAACTTACTTCTGGCCGCAGCAAAAAGCCCATCACAAAAAAAGTGGAGGACAGAATCAACGATCAAAGACTGGACTGACACGATAATAGATATCAGATTTTTTTTAATGACATTCGGGCTCAATTAGAAAATTGACAAATTGAACAAACTTTGGAGTAAATGGGACATTTATGTTGGACAATGTGTGCCCTGGTTTCATTTGATGTAATTTGATTTTATTGTCTTGTGTATGTCTTGTGAAGCTTTTTATTTACGATGAAAACATTAAATATAAAAAGAGAAAGAAAACAATGGAGATTGGTTGTTTAGACCATTTTAGATTGCTGTGTGCAGCTTAAAAACAACACAATACTCCATTAATTGGCAATTTATGAAGCCACAACAGAAGAATGATGACAAAAATTTCCTCTTTGAGAATTGTAGTACACTTTTGAATAATAGTTCAGGAAAAATAAGTAGGTTATAACTCAAATCGAAACAATTCTCCAGGAACAAATTGTGTTCCTTCTCAGGTTAATAAGGAGCACGGATTTTTCTGTCCAAATATGGAATGATTCTTTCTTTTGAGGAACGTTTGGTGGTTTTCTGTGGTTGAAATCAGCTATTACTGATATGCGGTTGTATTGATACCCTGCAGGAATATATATATTTTTAATCATTATAGAGCAGCTGCCAAGAGAAGAACTGGAAGTCTAGTTTCACAAAATCTATTCAATTTTAACCAGGTGAAGTCTAAATATTTCTATAAGACTTGTGGATGGACCTTATTTTCCCTTTTTTTCTTTCAAACCAAAAACACAAATTTGAAATTCTTGTCATATTATTTTGTTTTTATTACCGATCAACATTGCTTAGCAGTTTAGGGGGGGGACGAAAGACATCTCAGCGAAACACTTTCCCCGCAAGGGCACCACTGCTAGCACGACTCCTTCAATGGTAGATCAATACAAGACCGGTGTGTCATTTGAAGACGGATCGCCCCTATGCAGCCGATACAGGCAGTCGCCCCGAAACACCCAGAATCCTTCACTCTCACTGGCACCTCATACACCTGTGGTCAAGTCTCCAGGCAGCGCAAGGGCATAAATAAACCAAAGTGAAAGAATAACCCAAGCAATAACACAGAACTGTAGTGGATTTCTCCTGGAGGAGCGGCGGGGGTCTATAGTGCCCCTGCCTTCTATTAACCCTTATTGTAAAGAGGTTAATGGACTTGTACTGAGAGGGACTCTGTCTGCTGACGGGCGGTCTGCAAGTCATATGTTCAAAATACAAGCCAAACCCACCGTGCTGTGTGTAAATATGGTGTAAGCCTGTTTTCAGGGTTTGACGTTAATCCAGTTAACGAGGTCATCTTCTCTGAGTGCACAGAAATAACTCCATGGAATTAAAGCCACACTTACGTCTACTTTATACTATGGATTATTTGTATTGTCATCAGCCTTTAAACATGCTCTTGAGTAGCTTTAGTTAGGCATCTCATGTTTTAGAACAAAAATTGTTTAAAGAAAATCTCTGCTGTGTTTTGGTGCCATCTACTGGCTGCAGGGGGAATTACACACCGTTACTATAAACATTTCAGCGCATGTCACTCTGGCCTGTTTACTTCCTGCTCTCAGAACGCAGTTGTACTCATCGTGATTCGACGGGAGAAATTCACCCTTCGAGACAACCACTGTTGTGATTTTGGGCGTTACAAAAATCTATCGAATTGAAATAAATTGAAATTCACAGAATGAGTCTGGAGATGATTTGTATGTATATATAAATTGCTTACCACTTGTGTCCAAAGTCAACATCCAAATGCAGATGGCACAGATGTGTTTGTTCATGGGCAATCAAAAACTGAACACATAATAGTAGCCACCAAACTTACAAATGCAATGGTCAAAGTCACTGAACGGCTTAAGCAGTGATGTTGTCTACTAAATGTATCCAAGTCCGTTGGCATGCACTTCATTAACGCCACAGCAAACCCTGACATATTGGTATCCGGTAAAAAATGACACCAAGTATCTTGGCATTGTCATGGAGTCACATTAACTTTAAGTCACATGTAAAACAAAGAATCCAAAAAGTCAAATATAACCCGCCAGATTTATCCAGAACTCACCCAAGCAGCCAAAATTGCACTCTATGGTTTTTTCCCACCCGACTTAGTGCCTGACAAGCCTTTTCCCAGCTGCACCTCGACTGCGACTGTCACAGAGAGACACTTAAAGTTTTAGACAAGAAACGGCGCCACTTCCATCCTCGTATCCTCTTGTCTAATCAGACTACTTTAAACTGGGAGAATCTGATACATGGACATCTGCCTGCTTGGCCTAGCTCCTCCCCCTTTCAGTGACCAGTCACGTCACTCGAGGGGCATCCAGGGGACACTGTCTCATTCCATTCAGAAAGACAGCCTTCAGTCAATCAGCCTATTCCATCAGAGCTTCCAAATAATGGAACAGCGTCCGAGCATCAGTCAGGGAAAGCTCACCTCACAGTTCATTCAAACCAGACCTGTCAGCACTGAAGTCCTGCTGCCGCACTCTTCTGTTAACACCCTTCATGTGCCTCTCTGTACCGCTGCCTTTTAATGTTTTTCAATGGTCAAGATTCTACCTTTTAATGTAACTCATGCTTCATTAACTGCACGAGCTGCTGTAATACCTGCACGTTTTAATACATTTTCTTATGTCCCAGCTGCATGGGCCTCACTGTACTGCCTAATCTCTCATCTTTCCACTTCTCATACTTGCAACTGCCTTTAAAACGTTGTCATTTTAACATAATGAACGTGTTTATTGGTGTACGCTATTTTATTGTTATATGTTTGATTTGTTGCACTTTCCCAGGTTGCCCTCTGTACACCAGGCAACGGAAAACAGATGTAAACTGTCAAATAAATTAAACAAAATGTATCTAAGGCTTTCACCACATGATCTGCAGTTAAAGCATTGTGTCGTAATTGATACCAAACAATCTCTTGTGATTGAAACTAAGGCTTAAAGCAGAACTAAGTAACTCTGGCGATAGAGCTCCCCCTGCAGCTCCCTTGTAAAAAACATATTTTTCTCTTTCTTCATCATAATCACACACAAAAACATTCCACAGGTTTTCCTCGCAGAGACAGCAGGGGGCGACGACGGACACTTCAACTATTTAACCGTCACAGTCACAGACAAAGATGTCCAATAAGGTCAAAATGTGACTTCATTCTGCTTTTTAAAGCCGGGGCACTCAACTTTCTGTTCTCATTCTGTTTCCAGATCTCCACGTGCTTATCTTAATCGAATTATTTTATCTTTTTAAAACTTGTAAGAACGAGCCATGTGAGTCGCTTTATGACACTTTGGGATGAGAGCTGATTGGATGTTTATATCACCCTGCTTCACGTCGGTGTTAGAAAGGTTTAAATGCCCACTCCCTTATTTCACTGTTTGAAAATGACGTACTTCAGCTTTAAAGGCTAAGGTTGGATAGGTCAGAGCTCGTGTCATTCATGTTAAATGATGAAGTTTACATGTGCTGTGAATACGTATTGGCAAAAGTATTGGTCGAAATCATCATTGTTATTATTGTTGAAATAATATGGTCTTAAATATGTGTTTTCTTTTGATATCTGTGTTTTGTTTTTTTGATGAAATTGCGGCCGACTCCCCCGAAGAGGCCGGCGTTAATGGCAGGGAGAGCTATTTCCTCTCCTCATCATCACTCAGCGGCACGGCAGGTGAACCGCATTCGCAATTGTTTTAGAAAACTCAACAACAAACAAACACCATTCTGATTTAACATCTTCATTTGATTGCTCTCACCCACACTCTGCCTCTGGGTCGACGCCTGTCTGCTTGGCCTTTTTTTCCCCATCGGAATCAACCACGCGGCGGACATGGACGTGTATTAGTCCACTGTTAGCTCGGACTAGAACTTGAGTGCTGGACATGGCACTCACCCCAGGCCTGTCTGAAGAAGCTAAACTCATCCTGGATAAGACTCTCTTACTGGGATAGATTAACCCAGACATGAGCGTCTGTGGCTGGTTGTCCACCATAGCAACTGCATTCTCATCCCTGATTAGACTTCTCATCTCTGCATGGGTTAAATTCATTATTGGCCTAACAATTCTACAGATAATACCCAATAATAACAATGTAAAAGGAGGTTGTTTGTTTGTTTGATGTTCTTTGGATATTGAAAAAAAAAAAAAAAGCGCTTGTACATATAGTTTTCACAGTGTTTGCCATCAGCGTATTGAGCTCAGGTACGTTGTTTTTTCCACAGATCGTCCTTGAGATGCTTCTACAACTTGATTGTAAATTCAGTTGATTTTAACAGTGATGTCAGAGCACAAAGCAAGCCATGAAGTCCATGGAACTGTCTGAAGACCTCTGAGACAGGGTTGAAATCAAGGCACAGATCTGGTGAAGGGTAGAGAAAACATTTCTGGAGCATTGACGGTTCCTCTGAGCACAGTGGCCTCCATCATCCGTAAATGTATAAAGTTTGGAACCACCAAGGCTCTTCCTAGAGCTCGCCTGGAAAAACTGAGCAATCGAGGGAGAAGGGCCTTGGTCCGAGAGGTAGCCAGTGTCAATGTTTATCGCTAAAGCACACTTACAACTTTAAACGCACAAAGTGATGTACAGAAAAGTGCAATAAAATACATTAGCAACACCTAAAATACAATTGATTACAACTACACATAAAGTTAATAAACGAATGACTCAGCTCAGTACGTGTTAAAAGGCGGAGAGAAAAGGTAGGTTTTTAACAAAGATTTAAATTGCTCTAGTGTCTCTCGCAGCGATGGAGGTGCTGCGTTTCCCCTATAGCCCCCCCCCAATACCTTATGAGTGGCATAACTTACCTTCACATGTTTCTTACAAGGTTTATATAAAACGAAAATGTCTGTACATGACATCAATACTGCCAGTATTATCAGGATTTGATGAGCTGAGACGGTTGCTTTTCTATATTATTATTCCTTTGAACATTATCTGCTTTTCTATTATTGATGTCTCAGTTTGATTATCTAACTCTCCCTTGGTTGAATCAACAATTTTGACAAGCCCTTCGGTTATGATTTTGGCGTTACGAAAATAAATACATCTGAAACTTGATTCACAATGGAGCAGCTCCAAGAAACTATAAAAAACCTCCAGAACGCTGAAGAAAGTCCACTCATGCCATGTCTAAAGTGGTGCCGACCTGTCATCCAATCACCCTTTGGAAACAGGAAGTAAGGAGGTGGAGGAGGCGGGTTAAGTCACATTCTTTTTTTTGCTGTTGCCAACTTGGAACAGACCATTCTGACCAGTGCAGCCCACCGTGTCAAAGTCTCACCTGTCACTTTATCCAGAATGGAGCGAAGCGGTAAATTGCCCGGACCCCTAGTATAACCCTCCCTGCTGATCGTCACCGTGGTAACCACAAATCCGGCGATGCGCTTCACCTGTCGGAAGGTGGGGATTAATGAGGCGTGAATTTCAGCGGTTTGTAGCGCCAAAATCTAAGTGAAGAGAGAAATTAGAGTTGGTTGCCACGGTCGAAAACCTGTCTCTTTTTACCAAACAGTAAGATGACAAACGGTCTGGCACAACATGGTGGGTCTGGCACAACATGGGGGTCTGGCACACATGGTCTGGCACATGGTGGTCTGCACAACATGGGGTCTGCACACATGGGTGGACAACATGGTGGTCTGCACAACATGGGGTCTGGCACAACATGGGGTCTGGCACAACATGGTGGGTCTGGCACAACATGGGGGTCTGGCACAACATGGGGTCTGGCACAACATGGTGGGTCTGGCACAATGGTGGTCTGCACACATGGTGGGTCTGGCACAACATGGTGGGTCTGGCACAACATGGTGGGTCTGGCAAACATGGTTGTCTGGCACAACATGTGGGTCTGGCACAACATGGTGGGTCTGGCACAACATGGTGGGTCTGGCACAACATGGTGGTCGTCATGTGTGGTCACAACATGGGGTCTGGCAACATGGTGGTCTGGCACACATGGTGGGTCTGGCAAACATGGTGGGTGCAACATGGTGGTCAGGCGCAACATAGTGGGTCTGGCGCAACTGGTGGTCAGGCGCAACATGGTGGGTCAGGCGCAACATGGTGGATTCAGGCGCAACATGGTGGGTCTATAGCAACATGGTGGTCTATAGCAACATGGTGGTCTGGCGAACATGGTGGGTCAGGCGCAACTGGTGGCTCTGCGCAACATGGTGGGTCAGGCGCAACATGGTGGGTTGCGCAACATGGTGGGTCTGGCGCAACATGGTGGGTCAGGCGCAACATGGTGGGTCTGGCGCAATATGGTGGGTCAGGCGCAACATGGTGGGTCTGGCGCAACATGGTGGGTCAGGCGCAACATGGTGGGTCTGGCGCAACATGGTGGGGGTCTGGTTACAGGTATGACGGAACACAATTGTCTCTTCACACAAGTTATTATGTGTATATGTATTTGTGTGTGTTGTGTGTGTGTGTGTGTGTATAGGCGTATATATCATTATCAGTATCCTAAATGTGTCTCTGTTTTAAAAAGTACGAGCACATACCCCTCCCCCCGTACCCTGTGCTCTCCCCTCGTTTGTGACTACGCACTAAATGGTCTTTCACTCTTGTAAATATACGCTAAAGAGATTCAAAGTGTAGGTTTTGGGACGTATTTGCAGAGATTGTAGTTTTGGGTGTCCGTAAATCCAGGATAAGAAAAAACATTCCACGTTTCCGACTCATACAAACCAGCGCTGCTTGAATTTAGTGCAAAGTGAGTGGATTATTGAGAGAGGAGAGCCGATTATTGCACTTATACAACTACGAAATTAAGACGGCGGGCAAAATGGAGGGAATGTAAAAAAAAATGTTTGATTTAAATTTGTCTTATTAAAAAAACAATGACGACCCTTTTTTTGTGTGTGTAACAACAATAGAGACAATTTAGGAGCTACTCTTTAACTGTGCGGCCCCTTTCACTTTAGTTTTTATACTTTATTGAGTCCTGTACACTGTTGAGGTCTCTGGATGTGTGTGTTTCTTTTGCAGGAGGCGTGGTCAGTTTGAGTTCTTTATATGAGGCCAGTTTGTGCGCGCTCGTGTAACGGTGTGTTGTGAAGCAGGCGCACGTTGAAGGTCCATTTATTGATTCATACACTCAATAGTGTTGAGTTTACATATGCGCGCTATGGTTTGTGCATATTGTGCGTCGCGAATGGCATAACCAACTGTGACCAGTGTCAGAAACGGACGGGTTGGACGACGTGTTAGGTGAACACTTTGGTCTGTGTTCGTGTTCCTGCTCTGTGCGTGCCTAACGTCAGCTCGCATGTACTTACCATTTATAAAGGGAACGGAGAATAGAGGATAATGTATATTTTGCAAAGTGCTGTGGTGCTGTGGTGGATATTGAAAGAATCCAGAGCGCTGCGGCACTTCCACTGACACTAACGCAGCGCTCGGCTTGCGGTCTGAGCTCCTCTCGTTACTAATAATTATTCGCCATTGCTGCGGCTTCCTGCGGCTTCCTGCGGCTTCCTGCGGCTGCACCATGCGGATCTGTGGCGACATTCAAGCTACGTACTGGTCCATTCCACAGGTGCGTTTCTGTAAATCCGTCCAAATAAATGATAGCGGGTGAGATGAGATTTGTTTTTTGTGGAGTCACTCTCCACTCACAGTTGCCTCGTCAGCCGGCCGCAGCGCAGAAGTGAGAAAACAGAAAAGTCGAAGTCGAACTGTGAAGAAGCTCCGAGAGGCGTCTGCGGTGAGAGAAGGTTTGAGCAAGGTCTCGAAACAGGGGGAAAAACACACGATTGCCACAATAGTAATGACTGTCATGCATCACTGATCAGTTTGTAGTAGCAGTACGCAACTCCAGCAGCACTGGCTTGCACCTGTGTATCAAGACGACACACAGGCTTCCCCTACCCCCATACCGCCCACAGCTCTGTACTCACTTATTTGATCCGGGACATATATTTTAGAGTTAAAAAATGTCTGCTATGATGATCAGTTCTGCAGTTTAGAACAATGACGTCAACAGTCTCAATTATTAGACATTTTAGAGTTTACAGTGTGTCAAATAGTGATCCACATGTGATTCTCCTTTAACAAATGCAAATATTCATAAGCGAGTTCACCTAATTGATACGTTTCCTGCTTGTCTTTAACCACCTCGTGAACACACAATCATTTCATACTAATTGATTCGATGTACAGTGTCTAAAACTCGTGTAATACGGTGGCCAGTCCCGTACGCTACAGTGCACGCCGTGCCTCCCCCCCCCCCGCGGCGCGCACCTTGACTCGTCCCCCTTATCTTCATTTCACGAGTCGTTTGAACCAGCCACAAACCTTTATTACTCCATAAACAATCACATGTGCAGACGGTTTATACCGGTAGATGGAAGAGGCAGCCATACAATATTTATCGTACTTTCCGTGCGTCGTTACAGCAGTATGTGGATTTAATAAGGCAGCTGCTGTGCGAGAACCCTGCCCAGGGACATGATTAATGATGGAAAGGCCGGGGTTTTGAAGCTATGAATATGAATCTGAGAGAGCTGCATTAAATGTTGTGTGAGCACTGTATTTAAACACCTGTCACTTGCTGCCGGCACAACAACCGCGCCCCCAGAATCAAGGCTGTAAAAATGTACGACCCGGAGTCAGATTTTAATGATAAGCGTCAACATTTGAGGATGATAAATACATTTCTATCAAAAACATTGCCGCTCACATATGTTCCAGAGTTCCCTGTCCTATCTCCAAAACAACAAGTGCAATATTATCACTTTTTTTTTATGTATCCAATAATCTACTACGCTGAAAATTAATGTATTTTGTCGTTGCTGTTTCCAACTTTAAACTGCGCTTGTCACTCTGGGCACAGACACTCACTCACACGGTAATGACAAGGCATCTGGGGTAAAAAAATAAATAATAAAAAACTGTGATGACCCTCAATGCAAAAAACGAGATACATAAAAAAAACATGCAACATATTTATAACCGTCTGTCAGGAAACGTGGTCCAAAATGAAAATGAAAATACAATTTATATCCAGGGCTCCAAACTCAAAATCCTCCATCTGTCATGTAGAGTGAGTAAGGTTCGGCCTTCCCTCTCCCTAGATGCACACGATGCACTTGGCTGCATCGTGTGAGTTATTACGAAAAAATAATAACAATAATAAGTTTGTGCTCCGAGTTCCAACCTGAAGGCATGGTTATTTTCGCGCTCTCACTTGTCTGTTCTCGCTGCTCCTGGTGGGCACAGAACAGCTCCCCAGTGAGGTGTGGGGGAGGATTCCAAAATACAAGGCTGGAGCTCCTGTAATGAAACAACACGAAACTAGCGGCGATCTCTCAGCCTACGAGTCTACTAAATACATTCAAATTAAACAGGGGAAAAAAGAGGGTGATTTTGTTTTGACGGACGACGAGTGGGAAAATGTGTGTACTTCACGATGTCTCATGTTCGGAAGGAGTTCTGTTGGAAAAAATCGACTCGTTTTTTTTGTTACACCATGTCAAAGTGCTCATCAGTCACAGGGAGGGGCTGAATGTTGGTGAAATTGTGGTTTGGCGGCTCTGTCCTGTTGCACGAAAATATTGGACAGAAATTAACAAATCGTTGCAGACTGTTTTTGACACCACCACACCACTCCATTTCAGAACTCTGTCTTTGGGCCTCAAAACTCCTGCCATGGACAACACAAATGGATACGTTTGGAACATACTTTTAGTCGCAGGGGGAAAAAAGCCATCACAAAAAAAAATATGACACAATCTGCACCAACGATAAAGGACTGGATCGATACCATAACTGACATGAAAAATGGGGGGGTGGTCAAGTGGTATGCCTTACTTTTTCCTAAATTTTTCAACTCTACATAATGCGTTCGCCCTGTCTTGTTTTTTACTTATTTATTTATTTATTTATGAATGAATGAATGGAAAAAATACGTAATCTACGCATGAAACGTGAATTTGACAAGAAAGACTATGGAAGTTCCTGCCTCCTGTCACCTGTGTGCCACTGTCCAATCACAGCCTGCTGTTTGGGTTCGACATCACAGTGATAATTTAAAAAGACAACAGAATGTCATTTACACTCAGTAATAGTGGTGTTATTTAAGTATACCACATACCTTACATGAGTTTTGATCAAGAATATTCCTCAACAATTCAGGAAAGCTAAAATGTGGTCCTATTTATGTGCTTACATAAGTATCTAGGTTTGATGTTAGTTTAAGTATTGATTAGTATCTAAATGTGATACTTTTGACATACTATAGTAAATAATACATTCATAATAAACGAACAAACAGTACTACAATCACAAATGAGTTGCCACTACCTTGAAGCAACAGTAACTTTCTGGAAGTGTAACTGCATGATTCCATGGAAATAGAAAGTTAAAACCATACTTCAGAACATTCTCCCTGCAGATAGTTACAGTATGTTTGTCTGAAGAACAACATTTCAGGACAACAAGCAGGAAGAGGCTCCTCCGGGTCACAAGAGTCAAGTTGGTGGGGACGCAAACCCGCTCAGGGACACGTTTTTCCTGTTTATTTTAACGTTTTAAATCACTTTGGACTAAATTGTTACGTACTGGGGCTTTAATCTGCATACTGAGACGGAGCGAGACAGTTGTCAGTCTCAGTCTATGACCACGCCTCACGTGAAGGCACAACTTCAGACCCACAGCCTGGATCAATGACTCACTTGGATCATTTTGGATTGAACCTAAACCCGCACACGTTCTGATTGATTCTGATTGGACAAAAAGACTGAACGTGTCAATTAAATACAAAACAAATTCAGAGTTGATCCATCACATACGTAGCATAGAAAATACATGAAAGTTCCAACTTTGCTGTTTTACCTCGATTATGAAATTTGACTCGCAAAAAAACTGCAACATTGATTAACTTAATAACAGAAATCCGTTCCGTTGCCTGCTCATAATTGCACCACAGCAAGCAGCAGATGTTTAAAAAAATAATTAAAGTACAGAGCAGTGGGCGGTGATAGGGGGTAGGTGAAAACAGAAATTTGAATCAATCGGAATGCAACTCTTGAGTGAACCATTGACGAGGGGGAACTCCTTCATGTCGTTAAAAGCTCATAAACGTAAATGTTGCATAATATGGCTCATTAATTTAAACCATTGTTCTCGCTGTTGCATTTAAGCACCGCCGTGTAGTACTTTATTGAAAAAACATTAACTTGTCTGTGGTTATTTAAGCCTTTACTGGTTGCATATAAATAGTCTCAGTCGTGTATTTATTATGTGGAAAGGTGATTAAGTATTGGCTGCAGGAACATGTTTGTGGCTAACTGTAATTATGGTCCTCCGAGCGAGATCCTGAGCTGGACATCAGCTGCTACAGAAAAATTATAGTCATGTCGTTTTTGGGGTTGCTCCAGTGCACGCTCTATCTGCACGCTCAATGTCAGTCTTTGAAATGAGTTAATAGCAATAAGGAATTAACAGTGAGGGAAAAAGTGTCTAATCAAATGATCTGTGCAGAAGGCAATCTCATTAACCTGAAGATCAGAAGATGTGTATCAAACATTATATAAGACAATGGGAATGCAAATGTAAATCAGTTGAGGTTTTGTTTCCTGGCCAGCCGAGATCACATACTTTTCCTATTCATGGCTCCGAAGTGATGTGACAATCTCGTTGCTATTGCCATCTTGAGGACGAAAGCCGCATGTTTCTCTGTGGGCTGTTTCAACAAAAAGTCTCAGAACAAAGGGATTTCTCTTCTGTCACATCCCTGAAGACCCCATGTGTCCATAAATGTATGACTGTGGTCAGAGGGGACCAGTGGCCTAAAGAAATCGCTCCAGACTGAGCCTGAGATGTTTGTTTCAGGTTGTTAGCAGCTGGCTAATGCTAGTTTACACATTATTGCGTGGCTATGCTAATGAAAGTTAGCCAAATTGCAGACAGTTTTAACGAGCCTAAAAATACAAATGGCAGCAAAATGAAAATGTTCTGAAATTCTAGCTATAGATCGACGTATCAGTAAAAATGTTGATCTCTTTTGATGCCACACTCCTCAACACTATCTTCACCAAACTTTTTTTTTTAATCTGCTTAATCATGCTTAACAAATTTTGATCCAATATGGCCGGCATCTGGTTGGCAGATGGTGTTGCCGAAATAATATGTTTTTATAATATTTTATGATCAGATTTCTTTGTTGGCTTGTCCTATCTCATAATGCATTTTTTGAGGGGCCCTGATGGACAATTTTTTTATTTTAGAAAAGGAAGATAGGCAGAATGTAGAGAGGCATGGTTTTTAGATGTGGGCAAATTTTCCTGACTTTTCATCAGTGTTCACTGGGTGAAAAGTAGGGGAGCTGGTCCCAAACATAGAGAAAGAAAGAAGAATATTCCAATGCGATCACGAATAATACATTTTCGGAAAGCGCTTGCGTATTCTTACATCATGGTGTGGGTCCCTGGTCACTGACAGGCCCGAAAGTTATTTTGGAGTGGGCTCCGCCCGTTGTGGTCCCTCCATACAATAATAATGTTTGATTTCTGCGTTTCATGTTTCTATGCACCGAACATGCATGCGTTGGGGAACACGTTATTTCTCCAACATGAGGAAATGAACACTTTGCATCGTCATCCTCATGTAAAGCGTTCATTTAGTGCACACTTTGCCCTTTTACAACAATAAGGTGTGATTTCCCACTACTAATTAGTATGCACGGAACGTGACAAGTGCATTACTGGGTGTTTGGGGATTTTGTGCGCCTCTCGCCAGCTTGTGGCACTCGGGGCTAATAAAAAAACTAAACCATTTTTTTTTTTTTATATCTAAGGTTAAAAAAACCCTCAGCCATTTCAGCACTAAAACCTTAAGAAAAAAATACTTTTCCGTCTGATGGGTCTAAAATCTACACAAACCCACATATTAACAAACAGAGAAGAAAGACAAGGGAATCAAAATTGTTACTCCGGAGGAGGACGGACGGACAGAGTATGCTTCAGTTAACTCATCCGAACGCCTTCCTCTGGAGTAACAATTCTGATTCCCTTGTCTTTGTGTAGATTTTTTTGTGTAGACAGATCACCGTCCAGTTAAAAAGTTTAGTGGAGTAGAAAGTACAGCTCCAACTCACAAATGTAAAAAAAAAAAATCCACTGTAAAATGTACTTAAGTAAAGTAAAGATACCTACATTGTACTTACTGTAAGTGCAGTACTTTTTACCTTTGTACTTTGTTTCTTCCCACCACTGAGGTCCAGGTAGTACTCTTACTCAATTGAAGTTAAAATCCTCAATAAAGTTGACAGGTTTCCGCTGTGGAATTGGCAAGAGGGCCAAATACAGAGCAGAACACCGTAAAATTGCATTCCTTCAGCAAATGCAGTGGCGCTGTGGCACATAGAAGAAACTGCTGCTTTTATCTATTAAAGTCGAAAGTTTGATGCCACTCATAATAGTAAAATCACTGAGTCGGCGTTGAGATTTGTTGCAGCCTTCTCAAAAGCCATTCACACCATTTTTACTTTAGATAGCTGATAATAGTGTTGCATCTTTCTTGGGCAAATCTGTTGTTCTTTTGACATGGCTAACTGGCAGTAAACCCCTAAATGTGTGTGGAATGGACTATAAAAACACAAAGCAGCATGTGTTGGATTACCGCCTGAACACATCCCAAGCTGTTACTGTTCAGGTAGAAGTGGTAACATGGTAAATGCGGCATACTTTTTCACGAGGAGACAACATTATACCATGGTTTAAAGGACACATATTTGTCTTTTCTAAGCTTTTAACCCTGTTCTAACGTTAAAACATACCTGGCGTTGTATTTTTGCTTCATTCACGCTAGTTTGAGGAATTCTGGTTAGAAAGTCCTCTCCCTCTGAGCGTCAGAAACACCCCATTCTGAATTTCCCCGATCTGTGCTGTCATAGTCGTAATATGACACGGCTCAGGGATCTTATGCGCTGTATTTTTCTTTTTTTTTCTTTAAATATACAAAACGGCAACACAACTGGAACGCAGAACGAGACACAGCACACAAATGAGTCAAATAATCCTAAACACGTAGTTCAGTGTCATTGTCCCGTTTGAATTTGTCCATTTTCAAATTTAGTCCAATTGTTATTTTCTCTGTTTTTCGAATGGCAATTATAATGTTTGTCAAGCCCTTAATTGTTGATTGAGTTTGTGCCATCCATTTCTTAGTGATGGCGTTTTCCCCTGCAGCCAGAAGACTGTTCCAGAGGTATCAATTTAGTGTGTCCATGGCAGGAGTTTTGAAGCCCAAATACATAGATCTGACATCGAGTGGAACGGTGACGTCAAAAACAGTCTGTGGCACTTTATCGATCTCAGTCCAATAATTCTGAGCAACAGGACAGTCCCGAAAAAAAGGTAATGACGGTGAGCTTCCTGGCCTTCTGCGCGTTCTTTTTGTGTCCACAAATCATTGCCAGACTCGTTTTGAGCATGTGCAGTACAAACGGCCAGAGTAAGTCAATAAGCAATTAAAACAAACAAAAAATGTGTTCTAAAACATGAGACGCCGCCAAAGTAAAGGTATTCAAGAGCAAGTTTAAAGGCCAATAGCAACACAAATAATGCATAATATTTGGCCTTTAAAGCTATGCGAAGTTACAAAATACAGGATCTTATATTGGCTTCTTGTGACTGGGGCTGTGCCACGGTGAAGCAGGTGCAAATCTGTATTATTGGAATGACTAAACAACAACATCTTGCACAGTGATTAAACAACAGCTTTGGATTGAAACTAGCGATCCTCCAGTTGTACCCAGATGCTGGCAGTGACAGTTACATTTACTCGGTCACGCGTTTTTTGCAGAAATTGTGCTTCTGAAAGTAATTATCTGACACCATATTTTCACTCCTCCTCTCCAAGGTTTTGGTTACTCTTGGTTTGGTTACTCTCATTGGTTTTGGTTACTCTCGTTGGTTTTGGTTACTCTTGGTTTGGTTACTCTCGTTGGTTTTGGTTACTCTTGGTTTGGTTTGGCTACTCTCGTTGGTTTTGGTTACTCTTGGTTTGGTTACTTTTGGTTTGGTTTGGGTTACTCTCATTGGTTTTGGTTACTTTTGGTTTGGTTGGCTACTCTCGTTGGTTTTGGTTTCTCTTGGTTTGGTTTGGTTCTCTTGTTGGTTTTGGTTACTCTTGGTTTGTTTTGGTTACTCTTGTTGGTTTTGGTTACTCTTGGTTTGGTCTGGTACTCTTGTTGGTTTTGGTTACTCTTGGTTGGTCTGGTTACTCTCTGTGATTTTGGTTTCTCTTTGGTCTGGTTTGGCTACTCTCGTTGGTTTTGGTTACTTTGGTTTGGGTTTTGGTTAGCTCTCATTTGGTTTTTGGTTTTCTCTTGGTTTGGTTTGGTTACTCTCGTTGGTTTTGGGTTCTCTTGGTTTGGTTTGGTTACTCTCGTTGGTTTTGGTTACTCTTGGTTTGGTTGGGCTACTCTCGTTGGTTTTGGTTACTCTTGGTTTGGTTTGGTTACTTCATCGTTGGTTTTGGTTACTTCTTGGTTTGGTAGGTTACTTTCTGTGATTTTGGTTTCTCTTGGTTTGGTTGGGCTATCTCTCATTGGTTTTGGTTTCTCTTGGTTTGGTAACTCTCGTTGGTTTTGGTTCTTTGGTTTGGTTTGTTACTCTCATTGGTTTTGGTTACTCTGTGGTTTTTGGTTGGTTACTCTCATTGGTTTGGTTACTCTGTTTGTGTTACTATTGGTTTTTGGTTTCTCTTGGTTTGGGTTACTCTCATTGGTTTTGGTTACTCTTGTTTGGTTTGGTTACCTCTGTTGGTTTTGGTTCTTTGGTTTGGTCTGGTTACTCTTGTTGGTTTTGGTTACTCTTGGTTTGGTTGGGTTACTCTCGTTGGTTTTGGTTATTTGGTTTGGTTGGGTTACTCTCGTTGGTTTTGGTTACTCTTGTTTGGTTTGTTTACTCTCGTTGGTTTTGGTTACTCTTGTTCGTCTGGTTACTTCTGTTGGTTTTGGTTACTCTTGGTTTGGTTGGGTTACTCTCGTTGGTTTTGGTTACTCTTGGTTTGGTTTGGTTACTCTCGTTGGTTTTGGTTACTCTTGTTGGTCTGGTTACTCTTGTTGGTTTTGGTTACTCTTGGTTTGGTTTGGTTATCTCGTTGGTTTTGGTACTCTTGGTTGGTTTGGTTTTGTTACTCTCAGTTGGTTTTGGTTACTCTTTCCCGCCGTGAATGTTGATGTTGACAATATTGAACGATTTGAACATTTGTAGATGATATGCCTTCGTACTGTTTTGGAAATACCAGTAACCGCGTATCCTTGAGTACAATTTTCGGGCTCCTCTTCCCCCTGTCAAGTCGCACCTCACGAAATACACTAGCATTTCATAATTAACATACACAACATTATCCACAATGAGTAAAGCCCCCAGCGCTAATATTGCACCATTCCCCGAGCTGCCCCTGCGTTTGTCCCTGACCGCCACGCAACATTAACCAACCTCTCAGCAGGACGCGCTGAATGAGTGAAAGCGGGGGCAGTGGGCGTGTCTTGGGTCTACGTGAGGGGGTCTGTGGGGCGGGGCTTGGTGGACGTGGATCCCCTCTGAAGCTGTCTCTCTCCTCTCTCTTTCTCTCTGTGTGTGTCTCTTATTCGCAGGAGCAGACGGGAGCAGGAGGGAGGAAAGACTCCAGTGGTGTGGACCAAAGCAAACAAGCTGCAATTACAACTGACGCAAAAAAGGAAAAGAGGACAAAAAAAAAAAAAAAGGTAAGAATTTCTCTGGCATGGGTTCAATTTGAGGCATTCTGGCGGCCGTTAATGGGTCTCGACGGAGCGATTTGAGGAGATAGTTGATTGAGATGTGTTCAGCATAACAACTGCACAAATGTAAAGCTTTGGAAGAATGGACTTTGCCAATAAGTGGTGAACGAGCCAAGACTTCCTTCCTCCTTTTATCCGTCTTTTCCTCCCTCGGCTCCTTCAATTTTATGTTTCTAAAGTTCAACCTTGAGCAGTTTTGGGTTTGAATAGTTGGAACGACGGCCAAAGCTTCAAACAATACGTGGCGATAGATGTTGAGTACCTTTTGTTAATGAGGTTGTTGTAACTTTTGGAGCAAATTTAAAGTTGCAGCGGAAAGGGTTTGATTTGTCGATGAGAGCAGCGCCACAGGTTGGAGACACAAAATGTAATCAATAGTCGTTTTTCTGCTTACTGTTGTGGTTTAATCAAGTTTTAATCAAGCGTACTCGCCTGGAGCAGTAACGTTTGAGAGAAGACTGAAATCGGATCTGCTAACCTGATGCAAGAATCCCTCGAATTTAGGGTTGTACGGTTCTATAAATCACACATCACACAGACAGGATATTGTGTTGTTTGCAGTGTTCATTTGGATTTTTTATTTTATTTTATTATTTTTATGAATGGTCAGTTTTAGTTTTAGTCTATTTTAGTCGATGAAAATGTCACGTTAATTGAGTCAACTAAATCTATACTTGTTTGAGTCAACCAGAAAAGATATGATTTTAACTATGATAAATTGTTTCTTGAACATGAACAGACGTGTCATGTTCCCTGGACGTTGAGATGGTTTCTCTGGGACTGAAAAGTGGAACCTGGATCTCCTGTTTTTATTATTTTCCTTTATTTATACTACTACTACTACTTTTAATCATAGTTTTGGTCTTTGTGATGACCTTTTATATGTTTTTTATTACGTTTTAGTCGCAGATATTTTTTGCCAACAAAACAATTGCATCCATTGATTTTCATTCAACTTAAATATCTCCATTGAGACAAGCGGTTGATGCCACCAAACGGATCTACAGTAACAGGTCGGATCTGTGCAGGGGAGAGACGCTGCTCACAGCAAGAACGCTCGTTTTCGTTGCATTTTCGAGCAACAAAAACATCCAAGATCGATGAGTTTGATTCCACACTGTGAAACATTCCAAGCAAAACAATATCATCTGCGCCCACGTTCACACTGCAGGTCTTTGATTTTCTGTCACAAATCTGATTTTTTTTTTTATTTTATTTTTTTGGAGGGTGGGGGGGGAAAAGCGGGTCACATTGCAGATTAAATGTGACTCAAATCAGTTTCCGTGTGTGAATGCAACAGCCCTGAAGGGACGTGATGGGGGGAAGAAAACAAAGTGCCGTGTTCACATTGTGAGACAGACGACAATGAGGAGGAACCATTATTAAGTCAGCCTATAGTCATCTTTGTCTGTTTTGATTTAACTAGGCAGAAGCTGTTGTTGTATTTTTGTCACACTTCACAAAACCATTTGGTCCAAAGTCTGTTAAACGGATGAATTCATTTTCAAATTGAGTCCTTGGTCGTTGGTTCAGTTCGTGTCATTTCTTTGTGATGGGCTTTCTCGCTGCCTGCCGGAAGTATGTTCCAGAGGTATCCATTTATTGAGTCCATGGGAGGAGTTATGAGGCCCAAATACGTGGTTCTGAAATTGAGCGGGATGGTGGTTGCAGTAATGATGGGCCCCCTGGCAACCACTCCAGCATACTGTATAGCATTTCCTTGTGAATAGTGAGCACTCTGACGTGGTGTTATGAAGAAACGCAATATAAATTTCTCACAGAACAGAATTCAGACACAATTCATTTTTTGGCCCTCAACTGGGATGTACTCATATTCTTCATCATTCTTCATCTCTCAAATCAAAGTTACTTTCTCTTTTCCATTTACTTTAAATATATGTAGTAGAATGATTGTCCAGCTTTGCAATGCACTGATATAATTTAGATATTATTCCCCTTGAAAGTTCTGATTTATACAAGCCTTCATAAGAATTCAAGTCAAAGAGTTATATTGTCCGTTGCTTTGTTTAATTTCTTGGTTATAATAACTCCTTATTTGTAAATACCAGTTATAGTCCTGTTTATACAAGCAAAAGGATTCGTTCAACATATAAAAGCTTTTCATTTGATTTTCTTTTACAATATGGTAGAAAACTCTTGTGCGTTTTGTAATCCAGACCTTGAATCTCAGATCTGTGCTGTTTGGTACAAGACCTTGATCATATAAATCTGACTGCTTAAGATTTTCACATCTTTGTACATTTTGATTAACTCCTTCTATATTGTAAGCACAGATTTTACCCACGGATTTTCAATTTCCTCCATTTAACCTAACCCGTTTGTCATCTGCCAGTAAGGCTTGTACAGGAACCTCTGGCATAACATTACACTCAATATTTTTCCTTGCGTGTTCAGACTGCAGTCATTTTGCAAAAAATCTGATCACATTTAATAGCACATATCAAAGTGGCCTGGGTCGCATTTGAAAAAAATCTGATTCAGGCTGTTTACACTGTCAAAAATCCAATCTAGGTCATATTTGGGCAAAATAATCAGATTTGTGTGAACGTATTCTATGGAAACAAGCCGAAAACCTTCGTAGTGCAGCTTTAAGAATACATTTTGAAGCAAAACTAAACGAATGAGTCATGCAAATTTTGGTTGTTTGAGCTCCTCATGTGAAGAAGGTGGTGTTATTTTGAGCTGAAACCAGGATGTGCATATCAAATGAAACCACTTGATCCGTTAAATTTCCTGTTGCAAGGATATCATTCTCTCCTAAAACATATTGTCTGTCGAAACAGTAAAGAGGAAATTAAAACTAAATATTTCTTAGTGGGGATATAGTTGTATTGGCTGAATTACATTTAAAGTGGTAAAAGATCTGTCAAATAGATCATGTTTCCACTCTTATATAACCAGCTTTATGAACTCAAACGGTGAAGAATAAAGTCAAGTTAATGTGACATAATTAGCACTTTACATTAAGGTTACGTTTTTTGGAGCCTGGATGGAATTCTAATTATTTTCTTTAGCTTCTAAATTTCTCATGATTATCATTTTCTAGATCTTAAGAAAATAACAAAACTATCATAATTATAATTTAACTGAATAATCTTGACAGTCTTACACTCAACAAACTCGTTAAAGGGGGTTGTGTAAGTTGACTGAAGATGTTATTGCTTTGCCTGGAATGTTCAACAGTATGATGCTATTTATTTCATTTCATTTGAGGATTTTTTGGCCCATTGGCTTTATTAGACAGGAGCTTGAATTTATTATCTTGAATTGGGGATGAGCGAGAAGGGAGGACATGCAGCAAATTGTCAGAGCCGGGATTCAAACTCAAGACACTGCAGCCAGTGGCACAGAGCCTTAACCACTCGACCACGAGGCAGTACTCATTAATAATGTCCTGTTTATATTGCTTAAAGGAGACATATTATTATAAAATTAACTGTTATGAGCTTCTAACCTTGTTATATAGCAGTTTTTCCTGAGTAATCCTGTATTGTCCTGCCACTGAGGCTTGGGTGCTCTGTTTCCACTTACCCCCTATCCCCACCTACATCCCTGTACATACAAAAATGAAGACTCCGGGTCATGCATGTATGGTTAAAAGATACCACGTTGCAAACGTGCTGCCTGTTACAGTGAAATGTCCCTCTGAAGAGGCGGGGCTTATCAGTTCTGCCGGTTTGAACAGGAAGTGAATGGAAATGTTGATAATATTAAACCGTTTTAGATCAATATTGCGATTTACAATGAGCAAAATGTAAAATCAGGATCTACTTACAGTATGTTTTATGTGCCTGACAGAAGTCACACATGTCAATCAAGAGGCCTGTTGGCGCCACCTGCTGTCTCAAGTGCAATGCCATACTGTGGAACATTCTAGGCAATGCAATAACATTACTCCCAATCTTGAGATTCAGGAGTAGCTGCAGGATTAACTTGTTTGTGTTTTTTTCGGCGCAAACCAAACTCCACACGGAGACGCAGGACCCTGTTGCCGTGAGGCCAGGGAGCTAACCATTCTGCCACTGCGCCGTCTGCCCTCTCAAAACTGTTGACATTTCCCTGCTCAAGCTTTTGCTGCATAATCGATAACTATCTTTCCACTACACACTGGTGCGTCTAGTGCAGCACTCCTGGGAAACCGTCTGACTGCGGCGCTGCGTTCTCACTCCCTTTAATGAGCTCAGAAATGATGGCAAAAGACGGCAAAATGTCCTGCCATCTTGATTTATACAAGAGAGAATGTGATGTGCTACAATGACGGCTTGAATCATTTGGCTCGGTAACTCCTCCGCAATGTTTCCACGGCTCTATTTCCATATTGAAAACTTGGACGCGCCGTGGCACTTTAATGTAAAGAGGCACGACTGCCAACTACAGCTCTTTGGGTATTTATAAAAACGTTTGGTGCTGTAGAGTCGTCCGTTATTCATTTACGCTCCAAACTTGGGATTTGGCGGTAAAAAAACGCTTATCGAAGAAGAAGTGGCATGCTTTTTCATATTATTGTTTTATCGTAAGTATTTCGTATTAGACTATAACATGTAAAGCACAATATTGAGCTTGGTGACAGACACGGGTCCATTCACTTGCTGTTCAAACCTGCAGAACTGAAAAGCCCCGCCTCTTCACTCTGACATTTCACTGTAGCGAGCAGCCGACTTTTATGGCATTTTACGGTTGATAAATTGCAATGTCACACTTTTGAACCTGTACTTGTATGACCCATAGTCTGAATTTGTTTATATAATAATTTCAAGTACGTACAAAGAAGTAGGTGGAGATAGGGGGTAGGTGAAAACAGGCAGCACTCAAGCCCCAAATGCAGGGCAATATAGGATTACTCAAACATACATGAGTCAATTAAAATACAACTTTGAGCTAAGGATGAAGGAAAACCGCTATAACAAGGCTAAATTATATAAAAATATAGATATGTCTTGTTGCACTTATAATAAGAAGAGACAAGTATTATTCCCATTTGCTAAAAGCGTGCTCGCGAGAGAAAAAACATTCACTCAAATCAAGATAGAACTCTCTTTTGTTTTTGCAACATTTACTAATTTAAAAGTGTGTTTTTTTTCCCATTGCTCTCTCTAAAAATCTGCACCAGCCACTCACTGACATTTTCAGACAGGGAATTAAGTAAAGTGTGTAGTCCAAGGACACAACGGCGACAAGATTTAAATACTGATCTGTTGACTATGTGCAAAAATTAAACCTTGACACATTAAATATCACATTTTTGGTACCATTATCAGGTTGAACTTTGGCAGGTTTGTCTCATTTTCGTGCCCGTCAAAATGTCACATTTGCATTGAGTCAAAGCCTTGTTTGCATAAAGCTTGGATGGGTGTACCTAATATATTGGCTACTTACTATTGAATACTATTGAATCTGCGGATTTAAAACATGGGAAATCAGCAAATTGCATTATTTGTATTGCCATTGACCTTTAAACATGCTCTCGAGTACGTTTACTTTGGAATTTCATGTTTTAGAACTCAAAATAATGTATGTATTGAAGAGCACACATTATTTTGTATCGGTGAGGCATTTCTTCATCAGGATTTGGTGTTAGTATACCATTTACTGGCAACAGAGGGAATTACAATGGGGAGAAATACAAACGCCTGCTTGTCTTGACATGCTATGCAGTTGTAACGACCGCATTTTTCTCAGAACGAGTCTTTTGATTTTTGTCCCCAAAAATTTGAAACCACATGTTTTCTGAGGCACGAAGACCATCTCGTAAACAGGATTAATGAAACAAGTGTGAAAGAAGCTCAGTACAACTCCAGGTATGTTTAGGATGAGGGAACTATAGTCAAAAGCTTAAAAAAGTACATTTTACACCATGCGTCCTTTAAATCATTTGCTCACTAATGCAAAGGTTTAATTCCTGGCACTGGCCATAAACACTGCTATCCTTTAGAAACACATTTCAGTCTCCCAGTCTCTAATGTCAGTTGTTGGATAATTCCTCAGCCTAAAATGCCCAAAATGCTCCACAAATGTGACAAATTTCTACCGTGTCCGTTGAAAAAGGACGAAAAAGCCACACGAGACAGACGCAGCTCTTTTCGTAGCTTCATGGTCACCCCTAAATAAAACCCCAAAACACAGTCCAATGGGAAGCTTAAACTTTATTTAAAATTAGCGCTCCCTGGAGAGCGCTTGGTGCAGTGTCCTCTGAAGGTCGCTGATAAACCCTGACAAGAGTTAGAGCAGATCGCAGAGCACAGGAGACCGATGCCCCTGGACGTCTCTGTGATGTCAGCAGTGGAGTGTGTTGCTGTGAGACGTGAAGGCAGAATAAGCTCAAGGCGAGGCTGCAGGTCAATAGCGTTTTCATACAAAGAGCGTCTACGCAAATAGGTGTTAAGCACTTGGATATATGAACATGACAATTTATTATTTCATGTTTAACCCTTTGTAAACCCTGTTTTCAAAGGCTAAATCTATTTTACTGCTGTAGATACAATCGGTTGATACGGTTAGTTACACTCCCCCCTCCCCACTGTTTCTTTATAATTAAGATTCCACAATGTTCTGATAAAATACAATTCTATCAGTGATTATGTTTAGAAACAATCACAAAAAGAAACAAGAACGACTCTTCGGCAATTAAAAATGAACGCTTCAATTACATCTCCCAAAGCTCTACCCATCTGTCTTTTTATATTCTACTGTGGCTCATGGTAGATGCATTTGCCCACTAACCCCAAGGTTTATTGTTCCATCTCCACTTGGCCTTGAGTATGTAAAGCAGAGGAGGATTTTTTTAGGCCTTTTGATGATATAATAATAATAATAATAATAATAATAATAATAATAATAATAATAATAATAATAATTTAAATAAATAAATTATATATATATATATATATATATAATATATATAATATATTTATTTGTGTGTGTGTGGTGTGTGTGTGTGGTTATATATATTATATATAATTTATATATATATATATATATATATATATATATGATGGTTGTATATATATATGTTTCTTTTTAGTCTAAATATTTGTCTTGAAAAAGTGGTCTCAGTCTCAATGGGTTCTGTTGTGGAATTTCTCCTCTAACGATTATCAAGAAATAAAATAAGACAATAGAACAGATTGGTCTTTTCTCAAAAATAATTGTTTAAATCAGTCTGCAGTCTGATTAATCTCTCCTCTGCAAGCATCGTCTTGTGTAGAGACACTGGTTCCCTTTCACTGGCGTTCTTTATGTAGTTAGATGGTCACATGACCTACATCACACGGAAAATAGAGACACCGAGACAAATGCTGGGTACAAGAACAAAAACGGAGGCAGTTGATTACGTTTTCATTTAGTCCGTTTGACACTTAAAAAGAATATGCCCTGGCAAAAGGCGTCCTGGACCCCGGGTTTCTCTCCCGAATGGAGAGAAAACAGGTCGTTGATCAAAAGGATCAAAGTACAGTCTCATAATTATCATACATGTGCTAACATGAGGGGCCAAGTAGAGAGAAGGAGCGGCATCTATAATCTCACATGGGATTGAGACCAAATGTGTTTTTCTTTCACAACAGTTCTCATCTGATTAAATACAGGTTAAGAAATAATCTGCCCCTCTGACCACCAGCAATCATCACGCACTCACCAAATCTAACTAGTTTACAGAATAAGTTTTGAAGGGAATTTTAGCCAAAACTATGCTTCAATCAACAGCTACGTGAGTTTATTGAATGGTTCCGAGTCATGCAGCGGTGCGCCAAACAGAGTGGATAGAGCAGCAGGCTTTCATCCGCTGAGCAGTTTAGATAAAGTTAACGAGAGAGGACGACATATGGTGCATCTCTTTTGTGCTTTTATATTCACTTTCAATAGGCAGCCGTGTCCTATAATGAGCGTCAAAGAGCGCATTTCCTCAGCGAAACAGACACGACAGGTTTCACAAAGCCTCGGCGCTTATCATACACTTAGGACATGCGTGAAATTAGTGCTATTTAACGGGTAAATCTCCAAGTGTGTCTAGATCGTAGTGCAGTACCTTGAGAGTCAACTCTCAGCTTCTTGTTTGTTCATAGGCTCCTGTTGCCACCCCACGTCGTATCTGCTCCAGTAGAGGGCGTGGTGCAAGTGGAGATGTAGCGCGACATAACGGACCACATCGAGAGCGCGTTTTAACCGGGGGATTTAATAAGAAGCTTAAACAACGCTATTGCAATAACTCGTATAGCGATTAAACTGAAGCAATGTATACAGGTGTGAGAGCCTAGCGTGTAAAGTGTGATCGGTACGTTTGATAGCCCATTTGCAAGCTCGCCAATCGCCGTTATTTTGCTGTGATCGGTCATGATGAAAGTGAAAGGCACATTTCAGTTCACAGCAAAATGGTATGGTAAAATCAATACACACTTCAATAATATTATAAAGCATTAACAACCTAATTATTGTGTCGGGAAGGGTTCTTTTGGTTAAAAAAAAAAAAATGCTGTTGGAACACAATGCCCTCTGTTTTTTATTACATTTTTTATCACATTTGAGCTAAAAAAAAAAAAAAATCTAATATTTTGAAATACCAGATCCGGAAGTATCTGGTATAAATGTATATGTCAGTATCTCTAGCAGGAAACTTTCAGGATATCTGACCCTTTTTGTCCAGTGTGACGTTACATTGTTTGAATGTTTGAATGCTGGTAAAAATCAACAGTCTCAGTTTGTCCCAGGTCAGCTGTGGCTTCAGAGGTAGCTCACCATCACTGTCCATGGAAAGTGAATTTAACCTGTGAAAAAAGATCTTTTGAACACAACTCTTTAAAAGTTATTTGTGGTATATTTATTATTAAAATGCACAATATAATGTAATATTTAAAGGTGCAGAATGTAACTTTTCCTGGGGTCCACCAGAAAAACCTTAAAATACACTTTTACTGAACATGTATTGGGGGGGAAGTGAAGTGACACGAGCTCAGGTGTGAGATCCCGAGGTCTTCTAATTTCCTTTATGCCCACATTACACGAGGGAGCAGATACGCCTTGTTAGCAAGATTACAAAGAGGTTCCATTATCTGAGTTTTGAGAGAAGGTTGGTATCGGGTCAAGCAGGAAGTTGGTGCGGAACCTATGCCAAATTAAATATGCAAATGACTTTTTTCGCTAACGGGAACAGAAGATGATTAGTGATTAGCTGCGGCAGTGGGGAACCGGAAGGATGGAAAGAAGGAGGAAAAGCTCTGAATCTCCAGCAACATAACAAAGAATTATAAAATCCCTTGAGCATTCATTTTAGCGCTTTTACAACTGGTCCATTCTTCATTGTTTTGTTGTGATGGTGGCTTACTGTTTCCTGCCCACAGTCGCCCTAAGGCAGGCTAATGAAAATTGTGGCAGTGAAACGAAATCCAGATTGTGTGGAGTCTTTCTGTGCGGAGTTGTTTTCTCTTTCCATGTTTTCTTTGTGTGTGGGTGGGTGGGCTGCCTAAATCATGCACAAAAGACCCTTTTGACAGAACGCCTGCCACATCTTGAGGCTGAGCACCAATACCGATCATATTGACTTTAATATAGTGACGCAAACTATTTTATTATCAGAATTGGAATCAGAAAACTTTATTGATCCTCAAAGGAAATTATTCACTTGCTGCAGCTCAAATACATATCCATAATACAACAGAAGCACTGTTCGAATCATCCAAATAAAAGCTCAAATAAAAAGTGCTACAGCGACAAGTGAAAAAAATAATAACATTTACAGTTAAATGTGTAAAGAGTATGGAATTAAACTTCATGGCAAGCAAGTGAGACCAACAGGCCAAGTTACAGGTCAGATCTGTGGAGAGGCGACGCCGCTTACATTGGGAATGCATGTCAAGGTATTTTTGAGCGATGAAAACACCTATAATTTAACGACTGCAATATAGATGTTTTGTAAATATATGTTAATAATGTAAGATATGTAAAAAATGTTTTGCTCTACTTATATTTATTCCAGAGTTAAGTATTATTTTTTAGTGAATTATCTGTTTTTATTATTCCACTTCTGTTCCTAATCTGTGTTTCAGTGCCTAATCTGTGTTGGAACAGTGGAATTTCCCCATTGTGGGACAAATAAAGGTTCTCTTATCTTGAATGCCATGCAGTAGAACATGCCATGACACCCCCACAGACAAAACCAAGCGGCAGAACCACCAACAGAGAGGTTACAGAGTGCACCTTTAAGAAAGAAGCTAGATTATCAATATTTACCGACATGGCCGACAAATCCAGCTGTCCCCAGAACACTTGAGTTGGAGCACAGGAAGTGGCGGCCCTGGAGAGTTGTGTCCTCTGCAGACGCCTGACCTTTGAGGACAAACATCGCGGAACCACCACCATCAGCACGTTCACCATCAGGCTCAGTCAACACGCCACGACCTATGACGGGAAAGAGCTAGTTATTTCAACACTCAAGAAAATTATGTTGACTTTAAATGAAATATGCATGTTTTCCCTATAAATATTGAATGCAAATTGAACGGATACATTTTCAGTAGAGTAAGTTGGAATACTTATGTGCGCTAGAGCCACACAAAAGCAAGTGGAATAAAACAATCTCTAGATTTATTTGGCACGGTACAAATAAACTTGTATTCGATTCAAGACCCTACAGCTAATAAAAGAAAAAGGAGTTTAGAGTTTACCTTTACTACTAGTGTAACCCGGATTACGAAGAGCAATGGAAAAATACCGAATGTAACGCTGTGCCAGAGGTCCCTGTGCAGGCTTTACTGGGAGACGACAAACAGTTGAGTCATTTGGAGGAAGTAGAGAATCCCTGGGTAAAATCTGTGCTCGCGATATGGAAAAATTAAATTAAAAGCGTTGACATGTTGAAGGAAATCATTTGGCTTGGAGAAACAACACTTTTATAGGTATTATAGTTATTATAGTCAAGAAATAAAACAAGGCAATGATTATCTTAAGTATAACCTTTTGACTGAAATCTTTGTTAAGGCATATAAACAGACAGAACTTTCAAGGGGAATAATATCTAAAGTATATAAATGCATTAATGCCAATATACTAAATACATTCAAATGAAATGGGAAAAAGAGGGTCATTTTGTTCTGATGGACGAGGGGTGGGAAAATGTATGTTCTTCATGATGGAGGACCACAAAGTTTCTTGTTTGGAAGGACCATGTCAAAGTGCACATTATTCACAGTGCTGGAGAGCATGTGGTTGCCAGGAGGCAAACCATTATCATGTGTTCTGGGACTGTCCTGTTGCACAAAAATTGTGTACATAGTAATGCCTATTTTTATTTTATACTATAGTAATTTTAAATTGTCTCTTAATGCATGCCCTTTGGATTGAATATATGTTGTTGTTTTTATTATTGATCAGTGTTTTATGTTGCACCTTAATGCAGAGACAAGTTCCTATGTTTGTGAATTTTGTTCATTGACAATGGCAATAAACCCTTTCTGATTCTGATTCTGGAAAAATACTGGATGGAAATTAACAAAATCATTGCAGACTGTTTTTGACACCACCATACCACTCAATTTCAGAACTATGTCTTTGGGCCTCCAAACCCCTGCCATGGACAACACAAATGGATTAACTGTGAGGGGAAAAAAGAAAGATCTACATAAAACAATTAAATGGAAAACATGACACAATAGATTAGATAAAGTAGCGTTGAACAATTTTCTACAGAGTGATCAGTTTGGCCACCTGCACCACCTCCATCATGAGCCAAACTCAAACAGAACTGTGCAACCAGATGCGTTTATTTCCGTGACGTAATGTGAAACCGAGGAGCTCATTGGTCATCTACTGTGTCACTGGGAAGAAAATCAAACCTCTCACTTCAGATGAACAAAGTTTTTTCTGCCTCGCTCAGTGACTCTGCTGAAATCCATGACGTTTTTCAGTCCAGGGGATGTTTTTTTCCTTTTCTTTCTTTCTCGTAAGCAGCCATGTTTATTTTGACACGGACGGGCCATGCGAGTCCCTGATAGGATCACCTGTCCACCTGTCAATCACGGCCATCTGAACTCGAGCAGATGAAAACGGTGACCAAACTTTTACCGCGGCTCATTACATTAAAATTAAAGGATTTCTCCCTCCCCCCGAGGTCCATTTGTGGGCCTTCCCTCAGATACCGACTGCATTTATGTTAATGACGTTGTAATGATTTTTCTCTAATCATTAACCTGTATTTTCATTGATTATTTGTCTGTTTGAGTAATTCTGTATCGACCTGCACCGGCTTGAGCGGCTCGAGTGCTCAGAAAATAACGGTTTGACCCCATCACCTATCACCGCCCACAGTGCGGCGCTTACTTGAAAAATGTACAGTTCAAAAAATATAAACACGTTCAATTAAAATCTTCTGCTCGTCAAGGTTGAAATCAGAGAATCAGTCAATGGTCCTGTTTCTGTGATTAATTAGCTTTGGATCAATGTTGCTACTTTATTTATGTACTTGAAGAAATTCTGGCAAATAACTAACAAGCTAGAACACCTACAGTGCCCCAGCCCCAACAAATTAGTAGAACGTTGTTGAAGACTACCAGCAGTTACTTTAAATGATCTGTTTTAATATCTAATCTGCTTTAGGAGAAAACAATCAATTAAAGGAAGCAAGGTGTGCTCTGGGGGCATAAATTAAACGCTGAATTTGCATAATTTATCGCCACAATGAGTAATGCTGGCACTTATCATGAAAATAAGGTCATTTCAACCGAACTTTAGCTCATTACGTTCAGGTTGCACCCGATGAATGGGGGAAAAGTTACAATTTTAGTACTCACTTTCAAATTAAAAGAGGAAGAGGTACCTTTGCTTTGGCATTGCATGCTTTTTTAAAATGACAATAATATATCTACTGAAAAAAAAACATTACTTTACATCTTTGTTTTCTGTTAGCACTCCATCTACTGGCAGCAGAGGGGATTGCCATGGTGAAAATAAACAAATGCTAGCTTTCCCTCGACATGCTAGGCAAGGCAAGTTTATTTGTAGAGCACAATTCGTACACAAAGGCAATTCAAAGTGCTTCACACAACAGGAAAAAATCCATTAAAATCACAAAGACAAGACAGAAATCACAAAACCTAATTTAAAGAAATGTAAAGGTGCCATTTTCAGGCTATCCGTCAAATAGTTTAAGACATAAACGAGAAGAGTGCAAAGAAAAGCATTTCAGTCATATGCACAGCCAAAAAAAGAGTTTTAGTTTAGATTTGAACATTGCCAGAGTAGCGGCCTGTCTCACATCCTCAGGAAGACTGTTCCAGATTTAGTTGCATAAAACTGAAACGTAGATTCCCCATGTTTAGTCCTGACTCTGGGCACCAGCAGGAGGCCGGTCCCTGAGGTCCTCAGAGTCCGAGATGGTTCATATGGCACTAACATGTCCGAGATGTACTTTGGTGCTAGGCCATGGAGAGACTTGTATACAAGCAGAGCTGCTTTGAAGTCTATCTCTGAGCCACAGGAGCCAGTGCAGAGACCTGAGCACAGGACTAATGTGATCGTACTTCCTGTTCTGTCAGGACCGAGCAGCAGCGTTCTGGATGTACTGCAGCTGTTTACAGTTTTACAGCTCGTTTGGAGAGGCCAGTGAGCAGGCCGTTACAGTAGTCTAATCTACTAGAGACAAACGCATGGATAAGTCTCTCCAAGTCTGGTTTAGACACTATAATTTTGATTTTGGCAATGTTTTTTAGATGGTAAAAGGCTGCTGATGTGGATTTATTTGACGTGGCTGTAAAAATTCAAGTCTGAGTCCATTATTACCCCCAGATTTCTAACTAGATTTGTAAGTTTTAGAGCGAGACTCTGGAGGTGACTGCTAACACTTTCTCTTTGTTTCTGTGGGCCAAATGTTAATGTAAACACGCAGTTATAGTGAGCGTGATTTGACGGAAATGACTGCTCGGAATGATTTATGGACTTAAAAACAGATCTCCGGAGCACCTTTCACGTCACAAAACTGGGACATTTGGAACTACGTTTTTAACTGAGGCTCGGAGGGACTTACTAAAGAGGATTATCATTAGATAATTGTGAACGAAGCCAAATACAACTCCAGATATTATTTTTGATGAGGGAATAATATTTTGTATAATTCGGGTCCGCAAATGTGTACTTTAACACATTACAAAGATATAAATTATTCACCGCAATTAGTTTCTAAAAGGTTCACAACCTTCAGGGAACAAGCAAATATTTGAAAGATTGTTCAAATATACCGACAACGACAAGCCTGCTAACTGTCCGCCACCCCTATTTCCTGACTTGAGATTGATAAAAACGTTTTATGATTAGATGCAGACAGATTCGAAGGAGCTACTGTATTGGAGCTGAATTGATAATACCCACGTTGCAAATTTGTCAATTCAAAATACTTCACTCTCCGCTGTTGCCAGTAGAGGGCACCAGACACTTAACTCATAGGGTCTCATTTTGTGTATTTACATTACCAAAGCAGTACGAAGGTGTGTTTTTAGAAATATCTTACTTTTCCCTTTCCTTGAACAGCATTATTTTCTTCACATGTTTTTGCTTTGCTCTGAGAAAGTTCAATCACAGAATAAATCGTTCAAACAAAGAGAATGAGACTAACTTTTTACTTCAAAAAGTGTATTATGTAACACTGGATGTCTCTGCTTGTTTCCATGGCGATGTTTACTGCTTTGACCAGAAATGTTAGTAATGTTGATGTATTTTAAAACCGTTTTTCAATCCAAGCCCCTTTTTGTGATCCGTATTAATGCAGTGTCTAATGTGGCTTTGTTTTCATGAGATTGTGTCTTTGGAATTGGAACAAATAAAGTGTTTTTGAATCGAATGTTCCACAGTATGACAATAAACAAATGTTTCTTGAAATTGTTCAAATCACTGGTGTTTTCATAGCTAAAAAACATCTTGAAAACATACTGTGAGCATGGTAGCCTTTCCACAGACCTGACCTGTAATTTAGCCAGGTGACATCACCTTCTTGTCTCCAATGAGATAGATATTTTTAATATCATTCTGAGGAACATTCTAGACAAAGCACTAATCTCTTCTCCATGGAAACAAGCAAGTAGGGTTAGTCAACATAATGCCCAGGGGCCAAATCAGGCCCCCCAAGCAATTTAATCCGGCCCACGACCCATCTTCCAGAAAATGATATCTATATTATTTACTGGTTTAATTCTGGGTAAGATCTCGTTTAGACCTGGTTTGGTCTGGTTTTGCCCTTGTTTATTTTCCCTTTAGACCTGTTTTTATTCAGGTATAGTCCTGGTTCAGACCTGGTTGGTACTAGTCTAGTTCTAGTTTAATTTTGGTTCCAAACTGGATGGGAACTTTTGCAAAGCAGTGTTGTTAAAAAAATCTAAATTTATTGAAACAGTGTTGGGGATATTTTGTGCGACCCAAAATGTTGTTACAGTATTGGCGTGTCGTGCACCTCTGGACAAGTGGCCTTGGCCCGCTGAAAAATCTGGCCCTTGGGAAAATCAAGTTTGATAGCCCTGGTCTACACCAAGTTACAGGTCAGGTCTGTGACCTGTATTGATATTATGTGGCACAGTACAGGAAAAGCAATAAAGTCTCCATGGAAATAAGCAGACACACACACACACACAGCAGAAAAATGATATTACACCTTTAATAAATTGGCACGGTCAGTAACTTTAACTTGGACACAAGCCGCTAAATGGCCCAAATACCACAGTAATCATAAAGGCTTAAACATCTGTACTTCACTTCAAGCATCTGCCATTGCCTTTTACCTTGACGCCAACAAACATGTTGATTCTTTTCCAGACACTTTGCCAGCACAGTTTGAGGGAATGTTTTTTGCGGCAGTTGGGGTTTGGACTGTGGAACCTGCTGGACTGGCACAAACTTGAGCCTATGACAGCTGAGCACTGCCAGCCCCAGCTCACAGTAAACCCACAAAACTAAAAGGCTTGACTTAAGAGACACTGCGGTGCCAACAGAGAAGTGAGGACGGAGAACTAGACCCTTCCAGTGTGGGTACTTCACGGTCTTTGGGGTGACACTTGACGATTGGTTCTGCATGAGTGTTTGATAATAGTTCACATTTATACTGCATATTTCTACCGCCATTTGGCACTCAAAAAGCTGCGGTAGCCATTTGTCCCATTTTCAAATCGTAAAAAGGATGAGATAGTGCATTTGGCCGTCTCACAAGCAACAAACACATCACAATTCTTCCTCCAATTTGTGATCGATCAGTGCTTTAAAATTAGACGATGTGTTTGTTTTCTTTTTTATTAGAAGTCCAACAGGTTTTTGCGATAAACCTAATCACGAAGAAATGTATGGTCAACATCAGAGAACCATAACAATTACGGAAAGAGGGATTGCCCCAACGCCCTGGCGCGAACAGCGATTGAACGGTGCGGAGAAACGCTCGAACCAACTCGACCCGTTTAAAAGGGAATGTGGAGAAATGAGCGTTCTGTTGTTTGTTGTTAGCAGTTAAATAGCTTTAAAGAGCAAAGCAGAGCCGCTGGGAACACTGTGCACCGCGTACTCACAGCGACAATGATGCGGGCAACGCTGTCAAGGGCGCCCATTGCTCCGAGCACTTAAACAGTAGCGACATGTGACATTTACAGTTAATCTCCATCGATCGGCGCATCTGCTGCGCTTGTGTGTGCGCTCGAAAGTGTTCCACAAACGCTTGTGTTGGGTTCATCTTCGGCAAAGTCAATCGAGAAATGTCACACGCACACGGCAAAAATATTTAAATAAGGTGCGCTCAAATATTCAGTGTTTTGGGGTTTTTTAATGTAATAAAGTACAATATGTATAGATTGTTGTGTTATCCGCAAAGCAGGTTGTGCGTCGTTAGCGTGCTAGTTGTTGTTAGTTTTACTGTGACGACAAAACTCGCTCCGGTGTTTGGAAAGTAGTGAAAATGTGCTTATAAAGTAATCACAGTGAATATTTAAAGATGCTGCGAGTGCATTAGGCAAGTGAGGGATACATGTGGGCTACCGCTGAGGGATATTAAGTATTTTTTCACTTTTTCTGCAGATTTAACAAATAAATAATGCTGTTAAAATGAATTAGGTTCTTAAAAAATAGTGATATATTGCAGAATATCATGTGCAATTTATATCGCAATTATCGTGTCGAGAACTATGTATCGTGAATTGTATACAGTAAGTACAAAAGGAAAAGTACTGTCCATTTTTTTAGGTATCTGTACCTTTCTTAAGTACATTTTACAGTGGATACTCTTCACTTTTACTTCACTCCAACAGATATCTGTACTTTCTACTCCGCTACATTTTTTTAACTACTCTGTAAAGTAAAAGTATTTCTTTCTTATGGTTTTAGACCTGCTGAAATTACTTTTTAGCACGTTTATGGGGACGTATTGCTTACATTTTAGAGTTCCAAGTTACTGGCTTTGAGCAAGCTAAAACAGAGGTTAAACATGAGGTTAAACATGACCAGGGAACATTCTTCTGATGACCAATAACCAGGACCATTTATCATCAAGATCACAATTTGAGCTCTCAGAATCTGTGTGAATTGCTTTTACTGTTTAATCTAAAAGTACAATTTTTAAGGCGTACTTTAATCCTTTTTACCGTATTTTCCGGACCTTTTTTCATAGTTTGCCCGGGGTGCGACTTATATGTGATGAAATTAAAACATTATTATATAATTTTGTTTGTTATTTTCACACTGACAACCGCGAGATGCTATAATTATCTGAATAAGTGTAAATATGTTACGTTCGCGTACCAGACACGTTAGCATGCGTACACCTCTTCACCATGTTGTTCTCTAATCTGTTATTATTTTAAATCGCGTTTCAAGATGAAATGCCTGCTCTTGGTCTCGGATTTTATCAATAAAATTTACACAAAAAAGCGACTTATATAGGTTTTTTTCTTCTCTATTATGCATTTTTTGGCTGGTGCAAATTATACTCCGGAGCGATTTATAGTCCGGAAAATACGGTGTTTAAGTAGATTTTTTAATGTGACACAAGTTTTTCCTTGCTCCTGTATCTGTACTTTTACTTAAGTAACATTCACCTCTGATTGTATACTGTATTTTTGAACCTTCTTACATTACGTTTATTGATTAACTTCCCAATTATGTTTTGCATTTGTGAAAAATGTACTAAAATCAGCTGCTTGTGTCGTGCAGTGAGCATGGATTGATCAAAATTCATGCATAATACGTCCGTTTTTCAATCCCAGAAAGTTACAAGTGCTCAATAACCACGTTTGAACCCCAAATCTGCCCGTACACTGCTGCTGCCTTTGCTCTGTGAAGCGAGTCGGCTGATGGGAAATTCCAAGGACAGCGCAACCCTCTGTCCCTCTGATAGTTTGCTCCGATGGATGAGAGCCCGCAAATCGTCCCGTAATGAGGTTCTCTGATGATGGCTCAAAAACGACAGAGGCACAGGCTGTGGGCCCCGGGCCACGGTGACACCCAGACAACCCAATCTGCGAAACAAATATGTCCTGCGGCATCTCCATCACTACTCAACCGTCTGTTAACGATCCCGCCGCTGATGAAGGGGCCTCGCCGCGCGCACATTTGGACGGGGAACGTCGGAGGATCGAGCTGTACCGGGACCCGAACGCACCGCTGAGGACGTTATTTCACGACCGAGCGCGTTAGGTTAGATCAGATTTGTGTGGAGATTTGTGTGGAGATTTGTGTGGAGATTTGTGTGGAGATTTGTGTGGAGATTTGTGTGGAGATTTGTGTGTCGCTCATCCCGGTGGATTTTTGTTTCAGTTACGTGAACCAACTGCATTTTTAAAAACGACTATTATGTCTATTATGTTAAAAAAAAAAAGATATGAAACTGGTATACAAAAGGTTGTATTTTTCTTTTTTCAATTACTATTCGATTTCACCTAATGAGCCTCCGAGAATAAGCCGTGTTCACGTTTTAGAATTCTCTCTCAAGGAAATGCACTGCTTTTGAAAGAAACGGCGCAAATGGATTTCCACAAATGTTGAACCTCATTATTTGTAAGAGACACAAACCGAAGCTACTGTTTATATATGCTGGCAGAGAAGATGTTGAACTCAGTTTTTAATTTTTTTTTTTTATGATTTCCTGTTTGTCTTGTCTCATTTTGACAACTTGACTCAAAAAAAGAAAGGTTTGCGGAGGGCTGCGGCGGGCTGCGGCAGTACGGTGAATATTCAATCCAACGGAAAGCATCACTCACTTTTATTTTATTTTTTTTAATATTTTTTGGGCCCGTAGTCTTTATTATACAGGACAGCCCAGCATGAAATGGAGATGAGAGAGAAGGGAAGACATGCAACAAACTGTTTGAACTCACGACACTGCGACTGGTTGCACTTGGAGCCTTGGCAGCGCCCGCTCGCACAAGCTACAAATGTGGTGTCATCCCGGGTTGAAGTAGCAAATGCACACACTAAACTTTACAACAATGTACTGAAGAAGATTATGACAGATGGTACTGAAGAATGTGTTGATATCTAATTCTACAGTATGTCTGCTTGACAGTTTAAGCCAGCGGTGTCCAAACTTTTTTCTCTAAGGGCCGCATTTTGAAACTTATACGGGGCAGAGGTCCACAGGCAACCCAACAATTAAGTCATTCGTCATTCGAAATTTTTGCTTTTGACTTAGTTTCGATGGGCCTCCAAACCTTTAATAAGACTTAGAACATTAATATTACGTTGGTATAACATCAAAATGCCTGAATTTTTTTGATTTTACAGTAAAAAGTACTACTTTTTGTTGTTTGAACCAACTTAGCAGGAAGCCGGAGGGCCAACAAACATTGGTCTGAGGGCCGCTTTTGGCCCCCGGGCCGTAGTTTGGACCTGCTTGGTTTAAGCCCTAAAAAAGGAGCAGAAATACAGATTTTTACACCAGTTCCCTGTTGGTTTACTCAAATAAAGAGAGTAGGGCCAAGATAACCAAAATCCCCTCTGTATTTTTATGAATTTAATTAATTTATTGTATCAAATATGTCATCAAAATGAAGCAAGAAATGGAAGCCTGGCTCTCTAATTTAATGTCCCAAGTGCGTGCAGTTTTTGACATTTTTACACACACAAAATGCCTTTAATTTATACAAGAAAACCATGACACGGTGAAAAACCTGTCATACATGTTGTCTTACAGAAGAAATACATCTCTAATCCTATTCACCTGTAATGTCATCTTAAACTAAACTCAGAATGACCTCACTATCACTTTATCAGGTAATATCTTCTATGCACTCTATGGATGACATGACATTGATCCGTGGTGTCGGAGAACACTTCAGCAGCTGGTTTGTCAGGAGGAGGTCGTGTCAGAGGAGCCGTCTGTAGGTTCCCCCGTGGCTCTGGAAAACCCGATTATGGGCCTGTGCCCGGATATGATGGTATAAATAGACATTAAGCGAAATTAATCAGCGGATTAATGAGCGCTCTTGTTTAAAAAACGGCTTGATTTGCAGAACCGTGTCCCCTGGATGACTGCCAAACCATTACATTATAGTGCTAGGTCACATTTATGTCCGCATAGGTGTGTCAGGTGTTCATAAAGATGTAGATGTGGGTTTACAGATCGTGAAAGGGTGGTCCGTGGAGTAATACCGATGGATATTAGCTAAATATTAGGACTAAAGGATTTGGGGAAGTATCAAATAGCATTTTTTCTGAAGTGTATTGCGATTAGATTTGCTATTCAGTTTAAAACCAAGATTCAGTTAAACTATGGACTGCTAAACGAATCATCGTATGCCCTTCAGAATATGTTTGTAGAGGTCTAAATAATTATAGTGTTTACAATTATGCATCCATTCCTATTTAAATGAAGAGGTCATCATTTGCAATTAAGCTTCCAGCCCCACATAATATCAACAAATGATATGGTCCAGCCTAATATCAGACATCATAAAACTTTAATAAGCCCATCGTTTGAAATTGAGGTGAAAGACAGGTCAGAAGTTCAGTTTGCAAAGGTTTGGATACGATTTGGGATTATTCATCTGTGGCGTTGTGGTTAATGCTGAAGTTCAGCAGTTTGATCCCAGCTCGGCCCAATGGTTTGATCCCAGCTCGGCCCAATGGTTTGATCCCAGCTCGGCCCAATGGTTTGATCTGATCCAGCTCGTCCCGCCCAATGGTTTGATCCCAGCTCGGCCCAATGGTTTGATCCCAGCTCGGGGCCCAATGGTTTGATCCCAGCTCGTCCCAATGGTTTGATCCCAGCTCGGCCCAATGTTTGATCCCAGCCGGCCCAATTGTTGATCCCAGCTCGCCCAATGGTTTGATCCCAGCTCGGCCCAATGGTTTTGATCCAGCTCGGCCCAATGGTTTTTGATCCCAGCTCGGCCCAATGCATGAGGTCGTGTCTGAAAAAACACGTTCTAATGAATGGATTGTTTATATGAACTTTCCAAACATCCATCCATCGTCTTCTGCTCTATCCAGGTCGAAGCTGCCTCTGAGTGTAGTAGAGTTTAGAGTAGAGTGTAGGATAATAGAGTAGAGTAGAATAGAGTGTAGAGTAGAGTGTAGGGTAGAGTAGAGTGTAGAGTAGAGTGTAGAGTAGAGTAGAGCGGAGTGTAGGGTAGAGAAGAGAAAAGTAGAGTCGGGTAGAGTAGAGTGTAGAGTAAGGTAGAGTAGAGTGTAGAGTAGATAGTAGAGTAGATAGTAGAGTAGATAGTAGAGTAGATAGCAGAGTAGAGTAGATAGCAGAGTAGAGTAGATAGCAGAGTAGAGTAGAGTGTAGAGTAGAGTGTAGAGTAGAGTAGAGTGTAGAGTAGAGTAGAGTGTAGAGTAGAGTAGAGTAGAGTGTAGAGTGTAGAGTAGAGTAGAGAGTAGAGTGTAGAGTAGAGTGTAGAGTAGAGCGGAGTGTAGGGTAGAGTAGAGAAAAGTAGAGTCGGGTAGAGTAGAGTGTAGAGTAGAGTGTAGAGTAGAGTAGAGTAGAGTGTAGAGTAGAGTGTAGAGTAGAGTGTAGTGTAGAGTGTAGTGTAGATTGTAGTAGAGTGGAGTGTAGTAGAGTATAATAGAGTGTAGTAGTGTAGATTGTAGTAGAGTAGAGTGGAGTGTAGTAAGAGTATAACAGAGTGTAGTAGTAGAGATTGTAGTAGAGTAAAGTGGAGCGAAGTAGAGTAGAGTATAATAGAGTGTAGTAGAGTGTAGATTGTAGTAGAGTAGAGTTGAGTGTAGTAGAGTGTAGAGTCGACTGTAGTAGAGTAGATAGTAGTAGTGTGTAGAGTAGTGTAGATTTTAGTAGTTATAGTGTGGAGTAGTAGAGAGTAGATAGTTGTAGAGTAGAGTGTAGAGCAGAGTGTAGTGTAGTGTAGATTGTAGTAGAGTAGAGTGGAGTGTAGTAAGAGTATAATAGAGTGTAGTAGTGTAGATTGTAGCAGAGTAGAGTAGAGTAAAGTGGAGCGTAGAAGAGCAGAGTATAATAGAGTGTAGTAGTGTAGATTGTAGTAGAGTAGAGTGGAGTGTAGTAGAGTGTAGAGTAGACTGTAGTAGAGTAGATAGTAGTAGAGTGCAGAGTAGTGTAGATTTTAGTAGCTTATAGTGTGGAGCAGCAGAGAGTAGATAGCTGTAGAGTAGTAGAGTGGAGTATAGAGTAGAGTGTAGAGTATAGTGTAGAGTAGAGTAGGGCCAAGCAGTGGGAGTGTGGGAGCCACTAAATGAGCAAATACTAATATTCTTTCTCTCCCATATAGATTTTTAAAATGTTTCAATTATTTAATAAAATAGATTGCTCACTGGGATTCTCCTGCAATTAGAACTTAGTGCTGTTGGCACAGAAAATGATTATAAAACTTTGATTTCTTCACATTGATTCTAACCTCAGGAACAATTAAGTTTATGTTGACCTAACAAATTCTAAGCCTGGATGAACCTGAACTGGACCAAATCCAGACTAATCAGGGTCAACCAAGGACCAAGAAAGAGAACCTAGAACTGGTTTTGTCACGGTCTAAACCAGGACAATGATGGAAGTAATAACAATGGGCAACTACACTACTTTCACTGATATACAGCCCAGACTTTCCACAGGATTCCACTGGATCAGATAGCCGAGCAGAGATTGGCTGGTGTTGATGCGCTAGGCTAATCCCGCGGCTTATGCTAACACATTTCCATACTTTGGGGATGAGAGAGGAGACGAGGCGGGATAGTAAGTGCATGTCTGATTCTTATCCGCCGAAACAAACTGTCCGCATAGATCCCTGACTGTTTGAGCGCTCAAGAAAACCAGCTTACACGGCATTAGGCTATGGCAGCGCTAACCGCTTTTATTTTTTTATTTAAAAGCTTTCCGTACGCGAATATTTCTACATTGGCTTGGAGCTATTCAAATGCAAGAAGAAATGTCCCGGTTTTGACTTAATAGAACGCCAAAATACTGCACTGTGGCGGCAGAGGTAAAGACGTTTGCCAACTAACTGAATGGTTGGTGGTTCAATTACCAAAGACAATTACTGCTTGCTGTTGCGTCCTTGGGTGAGACACTTTGTTGAACTTGCCTATAAGAATGTAAATCGGTCCCAGTGGAGAACCGCAAAATTACACGTTTGGAATGAATTGTGTTGGCAAAGTGTGACACGATTTTTGAAAGAAAGTGCACATTATTCTCAAGGGAAGGCTGACTGTTGGAGAAACTGTGGTTGCCGGGAGGAGCCTCATCATTGCCACGTGTTTCGGGAGTGTCCTGTTGCTCAGAAATATTGGACTGAAATCAACAAATAGCAACAGACTGTTTTTGATTTCAGAACTATTTTATTTGGGCCTTAATACTTTTGCCATGGACACAATAAATGGATCCTTTTAGAGCATACCTTTGGCAGCAGGGAAAAAGGCCATCACAAAAAATGGAGGACATAAACGACACCTACAATCAAGGACTGGACGGACATTAAAATGGGCATACGGAAAAATTGAAAAACAACAATAAATCACATTTGGACTTAATTTGGAACTGGACAAATTCAACAGACCTGGGACCACGATTTGGTGTTGGGGGTTTGTTTCCGTAAATATCCCGTGATACTTTCTTTTTACTCTTTTTATGCTGTATATTGCTTTCTGGTTGTGTTTTCTTGGTTGTGTTCTGGGGGAATTATTACAAAGAAAAAAGAATGTGCATTTGGAGTGGCAAAAGCTCAGTTTGTAGAGTCGTTGGCCTTTCAAAGAACTGAAAGGTTAAAGGTTCAGTTCTGGTTCTGGTGGTTCAGTTCCCGGCAGATAATCTGTTGTGTTGGAGGGCTGTAACTAACAATTCATTCAGTAGTCCACTATCAGCTATTTTTTTTTTTATTAGTTCCTTGTCAAACTATTATTTCTATTGTACCTTAGTACTTTTTAGATACTTTGTCAACCAAATAAAGGCTGAAATATGGTGACGAATAAAGTGCATTATTGATTAAAAGCAGACATTTTGTATTATTTTTTTACATTTTGAGATAATAATACTGCTGTCCTTGCTATAAAAGTATTGGTCAATTAATCGTCGAACTTTGCCCACTCTCTGAAAGATCTGTGGTTTCATTTCAACTGTTAGCAATGACTTCTGTTGTCTTCTAGATCAGGGGTTCCCAAACGCTTGAGGCTCGGACCCCAAAGTAACTATGCAACCTACATGGGAACCTCAGAGAAAAATAAACTGACGTTGGTAATAATTTCAACTGGAAAAATGTGGTTTATTTGAACAGTTTTGTTGCGTTATCGGACCAAATTTCACTGATTAATACTTTTTTCGGTTTAAAAATTGATAAAATAAGCACTGTTGTCATGTGGACAAACAGACATTTCAAACAGATGTGGGTACGAGTTATGTCGCGTTGTCATTGAGCAAGACGCTTCACCCATCTTGCCCGCGCGAGTGTTTTGTACGCTTTTGCGATCGATGCAGACTGGCAGTCACACCTCTGCCATTCTGCCCCGGAGGCAGCTCACCATTCAAATATGCTCTCGTGTAAAGTACATGGAGAAGCTTGTCAGGCGCAATTTATTGTTTATATTTTCATCTCTTTGCCAATAAATAAATTTGGCCGCCTGGAGGTCAGGTGTAGCGTGATGAACCGATTACGCAGTGTGCAGTTTGACGGAGCAGTTGATTTATCGCCGAACTAGGTAAAATAATAAACATTTAAAGGTCAAGTCACAAGTTATAGTGATGTCTTTTTCTCCTCCATATTCATCATGGCCACTCGTGTCCAAATAACGATATATCGATACTGACGGAGCTATCAAACGCTACCAAAACTCAACACACGAAAACTCTAACGTTAATAAACGATTTAAATACATTGGTTATATATTAGGTTCTCTGTGTATTCAATTAATTTCCGTTCAGGCTGGGGTAGAGAGAAAATACTGAAAATTCTTTGTAGTAGAAGAAGTTCAATGCATTTTTCAATATAAAACCCAGATTCGAACGGCAAAAAGTCAATTAGTCTTAATCAGTTTAAATGACTTGATCTTGGCTTCGGCTGTACAGTATTGTGTTGGAGCTTGCACCAAGATGTTCGCCAGAATTACTTACATTTTAAAGACATTTTTGGCACATGGCGCTGCTTTTAGTTTAGTTTATTTATTCATTGAGACAGGGACAGTGCACAATATACATTAACCGCAACAGGAGATGCTAATTTCCACCTGTCGTCCTTTGGCAGGCTGATGTTATTAAGTCCCACTGAGGGGAGGAGCCTGTTGTACTAACTACAGTACCGCAATTTATTCTTATTTTTTCAGTATCAATAAATGCTTTACTATACGTATATTTGTTTATTGTTGCCTGAAGTAGTGTCATTGGTTACAACGGTTGAGTTTTTGCGGTTTGAATATGTAAGCTGCCCTCATCCCTAATAAATTGCCACAGGAAATGAAGATGAATAGCCTATTAAATATGTAATTAGTCTTAATATAGCGGTGCTGCATTATCTACAGGGGGACAGTCCCTTTAGCTTCACAGTAACCCGGAATTTACACTTGGAGCTGCAGCGTCAGGCAACGTTGGCAAAGCTGCATGTTTAGAAGCGTCAATCGACACCGGAGACGCCAGAGTCTGTGCGTCTAAGCTGTTTAAACACCAAAGCTGTTTTATATTGCTTACAGATTAAATGTGTGTCAGGTGGAGTGGGTTTTCAAAACTTGACATAAGTTGATCAGAGGGACGGTGCTTTTTTCAAAGAGCAGCAACAAGCCGTGGCTGCTGCGTGCATGCATTAGGCCAGTTACCTTCAAAGTTGTGGCTATTGCACGCCACATCGTAAAGTGCCCCCTACAGGTCGGACGACTCATTGAACTAAAAGGCAGTTAAAGCTAAATATATTTAGAGTTTTGCTCAAAATAAATGTCATCACAGAATAGCAAATTTTTTAGGTTTATAATATCACTTCCTGTTTGTAATTGATGACATCACACTTGGAAATTAACCAGCAAACATTGGGCAAAAACTCATACATTTTTTTATATTTGACAAATAAAAATATACGAGAGCGACTTTATTTTGTTTAATTCATGTTTAGAGAGTCAAAAAAGTTGTTTCTTTGTGTAAATTCTGCATAAACTTGAACGAGCGTCCCTAGTGTGATGTCACTTCCTGTCATTTTCTACAACTTTTTCATTGTTTTCTCCACAAATACAGCTACTCGATTGGTGTAAAACTATTTCAATGTACAACAGGTATGAAAACACCAAATAAAGTCAAAATTCATCATGTTAAGATGCCCTTAATGTTTGACGTTGTGAAGCATGTTATATTTCTCCAATTTCACAATAAACTCGTCCCAGTCCATCATGCACCATTCCCCGAGATCCTGGGCCGTTTTCTTTTGTATGTAATAAAGTCAAATCTGTTTTGCTCCAGTTCAGACGTTGTAAAAGCATCTAATCGAGTGAAAATGAGACCACAGCGCTTTCTCTGCGTCTAACATAGAGCGTTCTACGAACATAGAGCGTTCTACGAAAAGCAGGAAGTGAGCCGTTAGCATGCTAATTTGTTAGCGTTACCTGAGACGGCAGTGAAAAGTGCTCATAAATGCATCGCTGTGAAAATTTAGGATGCTGGGAATGCATTAGCTACGTGAGTAATACTTGTGGACGGCTGCAAAAACGTCAAAATGAACTAGTTCTGTTTTTCACATTTCGAAATTGTAAAAATCAGGTACAGCCCCTTTAAGAACTGCTCGCAATTTATTTATTTATTTGAAATTTTAACAGGACAAGAACAGCAGGAGACGAAAAATATGCTGTGAAAAATAAAGACTTTAAATGTGAAGCTTTTTAATCGAAAATAAAAAGCCAACTATGTTCAAAATACACCGCTCCATATTGTTGACTTCACCCACGTACCACATTATCACACAGAAATAATGGTAAAATAAATCAAACAAAAATCCCCGCGCTCCTGTTGCTGTTCTTTTTCTCCGCTGTACTTTTACTTTGTATCAACACAAACAGCAGTGAGGTGCGATCTGCAGAGGAGTAAATCATGCACGCACAAGCAGAATATGCAGGAGTGATTGTGTTCCAGGGAAGGCGAAGAGCGCGTTTGGTTCGTTTGTTTGTTTGTTTGTTTACCGCCGCGGCTCAAAACATGAATGAAACATGAAGCACATATGAACCGGAGAGTGGGCTATTCATTTCAACTACTGTATGTTCGCTGCTATATAATAATCCATCTATTGTACAAATGTAAGGCTGTGCTGGGAAAACGTGGACTATTTGTAGAAAAGGTGTCCTTTACAAGTGTTTTTTTTTTTACATTAAAACAAACAGTTTTTTTCAAAGGATTAAACCAGAATCAACACTGTAAACAAGGAATATCTACAAAGTTAAACTGAATTTTAAATAGTTATTGAGTGGGTTTTTTAAACTAGTTTGGATAGATTGTAACTACTATTTTTTTTATTATTATTATTATTATTATTATTATTATAACGCGACTACTATTTCTACTACTATGACTACTACTACTACTACTACTACTAGAAAATTGCAGTGAAATTAAGAAAAGATCCTCCCTCCTTCCAGATAATGTATCTTAGCTTAATTTAGCTTGTATCCATGTGCTTCAGAGTGATAAAATCTATCTTCATTGCCATTAACAATTTAAAACTAAATACTGTATATTTTGAAGGGGCCAAAGTCCTCAAAATGTCACAGGAAAAAAAGGGAAGTTTAACCTGGAATGTTCCCAAAAGTGCACAACAAATGGACAGTTACATCAAACACATCTTCAACGAAACGGCCAAAACATTTTTAACATTTTAACAAAAGGTTGGTTTATAATTTGATTTGCATATTGCTGTCATCACACAGTCATATTGAGGAAATAACGCGGAAGAATCTTTTGACGTGATGCGCCTTGAAACAACCACGGAAATAAACACCACGCCATCTGTCTATCACGCCTCTTATGGGGTTGCATTTTCATTTTTAATGTACCGTCATTATTTTCAAAGGTACATGCAACCTAATCATACTATTAACACTATATAGGCCTATATAATAGGCCTATAAATATTTTATGTATAGACGTGCAATATAAAGCAGGGGAGATCAAATCTGTTCTTGACTAGACCCATTCATACAGATGACTATTTTGAAAATAAAATAATAATAATAATCACCTCACTTGAAGCTCTTTTTAAGTTGTTAAGTAGTTGTTATTATAATAAGACAAGCTCCATGGTAACGCTGGGAGGCAGGCCTTGAGACGTAGAAAAAGTCATCTTTCCTTTGGGTCGCGTCAATAACAAACTGCTCTACGGCTCCGTTGTTGTCTTGTGTTGTCGGCTCGCGCTGCGGTGTGCTCCTTCCGAAACTCACTGAGAAAGTGGACAAAATAACAACTGTAGACTCTGCGTATCTGTGAAGTGATACACATGTTGTCCTTTGACCCGTGAGTCAGGTCTGGACAGTTTCATTTCAATGCGGCAGATCGCGGTATATCACATGTCCGTGCGCCGTGTGTCTTTGTATTCTGCCGCGTCTACATTCACTTCCTCATTAAACTAATTTCTCCGCGAATGTGAGTCTGATTGTAATAAAACACACAGCGTTTTGAATCTTAAGACTAAGACTTGTTTATTTTTGAAGTAGTATTTTAATGATGGCGCTACCTAAAATTTGGGATGAAGTTGGGTTTTAGGGGCGGTTTATTTTCCCCCCATGTCAAATTGGATGGCAGGCAATTTGATTTATCATGTTAGGGATGGTGGCCTCCCCTCCAACCAGTGGTTAGGTATCATTTTACATACGAGCTGCTGATGTTATAATAAATAAGTTCTTCGCAGACATAAAGCCATTTCAAACTGCCCAGAGAATCGGTGCGTCGTTGACTTTGGTGCACATGAACATTGGCAAGGCAAGTTTATTTGTAGAGCACAATTTGTACACAAGGCAATTCAGACAGGAAAAAAATGCATTAAAATCACAAAGACAAGACAGGAATCACATTTCTATTAATTCATTTTCATAATTTTGCTGACATGAATATTTATTTGACATTGCCAGCGTAACAGCTGTCTCCGGGACACTTTCCCATGTTTGATTGTCCATGACGTCATTGGACATTTTACAAAAACCAATCTACTTTTCCATTGTTCTCCGCATGATCCATGATATTATAGGAGTAAATAGTTGGAAAATAGATAAGTAAATAGTAAAAAAAAAAAAGAGTATTTGTCCTAATCTCTACACCAGAAAACCTGCTTGTCTACATTTCATGCCTGTAAAGTCGCAAGTGGACCAAAAAACCCCCCAAAACAAGGTAGTGCCTCTAATCTGATCCAACGTGCTAAACTGATTATGCACCAGCCCAAAGACGAGCACGGGCAGTTTTTTTTTTAACCAGGTTTGCCTTCCATTTCCATATTTTGTTTCATCTCCCACGCGGTCGTCAGACATCTGCTGGCTGAGGTTCGGATATTGTCTGTGCCGATCAAAGGATATGAGGCGAGTAAAGGGCATTTCACAACAAAAGCACCCCCACAAAAGCAGTCTTTCCTGGCGGATGGGACGAAAGCGACACGAGCTTCCAAGTTGGTTTGGGCAGGATTGGATTTCTAGACACACTTTTGTCGAGACATTCTTTACATTGCAATATTTAGCAAGTGGAAAGATGTGTTTATGCCAGTTCTGTGGCTTGTTTTAGTGATTTGGAATGGGTGATCCATGCATTTACACGTCTTGATTGCTGTGATTCTGCAGCACGTCTTTTAACCAGGACATGCCGTAGAGAACACAATACGCCCATTTATCCTCATGGCATTGGTATTTTAAGTTGATTTTTACTTGTTGGGTTTTTTTCTTGTTCTTCGGAACGGTCTTCCTCCCCACAATTTATGCTTTTAAGTTTTACATTTTTATTGCAATTATGTTCTCTTTGTGCAGCACTTTGAAGACTTGGTGTTGGTAAAAAAAAAATAAAGATGGATTGGACCATTCTAGGCATTGTAATGGCATCTCCATGGAGACAAGCAGTAGATGGACCCTTGACCAAAAGTCACACACGCACCTTTTCCATGAGTCCCTTCCTGGCTCTACACGGCTCTGCATGTGTGGAACTGGCCGTGGAAACAACGCCAATGATTTGCGACTCAAAGGGGGCTACACAGACAACGCAGTGACAGTGACACACTACAGGATCATTTGGCAGACGGAACCACAAACGGGGCTCAGGCTCTGGAACAGCCTCTGTATTTTAGAGCTGCTGAGACACTAAAGCAGTTTAAATCTTTTTCTCTCTGGCCTTTTAAACACAAACTGAGCTGAGTCATTATTTTATTAACTTCATGTGCATTTTAATTGTTTGTGTATATGTATTATTGCACTTTGCTGTACAGCTCTTTGGGCTTTTAAAGTTGTAAGCGTGCTTTAGGAATGAACATTGACTGATTGATTGATTGATTGATTGAAAAGTAGTGAAGTAATTTTCACACTGCCACTGTTGACGTATTGGAGCTTTAGCTCTGAGAGCGGTGCGATTGTCTCACATGAACATGCCAGTTCATAGTCTGGAGTGCACTTAAAACAGGTGGTCGTCGAGGGGCTGTGATTGGTTGACCCACATGGACTATATGGAAAACGAATTAAATACAGCTTAAAACTGCTGAGATTCACGGAAATGTTTGTGCAAATGCAAAATGAAATACGACCTGAATCCTGATTAGCTCCGCAGGAGCTCGAATGGTTCAGGTCTGTGTGACTCGGACTTGACGGAGGACTATAAACCAGCGTTTAGAGAGAAGGCCGTGCGCGGACAGGTTGCACCGTTTACGTTATTTCTTTTCTAGGCATTTTAGCATTATTTTGGTCCTTGTATACATATGCACTCTTCTCCTGCCTAACGTCCTGTCTGGTTTCAACGTTCAGTTTTCAACATTGCATGATGGTGGAATGGCGATGCTGAAAAACAATATTCACGGCTTTATTCATCTCAGTACAATATATGTTTAACAGTTGTACATGCTCAAAATACATGATAATGGTGGGCCAACTGGCAACCACAGCAGCGAGTATTTCCCACCAGCTAGCAGCTATTGCGCGCTAGCTTTGTTAACGCGACTTTTATTTGGTATGTAAAGAATGTGGTCTTTTTCCTGCAGGATTGTTTTGTATTATTTTTCTCAGGAGATCATAATATTCTTGCAGTCTTCAACTTTTATAACATTTTAAGAAATAGTTCAGTAATCCTGTGTTTAAGGAGGATACTGCAGTGTGTTTTTTATATGCTGGAGTCGCTCATGAGAAAGTTCATACATACAGTATGTAGTGGCAGTGGTTGTGTTGCATTTATCTACCCCATTGTAGATAGATGATACGTAAAAAAAAAGGATCCTTAGATTAAGAGAAACAGTTCTTTTAAGATAAAATATTCCTGTACAGTCCTGGGACAGGGGGGGTCACATGCTTTAATACACAGAAACACCAACAATGTAAGCGCATGTGGCAACGGCCTGTCAGGTACTTAACAAGGAGTTATTACAAGCACAAAATTAAACCAGCCTTTTGATTGCATTTTTTATTAAAGCATAACAAATGAGAACACTCCAGGGGAATAAACTCAAAATTATATAAATGCATTACTTCCTTTCCAACAATTCAACTGGGTATGACCTCTGTGCACAGCCCGGCACTGCTACTTCCTGTTGGCTCGTCCGTGTGATATTGTGTATTGAGTTTGTTTTGGCGTGGCTGATCACACACTCCAAGGTCTCGGGCGAGCAGCTTATCTGTAAAAACAATTCTGTCTGAATTTGAAGTCAAACTGACTCATACTTTGTGAGGTGTACCAATTATATACAGTATGTGAGCCTAGATGGATGCGATGGTGCGTGAGGGGAATGTAAGTGACCATTTGTGTTCCAAAACAGGACATCTGAGCACTCCGGGCAACAAGAGCTAGAAGGTACAGGTTTGTAGGTCAATGAATAGCCTAACCCAACCCCCCCGTGCTAATACATTAAAATTGTACTTACTGTCATGCTCCCCAATTGGCCCACGATGTTTCCCCAAAGCCTGAATAGATGCCTGTTAAAAATGCTGACCATACCGCTAATGTACTTCCTCCTAGATTCTTAACCTGAACCTCTGAACCTCTGAACCTTACCCATTTTGTCCAGCTCAGCCTCCTTCATCGCCCCACTGAGCATGCATCCACGCTTCCAAGGGTGAGCAGGTCAGGGTTATGACGGAGGGGCATGAGCATAGGAGCCTCACAAAAGTCTGGAGCCTCCTCACCTCTAAGAGATCCCTCTCGAAAGGCGGGAGTCCTGCCAGGACTTGCTTATATAATCCCTTCCACAGAACATCTATTTCAACGTCAAGGAATTTAGAAAATATTTTAAGACAGAAGGCCTGCTTCTTTAACCCCAAGTCTACTAGCTTAAGGCTGCTCATACTCTCCTATCAAAACATGATGTGCACTGAAAGTGATTCACTGCAACACTCGTTGGCTTACACCCCCGGCAAGTCATACATGGTGAGTGCAAGTTTAAACAAAGACATACACAACGAATTGAAGACTAATACTTTATCTTTTTAATTCAGATTACACTGCTTCCAATTCTTCATTTTCTTGCACCTCCTGTTGTTCATTGTTGTTGTTGTTGTTGTTGTTGTTGTTGTTGTTGTTGTTGTCCTCCTCATCTACCTCAGTGTCCTTTACTTCCTGGACATTCGGGTCAGAGAGCTCAATGATCTTGCCCCCAGAGGAGTGTCCTGAGACCAAATATGGGACTAGCCCAGCCTTCGAGTCCAAGTTTTCGAATGTCTCTTCCCTCCTGGGAGGCAGCTGTCCGGGTCGGAGGAGACAGAGATCTCGGACTCATAGGACTCCCTAGACTCCTGAACCAGGACAGGTTCAACCTCTGAGTCTGAGCTCTCTGGTGTCACATATCTCTTCTCCTCCATTTTGCTGTTTCATTTTCTCCTCTCTAAACCCTCTGTGAGAAAGAGGTGTCTGCTTCCTCCTCTTGCTGGTGCTGGATTCCTGAGGGAAGGGCCCTGGACTGGTGGACTGGCCGGGTGGCGGTGGCAAAATGCCCCTGGTCTCCCCTGAAATCGGTGCACTGGGAGATTGAGGAGGGGCCCCTGGTCGCTCTCCTCTGGCATTTCACAAATTTACAATATTGACTTGTCAATGTAGGAAGGTTGTGCTCCAGGTTATTTTTCTCTCTTATCAACTCTTTTTCTCTCCTCCACGCTGGGTCCGTGCAGCTCTCCTGCAGGACCTCCGCGGGCTCCTCTTCCACCTCCTCTGTCACATTCAGAGTGGACACAAGGTGCACGGCCAGCTTCTGGGGCCAGAGGTGGCGCAACTGGGACAAGCCCTTCGGCTTCTGCCAGGAAGTCATTCACCTTTCCCTTTTGCTCTTTGTGGTGTTCCAGGTGGGTGTCCAGCAGGGGCCCCATGTACGGACACCCAGTTTCTGATGTGTTTACCGCGGGACTTTTGGGGAGAATCATAGTTTAAGCAGGAGCAGATCCCGAAAGAGCCCCCATGTTAGGTTCTGCACATCTTTGTTTCCTTTTGCCATTATTATCATTGTGTATTGGGCTGGTTTTGTGGCATGGCTGGTCACACACTATAAATAGGTGCATGTCCTCTTGCTCTCACACTCTGGCTGCGCACCACCTTTCCTTGGGCTCGAGACTAACACCGTCATGTAGTCCTGGGGGCGGAAAAAAGCATCAGCTGGTTCCTGTTTATGATGCACTTGGGACAAGACCAAAAATATTATATTGTCAGTGCATAATGCATCTAACGTCATCCAAACTCAATGCATTACATAAAGAGATGTTAAAACAGGGCGTGGAGGCGCCCCATAGAAGTGAAACAAATGCCAAACACTTGGAATTACTACTTTTACTTCTTGTGAATTGCTGTGATAAGCCTTCTGAATAAAAAGTATAATTTAGGTACAATTTATATTTTACTTATTAAGAAAACATTTGTTATGTTTGGGTGATGTCAGCTGCTCATGGAGACACATTCCACCAGGAAACGTACCATTCCAAACCATTCCAAAAACAACTGATCCGAGGGGCCAGGGCCAGTCGAGTCGTGGCTCTAGACCTAAGAGAGATTCAGAATGAAAAAACTAAATGTAGTACTCAAATGCTCACCCTCCCCCAGCTCCTCTTTATTGCACACTTAGCCTCTCCAGCTTGTATATATTTGGTTTGTTCTGTGCATTCATCAGGTGTTGTGGCAGATCTGGGAGCAGCTGTCAGTCGCTAATAAACTGTCCTCCCGGAGCTGTGTCACGGAGTGCTGAGCTAGAACCGGAGCAGCCGCAGAGGAGATACTAAACCACAGGCTCACCAGAGCGCACCGCATCCCAATGACTGTCGGCCCAACTCATCCGTCGCGGCACCCTCTTCCAAACGCCATGACACTTACAAGGGGTATATTTGAGCATAGAAAAACACTGTGCCAAAATACAGAGTAGAGTTGTCACAATATAAATTTTTAATTCAAAATCGATGCTGAAGAAAAGGCTTGATACACTGGTTTCTATAATAACCATTATTTGAGGTCTTATACTACTTCTGCCAGACGTAAAGTGTAAAAACCTTTTAAAAACAGAACGCCAGTCCATATGACTCATTAGACTCACTTTTCAGTAGAACAAAGGGAATGTGATTATATTTAAGATTTTACCAAATATTATGCCTGTTTTCCTCCAATTTGGCAAGTTCGGTGACATTTATAATGTCACTTCCTGGTTTGACATGGCAAGTGAATATGACATTGGTGGAGGTCATTCAACAAATGTTATTAGCAACCAGATTGTAAACAAGGGCCAAGTCCATTTAAATCATACAATAGTTACGATTTGACAAATAATTACACCTGTCTTAAAAGGTGTAAGTTGCGTGTATTGCATTCTGCATTTTTGATGACATCAGAGGTGGAGGTATTCTCTCTTTCTTTCTTTCTTTCTCTCTCCTCTCTCTGTCTTGCTCTCTTTCTCTCTCGTTCTTCTTTCTTTTTCTTTCTCTCCCTCTTTTCTCTCTTTCTCTCGCTCCTTTTTTTTTTTTTTTACGTTTTAGCGTATAAAACACATACTTTGAAGACGTACAACTACAGTAGGTGGCGGTAAATGCACCTTTTGGCTGCCAACCGCCATTAAAAGTAACTCAACAACAACAACAACAACAAGCAGCACTACTGCATTCTGTACCAGCTGTGAAGACACTCTTCTTCATCTCTTTTGAATATAAATATTCAAATGAAACTAGAAACATTCATCTTGCAGAAACCAAAAGTAAGAATTCACTTGGATTGCTCAAACATAATCACTATTTTCCAATGGCAAACTTCTTTTCAAAATATTAACTTTAGAACTCAAAATATGCTCAACCTCTAAGCAGTATCTTGAATAATAAAGCTACTAAAATAATTAATATTATGAAACAGTTACATTTATTATAGTAATAATATTTTATTTAATTTTAATTTATAATATTCAGTTGCCTATGTATTTGTGTTTAATTAATGTATCAATAATAATAATAATAATAATAATAATTATTATTATTATTATTATTATTATTATTTTAAAAAGAATTCAGCACTACTTCCTGTAATTGTCATCTTTTAATTGTGAAATTTTCTTCACAAACTGCAACTTGACTGAAGAAAAACTTTAATAATTATTCACCACAGGGACGATCTCACCAAACAACGTCATAATTACAAAAACCTTAGAACCTGTCAAATGGCCTTCAAATTAGTCATCATCATTCAGTGCCTTTACGTGCGCACGAATAAGATCCCGGTTCTTACAGTATCCTGTAAGTATGCTTTAAGTATTTCTGAAGAATAGACGCAAAAATTACAAAAGATTTTAAGAAACGCACAAATGTTTGGATCATTTATTAGGCCTGAGCGCCACAAGCTGGCCAGAGGCCTATTAGTTCCGCAAGGCTGTGCAAAGCACGGCTGCTTAAGTGCGCACAAAGTGTGCACGAAATTGAGCGCGAAGCGCCCACCCGCTTCCAAACACTCACTAACGCACTCCTCCACTCATGCACGTCCCGTGCAGACTAACTGGGGGCAAAGCCCGTGCAAAAGTGTGCACTAATCCCCATGTAAAGTGCTCTAAGCGCACAAAGTAGCTCACGAATGCATTCCCCAACTCAAGCACGTTCCGTACATATAAGCATGTAATGCAAAAATGTAACACTATTATTGTATAGAGGGCCAATAACTCAAAGTGGGTGGAGCCCACTCGAAATTAACAAAAGTGCCCGTCAGTGACCAGGGACCCACACCATGACGTACCAAAAATGTATAGTTTATGACATTTGAAAAATGGGAAACATTGTTTTTGCATCGGAATATTATTCTTTCTTCCCGGGACCACCCCCCTATTTTTCCCTGAGTGAACATTGATGAAAAGTCAGGAAAATTTGCACACCTCTAAAAATCGTGCCTCTCTACATTCTGGCTATCTCCTTTTTCTAAAATTCAAAAATTTGGCGCATGAGCGCCCCCAAATGTTGAGAAAATGTATTGCGAGATAGGAAATGGCCCCAAAAAAATCGGATTGTAGAATGATGAAATTTGGCGTGGATGTAAATGGTGACAAGAGAAGTAAACAATATTTTTACGGCAATGTCGTCGGCCCCAAAATGTTAGCCATATTGGATCAAATGTCGTACTTTTATGAACTCCTTCAAAGGCGTTAGCCCAAAAAAGCTGAAATTTTGTTTAAATGGTGTTGAGAAGTGGGACATCAAAAGTTATCCAAAGTATTTTGATATCTTGCATTCTATTGCTAGAATTTCAGAAATGCCTCAAATTTTAAATTTGCTGCTATTTGTGCATACAAAGTCTGATTTGCATCAAATTTGAATCAGTTGTTGAACCCTTTGCCCTAAACCTACTTGAAGTGAAACAAATTCATTTGGCGCGATAGCACCCCCTACAGAGTGAAATAAAATAATATTCATTATTATGTTTATTGATGTACTCACGGTAGGAAGAAGGACAAATATTATGTCAGAAAAGTACTCTGAAAAGAACAATTTCCTCAAAAAGTTGCTCTAGTAAATGTACCTGAGTAAAATGTATAACTGTGTACTACCCTCCTCTGGGAACAACAACAACCATTTTGTCTGGAGTACATCAAAATGAAAACAAAATGACTTTACCAGTTAGTAGCATATGTTTATTTGGTCGAAGTTGGATTTATATTGTTGGCATTGCTTTCTCTGGTTGTGAATTATAAACATCTTATTCTAAACGGTGGCCTTGCTGCTTTACAGTGGCCAGTTAATTGCAGGGTTTATGTTGTTATGGTAATTGAATGTATTTTGCATGCAGCACATTGGTCAACTAAATAGGTTTTGCCTCTAAAGCAAGTTCATTATTTCGACGTGTACGAATAATCCTGCACAGTTTGTCTTCTGTTTTTGCCCTTTGCTTAATTATCTTTAAACATTGGACCTGGTTAAAAGGAATCTCTAATGGGACATAAATAATCAGGTGTTTGTTTTTTTGCTAAGGCATAAAACAGGACAAGGTGGTAATGGTTTTGTGATGAAAAGGAAATTGTCAAAGTTCAGTGAGGCGTAATGTGTGTCTCTATTGCAGCAGTAATGAGAGGGGAAGAGTCAGCAAACCACCTGTGTCCTCAAAACATACTGATTGTTTTTTATCATAAATTATTTTGCTTGTATTTAATGTTTATATCCAGAAGCCTAAATGCACACATATAACTACTACTTTGGCTGGGGTATACTTTATTGTGTGTTTATAATTTCCTCTGCATCCCATCTTTCCATTAGAGGTGGAAGATATTGTCTACAAATGAAGGCACAATGCAAGTTTGTATAATAGTGTTTCTATAATATAAACTTGCATTGTATCTTTTGAATCAGAATGTAAAGTAATATTTTGGAACTTTTGTGGTTGGTTTGTAGTTGGTAGGTTTATATTTTAGTGCAATACTTAAATCTCAACTGAGAGATTTACATTAAAAGACACATATTATGCAAATTTGCCTTTTTGACATTGTTCCTCACCAAAAACATACCTGGAGTAGTGTTTAGCTTCATTCATGATGCATCCAGGATAGAAAGTCCTCTCCCCTCCGACCATCAGAAACACTCCAAACACGCCAAACTCGTTCTGTGAATTTCTTCTGTCTAATCATGATCAGTACAACTGCGTTCTGAGACCCAGATATGAGAGGCCAGCTTGAAACATATGTTAAAATTTTTATTTTAGACTCTGTGTAATTCCCAAAACTCAGTTATTCCAGGGTGAAACAAATTCAATTCCATTTGTTTTTATAACGCCCAAAATCACAACAGCAGTTGCCTTGAGGGGCTACAGTGAAAAACAGATAAAACAATGTTCATAGGGACTTGGTAATGTCCCAGCATCCCGTGTCCTTAGACAAATGTCCCAAGGTCCTTAGACCCTCCTTCTCGGCAAGGAAAAACTACCAAACTTCTTTGGGAAAAAGTAGAAACCTCGAGGAACGTTTGAAGCTGGTCTTAAATGAAGAGACTGTGTCGGCCTCTTTAACATGGACAGGAGCTGATTCCATAACACAGGAGCTTGGTAGCTAAACGCTCTACCTCCTACTGTGCTTTTAGAGACTCTTGGGACCCCCAGAAGTCCAGCATTTTAAGAGCAAAATACTGTGTTTGGATGATATGGTACTATAGCATCTTTGGGGTAGGCAAGCCAAGGCAAGGCAGGGCAAGTTTATTTGTAGAGCACAATTCGTACTCAAAGGCAATTCAAAGTGCTTCATGCCCTCTGCCGCTCACAGGCTCGGCCGTTCCTCCGTCCTTTTACGGAAAAAAATGCATTAAAATCACTGACACGACAGAATAGTTTAGGACATAAAAGAGAAGAGTGCTTATATATATAAAATAAGATCATTTCAGTCATATGCACAGCTAAACAAAACCGTTTTTAGCTTAGATTTGAACAATGCCAGAGTACAGAGAGTAGAGGTAGGATGTGGCCATTTCGTTTATGGCTTTTTTTTTCTAAAACATGAGATGCCAAACTAAAGGTACTCAAGAGCATGTTAAAAGGCTATTAAGAATACAAATAATGCATAATATGTGTCCTTTAAAGTAAATTTCTGATGGATTGCAAAATTATCATAAGGATATTCCATTAGTCCATATTTGTGGTGAGGAGCAATGTTTCCAAACCCTGCTGAATTGGGTGAATTTTTAAGAAAAATAACCACCTTTTAGAATAACCCCAGTAGCTATGTGGATAGCACGCATGGCAGCTGGTCCAGTCTGAGCAAATGACCCACTAACCCTCACTCTCAGCAGTGAGTCAGCCGCAGAGTAGAAGTCGGTGAGCTCCAGCCGCACTGACACAGGGAGGCAGTGCAGTGTTCTGTACAGCCTCCTCGGGCAGTGATCACCGTTCTGCAACAGACTGCATGGTTTGTAAAAGGTAAACAGACCACAGACAACGTATCCACGATCTCAAGGTGCCCAGGCCCCCTTACCCGCTGCGGCTTTGGCTCTGGCCACAGGCAGTGATAGGCCTCACCGATAGGCACTTTCCACGGGGCTTTCAGGGCCACAGGGAAGACATTTGACGAGTGGAATTAAATAACAACCGTTTCACTTTTTCGAAGAATGAAAAAATGACTGTTTTCCATCTCTCAATATGAAAACCAAACAGAAAATGATACGTTTTTGATTGAAAATGGAATAGAAATGGAAAAACATATCATTTCTGATTTGGTTTTGATATTGAGAGAGGAAAACAGTGATTTTTTAAAAATGCTCTTGGATGATAGTCTGGCAATTCAAGTGAGTATCAAGCCGTGGATAAATGAAGTGAGAATGCCACTATGCCATTGTCTTGCCTCATAATGTGAATAAGAATGAGCACTAATGGTACATTTCTGCATTGGTCTGGACATTGCTGTGGAAGTTTGCATTTTTTGGAGAATTGTAGAAAAAGATTCAGTTGTAGTCATCTGGACTCTTTTTTAGAAAAACAAAATGTTTCGACCCTTGGATGAGATCATTTAAAGGTGCTTTTCCATGGAGATGTTATTGATTTGTCTGGAATGTTCCATAGTATTGCCTTAAAATTCCATCCGTTTTTTAATGTTTTTATTGCAGAAAATATACCTTGGAGAACATGGATTCTTAATGTGAGTGGGCTCGCCTCTCAACAGATCTGACCGGTAACTTGTCCTGTCCTGCAACTTGTCTACATGTAGTGGTTTACGCCATACTGCCGAACATTCTTGGCTCATCAATAACATCTCCATGGACACAAGCATTTGATCCTCCATCAGAAAAGTCACATAGCGCACCTTTAAACCCCTTACGTTGGGCTTTTTCTTTATTTATTCCATTTTGTCCACCGTCTTATAAAAGGGATCTCTCAGGCTGCTTGATGTGCTGTTCATAAAAATAAAGCTGAAACACACTTATTTCCAGTCAAATCAATCATTGTGGGAAGCATCAGGCTCAGTTTGTTCTACAAATCCACAAGTAAAAAATTACCCTCAAATAAAATGAAAAAGGAATATGAGTCCGCTTGGACATTTTTGCTTCATTACAAGTTCCTAAAACAATTTTGTTATGAATTTACCTTCAGTTTTTAAAAGAGAATTGTCATTTTAGTGTCAATCAGCCGATCCCTCCAGAAACCAGCTCATTTATATATTTAACAAAGAAAATCTACAGTCTCAGCTTCACAAAGGCTCCAGCCAATTGTTTGTATTCCAAAGGGTTCAGGAGCAGCTTCAGTTTGAATTGGTAGAAAAATAGGCCCCTAAACGTAAGGGGACAACAAAAAGAGATGTATTTTGCTATTTTTTTTACTTTTTTTCATTTTTTACTACGAGGTGCTTCAATTCACAGCCGTTACGTTTTTAGCTTGTAGACAGGTGTTGTAATCATAATTGACTTCTGGAGCCTTATATATAATTTGTGCGTATGTCATTGTGTGAGAAAGCGGGTGATTTTTAGTATTGCTCGTAACCCTCCTAAACTGGACTCTATTAGTGACTAACAATGCTATTCTGGCGGGGGACATTTTAAAACAACCGCATTTTAGCGCTAATGAGCACAATTACTGTCACAGCTCATGTGAGTGCGTACTCAAACTTTGGACTGAATTCCCCTTCTCTCTTGTTTTTCAGGTGTCTAAGGAATAAACCTCCTCCGTGAATGTCTCCACGCCACAATAGCTGTCATTACCACGGAACCATACTGGGCCCAATCTGACAAACAGTTTTCTTTTTGCCGCTGTGACATTTAGCCAAGAAATCCCATCTGATCCGTTGGAAAGTAGAGCGCTGAACTGATGGTGCGGTTTTCTACTGCGACAGAGAACGAGATGGAGCGCGGACGTTATCGTAGGGAGTGATATTGATAAAAACAGTGGATGGTCTGGAATTTTTTGATTTTTTGATTCCCAACCGAGTGGCTGAATTTAATTTGTTGGAGGAAAAAGCTTGGTGCACCAAACGCACGGATGGCAAGAGATGTTTGCCGTCTGCGTCAAGTCAGGATAAAATAAACAAAATTTTTGGGGGATTGATGCGAAGATGGCTGCACCAGAATATGAAGTATTTTAACCCTTCCTCAACTGGGCAACAAAATGATTTTTAATCAAATCTGCCGGGCGTCGTTTCAGACAACAAAATTGAATCCTGCTTACACTTTTTCTCCCAAGAGACAACACACAGAAGAATAACTTGGAAAATGGATTGAAAGTGACAAATAAAGCTTAATATTGACAGCTAGCTACTATTAAATGCTAATATTTACCATAACTTCAACAAGTACCTAGTTACATAAACTTACAAATAAGTGCAAAAAGAGGGAGGCCCATCTCTTTTAATTGCATTTTCAGCTACATAGACAATACGCAAAGAAGAAAAAGTATAATGACATCTTAGAATGGGTTTGACTCCCACTTTACCGATGAGTCAAAGCAAAGTCTAATGACAGCTCGTTCGTTAGCTAAACTATGGCTAGTTTTAAAAGTAGGAGGTTATTATCTTCAATGCCTCTAACTAATGTTTTTATAAAGCAAAGTACATGGAGTCACCCTAACTTAAAAGAAAGAAAACAAGGTTAATTGCTGATAAATACTTTGTCAAATAACTCGTTTAAGTGAAGGGAACGTAGAGCGTAGCCCCGAGATGCTAAAATAAAAAAATGGTTGCTAATGGTCCCAACATGAGCACCCTTTGTTCCAACTGCACCGTGTCTTTCTACCCCGAGGTTGACATCAGCAAAACGGTCATCATGGGGATTGTCATGGTGGTGTTTTTTATTTTCGGCGTCCTTGGAAACATGCTGGTCATCTTGTCCGTTTTGTTCCACCACCACTGGCGCTCCGTGACGCACTACTTCATTGTCAATCTCGCCGCCGCAGACCTTCTCCTCAGCTCCGCCGTCATGCCGTTTTCCGCCGCCTCCGAAGCTCTGGGACGCTGGGTGTTCGGGCGGACATTTTGCAGCGTGTGGGCAGCGTTGGACGTTCTGTGTTGCACCGCGTCCATACTTAGCTTGTGCGTCATCTCAATCGACCGCTATCTTGCCGTGAGCTACCCGCTACGTTACCCGACCGTAGCGACCGGGAGACGATGCCTGGCCGCGGTGGCTTGCTTGTGGGGACTTTCCGCGGCTATTTCCGTTGGGCCGCTTTTTGGATGGAAGCAACCGCAACCAGAAGACGAAACGGTTTGTCAGATCACGGAAGAGCCCGGATACGCCTTGTTCTCGGCTCTTGGTTCGTTCTACATACCTTTGGCGATAATCCTGGTCATGTACTGCAGAGTGTACAGCGTAGCGACTCGGGAGACCAAGAGTCTGAGGAAAGGCAGCAAAGGAGAGGATGCGGAAGGAGTGACGTTGAGGATACATCGAGGAAACGCGGGGCATGTGGACAGACAGGACAGCGTGAGGCACAAGCGCGCCTCCTTCGCCGTGCTGAAGATGCTGAAGTTTTCCAGTGAGGAGAAAGCGGCTAAGACTCTTGGGATTGTCGTGGGATGCTTCGTTCTCTGCTGGCTGCCGTTCTTCCTGGTGTTGCCCATAGGTATGTATCACTTCTACACCATGCCCTAAACTAGACTTGACGTACGTGTTTTGATACAAATATTGAATATCGGGTCAAACAAATACTGATCATGTAATGTTTCTGTATGTTGGTAAAGCTTATCGAGCCAATAAGGGTACGAAAGAGTTAGCACTGAGTTACAGAGAAAGCAAATAATACTTACATTATTAGGATGATAACACTTCTGGATTTGGATGTTCACTTTAAAGGAAAGTTTCTGCATCGACACGTACAGCGTGGTACACACAGGTTAGATTACACATTTTTAAGCTTTTACTAAAAATGTTTTTACAGGCATGTTTTTTTTTTCACAGTTTGACCATTTTGGTGACGTTTATAATGTTACTTCCTGGTTTGACATGAGCAGCAGATGTGACATACTGGTAAAAGTAATCCATATAAATTACACAATAGATATGATTCAACAATGACAAACAACATCACCTGATATTGTGGTTTCTCAAAGTGCTGTTCGAGTTGGTTGGGTAGCAGAAGAAAACTCGTTGATACTAGCTTCTGTCTTTCAAAAGATGTTTATTCACAGAAACAGCATCAATACAGACAAGCCGACATTTGCCTGGGTGCTCCTCCATGGTCAGATCTGGAGTCACCCCAAATCTCCGTTTTGCATGAGTCTTTATAGCTGAAGCCAAACTTGTTTACACAAAAGGCAGCTCCTTCTTTGGCCTTCCCTTTGACCTCTCCTAACGCTTTTACCAGATGCTTGAGGCCCCACAGTGTTAGGACAGCAGTAGATAAACAAATTCCTTCTTTATTTACATTGGGGCAATAGTTCATATACTACAATAACACCTTTATTTTGTTAAATTTTAGATTAAACTGTGGCTGCGTCCAAATGTCCACACTATTCCCTACTGTGGGTACTAAATAGACACCGAATGTCCAGCAGGTGAAAAAGTAGTGCACTCAAAATACCCATGATGCACCTGGAAAAGTAGTGTCCAGGGCTAGTCACTAGACTGGTCAATCTAGACCACAATGCATTGCGAGAGTTGGAAAACCAACAGCGAACAGCTACAGGCCTTTAACACTAGTGAATGAATTCAGATCACGAGCTGTTTTAAAGCGCTGTTGACCCGTAAACCTCTTGAAAATAAACCCTTAGCTGTAAAGTTGTTAGCATTAGCCACTTACCTTAGCTTGAGCTGTAAAAAGATCACAATCACAGGCAAAAAGTAGAATAATCCAGTTGGTTTGTCAATGTGTCAATGTTCCGATTCAAAGTGATCAAAAGCAATTCACTTTTGGCCCCCACCACAAGTTTATAAGTTAGTCCAATACACAGAGTTTATGGGTTTAGTTCCGGATCCTGTATTCTGCAGAACCCTTCCTTAACGCCCCCAGGCCCGCTCAGTGTCCTGCCCAGTGCCCAGGAGCTGAGCTGAGGCCCTTATCCAGAAGGACATGGGGGCAGGGCACGGGGGAAATGATTGTTTGTGATGTCTAAAAGGCCCGCGTTATAAATTTCGATATCTATTGTGGGCTTTTGTCTTAATTTTTAACTAGTCCAAGCCATTTTGACTGTGACTTTATTAATGACTAAATTATTATCTGATGGAGGATCTGATGGAGTTTATTCTCTTGAAATTATGAGTTTATTCTCGTTAAATTATGAGTTTATTCTCGTAAATGTAGGACTTTTTTCTGGCTTCGACTTTAATCTCATAAAATTATTACTTTAATGTCGATATATTATGACTTTATTCTCGTAGTGCCCCGCAATTTTTTTTATTCGGGTTAGCCCTTATACGCCATTGTAGCTTGTAAATATGTGTGTCAGACGCATTTGACCCAGAACAGAATATTCCCCAGAAGCCAGTCACCAGAAGCCAAAGTAGCACGTTGAGTGTCCGAATCGTTCCGTGATTAAGTGCACTAAAGTCATCTGAATAGGATAGGATTCTGTAATGATTGACGGGTTAGTAGACGAGTGTGGACATTCGGACACAACCTGTTGAAAAGTTTTGTTCGTAACGTGTAGCTTGTCGTTGCAATGTCGCTTATTGATGACATCATTCATTTTCAACTTTAATTTTTTACATTTCCTTCACAAACTGCAACTTGGCTGAGGTAAAACTATGATAATTTATTATTTTACTTTACTTTGAACTGTCACAACAAAGTAATGATTAGAAAAGCATCTGCCGTATTGGCAGCCTTGCGTCCGTCAGTTCACCCCAGGGCAGCATGGCCACGGTAATAGCTCACCACCCTGAGTTTGTTTGTTTATTTGGATCCGCATTAGCCATTGCCTAATCTAGTCTATTTAAATTTATATTGGCAGTGTTTGTATTACTCTTTGGAAGGGAGTTACAGACCTTCACACACCCGAGAACAAAACTGTTTTTTTGTCCATTCGGTGTGTTACAGGTTGGAAGAGCAAACGACCGTGAAATAAATCTATGCAGGGTATAACTAAGAAAAACCTATCATTTGAAGATTCTGAACAAACAAATAACCAAAACATTTACTTATGGTCATCCTGATGTTTTGTGCATGATCTGAAGACTGTATTTAAAGCGGTTTGAAGCAAGACTTGTTCTGAAATTGCTCTAATTGCTGTTTTTCATTGTTTTTTGTGTGGAGTGAATCTATAATGCACGCTCCAGGTCTTGTAATATATATATCATAATAATAATGCCCTGGTTGTGTGTGTGTGTGTGTGTGTGTGTGTGTGTGTGTGTGTGTGTGTATATATATATATATATATATATATATATATGTATACACAACCAGGGCATTATTATTATGATTAACCATTTTATGCCATTGGATTATAATAATTTATCTTGAAATTATTATTGAATGCCTTTGCTTAGGTGGATGTATCTGATATTTAAAAAAGTAAAGCAAAGCAAGTGGAGGAGTTCAAGTATCTCGAGGTCTTTTGACGGAAGGATGGAACGTGAGATTGACAGGCGGATCGGTGATGTGGTCGCTGTTGTGGTGAAGAGGGAGCTGAGTCGAAAGACAAAGCTCTTGATTTACCGGTCAATCTACGTTCCTACCCTCACCTATGGTCATGAGCTTTGGGTAGTGACCGAAAGGACAAGATCGCGGATACAAGCGGTCGAAATGAGTTTCCTCCGCAGGGTGGCTGGGCGCTCCCTGAGGGATAGGGTGAGGAGCTCAGTCACACGAGAGGAGCTCGGAGTAGAGACGCTGCTCCTCCACGTCGAGAGGAGCCGGCTGAAGTGGCTCGGGCATTTACTGGGAAGACCCAGCACCCCCCGGAGGAGTTGGAGGATGTGTCTGGGGAGGGGGAAGTCTGGGAGTCCCTGCTTAGACTGCTGCACCCGCGACCTAGACCCGGATAAGCGGAATATTTAAAGTTTAATTATTTAACTTACCAAATGAATGCATGTTATGGAGGTTTATATCACCCTGAAACCGATGGATACAGAATATAATGCAAAATATATTGATTTTATGCAATATTTTGGTGATTTCATTATCCGTATCGTGGATTTTATTTTGAATGTTTCTGACTTTGTGGCATTTTGCAGGTTTAACATCGTGTCAATCATAATCAAATCTAACTGTAGCGATAGTGGCAGTGGATGATTGTCTGTTTGCGTAGGTCTATGTGTCTGTCCTGTTGTAGCCCTGCAACAAACTGGCCATTGTCCACTGTGAACCCTGCCAAAGGCCCAAAGCTGTGGCCCGTAATGGGAACAGGAATTAACACAAGAAGACTAAGGAATGAAAACTGGAACATTTGCATCCAAATGGATTACTTGGGTTCATTTTTCTGAACAGATTTTTCCCTTGTGCTCTCAATCATAATTTAGCTCTCTAAACTAGTTTGCTGGGGAGAAATTCTAACGAGACAAAGTGATTAAAAACTCACTTTGTCCAAACTCCCTGTACAATTGCTGTAATTGTTGTGGTGAGAATGTTTTAACTGATAGTGACAGTAATCTGACTGCCAACTCCAGGCCTCAATCTGGTTTGCTAAGGAGAAAATTGAGACATGAGATCAAATCAAATGTTTTACCAGAAATGTCTGAATCGTTTTAGAATGTCTTGAACTATGCAGTGTAAGACCACAAAATTAAATAAATGGCTTTTGTTTTTTAAAAATTACATTTCTTTTTGTTTGAAGAATAAACGGAGTGGGAAAATAAGCCCCTGAAATAAATATCATGATTGACATAGAGCCTAGATCAGGGCTATTCAACATAAGGCCCGGGGGCCAAATCAGGCCCTCCAATTGATTTAATCCAGCCCACGACCCATCATTTTCAGGCCCGGTTAGTACTAGTCTAGTCCTACTTTTATTCCACTTCAATCCTGGATGGGCAAATTTGCAAAGCTATGTTGGTAAAGCATTTTGTATGTTATTTATCACAAAATCAATAAATATCAATAGAAATCAGTTATTGATACTGTGTTATTGATACACCTAATATCCCATTTTGTGTGATCCAGAATGTTGTTACAGTAGCGGGTTGTGCACCTCCGGCCCAGAGGCCATGGTTCTCCGAAACCTCTGGCCCTCTGGAAACAGCCCTGGCCTTGATCACGCTGTTGATGTTTGATGTAATCTTAACATAGCATTTGAGAGGAACACACTGTGTAACTTCTCTGTTGGAGCGTCTGCCACCTGTTTATCTCCATGGAGATGTTATCACTTTGCCTGAGATGTTCCACAGTAAGGAACATTATCTCCTGGAGACAAGCAGGTGATGCCACAAGGTCAAGTTCCAGGCTCAGCAAGAGGAGGAGCGTCTGAGCAAAGAGCTGCATTCATATGTCAATATCACCAGAAGAGCGTGTCATCACAGGGAATATCACCATTCAGTTTTATCTTCACAGCTGGGTACAAACTTTAAAATTAGTACGTTCTGTTTTTTTTCCCCCGCCAGAGAGTAAAAGCTGTGACATTTACGTGACATGTCATGATAAAGTATTTGATCTCTCGTGAACACAGAAGTAAGAGCCAAAAGCAGCGCTCCCATTGACAGAGATGTGGCGGATAATCAGGTGCCTCAGCTTTAAAAGAAGATAAAAGTTGCCGTGTTTCTATAGTTCAGGAGGTTCACACAAGAATGACATAAAACTTTTAAATGCGAGCCTTTACCTTGGGCTCTGTCGGTCGCTCTCTATAAAAAGGAGTTTCTCGTGTGCTGATATAGACTGAGATACAACCACGAAAAGAGACTGGGTTTTATGAAGGACTCGCGTTTGTTTGCTTTGAATGATTAGGGTGGGCTGTCCCCGTGCTGGAGCTTACTTTCGCTCAACTTTCTTGACAAGAACATGAAGATAAAAATTGAGCGGAAGACAAGGTTCACAGAAACTCCAAATGAATGTGGATTTTAATACAATGCCCACATCTTTGTCATGGGTATTCGCTGTGCAGGATTGTTAATATGTTAATATTTTCATAGAATGATAGAAACATTTGTTGTAGTGGGTTCAAACTTTGGCCTCAAACTAGAAGGTGTCTGGTTCAAACATTGCTCCATTGCATACAGCAGGAGTTCCCAAACTTTTCAGAAATAACCATGCAGTCGACCGGGATCCAGTCAGTGAAATAAAAGTGTCAGCAGGAATAACGTAAGGTAGAAAACGTGTTCAGCCAGGTTTATTTATTTATTTATTTTTTAAAGGATTTTTGGCCCGTAGGCTTCATTGGACAGGACAGATGCGAATGAAATGGGGGTTGAGAGAGAAGGGAGGACATGCAGTAAATAGTCGGAGTCGGAAATCGAACTTGCACATGGAGCCTGGCATACATGTGCTGCGCCCTAACCACTCAACCACCGGGCAGCACCACTCGATCAGGTTTAATGTTGGTTTTTTTGGATATTTTATTGTGTTATTGGACCTGATTTCACACAAAAAAAAAGAAATTCATGGATCCAAAGTGACATGACACATTATTGCTACTGCCATCTGGAGGACAAAAGCTGCATGTTACACTGCGGGCTGTTTCAACAAAAAGCCTCAAAACAAATTAGTCCTCTTCTGTCACATGCCCAAAGACCCCGTTTGTCTAGAAACGTATGTCTGTGGTCAGGAGGGACCAGTGGACTTACATTAGTCACTCCAGACCGAGGCTGAGCTGTTTGTTTTAGGTCGTTAGCAGCTAATGCTAATGCTAGTTTACACATTATTGCGTGACTATGCTAATAAACGTTAGCTTACTCGGCGACAGTTTTAACGAGCTTAATTTACAACTGTCCGGGTGTTATATTTTAGGATCAGATTTCACCATCCATTTTTGTACCTACCCGTGCGCCATAAAAGAGACCCCCGGACACTGCATTTAATCCAAATGTCTGGTTCTCAAAGTACTTCGCAGACACCGTACTTGTACTCGTGCTTGGGTGCTTCTTGCGCTGCTTCCAGAGATGATCTAGGTCTCTGGTTCTTAAACGTTTCACACCAAGTACCAAGCTAAGATAATATTTGGCTTTGCGAGTAGCAGCCGATCCAAACCCGGACTATAACATCAACAGGTCTGCAGTGAGACCAGACCCGGTTTAAAATGAGACTAAAACATGGATAAATTAGATATAAATAAGGATGAACCAAAAAGGAGGACAAAATAATCTCCAAATAAAACCAAAACTCAAACTTCAGAAGTACCACAGTTTGATAAACACTGATGTACAGATTTTCCTTCTGTGTGTGTGTGTGTGTGTGTGTGTGTATCCTGTGAAAATAAACTTTTTTGAGAATTTGTGTAAGTTATTTTCCTTTCAGTTGCATTCACTTGTCATTATAAATCAGATGTTACGTCCAAACAATTGCTCTTGTTGAGGAGAACCAGATCATTTTCTCTCTTTGACCACTACTTTGTGCTTTCGGATATTAATTAGAAGCGTTGGTACATTTCTTTGAGCATATTTAGGTTTTTTTGTTTTCGTTTTTAATAAGATATTCGAGTTTACAAGATTTTTCACCCAGCATAAAACCAAAAATAAGAAAATATATAACTATGCAACAATGACAAAACACAAAAAAGGTACATTTTGTCTGCTCACTTCCGGATATGGATTTGGTGGGTGAGCGCTAAACTCCGCGGCAACACAAACTCGCAGATTAACTTTTTTCAGTTTCAAGATACACAATAAGTGTATCTTGCACTTTTGTTCCTCAAATTGAAACTGCGATGGGTAATTTCAGAGACAAGGGCCATCACTGCGCACTCAACACCAGCCATAATTACAGAGATTTACAAGAAAAGACATTATTTTCAATGTGATTTTGACGCCGCGCATCTACGAAAATTGCTTTTGAAATAGTCAGAAGTACAAATTAGTAGCTCTGAAGTTCTCAAAACGAGTCCGACGACAAGAGAAACTTTGGATTGGCTTCGCTTCCAGAGTGTTAAACTGTCTAAACAATCCGACTCCGGCAGCGGCAGCAGCTCGCGGTTTCGGTGACAGACACTCTGGCGCGGACAAAAGCAATTAGAGACCGAAATGCATGGAATAAATTAAAGTTTATGCAAATCCAATGAACGCTCACATTCGTATGCATATAAAACGAAGGCTGATAATGATGAATGAAATGTGAAAATTTGGCATCAATAATTGCCACTAATTCGACTCTTCACAAAATGTTAAGCGTGTTTATTGTCAGCGTTAAATGGAAACTTAAGATAAAACTAGTGGGGGAAAAACCCAGTAGTTCAATGTTTCACACCACTAATGTTTTATTTGTACGCTTTAAAGATTTATGGCTGTGTTGAATGGACTATTGTATTTCTCAAGAAAAGGCTGCAAATTGCAAATGGCAGTTTTCAGCGTCGCAAACCATAAATTAAAATTAACATAATAATGTCAAAGTCGAATGTCAAAAAGTTTCTTTAATTTCACCGCCATTTAAATAGGTTTAAAGTGTGTGTGACAGGTTTTTATTCATGCCTGTTGTACATATACATTATAGTTTTACACCAATCGAGTGGGTATTTGTGGAGGAAACGTTGAAAAATCTGTAGAAAATTACTCACTCTAGTCAAAGTTTATGCAGAATTTACACAAAGAAACGTATTTTTTGACTCTCTAAACATTAATTCAACAAAATAAAGTCGCTCTCATATAATTTTATTTGTCAAATTAAAAAATCTGTTTTTTTCCCAGTGTTTGCTGGGTAATTTCCTAGTGTGATGTCATCAATTACAAACAGGAAGTGGAATTATAAACCCAAAATATGTATATATATTCAGTGATCAAATTGATATAACTTGCAGCAAAATGCAAAATATATTCATGTCAACAGCGTTTTAGTTCAATGAGTCCCCCAACCTGTAGGGGGCACTTTAAGCTGCTGTTCTGTTAATGATGCTACACAGACGTAAGCAGAGGTGTAAATGTAATATGGGACACATTTAATGACAAACAAGCATTAAAGATGAAAGAATTAAAAAAGAATTCAACGAGCATCCAGTGCTAACAGCTAATGGTGCATTCGCGTTGTCGCTGCGTTCAATTGGCGCCGGACGTGCCCAGTCGTCGTGGCGTGTCTGAAAACTAAACTCACCACGTCGAGAGCATGCGTTTGCTGTGGTATTTTCGCAGAAACCGCCGGCGCCGCACATTTCTGGGGCAGTTGTGGATGGTTTGAAGGAGCCCAATTTCAGAAAGAGCTCGCGTTAGCCGTGCTCAGACGCTAAACACAAGCCTATTCGTGTGATTATTTTCACTGTGGCACGTAAAAGCTGTGGTGCGCAGTGTGTTTAGTGCCTACAACGTTTGCATACAATGACGATATGTTTATACGGTGGATATAAAAAAAAAAGTCTGCACACCTCTGTGAAAATGCCAGGTTTTGTGAGGCTTTTCCTGACATTTTCTCTGTCGCATCTTACGGTGAAAGCCGTGGTCCACAGAGAGGGTCCCAAAGCATCAGAGGGATCTCACTGTCAAAAGGTATCAGTCAGCAGAAGGGAACAATCATTTCCAAAGGCTTTAGAAATACCAGTGAACACAGTGAAGACAGTTACCCTCAAGTGGAGGAAATATGCACAACAGTGACATTACCAAGAACTCGACGTCCCTACAAAATTGATGAAAAGACGAGAAGGAACTGGTCAGGGAAGCTGCCAAGAGGCCTACAGCAACTTTAACAGAGCTGCGGGAATTCCTGAAAGTACTGGCTGTGTAGTTCATGTGACAACAATCTCCTGTGTTCTTCATTTGTCTGGGCCGTGAGGTTGGTGGGCAAGACCAAAGACTTTTGTACAAAGAAACGCATCCGAGCCAGACTAAGTGACACAAACACATTTGAAGTCTCCCAAAAGCATGTGGGAAAATGTGTTGTTGTCTGATGGAATTAAAGTTGAACTTTTTGTCCATAACTCCAAAAGGTTTGGCACAAAACGACACTGCACATCACCAAAAGAAACACCAAACCCACAGTGAAGCATGGCGGGAGCAGCATCATGCTTTGGGGCTGTTTTTCTTCAACTGGAACTGGGGCCGTAGTCAAGGTGAAGGGAATTATGAATGAACAGCTCCAAATACAAGTCAATGTTGGCACAAAACCTTCAGGCTTCTGCTAGAAAGTGAAGATGAAGGGGAACGACAATGACCCAACGCAAACATCCAAATCAACAAAAGGATGGCTTCACCAGAGGAAGATTAAAGCTTTGGAATGACCCAGCCAGAGCCCAGACCTGAATCCGATTGAAAATCTGAGGAGGGCAGTGCACAGGAGATGCCCCCGCGATCTGACAGGTTTGGAGCTTTCCTGCAAAGAAGCAAATATTGCCAAATCAAGATGTGCCCTGCTGATAGACTCCTGTCCAAAAAGACTGAGTGCTGTATTAAAAATCAACAAGTTGCTTCAACAAAGTATTAGTTTACTTATGCAACCACATTATTTTAGTTTTTATATTGACTCCCCCCGTTCCCAAACTGAGTCATGCAGGTTATAGGTCACATTAAAGGTGGAAAACGTTTTGAAATGATTTATCTTGGTCTCATTCTTTTTTCACAGAGGTGTGTGGACTTTTTACTTCCACTGTAGATAAAGTGGCAAAACAGCTTTAGTATGAACTTAATTGTAATTGTCATATAATAAAAAACTAAATGTTGTAGCTTGTAATATACTGCAACAAAGATAGTTATAAAAGTCTTTCTCTAAATCATGTTTGGTTTGTAGAACCTTTAGGACTGGGCCTGAACGCATGAAATACGGAAATCTAACCCGAGTCCATCGTTACTTTTGGCAATACAGACAGTTCTGTTCTGAAAATGACAGTTTTGACTAAGAACATGGCAAAACCTCGATAGATGTCATGTACCGTCTCATGGTGGGAAAAGAAGCCAAATCAAGTACAGCCACGTCAAAATAACATTACTCAAGTTCGAAAGTATTTGGAGAAACGACTGCTCAAGCCAGAAGTGTGTGGACAAAACATCTGATGTATAATTTGTAGTTGATGTAAGTGGAAGAAAAGAAATAAGTAATGGTGCAACTTTTACCCAAGAAAATATTACATTGTACAATATATTACTCAAAAAGAGGTGGGATATATATTTAAAAAGTGATATTATTGCAGTTTTTGTTTTAAGAGATACAAAATTAGAATATGGAGTATATTGACGATAACAAAAATGGTTAAAAATGACCTCCAAAAAGAGAAATTGTGTGTGTGTGTGTGTGTGTGTGTAAAGTGAAATGTCTGCACTTTAGTGGAAAATGTTATGATCCATTCACGATTTGTGCGCTAATTTGAACCTCAATCAAGACATTTACAGACGCATTTTAACACATTCCCGATGCGTTTTCAAAATATCGCCATCATGAAAAATAAATACATTGAGATATGAGTTTTTGTTTATATCGCCCAACAAAGTTATGATGAAAGTAAATTGTCGTAATTGAGAAGCGCACACAAAAATCTACAATCCTGAAAACCCACCATCGCTGAAGAGTTGTTTTTTACACTTTCGACTGCCGTGAACGGTACATAACATCCTTTTAAATAAAGCAAGCGCAAACTTAACATCTAATCACATCTGAGGCAAATATTATGTCAAAAACATTTAAGAAAGTTGTGCGAGTGACAGGTCGGTCTGTTACGCAAGCACTTTGAAGTCCAGTCTCCGATCCTTACCTTTTAGGAAATGAAACGTATGCGACGCTGCAGATACAATCTCGGCTGTGAAAGTGCAGCGTATTAGTGGCATTAACTGGTAGACATGAAGGAACCATAAAGATCACGACTGGCGGTAACTTAATAGAGTCCTTTTGAGAACCGCTTGAGGATAAAGAGAATTCTGGTATTCATTCTGTTCGACTGAAATACACAAAAGAGGTTTTGTGACGACATCGCAGGTTTTTCGGACTAAATTAATAGTCCAAAATATTCTGCTTTCGAGCCAATGAAATCACCATTGGCACAAGGACCATAAATGTTTCTACTATAAAGCACCACAGTGCACAAAGAGCTGGTTTCAGAAGTCATTTTCTCTTTTTCTCATTTCCCCCCCTTTTTTTTTCCTTTTTAAATTATTTTTCTAAAATGTAATTTGATTTATTTATTTTTATTTATTGTATGTTATTTTATTTTATATTATTATATTGTATTTTTTTTATATTATTTTTGTATTTATTTATGTATTTATTTTTTGTTTTTTTGTTTTACAATTTTAGAAATGTATTTGAAATCTTTCAGAAGCTTCAACAACGTTATTACAAACTGTATTTACATGTTATATATATAACATGTTTTGGATTGATCATGTTTCACAGTATTTGTCTGTTGATTATAATCACATTCTGGTTATTCATTTGCCCTTTTTGTTGCTAAGCCAAAATTGTATCTTGAAACATTTTTTTGAAGTCCACAAGTCGTCATCCTCTGAGAGCTAATTACTCAACCAAACAAATGCAATAGATCTCTCTTAAATTCCTCCGGCAGACCACTTGAGCTGTTGTGTTGACCTGTTTCATGTTTCGGTTCTTCATCTGTGTCACTGGTGTAAGGCACGCCTCCTGACGCCCGGTGGTCTTTGGAGAACAGTGTCTCGTTATGTAAGTGTGGTGGTGTCATATTATGAAGGAACGACATGGAATAAGTAAAGGCGACTGTTTGGCAGTGACAAACCCTTCACATTTCATACTTCTGTTGTGAAAAACACATCGGCCTCCACTTCTGTGTGGATGTTTCTATATAAATCACTTGTTTGTTTCCCCCTGCTGGACAGTTGTGGCAAAAGTGTGACCAAGAAGTGAATATATACATAATGGATTATAGAGATTTCCCATCGTTCTCTAAACTCACCATAAGAACAATGTTTTGTAAAGTTTATTGCCTTGAGCAAACAAAACAATCTATAAACTGGTTTAGAGACAGGATTATTTTTCAGGGGATTTAAAAGGTCACATCTTTCTTGTGATATTCTATATATCTTTCAATATTCATTATTATAGCATGGCTCCAGAGAAAAGCACGGATAGAACGAAAGCAGAAGGGGATTCACGCAAGGAAGAGTTGTAGCAGAATTAGCAGCGCGGAGCTGTGCACAGACTGATCTCGGATAAATGCAACTTATTTTGAAAAAAAAAGGTCTAATATTGATTTTAAACAACAGTAAAACAAACAAGTCCGGATTGAAACTGCATCGCTGATTTGTGCCTGTCCCCTTTTACAGTACGGCTCCATAAAAGTCCTCACAACAAAGCGCCGCTACCGCGGAGCCGCGGTTCAAAGAGCATTGGATTTTGTTTTGTGCGGAAAAATATCTTTGTGGAACGGCCGAATCCTTTTATGACCCACCTCTGAAGAAAAGCAGAACGGTGCTGCACCACATGTGCCTGGCTTTAAGTGGTCAACGGCGTGAGATCAAGTATGCTGAATGTTCTTCCTGCTCTTCTCCCCATTATTTGCTACACTCTCCTGTCTGATAAGCCTACGGCCCAAAAAACGTATTTAAAAGAAGAAAACCTAACTAAACTAAGGATAATGAAGAACAGAGCGTTGGGTGTGTTTGGGGTTAATGACGTTACATATTTTTGTCTTTTATTAATAATATTAGTAAGACCTTATTTGACACCTATAAGGAGCAGTGGAAATCACATGTGCTGCAAAAGAGCCTAAATTAAGAAGTTATGTACAGTCAACTCAGAGCAGGAGCGCTGCTCCTGGAGGTGGAAGTGGGCGTTTTAAAGGAGTCCAAGAGAAGGACAAGGTGTGTTACTTTATGTGATTTATGTTTGATAGAGAATACATTTCTTTTTATGTTTTCCGTGTGACATCCCATAGCTCCTGTAGGTGTCCTTGTGACATCCATAGCTTCCTGTAGGTTTTCCTGGGTGACATCCCATAGCTCCTGTAGGTTTTCCTTGTGACATCCCATAGCTCCTGTAGGTTTTCCTTGTGACATCCCATAGCTCCTGTAGGTTTTCCTTGTGACATCCCATAGCTCCTGCAGGTTTTCCTTGTGACATCCCATAGCTCCTGCAGGTTTTCCTAGCATCAGGCTCTAAGCGGCCTGATCGACCCCAGCCTGACACGAACCCGGCATTTCTTCCTCAAAGGATTTCAAGTGACATTTTGAAATGACATAATCTCAGACTTTCTGGAGCTGGCGCCGACAGGAGATAAATGACTGGAAGGATCTTACAACAAAAACACCTTTTAATAAAAGCAAGAAAGAAATGTTGAATGCCATGGCTCATTCCCGGCTCAATGTTTAATTATTTGTTACAATATATATTTTAACAATTAGGGCAAGGTTGTGTTAGGTGTTAGGATTAGTGGAGGTGAGGCCGATCTAGTCGATACCCCTCGCCCTCCCCACAAGCTCAGGCTCTTTCCCCCTCAGCGAGGTGACGTTCCACGTCCCCAAAGCCGGTTTCTGTGTCCGGAGATCTGGTCGTCGAGGCCAGATCGACTGCATCAACTGCTGCGCAGATCTCTCTGCACCGGCCCCTTACGGGTCCCCCACGTCGCTCCTTCAGGTTGTGCCCGGCCGGGCCCCATGAGAAGAACCCGGCCACCAGACGCTCCAGGGTGAGACCCCGGTAACGCCAATCCGGGCGACGTTACTGGCCTTGTTTTTACAGTCCTCATGAAGGGCATCATAAGACATAACATTTCAAGCAGTTTCTTCCCCAGGGCAGTCACACTGCGCCTAATGCACTTTAATCTGCACTATAGTTGTACAAATGCAAATGGTAATATTTTAATGTTGCAGATAATAGTACATAGATGTCAAACTGTCATAGTTTTACATGCCTTGTACGAGTTTTGCAGTCACAGTAAAACTAACCAGATTGCAGAGGATAAGAACGCTTTTTGTCTCATTTTGACCCCAGGAGCAGCCTAACCCTAACCCTAACCCTTTACAATACAACTGGAGCAAAAGAACTTCGACTTTAATACTGTATAATGTACAAATTGGGTACAGCCACTTTAATACATTTAATATAGTAATAGTGGGCTAACTATAGAGATTGCAAAATGATGTATGTGTTCTTTGGTTGTTGATGTCAGTAACAGCGGCGACACTGTGTTTAGAACGGTGCTGCCGCGTGGTACATAAGACGCAGCAGGTGTATTTCCATTTCATTTTCTGTTTGCGCTGCTGATTGCTGCTGCAGTGTTGTCGTGCTGCGTGGCATATGGCTGTATAGAAGATTGTGGTCAAGCCATTTGATCGGACCGAGATAAGAATTCATGCTGTTTGTTGGTGAAAAAGACTCTTCTCGCGCGCGGCGTGTTTGAGGGTTAGTGGTTTATTTCTTTATTTTATTTCTTTATTGTTGGAAGGACAGCACATAGTTTAGTTTCCATCTGTTGTCCATGACCTGGTGTACAACCTATTAAACACGAAAATAAAGTAGCGTACATTTACAATCACGTTAATTCAACAAATATCAATTCTTCACGATAAATCCTGCATGTTTTTGAAGCCCTGACTTTTGCTTCATTTAGTACTGCTGCACATTTGCATTAGAAATCATACACCTCCAGATGATTCAACATTCAGCGCTTAAAATGCAGCTGCCACAATGAACCAACTGCAAACAGCTATTGTTTTAGCCTACATTAACATGCTTCAAACACTGTGGAGATGTTATTGCGTTATATGTTCCATACATGCAAAGAACTGTATTAAAGGACACATATTTTGCTAAATTGACTTTCAGCATGTTCTGACATTGTTTTTAAATCCATAAATCATCTGCAAAGTCGTTCTGAGCATTTCCACCGTCAATTCACAATCTTCACATTTGCTCGGCCACCGACATTAGGGGTCTCCAACTCTATAATCCATAAATAATAATAAATGTTGCAAATGAATACATAATAATAGGGAAATTGACAGGGCTCTGCAGACTGTTCACTCGATTTGAGGCCTTTGTGTTTGGGCCTCGGAGCTCTTGCCGTGGACGCAGTGGGTGGATATCTTTTGGCATATCTCGGTACTGACATAAGATGCACTGACGATCGAAGACTGGACCGACATTTTGGCTCACAAGGCTGAAGGGAAACCACAATTGGACTTGATTTGGAAATGGACGGGGATTTTCTTCGGATTATGTTTTTAGTTTTGGCTTCCACTGACTTCCTGCCACACCCAATTCAAGGTCCTCCTCCCTCCATAACCTGGCCCCTCCCTTTCTCACCGACCTCCACCAGCACGGTCCCACGCTCCGCCTCCGAACACAACCTCCTGGGTGGGGATTACCGCGGGACGGGAGTGCATTTTGCTACTAATCCCGGGATCGGGACGGGACGGGGGGAAGTTTTGGAGCGGGAGTGGGCAACACATTCACACGTTCATACAGTGTAGCGTCAGATAATGCAGTCACTAACGCAGTTGCAGTGCTTTGTGTCATTTCGCCTGCTCACTCTGCTGTGTGTGTGTCTGTGTGTGTGTCTGTGTGTGTGTCTGTGTGTGTGTCAGGGGCACGGCAATGGTGATAGAAGGACTGGAGCGAAGTGAAAAGGCATTATGGATCGGTTTGGTCTAAAAAGTAAAAAGAAACAGCTCCTCGTGCCCAGCGTTTAGTCCAGAATCAGATGTGATGAAGCTTGAACTCTGTGACGTGAAACAAGCCAAAAAAAACTACTGCTTGAATAGTTTTAACTTTAAACCGTGCTGTTGGTGAAAATCGTGGTAATGTATTTTGGATCTTATAACGTTAGGTTTCTTTGGGCTTTTCTGTGCATTTTCTTCCTTGAAATTCGAATCAGATGACCGCACGGGAGCGGGACGGGAGTGGAATGGATTCTACCGGGAGCAGGACGGATGAATGAATGAATGTCTCCCTGGAACGGGATTGGGACGGGAGTGGGTTAGTGTGGGACAGGAGTGACTATTCCCTCCCGCGTTCCGGTCTCTACTCCCCAAATCCCCTCATGGGGTCAACCCAAAAGCGCGGGATGTGCGGGATCACCGACCCATCAGGAACTCTCACTCATTAAAGAACTTCAAATCCCCGTCTTAAAACTCGCCTGTCACCAATAACAAACAACGAATTGAATAAATGCAAGATAGACACGTTTAACACCACCAAACAGTCAAAGCGATGAATCTCCATGGCGACAAGCAGGTGACGGACCCAAACCAGAAAAGTTACGTACAGTGGACTCGTCGAGCTGTAAAAACATACATTTCCAGTTAATCCTGATTATAGATGCTGAATGGAAGAGAATTACGGACCCCCAGAATCTGCTTAAACGTTATCTGCGACTCAATAAATAACGAGCACGTGTCCATGAACAAGCGTGGGAAAGTCGCAATCGATAAAATGCGGCGTGTGTGCGATCTGATGTGCAAAACTGATTCATTCGTTTCTTTTGAGTCTTGCGGTTGTAAATGTGAAACTGGGACTCGCTTCAGGCTCCTTCTTTTTGTGCTCCGGACTTTATACGAAATGTTTGTGTCTGTGCAATTAAACGGAAAAACTAATACAAAGAAATTACAGTTTGAGATTGAGAGAGTTTGGTTACGTAAAGGAAGTGAATTCAAGACTCCACTGGTTGGTTTGGCAAAGCCGTGTGTTGTTCAGGTTTAGTGCTCGGAAAGAAAAAAAATATATATATATATTGATTGTTGAAGTAATGGTAGTAGTTACTTTTTGCAGATAACAACTTCCTCTCAGTGCCAGCCAATCACACTTCAGTATTTTCACCCTCTGTATTGTGGCTTTATGGGTAATAGAGTCTGATTGCTGCTATTACGTGACACATTCAGGCCCGGGTGTTGAAGGAAGCCGCGCCGCAGAACCACGGCAACTCACTGCCGTTGTGTCGACTTCCCCCGAAATAGAACAAAAGGTGTCGTGCTCAAAAGTGAATGTTTATTTCTGGGTGCGAAACAGCGGAAATCACCGTCCCCCCACACGGCAGTTTCTTCCCCCGCCAAGTATGACCCCAGAACACGGAAGAGTACAGCGTAAAACAAAAACCAGTTAAACCAGATCCAGGTTATTAGGCTGATCGGACAAGGATGTCGCCATGCAAAGTCATCGAAAGGCCTCTGATAGTCACCAAAAACCTTGCATCGTCATGGAAGAGACCGAATGCTTTATCCAGATAAGAGTCGTCACGATAAACCTTGACACGTCGAGATGCTCAAACACCTTCAGAAATCCAACTGTTAGACCTTGACTTGACATTTGTGCGCTACACGGCTCCAAAAATGTCTTGTCGTTTCAAGTGAACGCCTCGTGCTGTGAAAAACCTCTGTCTGTGTCATTTCACAGCGCGCCGTTTGTATTCTAAGAGAGAGCACGCCGTTTGGAACACAGCGTCGAGAGTGAGGGGTTTTGTGAGAAGACAGATTGTGATGTTTCCACAATCACTGATGTCATTTTCACAGACAGAAAACCCCCTGTTCACAAAGCCTAAAATGTTGGAAAATCTGTGCCGTTTAGTGTTGTTCAAGAAATCACTGCACTTTTGAGGAGTTTTGTGGTATGTTTTGCTATAATAATATTATTATCATTTATTATAATTGTCCAGTGTTTTATTTCTTATCCTTTTTTATATGATACCACGGATAATTTTACCACAATATTCTATAAAAAAAAAAAAAAAAATCATATCTCTAGAGCCACATATTAAACTATAGACCAGACAGAGGGCAAACTGGTGGTTAAAACAGTCATTTCGATGGCTGTGTGTCGCAGAGGTTTGATCGTACTCTGACCCTTTTTTTTTTTCCAGACTGTGACCCTTAATGTAGGGTCTGTTTTAAACCAAAATGTGAAGCTTATGATGGTAGAGAATTTTCCAGAATGCCGTAAAAAGTACAGCTAACGGCAGTCTGGGCCATTTCAGCAGGACGCATTCAGCCCCAGGTTCGTAGTTTGGACGTCCATGCAGAAGCTACCGGACGGACTCATGTGTCTCAAAGTGAAAGGCGCTGTACATTTAGGCACATTTAAAGGACAAAGTGGACTTTTTGTTGCCGTGATAGCGCTGTTCCATCATCGAAAACATACCTGGAGTCGTATTTAGCTTCTCTCATGCTTGTTCTGATGAATCCTGTTGAGAAACTCCTCTTCACTCTGAGCCTCACCAACACAGATTTGTGATGTCACATGCCGAGCTCTGAGATGTGCCATCAAGTTATGATCGTGAACCGACTCTTTGCTTACATCAGCATGTCGGTGGGCCAGCTTTCGTTTGCGTATCGCACCTATGTAACTCCCTCTGCATGCAGTAGGTGGAGCCCAAAGTGAAAAAATACCTAAGTGACATGAAGTAATGTTGTTTTTTGTACTTGAGCATGTTTAAAGGCCAATAACAATACAAGCAATGCATAATAATTGTCCTTTAACACACACACACACACACAGTCCACTTCTTCCGTCGTACACAATAAGTCGGGACACCTCACCACCGCGCATCCCTCGCTCCCCCGCAGCTCCTCGTCACATTCTAAGGAGGCAAACTGAGGAATTCAATTATGTGCCGCTAAACAGAACAAATAAAAGCACGCAGCATCGGGGCCTATTGGTTTTGCACTGCGAGACGAACAGCCCTGATGGCACTTCCGCCGCTGTATATGAAAACCTATTATAGATAACAAGCACGAGGTCTAATGGCCTGTGATGTATCTGCGCCCGCAATACCCCAGGGCGCTCCCGGGACGCCCGTGGGTGTCCATACGGGTGCATTTCAAGTGAGACGGACATTCACAACTCGATCTTGAAAGTTGAAGAATAATTAGATTTTTTCTTTTTTTTTTTTTTTCCTGAACGGGGAGGTTCTTTGGGTGTCTTATGGGTCTGAAAGAGCCACACATGCTTACTAAGCACTAAGAGCAGCATGTGCCACAGAGAGATACACTACAGGTCAGGGGATTCTGCAAGGTGGGCCACATCTAGAGATATACTATTGTGGGTAATGGAGCATGTTAAAAAGGCTTAGCTGTAGGGTTTTCAGGGTTGTGGTCACTGCCAACATGAAAACTAGGATGTCTTTTATGATATCTTTAGGCAATAAAAATACTTGTAATTGAATAAATGCGAGATAGACAACGTTAATGCCATATAGTGGAAAATAGGCAAAGCGATCACATTTTCTGTGTTCGATGAGTTCGGCTAGTCTCTTAAATAGTCGTCCTGTTCTTCTGTGATTGAACAGACCCCCTTTTGAGAGACCTTGGAGTAATGATTGACAGTTGGAGAAGTATAATGCAGTAATGAAAATAAGCTGCTTCTTTTTTTTTTTGCTCAGGAGCTGAAAAGAGTTGCAAAAGAAGGAAGTAGGTATTTAAATGTGTCTAACTCATTCCTAGCTTTCACAAACCTTTTCTATTCATGTGCGTTCGTTTTTTTCAAGTGAGTACAGGGCTTTAGAACGGCTTTTTCAGGGGGCGAAGTGAAGCTGGGGTGGACCGCCCCAAGGACAGCCAATCAGAGCTGTGTACCGTTAAGACAGTAACTACATTTAAAGAAGTGTTGCTTGTTTAGAAGTCGTTCTTAAATGGTCTCGAGGCGAAAGACCAGAGGGGTCAACTGAACTTCTGGAACAGTCTTCTGACTCTTCCATTCAGTTTTAAATCACTACTCAAAAATCTCTCAAGTTGTTGATTTATTGTTTTGTATTTGTTTGTTTTATGTTTACTGTTATGGAGTGATTGTGTAAATGTTATAACCTTGTAATTGCATATTTGAATATATACAGCCTTATGGACAGTGGACATTTTTCTTTATGTGCTATATGAATAAAAATTGACCTTGACGTAGAAAAGTTACACTTTGCACCTTTTAAAAATAGGTTTCTGTAGTTTTTTCCACATCAAAAACAACCCTTAAACTCTTTCACACATGATAAATACTGCGCATTCCTGACATCATTCGGGGGTAATCCAGGAAGCGCTGAATTGGTCAATGGTGAAAAAGTCTGGAAACCTTCACAAAACTCATTCATTTCAGAGCTCAGATTTCAAGAGCTCAACTTTGTTTGTTTTTAGCCTCATTTGAAGTGATTACATTCGCAGTTCTTTGACATTCTCCTGTAAAACCGCATTATGTAATGCAAAAAAAAAAAAATTTAATCAAATTTGATTTAAAATGGCCTTTTGTAACTAATGTCTGCATGATGTAATAAACAAAAGTTATTATATTATTACATTATGGGTGACATTTTTTCGCCACCGAAATGTAATGATATGTAATAACTAAACAAAATTGTGATTATGAGCAGTGGCTCAGTGGTAGAGCATGTGGCCACTAATCGAGAGGTGCAGGGAAGAAGTTTTAATGTCACCGATGTATAAACGACTTTAGACTAGAGCTCAGTAATGGCATGGAAATAGTTTCATTCACCAACTAATAAAATGCAATTATGGTCATTTATACCATGTAATTAGAAGGTTATTTTCCAAAAGTGTTAATCCTGACTCACGCCCTAACTTTTTAAATGATTCTATTATTATCTTATAATGTTGCTGACCAACTAATCCAGTAACGCTTGGTTTTTCAATATTTTAAGTAAATATAAGTAAAACCAAACCACCAAACAATGCACAAATGGAACTATCACCCTAGGACACCTTTACCTTTACCTAAACTTTATTCTCATACCTCGCCTCTTTTGTGGATGCAGGCTCCATCTTCCCCTCCTGCAAACCCTCCGAGACCGTCTTCAAGATCACCTTCTGGCTGGGCTACTTCAACAGCTGCATCAACCCCATCATCTACCCGTGCTTCAGCAAGGAGTTCAACCGCGCCTTCCAGCACGTCCTGAGGGGGCGCTGTTTCCGCTCGGGGCCCCAGACGCCCATGCCCGCGGCCGCCGCCACCACCACCGCCACCCAGGCCCTGTACCTCCCTGCTGCCCCGCCGGCCCTGGAGAGCTCGGGCGCCTCACCGTCGCTCTGCTGCTGCTGCTGTTGCTGCTGCTGCTGCTGTGACGGCGGAGGAACAGGACACACTCAGTCCAGGAGCAAAGTTCTGCTCAAGGCCTGGTGCTTCTCCAGGGGACAGACTCCGGGGGCGAGGGGGAGCTCTGGGCCGGCCAAGGTTCTGAGGCTTTCCATCGGTGCAGCTGGAGAAGCCGTCTAACAGGTTACTGCACAATGGCATGGATTTTAAGAGCTGTTATTAAAGATGCCCGGTGATATCTGCTCCGATCAGATGCGGTGAACTGGCAGGTTTAGCCTGGTTTAGCCCTGGTCCTGTTGTCGTCATAGTTCCAGGGTTCATGCACACTTATTATAGTTTGCCGAGTGTAAAAAATGGCCTTGGATTCTCGCGATAGACTGGGAGTAATGTGACGCATTATGCATTTAATACTGGAGTCGGCCCGTTCTGTGCAATTTTAATGTTTTATTTGACTTACCTTTTACGTGGCACAGAGACAAAGTGTATACGTGTCATGCGCTATCATATAAAACAAATTCATTAAACTGTCGCTCATAAAGTGACATCTAAAACAGACAACGCCAAAAACAACGACGAGTAGAACATCAGTGGACCCCCCAGTTGCATGTTATGGTTGTCCCGTTTGGTAAGGCCGTCTCAACATGCTCTGTTCACATTGTGATAGGAAACCCACTGAAATCCAGAAGTGCTCCTGCAAGTTTTCAAAGTCCACTTTTTACCAGACCAATTCTGGTCTTTTCATGCGTAAAACTGCCTCCGGTGCAAAGCCACAGGACAAAATGTGTTGTTTTCTATTTTTGGAATCTGAAGTGAGCCACAGAATAAAGTGTAAAAATAAAAACACCTTTTTTGTTGTGTGGAATTTTCAGTGTTGTTATTCTTTTTTTTTTTTTTTACTTTGATCTGGAGTAGAAAATAGTGATGTCTTATTGAAGAAGCCAAGTTTGTGCTTTGGGCAAGATTTAAACCGTTTACCTCTCATCAAAGATGGCAGGAGCCTGCTTGCTGCGCCTCTTATAACAGAAAATGAAGACAAACCTTAAATAAATTGACAAAGATGATGGTAAAATGGATGTGTTTGGAATAAAATACTTTCGATATTTTTCTGCATGAAAAAAACCTTTTGTCAAAGTCAAATTGTGTGTAAAAGAAAAATATTAAACAGTGATTAAAACGTTTTGCTGTGACTGGTGCTGTTTATTTCATGTGCAATCCATGTTTAGTTTTTCCTCAGGATCTTAAAACATTTTCTCCCACTCTATCTTATCTATCTCTATCAATTATTGGCGCAGTGGTTGGGCTTTAGAGCGTGACCATTCAGATCGGAGAGGGGACGCAGAATGTCCGTATGGTCGTATTGGTGTCGGTCAGTCCTTAGTCGTCGGGTGCTTTTTGTGTCATACATTTTTTTGTGTCATACATTTTTTTTGTGACGGCTGCCAGAAGTATGTTCAAAGGTATCCATTTATGTTGCCCATGGTAGTTGTTTTGAGGCCAAGTACATAGTTCTGAAATTGAGCAGATGGCGGTGTCGAAAACAGTCTGCCGTGCCTGGTTATTTCATCAAATTTTTACGTGCAACAGGGTAGTCCCAAGACACATGAGAATGGTTTGCCTCCTGGCACCACAGTTTCTCCGGCACTCAGCCACTCACTGTGAGTAGAGGCACTTTGACATGGTTTGTAAAAAAAAAAAAAACCCGGGTCACATTCTTCCAACAGAATTCCCTCCACGCAGAGGTTAAAAGAGGCTGGAGAATCGGGTTGAGAACCAAAACACCAAATTACAACATTAACAACTTTGTTTTGTCTAACGTTTTGGTAATTAAGAATAAATCAGCATTACATTTGTACAACAGCGAAACATGCTGACCTCATTTCTGGGGACAATCTGATGGATAAATTCGGCATACCCTCCCATTAAGTTGTAGCAACATATGAGCTACTAATGGGAAAGGGTGCAAAGGGTTCAAAAGTCGGAATAATGCAAAAATATATTCCTTAAATTAAAGCCTAAGCCCTCTTCTCAAAAAGCAAGGCAAGACCAGTTTAATTGTATGGCACAATTTGCACACAAAAGAAAAGCTGCACTAAAATTACAATACAAACAAACAAAATAGACAAATGATCATTATGGCATGTACTTTAAAAGGAGAAGAGTACAGAATAGGCTCCGGCCCAACACGCACTGCCCCGAAACGTGCCGTTCAATTGGCTCATTCAAGTGGGTGAACTGTGAGTGCATCGCTTTTCATCTCTTTTCATTTCAGTGCGTGAAAGGCACGAGGACAGGTCTGTGAAGTGAATAACACTCTGCTGAAGCTGTTGAATGCAAGTCAGTCACAATCCATCCAAGCGCAGTCTGCGGGAGGACACTTACGTCGTCATGGAGACAGAGTATAGATGACTGCTCCCACGAATTCTGGTCCAGACCTTGGGCTGTGTGGATGTTGTCGGTTCAACAGAGTCACTCAGGTTTTAATGTAGTCTACGTTTTAATTAGTGTGGCTCAGAAGGATTAAAACTGTTTAGAGGAATTTAGTTTTATTCTAGTCAAGAAAAATGCTCTTTACATCATGCGTTGTATCGTAAAAGCAGCTAAATAAGAAACATTTAGAGACAGTAATGTATCATGACAGTGTTTCTCAAAATGCGGTACGTGTCACTGGTGTGTCATGGAATCCGTTTCGGTGCTTTGTTCTCTGTGTTTTATGTGTTCAGTCCTTATGTTGTATTTTTGTTGTTGCTTGGTTTTTTATTCCAGCTTTCTTCCTGTTTTCTGATTGTCTCACCTTGTTGAGTCCTCTTAGTGTATTTAACCCCATGTTCACCTTTCCTTCATTGTCCATTGTTGTCATCTGTCCACATCTGCGCTTAGGTCCTTCGTTTTAAATTAACCCAATTATTAATTATATAATGACATAGATTTTGCATTTCGATCGTTCTTTGATTTCTCCTTCATGACAGAATGGACCAACCATACCAGATCAAAGCAGACTTTCCCAATTTATATGTTAATATGTATTTTACTTTCGCTACCTTACTTACTTGGCACTGCCTCTCGGTGGTCTGGCAGTCCCAGAGCTCATCCATTTGAGCCTTTTGACTTCACGCCTCGACATCTCACCTGCTTCGTCCTAGCCACAGCTGGACACATATCTCCGTCCAGGTGGTTTCTCACTGTTGTCGCAGTACATGGCATTGTCTGCTCTTCGGGATTCCTTCTCTCACCTGCTGAGTTTGTCGATGGCTCGGGTTCTGCTCCGGTTCCTGCTCGGGTTCCTGCTCCGGGTTCCTGCCCGGGTTCCTAGCCTCCGGTTCGCTGCCGTTCCTGCTCCGCGGTCCTTCCGGGTTCCTGCTCCGGGTTCCTGCTCCGGTTCCTTTTTGGTTTTTACTTTGTTCATTTGTGTTTTATTTGACAGTTTTCTGTTTTTTTTTCAGTTTTATTCCTGTTCTTTGATTTTTGTTTTTTTCACGCAGTTATTCTTCCGTCTTGATTCACGCTATGTTTCACCAGCTGATCTTGCGTACGTCCATTCACCTTTTCGTTTTGTTGTTGTTTTGTCCACATTTTTCCTATTATCGTGTTATTTCTTTTTGTTTTGCATTTTATCAATGTATTTGGTATTAAATGTTAGTTCATTAAATATTTCGCAGTTTTGCATTGCGATCCTTTGATTTCTTCATGACTTGGATAATGGGACAGTTCTGGCAGTTATATGTTTGAAACATGATGAAACAAACTAGTTCATTTAAACTCATGTATCACCTTCCTAATGCATTCCCAAGCATCCTAATTATTCACTGTGTTGCGTTTCTAAGCACTTTTCCCGATACACCCAACAAAGTGTTTGCATACACTGCAGACGGAATTCTGGCCCACTCCTCCACACAGAGCTTCTCTAGATCTGTCAGGTTTATATTGGATTTCGGTCTGGAGACTGGCTAGGCCACTCCAGAACCTTGATATGCTTCTTATGGTGCCACTACTTGGATGTCCTGGCTGTGAGCTTCGGGTCATTTTCATTTTGGAAGACCCAGCCACGCCCATGCTCTGACTGAGGAAATGAGGTGGTTGCCCAATATTTCGCAATACATGGCGCCTTTCATTCTCTCCTTAATACAGTGCAGTCTTCCTGTGTCCTGTATAGAAAAACACCCCAAAGCATGATGTTTCCACGCCCATGCTTCACAGTAGGGATGGTGTTCTTGGGATGGTACTCATCCTTCTTCCAAAGGCGGCGATAGGAGTTTATATCAAAAAGTTCTATTTTGGTCTCATCTGACCACATGGCTTTCTCCCATGACTCCTCTGGATCATCCAGACGGGCCTGGACATGTACTGCCTTAAGCAGGAGAACCTTCTGTGCGATGCATGATTTCAAACCATGACGGCGTAGTGTATTTCCGATAGTAACCCTTGAAATTGTGGTCCCAGCTCTCTTCAGGTCATTGACCAGCTCCTCCTTTGTAGTTCTGGGCTGATTACTAACCTTTCTTTTCATTGAGACCCAACAAGGTGAGATCTTGTATGGAGCCCCAGTCTGAGGGAGATTAACAGTTATCTGTAGCCTCTTCCATTTTCTAACAATTGCTCTAGCAGTTGATCTTTTTTCACCAAGTTGCTTGCCTATTGCCCCGTAGCCCTTTCCAGTCTTGTGGAGGTCTATACTTCTGTCTCCGGTGTCATTTGACAGCTCTTTGGCCATGCCCATGGTAGTAGTTGGAGTCTGACTGACTGATTGTGGGGTGGACAGGTGTCTTTATGAAGCTAATGAACTCAATCAGTTACTAATTTAGATTAATGTGAAGTAGAGGTGGACTTTTTAAAGGCGGAATAACAGGTTTTTGAGAGACAAAATTCCTGTAGATTGGCAGGTGTTCAAATACTTATTTGCAACAATAACATACACATATTTAATTATTATTATTATTATTATTACTTCAAAATCATACAATGTACAATCTGATTACTCGATATACACAACTGATTTTTCAGCTTTTAACCATGATTTAATATCGAATCCTCAATGTTACTTTTTTTTAATTATTATTTATGTTGGGAGTGGAAAAGGCAGTTCATAGGTTTGTGGTTCCTTTACTGTGAAATAAAGGCAGACAGTGAGCCAAGAAGGAATTTAAAACATTTACTTGCAGTAAATATTTGAACAGGAGTGACCAATAGAGGTTGTTGCCAACAACTAAACTTTTTTCAGTTCTGTTACTTGACTAATAAGAACTACTAGACTTCAGGTTGTTTAATCTGCAGCGAGAAAATTGACACAGAACAAAGATCAGGAAAAGGGAAAGGGAAGGAAATGTGGTAGCTAAGTGCACAACTTATGCAGTGCTTTACCGCCACCTTCTGGACAGAATCAACCAGATTCTGTGGCTATGAATGAACAGAGAAAGGCCACATTGATTAGGCATTTTCACCAATTTGATACTAAACTCAGTTGACAATGGAAAACAAAGTGTTTATTTTACGTATACATTCATCACGTATACATAATATTTAGTCAAATAATAGGCTACATAATACAATACAGTACAGTGTATTGTATTGCAATGTATTGTATTGTACTGTACAATACTGTACAATACAATATAATACAATACCATATAATACAAAACAAAGTAAGGCCAAATAAATGTGTCCTAGTTTAGTCATTCAACTTTAGGACTGGTTTGGTCCGTGTTTTGGACTCTGGATGTGGTTCCTCTCAGAAACGCAGTGGTCAAATCCGCCAACAGGAGGCGATGAAGCGGCTGTGGCTGGTCCATATTTGTTGCTCGTGCTTTTAGCACATTTAGCTTTAGCTTTAGTTACAACTGTTAGATCGAAGCCTTCATTTTCACTCAAATTGAATTATTGTAGATATGTGTGCGAACAGCGTGAGCTTTAGCACCGCGGAGAACAGCCTTTGTTGTTTGTTTATTCAGAGATCTCCGGTGATTGTTTTAACCTGCGTTAGCCACGGTTAGCTCTGTTAGCTTTGTGTCAAGACATTTTCCAACCGAGTTGAACTCACTGGACTTCATCAGCGTTAACAAGGAGCGAGTTTGGGCTGAAGAAAAGTAGGAGTTTTAGCTCTTCCTTCTGTAAAACACTGGCGGAATCAAAGACGACGTGCTTCACGTAGACGGTGGTCTATGGTCTGGTGGTGCACGTACTGGTAAATGCGTTTATCATCTTCTCGGGTCATAATAGATCATTAAGAAAGGGTTTGAGCTACACAGATGTGTTCAATGAGTTTCAATGCAACAGAACGTGTTTGTGAATGAAATGTAAGACTGTATTTCTGACGTAAACAATGTAAAGCTTGTTGACTGAGTCCATATTCACTTCTTGTTGCTCGTCTCTGCAGCTTTAGCCTCAAAAGCAGGGCGTCTCTGTGATGGATCCCCGAGGGCCTCCCTTGGGGCCTGACTGGGGCCCCCCTCACCCAGGCTGGGGGCCTCCTCACCCAGACTGGGGACCTGGCAGAAGCTGGGGTCCTCCGGATGACGGGTGCCCTCCTGGCGGCTGGGGGCCACGTGGACCTCCACCACCTGATTACTGGGGCCGTGGCCCAGCGCCAGACTGGAGCCCCAGAGGTCCCCCAGGATGGGGTCCTCGTCCTGATGACTGGCCTCCTCGAGATTGGGGCCCTGAGGAATGGCGGAGGGAGGAAGAATGGCGACGCTGGCACGAGGAGTGCAGAGCTCGAGATGCCTGGGGACCACCGGGTCCGCCGGGTCCAGGTCCTCTTGGACCACCGGGTGCAGGTCCTCTTGGACCACCGAGTGCAGGTCCTTTAGGACCACCGGGTCCAGGTCCTCTAGGTCCTCCGGGACCCTGGGACATTCCCCCAGACCCATGGGCCCCAGATGGGCCAATGGGCCCGCTTCCTCCCGGTGTGCCTGCTCCGGGGTTACCTCTTCCGGGGTTACCTCATCCGGGTTTGCCTCCTCCGGGGTTACCTCATCCAGGAATCTCTCCGATGGGTGCGCCTCCAATGGGGGCCCCTCCTCCAGGTTTACCTCCTCCAGGCATCGGGCTGCCTCCTGTAATTCCTGCTCCCGGGGTTCCTCCTCCAGTAGTTCCTCCAATAGTTCCTCCTCCTGTAGTTGCTCCCCCTGACTGTCCCCCACCCTTTGGCTTCCCGGCGTACCCTCCTGGAGGCTGGAGTGCAGCGGTGAGGCCTTCTTTAATATTACTCAAACGTGTTTTCCTTTTTGATTGACCCCATAACACATTTGACCTTTGTGTCGATGCAGAGTGCTGAGACCGAAACAGAAAAGCCCATTTGGGTCAGTCACACTTTACATTTCTTTGATTTTCTTTGGAAAGTACCTGATCTTTATTCTGATGTATCCTGTTCTTGCTGCAGATTAAAGCCCTGCTCTCTGCCCCGACGGCCTCCCAAACAAAGCCTGCTGAAGTAGCCGTTGAGCCCATTGCACCTCCCCTCCGGTGACAAAACCCACGACAAAGCCAAAACCAAAGAAAAAAAAAAATCAAGGTCACAAAAGCCAGGACGTCATCAAACGCATAGGCTGCTGGTGAAACGCGAACTGACAAGTGAGTCGCCCTTCTGCTCAAACTTGATTTAACCGTTTTGTCCTTTTGTTACACAATTGTAAATATCGACGTAAAAAGGTCAATTCTACAATACAACATTTTTAGTGTGACTTACAGTTTGAAGTTGGGCCTCTTTCTGTCTTCAGACCTCTACCTGGCCGGTCCATAGGAAACTATCACTTTTGTTGGGGTAAGAGCTTTGCACATTTAAACTGTTAGAAAATGAGCTTCAGTCCATTTTGCTCTATTTCCATTAGTCTTACTTGGCAACGGACAATATTGAAAAATTGCTGACAGTTTTTAAAATGTTATGGATGTTATTCAAATTATGAGCTCGTATTTAACAAATATTATACACTGCCTTTCCAAAGAAATAGTCGCGCACTCTGATTTAACTAAGCAAATGCAGTAGGTACAAACCCGGCGCTTCTCATTTCTTGAAACAACCTAGTGGAAAGACATTCACGTGGTCAATGGATGAGATGTCGGTGTGTTGGGAAGAGTCAGTGCACAACAATGACACACTGAACTGGAAATTAATCTTTTTAAATACTGGCAGAGCTCATTGAAAACGCCGCCCGCAGCGAAGCAAATATTACAGCGAGCGAACCCTTTTTTGTGGAGACTTTTTTTTTTTTTTGTCAGGCAGTGTAGAATGGAAGTTTTAAGTAAAAACATCACGGATACGTTTTTTTTTTTAATTGTTATTTTTGTTTAATTTTGATTTTTTTTGTGTGCGTAAACTGGTGGTGTAGTGGCAAAACATCTTCACAAATTGGTGCTATGTATATTGGACGGCCCCCAGGAGGAGAATCACTTTTACAGAATCACTTTAAGACCCTGACACGACCTGAGTTTGGATCCTCGTAAGTCGCTGCTTTCCTCGTGTGCGTTTGTGTTGCGTTTGTGTGTGTTGTCGTTGCGTAAATGACTCTGAGGCGCTGGATACAAGCGTAAGAACAATCCGGATTGTACTTTCGGTATTGCTCACCTCCCGCAACGCTGTAAGTTAAAACTGCAGCGTTCTCATTTCCCATTTGAATTGAATAATTAAAGTAAAGTGGGTGTAAAGTTACTCCAGACAGAACACAGTACGTCTTTTGTCTCTGCAGTTTTAGTTTACTCTTTTTGTCTTTTGTCAGGGGCCATGTACACGTTCTTTAATCTTACAAATACACCACGTTACAGCTCATTATTATATAACAGTAGCTCAGTAACATACACAATAATATGTCACCATTTCAAAAACATTGCATGATTTCCTGAAATTACAAAATTTGCTCATTCATATACAAGTTTAACTGTAAAATTACAAGCACAGTTTATCTAGGATGTGCTTTTTTTTTACAATAGAAACTTAAAACAAGGAACACGGCCAGAGAGTAAAAAAAATACTAAATACAAAATAGAATAATAAAAAATATAAAATAATAAAACAATTAATACATCAAAATAAATAAATCATAATAATAGCAAATAAAGGCACAATGACAAAACCAATACAATTACGACATAAAAAGTCCAACATTTACAAATTTGTCCATTTTCGAATACGTTTTGAAGGAAATGATGAAGTTTTACCATTTCAGACTGTCTGCCAGTTGAGTCCACTATTTGATGGTTAAAAATGAAAGTGACTGAATGAAAAGTCCGACCGTGCAAAGGCAGAGGAACTTCAGGAGCGTGTGAATTGCGTAGATGGTTCAGAACAAAGCTTGATACATTTTTTTCAAGGCAGGTAGAATAGAAATATTAATAACTATGAATAGGATTTTCAAATGAAAAGGTCAAAACCGAGCATTTTTGTATTTTCTGAGGCTGTTACAATGGCGGTAACAAATTGTTTTTTTTGTGCTTTTTAATGCTTGGATTACAGGATTTCCTTTTATCGCTTCTCGTCTGGGGTCTCGCGTAAAAAAGTTGTTAAAGACTCATTAAATCCAGTTAAACGGCTCTCCGGTCTAGCACAGTCCGTTGCCTGAGTCGCCCGTGAGTGACGTGAAACTTTTAAACTTCCGACCAATCAGCAGCTGTCGGTCTGTGGTCTAGAGGTAAGATCGGGCCTGAAAAATCCAGCCCGACCCGACCCAGGCCCGCGGGCATTAAAGCCCGACCTGGCCCGCAGCCCAGACACTTAACTTAGATTTGAACATGCCGTACAAGCTCCGATGCAAAGCCCGAATTATCATTATACCATAGTAATCATTTTGCGCAAGAAAAACGCACACGATTTAATTAAAGGTTAAAATAAAATCTAACCATATTTTCTCGATCATGCATAATATGCATTTGCACAACGAAATAACCGCTGGACCACACCGATAGCAGCGCCCGATCACAGGAGAGCGACAAGAAGAGATCTTGGATGCGACATCCGCTTCCATACGCGGAGCAAATAATCGCTCACGCCCACTGCAGCCCCTGCAGCCCATGCGGTGCGCGTTTGCCTTTATCAACAGTCTCACCTGTCTTAAGTTTACATTACTTGCCGACTTCTGCTCCCACATGTCTCGGGGAAGACCTGAACAAAATAGATGCAGACTTGCGGAGGATTACATCACGCCTCGTTGCCCAAGCGTGCCCCGGCTTGCGCTTCCTGTTCTAGTCAGCTCGTTATTATAGCAACTTACCCTTACATGCCCTCTCTCTGTTCTTATTACCAGATTATTTTTATAACAAGTAACTCTCCTAGTTAGTAATCACACATTACGTTTTACGTATAATTTTTATAAACATTCATACTTACAAAAGTCAGCGAGAGTACGAAGCGAGCTCGCCCGAACGCTACAATGATGTCCATTTTAGGGTCGGCTCTGGCGCTCTCACGATCTTACTCTACTGTGGTCGTGTATGTTCTTTGTATGTGCTGGTCGCTTCTGGCTGAAGAGCGCTGTGGTCGCCTAAAATAAACATCGAGGCCGCTCCACGAAAGTCGGATCATATTCTGATCCCAGACTCAGTTGAATTTGACCGTAGGAGCCAAGTAGGAGCCAGTAGGAGCCACAAGTAGTGAAGCAAGTATACGCTGGCACGTCAGAGCAAGTTCAGGAGCCAAGTAGGAGCCAAGTAGGAGCCAAGTAGCGAGCCAGTAGGAGCGAAGCCCACCAACAGTAGGCACGCCCAAGTTGGAGCAATTGGACGCCACACACGTTGGAGCCACAGTTGGAAGCCGCTTGGATGCCAGCTGGAGGCCAAGTTGCGAGCATAAGGTTGGCAGCCAGTTGGTGCATGTTGGAGCCCCAAGTGTGGCGACCAATGGTTGGAGCCCAAGCTTCGGACGCCAAGTTGGCAGCCCAAGTCCTGAGCAAGCTTGAGAGCAAGTTTGAGCCAAGTTGGAAGCCAAAGTTGGAGCAAAGTCTGGAGCAGTTGGAGACCAAGTTGAAGCCAAGTTCGGAAGCCAGTTGGAAGCAAGTTGGAGCCAGTTGGAGCCAAGTTGGTAGCCAAGTTGGAGCAAGTTGAGCCAAGTTGGAGCCAACGATTGAGGCCGAAGTTGCGAGCAAGTTGGATAGCCAAGTTGGACGCCAAGTTGGAGCAAGTTGGAGCCAAGTTGGAGCCAAGTTGGAGCCCCTCCCCTAAGTTGGACAAGTTGGAGCAAGTTTGGAGCAAGCTTGGAGCACAGTTGAGCTCAACTTGGCAGCAACAGCTTGGAGCCAAGTTGGAGCCTACAGCTTGGAGCCAAGTTGGGCCACAGTTGGAGCCAGTTGGACGCAAGTTGGAGCCAGTTGGAGCCAGTTGGCGCCAAGCTTGGAGCCAAGTTTGAGCATAGTGGAAAAATCTAGGCCAAGTTGCAGGCCCAAGTGGAAAAATCTAGGCACAAGTGAGGGCCCAAGTGAGGGCCCAAGTGAGGGCCCAAGTGAGGGCCCAAGTGAGGGCCCAAGTGAGGGCCCAAGTGAGGGCCCAAGTGAGGGCCCAAGTGAGGGCCCAAGTGAGGGCCTAATGGAAAAAACCTAGAGCCAAGTAGTAGCCAAGTAGAAAAAATCTTGTGCATATGAAAGATTCTCATGTTTTTCTAATTATTACTAATGACATGGATGGCCAATCTATTGGTTCTAGTATTGATGTTTTGTTTTGTGATACAAGATGACTCAAAACATGCACGAATTACATTTAAAGGACACATATTAAAACATGATTACAATATCCCTAACAGTGTTCTCTCATGAAGTCCATACCTGAAGTTGCATTTAGCTTCATTCACGCCAGTTGGTTAGAAAATCTTCTCCCCTCCGAGCGTCCTGAACACCCCGTTTTGAATTTCCCCGATGTGTGCAGTTTTTCTCTTGACCTGTGATGTGGCTCTTGAGAATCTTCTGCTGTTTTTAAGTCCATAAATCATCTCCGGACTCGTTCTAAAACATGACATGCCAAACTAAATGTACTCAGAAGCATGTTTAAAGGCTAATTACTGTATAAATAATGCATAATATTTGTCCTTTAAAACCACTTCGGGCATGTTTTTGAAAAGTAAATTAGATTCTACCCTTTAAATACAATCATATAGTGAAATGTGAAGTCTAACCTGTCTTATTCACTATAATCTTCTGTTGCTGGGTGTGATTTCTAATTTGCTTGTTTTCAAACGTTAAGGTATCGTTCGGACACATCGAGAGAGACGACGACGGGGAGAAATTCACCTTTTCCTTCTCATCGTTTTTTGGGAATCTCAAAGCCCTGGTCAAAGGAGTTCGCGTTCACTTCACGGTCGTTCATGAAAACGTAAGTATCGTTTGTTTTCACCACTATTGTGTCGTAGTCAAAACTGCGGCCGAACACAAATTCCCACCACAACGTGCAGCGACGTTAAGCCCGTAGAAGACGGAAGATGTTCCGCAGCAGATTGTTGCTAAGAAGCTAATTTGCATCTGCAGTTCTTGATTTCCCTCTAGCTTTTCGATCGGAGCACGCTTGGGTGAATCTGTTGTCTTGGGCTGCTTTCTCTTTAAAAGAATATATTTCAAATTCTGGGGTCAGTTTGCTCTCTCAACATATAAGCTTTCAACTACAAACAAAAGAAACCGTCCACTCTACACCTAGAAATGTTTTTTTGACGTGTCCCGATGACGATATTCAGCGATATGTCGATCCAATCGTTAAAACATCATTTAAAATGCACGAGTTGAGGTTTAATCATCAGACAAACGTGCAAAAGTGCAGAAATATCACCTCATACCAACATCACTTTCATTTCCGTGGAATATTTTTCACTACAAACGACGAGGAGCAAGTATATCTTCAAAACCACATTCACGTTATCTACATTTTGATATATATTGCCCACCTCTACTGTTTTCTCAAAAATGCATACTCTTTACTATGGAACACAAAGTACCACCTGCGTCAGTGCAGTGGCCCCCGTCCCACTTTGATTTGGATTTTCGAGTTACACACTTGAATAAACACGAAATGCCAAGTCAGTTTGTCAAGCCCCACCCACTGAGCGTTGCTATGGAGCTCCTGAAACGACTGAAATTGCATAAAGGCAGGAGAGCTTCGACAAACACGCTGCGCAGATATTAATTTTGGGACTGGATTGGTTAATAAAGCGGGGATTGTACGCCACATATTAATCTGCTCCTGTGTCTTTTAAAAGCACAAATGAATCAAATATCAAACAATTCTTTTACCAGTTGGATGTATAAAATAGGTTGTGTTCACGTCGTAGATTTTGATATGTTTGCAACTGTAACTCTACGGGAAATTCACAGTTTTTGAACGAAATCGCTTCTGAAACTTCTGATGCACAAAAATGTTGAACTTGATCACCATTTGTTTTGGATTTGTCATATTAATCTTATGGCTTAATGTCTGTTCAACTGACAACAAACGCACCTTTGGAGTTGCAGTTTTTTTCTGCTGACAGAGAGAACTTTGAGCTCTGTGCCAGTTTTTGTTTTGTGTAAATTGGGCACAGTAATTACAGCGACGCGAACCATTAACCAGGACTTTTTTCATAGTCGATGGCTGCGTCCGAATGTCCACCTGCTTCCCTTCCTGCACAGAGCACTAGTTAGGGATCGTGCCATTTTTCAGTGCTGTCCGAATGTCCAGCAGGTGACAAACTACAAAAAGGTCTTACAATGCACTTGGGATGTAAGTCAACGGGACACAATCGCTTACCTAAACTTGAGCTGTAAAAATATCGCTATCATGGGCAAAAAGTTGTTGTTCAAGGTGAGATACCTGTAAAATTATATTATATTTTATTTCATTTTCATTTTTTTAATTTTTATTCTTCTTATTTAAATATATTTTTTATTGTATTTAATTGTATTTTTTTTAATTATTATTTTTTTATTTAACACAAATAAAACATTCAATAAAATTAACCAATACATAAAAATGCATTACTACTGACCTGAGGTGTAACAAATTCGATAATTAATAACTTGTACGATGATTTTTTAGTCCATAAATATGTGCGTGTCGTACGGATTTCACCAATATTTACCACATAAATCAACTTTTAGCTGAGTTTTTTGACGCAGACGCTCTTGACCTTGAATCGACCTTGAAAGTGCACTTCAATCGCTCTGTGATTGAAGTGCACTGCAGAGTCTGATAAATGGTGCAGGACTGTGTTGTGAGTGCGGGGACTAAAGTGGTCATTTGGACACAGCCAATGAGTTGTTATAAGGGCCAGAGAGAACGTCGCCATGGTAATGTACAGTAACCAAAGTCCAGCTCCGTGTTGTAGTGGAAAATGCTACTCATGAACTCAAACAAACTAACAGAGAGTTTTGAATCATAATTTTGTAATAATAAATACTAGTTTGATCTTTTTGTATTTGCCTTTTATCTAATGATCATGTTCCACCAAACTAATGTGAAAAAATCAGTTTAATTTTAGGTAATAAAAGTAGTCTTTTATAGAAACCGGAGAAAGGTGGTCAATGGTGGTCTTCATATGGCGTTAATGATTCCTCACAGAGAATCTGATTTGTATTGCCCTGTTTTTACATGATTTCCCATTCGAATTTGACTGCTTCTCCAATCACAAGATGGCCACGGCAACAGCATCCACGCGCTCTAGCCTGTATTATAACTACTACAGTGCTTATTTTATATGTTTTAATCTTTATTTATTTCAGTTTCACAAGAATATAAAACACGACCAGAGAGCGAAAACAAAAAGAGCACAAGCAGAACTAAACACCCAAATTAAGCCCGAATGTCTGTTCCTGTCGGTCCAGTCCTTAGTCGTTCGTGAGGTTTATGTTGGCCTTTTTTCATGCCACCAAACGTTCCAAAGGGATCCATTTGTTGCGTCCATGGCAGGAGTTTTGAGGCCCAAATACATAATTCGGAAATTCAGTGGGAGGGCAATGTCAAAAACCGTCTGCAGTGCCTTGTTAATTTCAGTCCAATATATTTCAGCAACAGGACACTCATATTTACCGGTAATCTTTTGTCAATAAATATGACCCTAATAAACACCAGCACCCACAACACAAATCCTTGCTGACTGAAAAAGTAGATCCCGCCCCTAAACACACCACGTTGTTGTTTTTATTCTTCAGAACGAGCAAATCGCGACTGACATCAAGGTCCCGACCCACGGCACTGTGATCGTGGACCCCGAGATCCTGGAGGGCCTTGTGGTCAAGCCCCTGGAGCCAGCGGCGGGCCAGTTCACGGGGCAGGTCAGCACGTACGTCGGCGGCATCCTGACCAGCTTCAACTACGAGAAGCGGGACTGCAACATCACCCTGCTCAAGGACGACCGGATCCTGATGAACCGCCTCACGGACATCGCCACCAACAAACGCAGGGCCACCAACATCCGGCCCAAGGTCCCGGAAACCTTCAGCCACACGGGCGAGACGCGGGAGAAGGTGAGGGCTTTAAAACATGACTTGAATGTATTAGTTAGCGGCGTTAGTTATGGACATTTTAGCGCGATGCCGATGTTATCTTGTTTGGTTATTTTAAACACTTGCCTTTTTTTTTTAAAGCACTTTTCAATATTTTGAACAAAGAAATATTGCTCTAAACTAACTATTTTTCACAAGTGCTTTCTAAAATAAGGATCAAATCTTATCTAAAATGAATAGAACCAGTTAAAAAACACAATACCCTTCATTTGGGGGGGATTTTGTATCGAGCTATCATTTATTTAGCTCTATGTTTAGATATAGTTAGGCTTTAATTAGAGTCAAATCAGCCTTCACACTTTCCCGTTCTGTGGATTTCCTGTTTTATGTAGATTATTTATCAGACTAAAGTTGTAGCTCCGCCTCCTCCGGTAACAGCAGCAGTGACCGTCTCTCCTCCTCCGACTCTGTGTCTCGTCGCTCACACAGAACTCTCTCCTTCTTTGATCCTCTCACGCTAAAGTTTGGAGTAAAAAAAAAAACCTGTCAAATAATGTCGCAGGTGAATTTGTTGTGCTTATATTTAATTCTAAGTTTTGTCTAAAACTTTTCTGGAGCTTTTAGAAGTCTGTAACGTTGTCATTTCAGGGTCTTTTTGCTCAGAAGATTTACAGTGTTTTGTTAGACTATAGCTGCATTACTGGAGCGTAATATCTACGGACTGATATCGGTGCTTTTGGCTACCGATATTACTCAGTGATGCAAATATCGGCGCATCCCTAGTATTAGCTGATGTTTTAATTATCAGACAAATGCGAAATGCCTGTAAAATGAATCTCAAAGCTGCAGAATCACCTCGTATTTGAAAGTTCACGTCAGAACATTTTTATTTTTATAATCTGCTCTTTTTTTCTTTTTTTTTTAAGCATTTATCACTATAAACGACAAACTCGACAGTCAAATTTTTTAATATCTTCAAAGCAACATTATCTACCGGTAAATTTCAATATTTTGTCCACCCTGTACTGTATTTACACAATCATGGCGACGACTGAAAAGTGACGATACATGATATTTATTGCAAAAAAAAGTCTTAACTGCAGATTGTCGTAGACGTTTCCAGGTTGTACAAGAAAGGGAGGACGTGAAAGGCTGGAGAGACCAACTGGATGTTTTAAGCAGGAGAAGTTTGTTTACAATCCACACGGGCAACATGATCCCGAGCGTCCCAGAGGAGGTTTAAAAAGCAGGTGCAAGTGCGACTGCGGAGGCCAGTAAAGGCTCCGGTTGGACAAGTGAAGGATTTTAAACGATCGAATCTCTCTGACAAAGCGTTTAAATGTGCGGGTCTGGTTTCTGTGTCTTGTTCCCCAGGGCGTGATCCTGAGCTTTAAAGACACACCTGAAGGCTTGATCAAGTGCGACGCTCACGGAGAGATTCCGTTTGACGTCAAAGAAAACCTGGGCGACGCGGAGTTTACGGACAAAGACGTAAACCGAGAGGTGGAGTTCACGGTCATTGAGGTAGGAACCGTTTGCAGTAACGTGCAGGCGATGTTTGCTAAACCTGCAGTAGATGTTTTTATTTATTTAGTAGGGACAGTGCAAATAAAATAACTGCTACTATGACTGGATTATAAAATATTAAAAAGTTTATAGTGAAAGGTTCATTCATTCCAATCCTGAGCAGATTTAGAAAGCGCTCAAACTTTAGCTAAACTAGAATAAGATCGCGGTGTAGCATAAAGTACCATATTTTTGTGTTGTAAATCACATTGAGCACAACAGCGCCTGCTCAGTGTTAATACTTCCTGTTCATTTCTGTCTTTGGGGTCTAAACTTAATACTAAACTGAACGGTGAGTTGTGGTAGATGTCTCTCACGACATGTTAAAGCAGGTGAATACGTCCTCTGCAGACACAGTGCATTAATAACGGGACACGTTTGTGTCAATGCTTACGCAAATTCTACTGTTGAGGCTTATATAATAAGAAAATAATATAAATTAGAATAACAAACTGAAATAATCTTAACATAAAAACAATCAGTCCTTCTTTACTTACAATTTAGTTGAAAATGTAATTGGTTGTTTATTTAAAAATGTGCCTTTTTATAGCTGAGCCATGCCCTCACACGGGGGGCAGAGCTCGGGGCTGCTGCTGTAAAAGCGAAGGGGGCAAAGGCATAGGACCATGTGGGACAACACTAGACTAACGAGCAGTCAGATGTGTTGGGCGCGTGCTGCAGAGCGAGTGGAAGTGTGACTGAAACGTTTAGAGGAGCCGGAACAAGCCACGCCTCTGGCACTGCGGCCGTGCGAATGCGGGACACGGGCTGGTGGGACAGAAAACGGTCTGGACACGTCAGTTTTCCCCCCGTGCCCCCTGTAGCACACACACACACACACACACACACACACACACTGTACGTTACTCTCTGGAGCCCTGGTATCGTAGTACTTGTGATACATTTCACTTTGACTATTGTAATGTTTGTTCCGCAGCATCGTCCAGGGAAGCGCGCCGTCCGGGTCTGTAGAGTCGCCGAGCCCCTTCTCGTCACTCTAAGTTCAATGACCACTGAAGAGAAGGAGGAGGTGGTGGAGGAAGAGGTGGAGGAGGAGGTGGAAGTGGAGGTAGATGAAGAAGAAGAGGAAGAGGAAGAGGAGAGTACAGACAACCTCAGTGACAAGCCCCTCCAACTGAGAGCAGACATCCCACTGTCCAACTTTGAACTGGACGCGGAGCTGTACGAGGGCGTTGTGAGCCAGCCCATCATCGAGCCGTCGGTCAGTGAACGCACCACGAATGCTTTTATCTTGTGGTACTTATTGATCGAAGGTTTAGTCGTCAGAGATGGAGATATTTGACAGTTTTTACATCTTACTATTATTTTTGTAATGACTTAGAAATGCAGTGGCTCACAGGCTCAAACTTTAAATATAATATGATATCGGAAAATATTGTCAAGCAGTTTCATACATTCAATTACACTCATCTTCCTGACCATGTCCCCAGACCACGATGCCGGGCTATCCAGGTCAGATTCACACGATGCTCGGACTAAACAAGACCAATGTGACGTTTGACCACAGAGATTGTGGCGTGACGCTGCTGAAGCACGACCAAGTGCTCATGAACCTCCTCATCGATAAAACTAAGGGCAAGAAGAGAGCGGCGAACATCAGGCCCAAAATCCCATTCACCTTCACCCACACCAAGGAGAAGAGAGAAATGGTAGGGACCCTTATTCACCGACGCTAAACCACATTAAAAATGCATTCCGTTTTAATGCTTTTTCCCATAAACCCTTAAAGAGTCTATATTATGCAAAACTTACTTTTAATGGCCTTTTAACCACGTTCGGAACAAATCTGCAGTGGGTTTTATGTGTTCCAGGGCATCGTCAAAAAGTTGGGTCCGGCGCAGGGCGTCCTAACGACGGAAACGCATGGAAACATTCCATTTGATAAGAAGGAGAACTTCAGCGACACAGAGTTCAGCTCCAATGACGTCAACAAAGAAGTGGAATTTACCCTGCTACAGGTCAGAGCAACTCTTTATCTTATGACTGATCCTCCCTACTTAGGTACATTTTGTGCCAACATATTCATGGCAAAATGTTTTTAAAGACAATTGGTGCAACTGGGACTGGAGTGAATGAGATGAGGTTGTGTCTCTGTGTCCTTTCACCAGTTGTGTCTTCATCACAATGCATCGTCTTACAACAAACGCTCACTAGTCCGCATTGTCGCTCGATCTTGGTTTTCACTCGCAGGTAAAAAATAAGAAGCGTGCTATCCGCCTCCGTAGAGTCAATCGGCTGTCTGAGCAGCTTCTGCAAGAGAAGAAGAAGCGACAGGAGCAAGAGGAGCTGCGCAGGAAGAAAATGGAGGAGCGGAAACTGGAGCTGGAGAGGAAGCAGCAGGAAGAGGAGGAGATCCGTCTGGAGGCCGAGAGGAAGAAAAAAGAGGAAGTGGCTGCTGCGCTGGCGGCTGCTCGAGAGAAGGTGAGGTGCTGGTGATGCCACTGAGACTAGTTTCTACTCTTTTGAAAGGACCTCTTTACATTTGGTTCCTTTTCATCTTTTTGTCACTTTTTGTATGATTACCTACATGTTTTCTAATCTTGTCCTTGTGTTCAGTTGACTCCTCTGGGATTTATGATGCGTGGGCCCGACCCGGACGAAAGCATTAGTAAAGACCGCTTCGATGGCACTGTTCTAATTGCCATCGGCAAACATCCTCCAGTGGAGCTCAAGGCGGAACCAGAGGAACCCGAAGATCCAGAATCAAAACCAGGCCAAAACGGAGCAACACAGCCCTCTGAGGTTTTACCCATTTTATATTCGCTCATCAAAAACACACCCGGAGTTGTAGTTGGCTTCATTTGCACTTGGTTTATTAACCCTGTTCACGAGGTTGTCTTGCTGTGTCAGAAATACTCTGTTTCAATTTTCCCTGGATTTGTTGCGTCACAAGTAAAACCCAGACTTTTGCGCAGTTTTAGTCTCTAACACAGGGATCCCACAAACTTTTTTCCTGTAAGGGCCACATAACTTTTCCCTTCTCTGATGGGGGGCCAGGGTCAGTTTGAACCAGAAAAAAGGTGTGACGATCGCAGGGGTGCCTAAATGTAAACATGTATTTGTTTTTCAGAAAGCCACACATAACCAAATATGAATAACCCTTTCCGAGTCAAAATAACCCTCTCTGGGTTCTTCACAGAAAAAATAATTCAGGAAATATATAATAACACTATTCTAGAAATCATAAAAATCAAATAACCCTCTCTGGGTTCTTCACAGAAAGAAAGTTTGTGTTGTGCCGTGCACAGTCTTGGGTAAAAGTTCAGCTTCAGTTGTCAGAGCAGAATCTATGACTCATATGAGCATGAATAATGCGTCTCTTGTATTGTTCAGGGGGCCGGGTCAAATGTGGAGGCGGGCCGTATCCGGCCCCCGGGCCGTAGTTTGGGGACCACTGCTCTAAACCATCACTGGACTGGAGTCAAATTGTGTACATAAAAAAAGAAAAAACACCTGGCTCTTTTAGCATAGCAGTCACTTTGCCTAAGGGCTTCATTTATTTAGGTATTTAATGCATTTAGTAAAGGTGTAAAGATGTTGAAAATCTTGTGATTATTCTTTTGATTAGTTGATTTGTTTTAAGTCGCGTGAAGAAAATATTTGTCCTAAGTTTGACCAGATGAAGCTGAAGTGAAGGCGTTTGAGCATCCTTGTGGAGTGTCAGTCATGAATCTTCTTTTCTCAGCACATGGCATGTATTGGAAACTACTAAATTAGTTGACAATTATTTCAATAATCGGTTAGTTGCGATTAATCTGTTAACTTGTTGCCACCCTACTTTAAACCAAAACTCTGAACCAGGAATCAAATCCTATTGCTGAAGGCTGAAAGAACTCTGCAATTAACAGGTAAAAGTCAAGGTGGAGAAGGAAGAGTCGATGGAATTGCCCATTGAAGAGCCGAAAAATGAAGACGAGAAAGACGAGGCACAGAAAGCGGAAGAGAAGGCAGAAGAGGAGGTAAAAGAGGAGAAAACGGAGGCTGTGAAGTTGAAACCAGACACTGGGCTGCTGGTGATGACTCTAAACGGAAAGCAGAAGAAGCTCTCTTTTGAACGCAGCGACCTGCTGACACGGGCCACCATGATGGTCGGAGACAAGGTGAGATGTTCTTCCATTGTATAGCCGGAGTTCTGTGAAGTTTAGAAATGAGACGTGTTTTTATTTTGCCATTTAAGACGAGGTAGTTTTGACATGCATCCATCGTGAAATAGCTTTGTTTTCATATTCGATGATCTGATTTCAAAAGCATCTGTAACCTTCAAAGGTAAAGGAAATGTATTGTTTTTGCACACTTGCAAGGTGACGTTTTATTTACAGGTGAAGTAAATGCAAAGTAATTCAACGCGCCTTGCAAAACAAGACGTTTGTATTTCAATTACAGTAGTTATTACAACACAATTGGATACGTTTAAATACAAAAAATAAACAAGGGACTTTTTTCTGCACTAAAATAACAAATATTGTGTGAAGGATTTCATCAGGAAAAAGTAATGCAGTGGTCAGTGTTTTAGAACGTGTGTATTTGTGCAAAGGTTCGCTTTAACATTGCAACTCGGCAAACAAACCAAAGGCAAAGAGCGGCCTACGTAGAGATCCTCAGTGATTCATTTGTGGAGTCTGCAGAAGAGAGACATAATGTGAGTCCCTCTCTAAACTGACAAAACGTGTGCGTTTCTGTAGCTGCTCGTGTCTGATTCTGATATGTCTGACACAGGGCATTGTGATCGGGTTTTCTGAAGACTGGGGGATGATAAAATGCAGCCAGAGCCCGCAGTTGTACTTCCATCAGTCTGAGGTCATTGAGAGGAAGAAACTGGAGCTCAATGAGAAGGTGGAGTTTAGCATTGTCCCGGTAAGATTCCACAACTCTTTCTGTTAAATCCGGTTGCATTATGAAGCAGTTGGTTGGTTCTAATTCTGAACGCTGTGCGCCTCTCTTCATTTTTCAAGCACGACACGTTGGAAACCCAGCACCAAGCGATCCGGATTAAACGTTACACTGAAAGCATGTTTCTGCCTGTGAAGAAACTATCTGGAGTGACTGCCAACAAGGCCAAGGTATGGCTTAGCCTACCAAGACAATGGTTGCTAAAACACCAGCATATTACAGCACTATAATATATATTTAAATTTTTCATAGTCAATGACCATCAAGCTGTCCATGCCTTCAGAGGAAGAGTGAGTTTATAAAATTTACTTTTCCTTAACATTCCACCTTGGACTTTTTCATGATATGTTTGTACATCTTTTTAGGAGGAAAAAAGCAGAGGTAGACAAACTGAAAGCTGTAGTAAAGAACCTGAGAACACAGGACAGCAAGAATCGCAGCAGCCGCCGCCACGCTCGGTCCAAGACTCCGGAGAGGGATAAGTTTGGGAGAATAAAGAGGCGCAGCTCTAGCAAAGACCGCTACAGCAGAGACCACCAGAAAAAACGCTCGAGAAGCAGGAGTAGGGACAGATCCAAAAAGCGCTCCCGCAGCAGAGACCGTTCCAAGAAACGCTCCAGGAGCTCCAGCTCCAGTAGGAGTCGCAGCCGAAGCAAAGAGAGAAGTCGAGAGATGAGCAAAGAGAATTCTAGAAGGAGCTCCTACAGCCACGAGAGAGAGAGTCACGAGAGGGAAGAGTACAGGCGACGGCGTGAGCCAAGTCCCAGACCGCCGCGCCACATGGATGACGAGTTGGCACGGAAAAAGAGGGAACTTGAAGAGCTCAATGAGATGATTGCATACAAGAAGGCGCTGGTGGAGGCGAGCGACTTCATGGCGCGACTCATGGAGCCGCGACTCATGGAGCCCGACAGCATTGGAGCCCCGACACATGGAGCCCCGACACATGGAGCCCAGAGTCATGGAGCCCCGACTCATGGAGCCCAGAGTCATGGAGCAAGGAGGTAAGACCTGCATCGACTATGACCACGGCAGATTAGCTATGCCTGTGAAAGAGTTCAACCCAATGCATCCAGAATACCCCTCTTCGAAACCTTATGGAGACCCGTACTATGACCGCGACTACAGTGTGTTCAGAGAGCGACGCTATGCAGATCCTTATGGAGACAGATACAGTGATCCGTACTATGAGCGCCGCTCCTATGGAACGCCATCCTACGAGAACAGACCTTACCCTGAGCCTCCTTATGGGGAGCCTTCCAGACGTTACACTGACCGATACGATGTTTATGAGCCACCGCCAGAGAGTCACTACGACGATTCAAAATACCCACCAGGCCGACCGTATCCAGATGATCCCTACCGTAATCCGCCTCTAGATCACAGTCCTCCACCACAGCAGAGTCTTGCTCCCTCTGGCCCTCCCTTCAGACCCCCTTCGCCAGAAGAGCCCCCAATAAAGAGCCCCCCTCCAAAACTGCTGTCTCCCCCAGGTGAAAAACCCCCATTAGATCGGTTCCTTGACATGCTTCACAAGAAGAAAATAACTCCAGAGAAATGCATCAGCCCACCCAAAGATGACCTGCTTCCTCATGAGCGAGCGCTAAAAGAAGGCAACACCGGCTTCTCTAAGATCGTTAGCTTGCCCCAAACAAAACCCTTTGAACCCATCAGAAGCCTTTCGCCACCCAAACCTGTCAAACCACCTAGTCCCAAACCAACTGAAGAGCCGGAGAAGACCGAACCCTATGACAAAATCCAGACTCTTCTGCGAACAATTGGGCTGAAATTCACCTCAGATGACATGAGCAAACTCCGAACACAAGCTGGAATTGTATCCTCCAGTCCAAAGTCAGCCTCTTTGGAGCGAGAACCTCAGCGAGCGGGCTCCAGCAGAACCAGTTCCATGGACCGTTTTCACTCTCCATCTCCTGCCAGATCTGCAAGTTTGGAACCTTCCCAAAAGCCAGTCAATGAATATGAGAGCTTCCTGGACCAGCAGGAGTTAGAAGCTTTGCAGAAAGCTCAGCAAATGCAAAGTCTGACTCGCTCCATCAGTGAGGGAACTCCGCCACCCAGACCACCCCCTGGGCCCCCTCCCGTCCAGTACCAGCGGCCCCCGGTCCCAGACAGCTGGGATGTCCAGGTTGCCAAAACTCTTCCCAACCCCAACAACCAGGCATTTTATCTGGACTGTACCTCCAAAACTCCTCCAGGACCTCCACCCAAACGCGCTGCATCCCAAGCTCCGCCAGGGCCCCCGCCAGGGCCCCCTCCAAAACGGACCCCTGGACAGCCGCCTTTCATCTCTGCGCTGTCGTTTCTGGGACAAGCCACCCAGAGAGGCCCAGGTGCTGCACAGGTATGTGAAAGAACCATGAGGCTCGGGTCCAGACAGTACATCTAAAACCATTCTGACCGGCTTCATTTCGATTGTACCTGTTCCTGTTTTCCTTTCTGTTTTAAATTATTAAGTTATGTGTTGTCAGCCCAGTGCAGAAGCATCTGAAACAAAATCCATGTACAGTAGATGAAATGGATCTGAAGCTTATAAGATACTGACTTAAGAATGTTCAGGAAATGTCAAAGAGGAAATATCTTCAGGCTCTTTCACTCCAACGAGGTCATTTCCAGTCCAAACTAGTTCGTTTAAGTTTTGGTGATTGCGAGCTGTATGTTTGTCAAGTGAGAAACCCGCTTTCGGACCCATGTGTGATTCTTGTGTTGCATTCAGGACTGTAGTTTATTAATAAGGACATAATTAAAAACTCGGCACAGGCTTTAAATACATTGCCTTCATGGTACATTTCAGTCACTGCAGTGAGAAAAGCGCTGTTACATAAACGGTTTATTTCCCGCTTCAATCTGTGGTTACATTTCCATGATAAAATACAAATACACATGTTGTTCCTGGAGTAAATGGAACGTCCGTGGCCCTAACAGTTACTACTACCCACCTCAGGCTCCTGGCCAAAGTCCCAACGACCCGACAATCTCCACCACTGTAGCCCGCTGCCTCCAGGTCATCGAGACGGTCAGGACGTTGGCTCAGCCCCCGGCCAGATCTGCCAAATCTGTACAGTTCAATTTACCGACTGAGTCCAGCGCCCAGGCCACGATGGAGAGTGAGGAGGACATCAAGAATGTTCAGAAGGAGAAGGTCGGTCACCAGCTGTTATAAAACGGTTTAAAGTACTTGTCAGAATGCTTTAGTTTTAGTGTTTTATTGCTCAGAGCCAAGGTGAAGGTCAGTATGGTCATTTATTACAAACCTTCTAAAAATACTTTTGACATTAATGCGCTCATGTTTTAATTTACTTTGATTTATTATAGTGGTATTTTTACTGCAGAATCGCTGTAGTTCTCTGCAGCGAAGAGTTGGACATTATAATATAATATAAATATAATTATAACATTTGACCCCAATACAAAGTGAAGCTGTTTTTGAGGCAAGTACAAGTACAACAAATACGTTTTTTTGCAAATCACTTTGTTGCGATTCATTGATTTACTTGGTTCAGCCCTAATTATGATTTAATTATGTAAAATTGGTGTGTAATTTCACATGTATTTATTTGTGCGTTACTCCGTATTCTATTGTAGTTTGACAGCGAGACTATAGACCATGTAACAGTCCAAATTAAGCCATTTGTAGCAGTTGTGTAGTGGAGGAAAACTACACAAAACGAGACGATCATGAGGCAAAAAGGTATGTGGTGTAAAATGGATTAAAGGGATTTTGCCAACGATTGACAACTATTTACATCCACAGAGATTTAAATTTCACACGTTATATCTCCGTTTTGGTTGAAAGTGAGGCAACTATGCGACCACTTATTCCACAGTGGATTAACTTCATTCTTTGCCTCAAAATTCTACAAACGATAACCCATAATGACGACATGAACGAAGGCTGATGGAGTTCTTTTGCGAGTTTATATTAAGGGAAAAAGAAGTGACGTAGCAGGAACTGGGAGACGAGTCACGATCAACGGGAAGATGAATGCAGCAGTTACAGAGACATGCTTGATGAACACCTGCTCCAGAGCGCTCTGGACCTCAGCCTGGGGTGAAGGTTCATCTTCCAACAAGACAACGACGCTAAGCACAAAGCCAGGAGAACAAAGGGAGTGGCTACAGGACAACTCTGTGAACCAACGCCCACCATCCAACCTGATGGAGCTGGAGAGGTTCTGCAGAAGAATGGGAGAAGCTGCCCATAAGCTCGTGTGTGAGCTCGTAGCTTTACACTCAAAAAGACTTGAGGCTGTATTTGGTGCCAAAGGTTCAACAAAGTATTGAGCAAAGGCCGTGAATACTTCTGTACAGGTGCTTTTTTAGTTTTTAATGCATTTTCACAAAATTCAAACAACCTTCTTTTACGTTGTCGTCATGGGGTTTTGTTTGTAGAATTTGGGCAAATGAGGGATTTAATTTAATTTGGAATAAGGCTGTAACATAACGAAATGTGGGAAAAGCGAAGCACTGTGAATACTTGTTCTAGTGTTGTGCAGTGTCATTGTTGACTACCTTCAACAAGGGGAAAGTAACTAATTACAAATACTCAAGTTAAAGGAGCTGTACCTGATGTTTTACTGTTTTGAAACGTGAAAACAGAAGTAGTTCATTTTAAGCTCTTTACGGCGCCACACTTTTCACAACTCTCTGAGGCCAGAGCGAGCGTTGCGGTCCCAGGTAAAGCTAGCATACGTTAGCATACACTTAAACGCTCTGTGTTTGGATGCAGAGAAAGCACTGCGGTCTAATTTTCACCCGAATAGATGCTTTTACAATACAACAGCAAAACTGATTTGACATTATTACATGCAAAAACTAGTCTGGTGCATGGACTAGTTCTGTTTTTTCATTTTTCAAAGCAGTAAAAATCAGGTACAGCGTCTTTTTTTAATGTAAGAGTTTGAAAAGGGCCAAGCACAAGTCCCAATCCCAATGGTTTCGCCGTTGTATCTGCTCTTTTTGAACACACAACGCACCAACTCACAAACCCACAACCACACAACCACAGAAAACCCACACACGCAGCACTGATCGCCTGCTCTGATGACCTTTAGCTTCATTCATTTTGAGTGATATTTCGTATGCGTAATTTATACTAAATACTGTTGCCAAAATTGCCCTTGAGTACATTTTAGCCACATACTTTTACTTGTACACGTTTTCTCCTCTAGTTAACGGCTCGTGCGTTTGAATGCTCACTTGTAACTCTTACCTGTCGTTGCTGTTCTGTAGTTGGATCTGTATAACCAGCGGTTACTGGACAAGAGGGAACTGGATAAGAAGAAGTATTACGAGTCTAGAAAAACGCCGGACAAGAACAAGGACGGCACGGCTGTGGTGGCAGGTATAAAGCACTTCACGTGGAGCTCTGATTGTACTAACTGCTCTCTGCTTCACAGGCTTCTCTAGCACCGAGGACTCGCTCGTCTGTCAGGAGACATCTGCCTTCTGTTTGGCTTTAGTCAGGATTAATATAGCTCTAATAAAACCAGAGCTGCGACCGTTAATGGACTGATCTTGTAATGTCGGCGTTGGTCGGGCAGTTCACGTTTTCCATAGATTAAAGTCTTGAACGCCGTAGCTGTGGCGCATGGCTACTCACCAGTGACTTTATTGTGCAGTGCAGTGAAAATGTATTTTTCCATGTTTTCCCACGAGCGTGTCCCGATCAGACTCGGCGAACCATGATTAGAGCCTTCGTCCAGAAGTGTCCAGAAGCCGTTTAAGATGGTTTGAAAAGTTTGGCAAAGTTAAAATACATTCTTTCATTAAATTGTAAGGGGACAGATGTTTTCATTGCACTGTAGGAAAAGTACAGTCTGCGTTTATTGTCTTAGTAACCGTCTTTAGTTCAGCCTAATGTTGGCCGCGTCGATGCACATTTACGTGAAAGATCACAAAGAAGCCGGGTACATCTGTCTCTCCATCACAGTAAAACCTTTTCATTTTTTTATTCTTAACAAGTGTGTAGTTAGGGCTGGGTATTGAGAAAACTATGATTTAAAAAGTCTTTTCATTATTGGACGGTTTCTTGCAGTGTTCCTCACAAGAAAGGCGAGCCGATCGTCAGATATATTTGTGTTAGATTTATACTCCAGCTACGCTCTAGCCGCTGCTGCTGTAGGTCTGCGCCGTATCATCAACTTTTCATTCATTTATTGCATCTTGTTTGAGTTGAGAAATGTTAGAAAATCTCAGGCTAAGCTTTTTCCAGTTTGTTTCAACCAGAGTGTCGAGAGCGAGGCAGCTGTGCAGCTAATACGATCGTCATCGATTTTAGTCATCAATTATCAGCGTTTTAATTGAGGTCCACAGCCAAAAACCTCTCAGTAAATAATCGATCAATCCAAAAAATGGATACATTTTTAGTCATATCGTCCAGCAGAACTAATGAGGTCGATTTAAGGCTTTTGCTTTGCCTTTAAGTGTGAGAAACACTGTTTAGTCAAAAAAGAATGATAAAAAGCCACAATCTTGCCTGTTGCATTAAAGAAAAATCAGTACCCAGTCCTACAGTAGGTTTACTGTAGGTTAACCTTTCATATGTTTTATATGAGCCGTATGTGAGCCGTATTTGAGCCGTATAACGAGCAGACTTAAGGCAGAAGTCGCACACAGGCTACAATGCCACAAATGCTATGCATGCACAAGCTAGTTTAGCTTCTGCAGTTGTAGACGTGATAGATCAGCATAGTACTACTACATGAAAGCAGGTTTCAGTGGGTCACGCCCTTGTTTCAGTTCAGTGTTAAACACATTGGTTTGTGTGAATTGATATCGTCATGCAAGTGTTTGCACATAGCAAAGCTAGTATATAAACAATGAGTCTAAATGTGTAAAAAGCCCTGCAGCTAGACCACCCGTTGTTTTATCTAGCATTAAAGTTGGACATGTTTGATGTTTTCTACTTTGGACACCACAAACACTTGACGTGGCTTTGCTTGATTTGTGAAGCTCGCCAGAAGCCTTTCTTCTAAATTGTGCATCCATCTGGGCCTTCGCAAACCCTGTCATTAAGAAATGTGAGGATATCCATCACTCTCGTCACTGCAGGAAAGTGCTACATCTCATCTGTAACAGTTTTCATTGTGTCCACGCTAGAGTCGAGAAGTGCGTAGAATAGAAAAGTGAAGCGCAGCAGGTAAAGGAAAGGAGCTGCTTCCGGCTGCTTTTCTTATCTTGCTGTGCCTGTTTGTAGTCTCGCTAACAGGACTTCATTAATTATGCGTAAAAGTTCTGAAGGTTTTTAATAGCCTGGCCAGCCAGACTTGTTTACTCCTCAGTTCTAGTTAAAGTGTAGTGCATTCCTTCCTCTCCTGTAGCTATTGTTGAAGTCTGGTCTCATTCGTGTTTGTCCCGTTGCCGATGGCAAAATTAGCCATTGACGTACGTCTTGACAATCACACGACACTGTTCAGTATCAGATACGACAAGACTGGCAAAGATACTTTACTTTTGGCATTTTTGCTTGGGAGAAAAGGGAATCCTCTCCGTTAAATGGCTGCACCAAACTTTGGAGAAGGTCTGACTGGCCAGGCTAAATATGAAACCACCTTGTGGTTAAATGCTATATTGCATTTGCAAAACCCATGTGTGGAAAGCATTGAAAGTGATAGCGTTTATTTGGCTAATATTAGAGCGATAGATACTTGAATTAAATTCTAAGTTTGGCCACATTATATGTATATATGTCCACACATTTGTATCTTTAGTCTAAGTGGGAGAGTATCCTTGGATTAGGCATTATCCCATGTCAGTCAAGTGCTAAACTTGGCCTTGTAAAGCGCTGTAATGGAAGCTAAAGTTAACAGTGTTAGTATTTATACTGCAGAAGCTTGTGTGTGATGTGTGCTTCTAACTAAAAAGTTGCTTCTTTAAGGTTTGCCGGTAACTGCTTTAGGAGCCACAGTTGGGACTTGTAGGCTGCGTTTAAAACATGCTTTCTAATTCAAATTAGTTACTGCGTGGAAATGTCAGACTTTTCCCAGGTCTGTTCAGAGCTTTTCCTCCTTAACTGTAAAATGTAAAGATCTTTTTAGCAGATGCATGCTTCTTTATGAAGCTTGACAAACTCATGACTTCTTAAACGGGTGAAGTTCAGAGTTTCCATTTTCAATAATTGTCACCAGAAAAGTATACTTCTTATTGATGTTTGGCCTTGATGTGTTTTCATTCTCAAATGTTTAAATTTGGCAAGTTGCTGGAAAGGTAGGTAATGTTAAAAATATTTCAAGAAATGTTTGTTTCCATGTCATGGCCTTTGATGCCCACTCTTCCTGGACTGTTCACCCACTAATGAGGAACGTGAGCTGGGTTTAGACCGATAGAAGGGGATTCTGTAACCTGTAGTCTCTTTTCTGTTTGTTGACAATTAGTGTGCTAAGATGAGTTTTTGGGTCAATTCCACCAATCCATAAAGCGCTAGCTAAAGGCCAGCAGCTTCAGAAATATTTATATGCAAGTGCGCATTTACCAAGCTAATTTTAAGTTTGTAAAAAGATACTTTGGCTAGTTTCAGACTTAAGTCATTAGTTTGCTGTTTGTGTTAAACATGATGCAAGTTGACCGGTCAAACTTGCGTTGCGTTTTCTGTTCAAATCGTGCTGCGATGAAGCCAACAACTGTTGAAAAGCCTAAAGTTTTGATTCTGACTGAAAAGGGTATGTGCCATCTAATGTATTTCTAATGTATTTCAAATGTTTTATGTATTTTTAGTATCTACATTGTTCCAAGATAGTTTTGATATCATGTTAAGCTAATATCCCCTTCTGTGTCCGTGTATCTGAAGCATCAGAATGGGTTGTCCGTGGTGGCCGACACCGCTGTATCATGCCGTAAATTACGTCTCCATAAATGTGACTCGGTTCTGGAACGTCTGAAATGTTGAAAATTTAAGTGTTTAGTGTTGCAGTAGTTTGACTTTCTGTGTTTGGTTTGTGTTTCAGCTAAGCCTGTCATTGTGGAGCAGAAGAACGTGTGGATCTGTGGACATTCCTTGATTTACTGGGCTGAGTCCCGGGCCAAGTCTCCAGAGGTGGGCATGCAGCTGGGCATGGACCCCAGCCGTGTCACCCTCTGGTGGAGGGGCACCCAGGGCATGACCTGGTCACAGCTGCTTCCCCAACTGCACCAGCTCAAGGTGCTGTGGCCCAACCCCGACGTACTCATCGTTCACCTGGGGGGCAATGACCTGAACGACAGCCCCACCGACCTGCTGACGGCGGTGCGCAGAGATTTAGCTTCTATCAGGAGCATTTTTCCTCGCTGTCTTCTGGTTTGGTCCCACATCTTGCCGCGGCGCGCTTGGAGACATTCAAGCGACGTTCATGAGGTCGATCTTGTGCGCACCACCGTGAACCGGCGCATTCACAGCGTGCTAACAGAGCTAGGCGGCGTGTCGTTGGCGCATGATAACATCCGGTGTGGCGCGAACACCGGGCTTTACCGCGCAGACGGGGTGCACCTCAGTCCCAAAGGTATCGACGTGTTCAACCTCAACTTGCAGGACCTCCTGGAGAAATGGGACCAGGAGGTCAGCAAGAGCCAGTAGGTTCTTTACTGAGGATGCTAAAATGGAACAGCTGGAGATGCTCTGATCTGCTTAAACTCAGTCAGCATGGAGGGCTAGTCATTTTAGCGCTACTAGTGGAACCTGTCTGTAAGAACAGGACTCTGATCATAGCTAGCTAGATTTGTCGTTAGTAAGGTCTGTCTTCAGTCTTATCTTGAGCATGTGTAAAATTGTTAAAAATATCTACGTATAACACCATCAGCAGACGGTGATCCTCCAGCCAATCCACTCTGGCATTACTCAATTCTCAATACTTTAGCTGCGTTAGAATAACAGAAAACCATGGGCTTTTACAGTTAAAACGGTTTGCTAATTTACTCTTTAACAAATCACATTCACGTGACAGGAACTTTTAAAAACATATTTTTTTTCCTTTTTTGAGTACGGATTTAAAGCTAATTTCTAATTTCTTTATACTTTCTCTTGTTTCAGTAGTTGTGAGTAAATAAATTGTTTTAAATAAGACTTTGTGGTGTGTCATTAATGAATTAGCTGTTGATTGCCGTTTGAGGGAGAGCACTCTTACGTGAATATTTAGGCAAAGAAAAAGGCTCAAACCAACTCGTAATGGAGGACAAACATCTGTGAACTTCACTTACATCGAAGAAATGCTCACAAGATTTCCCGAAGCATCGCCGTGGCCACCACCTCGACATCACGCGATCATGAGAAGTTTGTTTGAGCCCTCTGAATATTTATGTCATACTTTACATGTTGAAACTAGTTAGGCGTCTGCTTTAGCCCCTTTTAATTGGGAATCAACCGTATTTCTCCTACGAATACCGGTAATTGGCTGTAATCATAATTTCTATATTAGTATTAAAGTTTCAGATGATCCCTAGTGGCCGGTTTAAGATGGTTTCATTTATTAAATTGTGTGTGTGTAATATATTCTCAAATGTGTATCTGTAGGCAACCCTTTAAACACTTTTATAAACAAATACACCAAAGGTAGGATGTTTTTAGTTTACAGGATGTAAATTTGGAGTCAAAGACCAAAGTTAATTTCGAGATTCAGATTTCGGGACTCGCTGATGTAGAAAAGCAGTGAAAAGCATAATTTACAACTTTTTAAAAATATATTATATATATACGCAAGCAGGAAGTAATGAAGACACATTTTTTCTTTTTTTTTTTCTTTTTTTAATGACCTTGCAGTCCTTGTTTTGTCTTTTACATTGTCATTCAAAGTATCTGACATTTATACCATAGTGAGCAAACGTACCCGCCCCGCCGCCCGCCCCCGCCCCCCCCCCCAGGAAACCCCAAAGCCATCAGGACAAGACCGTCACAGGGTTCAAATGTCACCGAGTCTCACAAAGGACAGATACAGCTCCTCTTGTCATACACACGCTTCACTTGTATATCATTAGCATAACAGCGTAGAAAAAGCATTCAGAGCCGTTGAGGAGCGTAGACCGCGGAGGGACATGTTTTGGTAGAAATCGGAGACATTACGGAAGATGATTTGTATACCGGTTATCAATTTTTGAATTTTAAATGCAGATGAATTACTGACTGGATTTTTAACCCTGAAAAAACACAATTTGACTCGTTTTCATCCTAAATTTCAGCAGTGTTTTTTTTTTAATTAAAAAAAGCTAAAAAAAAAACAAAGACAATTTTTAAAAAAAATATTCAATGCATTGATTTGCAAACTTTAATATTTAACTATTTAAAAAATTCAAAATGGGCTTGATGGCTTTGCTTAATTCACTGCAAAGTTTACACTCTAAAGCTGAATTTGAGGGCTTGAACATCAGCATTGGTTATTTAAAAAGGTGAATTTCACATTTAGAACTTGAGAAAATTGACGTGTATTTTGCACGCGTCAAAATTCTGCGATCAAAAATTCCGAATTGAAAATAATTCAAACATGTTTACAAGTTAAAAACGTTGTAAACGAGAAGTTTGCCGGCCTTGAACATTCAAAATCCGATGAAACAAATGATCCTCCGTACACGGTTTCTGGACTGGTTTATGGAAGAACAAGTCCCACCAAACTATTGTTACCATGGCAAGTCTGGAAGGTTTGCGGCCGCAGTAGTCGCGGGGAAACGAACGGGAATGAGGTCTGTCAAACCCCTCGAAAGACGCTGTACAAATGTCGACCTGCTGTTGCTACACACATGAAATATTCCTGAAAAGATTGTGCTGCTTTTGGCCAGTGACATTGGCAACTTTGTGTAGTTACTAAATGTTTGCGTAGAGTAGGGCCGCAGCCATCTTGGAAGCCTACTCGTTGGCGATACATTTTTTTTTCCCCGATTCGTCAAACGATCATTTCTATTGAGTTCTAACGTGATCGACTAAAGGTTGAAATGTAACGGACGGCTTCGAAATGGAGAATATTTGCGTGTTGTGTATTATTGACATTTTGTTTTAATAATGCCACTTTGTTATTTCTTTTTGTATTTTAGCGCGTCTATTAAGCTCAGTTAACAATTTTGATATTTTGTAGAGTCTACTCATCGCCCCACTTTGGACTTTGCAATTTCAGTCTACATCCATTTTTTTGTGTGCTAAAATTTAGACTTTAAACCTTCTAAAGTTTTCATGTTGGTCCCGTACCCGCTTCCCATACTTCACACCAGCCAAACTACCTGCGACATCGACTCCGGTCTACGGTACTTTTTAAAGCGAAAGAATGAATAGTGCTCAGCCCTTCTAGGCACCTAGTTACACACTAAAGCAGGTCAACAACAAGTTAAAAAGTTACACACTTCAATATACCAAGGCTCTACCCACAGAGCCTGTTCCGAACGCAAAATCTGGCACCTTTGAATCGGTTAATCCTGGCTATCTTACAACCGTGTTTTTTTTTGTTTTGTCTTTTTTGTTCTTTTAAATAATACATCCTTCACTTTTAACGCAATAATTAGAAACAACAGACTAGCTAAGTAACTTCTACAGGTTCAGGCACGTAAAGAGCAGAAAAATAAAAATAAAAATGGATGGTTATGACTGGAAACATTCTGAACGTGAATTAAAAAAATGTACAAGAATAAATAAGTTTGGCTCTTTAACCAAACTGAACGGAGGCGAGTGAGTAAGGCAAAGTGTACCGGACGTGTTTCTACCTGTATAAACCGATGAACCAGCTGGACGAGGCGCGAGCTGACTCGCATTTAAACTGGGGAAAAAAGAAAAAAATTTAATTAAAAATGGAGAAAGTCTTGGTCAATTTGTCAATATTTCCAAAAAATGGTAAATTCTGCGCACTAGAACTTTTCTGACGCCAGCTTTTTTTCTTTGCAGAGATGATTTCCCTCTGCCCAGAACGTTCAGCGACCGCGTGGCATTTATTCAATTACAGGTGCTCAAAAATACCTTGGGAAAACATGCATTTCAAGGTAAATTTAAAAGCCGTACTTCAAAGCAAAGCAGTAGCATTCTCTTTCAGACCAGAGAAGGACCAATATATTTTTCTCCATCGGAACAAGCTTTTTCTAACTTCCTTCCCTTTTTTCTACAATTTCTCCAGCTGTTGCTTCCATAAATTTCAGATTCCACTGGAAGTAATTGTCTAGTAAAAACGTTCATCGATTGTTTACTTCCTCTGTACCACTGAGAAGGTAGTTTGCTGCGTTCGTCACATTGTAAGACTATATCCAGGAAGTGAAAACATCTGTAGCTCAATGAAATAAAAAAAAAAGTACAAAGGTTTCTGTTAAATTACCTTGGGATAAATGAAAGTTGCTCTTTATGTACAAATGCTACTCCCAAAATAAAAAGTTGATGCCTTTTTAGTTAACATTCTGATCCTGCTGTCAGAACGACACGTTTAACTCAAACATGGAAAAGTGTATAAAAACTCCAAACAAACCAGTCAAAAGTGCTCAAATAAGAAGTGTTTTCTCTTTTGTCATGACGACGCCGACGCTTTGTTTTCTTTTTGTTTGGAACGGTGTCCTTTCAGACGGAGATTAGGCTGCGGAGAGCGGGAACACGTAGAGATGGCACTGGAGGTCGAGACCGCGGGATGGACGGGTCTGCGCGGAGGTCGGGGTGTTCTGGTCCCGTCCGGAGGTTAGTGTTGGGCTTCGGGGGGCTCTCGTCTGCGCCGCCGTCGAGAGCCGTGTTCCCTCCTCGGCGCCGGGCGAGTCTAACCCAGGGTGGTGATGTTGGCGCGGCCCCCTGGAGGCGCCACCACGCGAGACGTGTTGCGGCGCGGGATGTTGTCGTCGATCTGGGCCCCTGGGATAAGACGAGAGGTCGGAGTTCAAGCTCAGGTACGATATTTGGGGGTGGAGCGAGCGGGAAAGGATCGAGATCTGGATTCATGTACATAACTGTGATTTTCACTGTTAAAATCAAGTGTGTTGCCTTTTCCCACCTAAATTACACTGACAATTCATGAATGTATCAGTTATAGTATTTATTTGCCTTAAATTGTCTAATTTTGCAATAAAAACCCTATTTAATGTTTTGTTTCAGATGTGAACAAATGTGTGAATGTGCCATTTTTATAATAAAAACACTTCAAATAATATCCAATGTTTAATTTTCTTTTTTAACTGGAAAAAGTATAGCTACAACTGGTCAAATAATACTCTAATGTAAAAGTAGCTCAGTCAAATTACTACTTTGCTGTAGAAATACTGAAGTACATTTATAAAGTACGTGTTGTGAAGGACAACTCTAACAAATAGAATAAGCTACTTCTGAAGACAAACTAATCAAACTTACCTAGTTACTGCCCGTCTCTGTCGAGCAGAATAAATGTGGAAGTATATTCTTAGGCCCCGTTCGCACATGCTGCTTTACCTGGGAATTCACCTGCGTTTCCAGAGCGACGCAGCGCGTTGTCAGGCCTTTTCTCAGGCAAATGACCGTGTTTGTGTGAATAAAGCCAGAACATTGCCAGTAACACTGCTCGTTTCTTTGGTCACCACCTTGGTTTCCATGGTTACACTGTGCATACACTGTGCACTACACACTCTGCACTCTGTGTGGACTACACACTGCTCACTGCACACTGGACTGAAGTGTGTGAGTGCACGAGGAGGTAAACGACACTTCAGAGCGTTGTGAACATCTGCCACGTTAAACTGCAGATGACTTCATCACAAAGCCACAGCTCAGTTTAGTTTGTACAAACATCAAGCCTGTTTTCATTTGTGTGTGTCCAATTCAGTGTTGTTGCTGGACAGATGTATTTAACATCGCTTTAACTGTTAAGACGAGCTCTCTGCCCAGTTGCTACGGCACCGCTCCACACTTACTGGAAGTGCAGAGAGAAGGCCGAGGTGAAGTGTGGATCACAACCTTCTGAGAACTGGGACACACTGCACACTTCAGCTGGGACGAGACCTACAGAGCAGACCCAGCAACGCTCTGGGACCGAAGCCGGTGCGAACGAGGGTCAGATCTTTGTGTTCTGGCGGTTTACTGGGAATGACGCGAATGTGGTTTTAAATGCAGCGATCTCCCCTCAAAAAGAGGAGACGATGGTGGCCTGACAAATAAAGTATTAAAAAATCATACTTTTTGCTTGTTGTAGTGTGTATATGTAACTTTCAGACCTTTTTTATTTGTAGTGGCAAAATGTTTGTATTCCAGGTTTCCAAATGACTAAATACTCTCAGACCCCTAAACATGTGTACTTTGTTACTTTCCCCCACTGAAACTGAAGGGAAGGACACTCACCGGACAGGCTGAAGCCCGACTGGTGCAGGTTGCGCACCGGCTGGTTGGGCTGTTTGGCGGGCGACGTCTTGGTGGAGGACACAGGGGTCATGACCTTTGGAGTCACAGTGACGTCGCACACTGGGCCGTCGTACAGGCCCCTGGGCACGCCCCTCAGCTCAGCCAACTGCAGCGGCAGGAGCAGCGTTAGCATTAGCAGCAGTGTTAGCATGTCATGACCTCTGAGTATATTCATATTTCTGCTGCCGTGTCGGGTAATGTCACGTGTTTTTTATGAAGCACACATGTTCTTTTTGTGCCTTTTATTTAATATTGAGACCTGAGACTTGTCTGACGCACTGTATACATGTAGATATTGTTTTTAGAAAGAGATAAGGGTCAAATATGAACTGCAACACAAGGAAATCTTATGCCTTTTGTATTTTCACAAATATATATACATTTTGAGGCTGAATTATGAAACACTACAGGATTTTTGAGTCTTAAACAACTCATAAATGTAAGACGAGAAGACCACAGACTTCATTTGCCTTTGGTCTCATGAGCCTCAAACACGACAGGGTCAAATGCTGTGAGCTAACAAAGCTAGCACAGTTAGCATCAGAGGTTTCCTGTCCAAAAATGTTCAAAACGATCAGAGCAGTTCACTCTAATTCAGTCATTCAAAGCCAAATGTATTAAAGTTTTAACTAAAAATATGTGTCAAAATGTTGCCTTTTTAAGTCCTCAATTTTCAGTAAGTGAAATCATCTAGTTGACGCAAATGCTAAATGAGAAATTCTGTAAAAATTTAAACCTGATATTCATTGTTCAGATTTATACGGCTGAAAAATGTGCAGTTTTGGTCATTTTCGCACACAAAATGCCTTGACTACACATAAACACATTGAATAAACAAATTGTCAGCTCTAGATAGAAGATTCTGTCAGAGCCGACTCAGAAACCCACCAGTGTGTATTTCCCCCCCGTGTGAGTGAACCTGTGACGTACCCTGCTGCGAGCCTTTATCCGCTTGTACACGTAGTCGGGGAAGGGTTTGCGCGGGATGAAGCGTCCGCAGCCCTCGGACACGTGCAGCGTTCCCTCCTCCAGAACGATCTTGCCCTGACTGATGACCACCAGGGGGCCCCCGCGCACCTCTGTGCCCTCAAAGATGTTGTACTCCACAGTCTGCGGAACAAGAGTCGGTGCTTACAGTCTGTGAGTCCAAACTTAAAGAAATGCTTCTGCGAACAGGGGATTTACTCTTCCGACTTCAATAAATGAAAGCCAGGGCAATCAAGGCAAGCAGTGATTGACTGATGAAATCTAAAATGGCCGTGTGTCGCAACTAAATTGATCCGAAATATTTCCAAATAAGCCTGTGTTTTGCCTCAATTCTGCTGCTGAAGCTTGGCTGAAGTCACAATGTCTTTTAGTGGCCTCTACAGGTCGCTGAGCAGTACTGCAGGAAGCTTGGTTCTTCTTCTCCTCCCGCCCCATTTTATTTTGTGGCCGTGTTCAGACGCCCGTTCATGCTCCGCCCTCTAACATGAGCTTTTAGAACCAGAGCGGACTGCAGCTTGTGTTAGAGGTCTGCACATGTGCTCTGAGGACCACACAGACTCAAACCCATGGATCTGTGCTCAAGCCACGCTCAATAAACCTGTGTGGGAATCTTGGATGTTTGCAGGTTGTGCCCTAACTGAGCATGTGCAGAGGAGAAGCGAAGCAACAGCAGCGCCAAGCTTCAACAAACGGACTTAAAAACTAGCTTTTCTTTGCTTGCAGCTGACGCTCTGTTCATGTTTCTAATGATTAGATTTTAGTTAGAAATACATTTAACAACATAGAGCGCTAGTTTGTGTAATTAATTGATCGGTGAAGTGAAACTATTGATCTCATTCAGCAGTTTAAACAGGTAAGTTAGTTTAGCGCCGTAGGAGAGCGAGGTTTGAGACTGACCTTTTGTATGTACCATTAATTTAAGTGGAAATGTTATGCACTAAATACTGACGAACGCCCCAGTGTGCGTCCCCCCATCCATGAAAGTCACCGCGCGCTGCCGCATTCTGCTATTCATTTATTGACGCTCGTGTTCGTTTTGTGGCAACACCAAAACGTCTTGATTGAAGAAAAAGGGAAAGGTTGAAAAATGTAAGCTTTTATTGCTGTTTTATATTGAATTGTGATTTCAATGTCTTACTAATAACTGTTGATGTATTGAACGGTCAGAGCTGCGCCATCACTAGAGCCTTTTAAATCTGCTCTTAACACTCATTTCTCTCAGGGGTGTCCAAACGTTTGTCACAGGGGGCCGCATTTTGAAACTTGTACGGAGCAGAGGGCCACAGACCACCCGACAATGAGGTGAATCATTCCAAATTTCGCATTTGACAGTTTCGATGAGCTTCCTCTGTAATAAGACTTGGAACATTAATATTAGGTTGGAATAACATCAAAATGCTTGATTTAAAATTTTACAGAAAGAAGCACTACTTTTTGTTGTTTGGACCAACTTAGCAGGGCCAACAAAAATTGGTCTGAGGGCCGCACTTGGCCCCCGGGCCGCAGTTTGGACATGCCTGGGTTAACTGTATTTTTGATCCGTTGTGTTTGTAATTCTATTTGTACTGCTCTATTGTCTTTACCATGACTTTGGGCAGCTGGTGCTGTTGTAAATGTGCTATAGAAATAAAGTTGACATTGATTGAATCTTTTCTGCAGTTGCTAACGGTGAACTGTCTTTGTGGCGCGAAACCAAAAATGATGTCAAATTTCCACGTGGGAAGAAGAGCTTTTGCTGCTTTGAAGAGACGTGAGTAAGTGCGCGATAAAAGAGATTCCTGATGGTCCTTTTCCAGCTGCTGCGGTTGCCGTGACGACGAGACAACACGCCGTCAGCGTCCGGAGCACATGTGCAGTCTGGACCTTGACACATTTATGACTCACGCTCGCGCCCTCCACCGAGCCAGCGAGCGGGACACGGAGCGAGCGAGCGGGACACAGAGCGAGCGAGCGGGACACAGAGCGAGCGAGCGCGGACACAGAGCGAGCGAGCGAGCGGGACACAGAGCGAGCGAGCGGGACACAGAGCGAGCGGGACACGAGCGAGCGGGACACAGAGCGAGCGAGCGGACACAGAGCGAGCGAGCGGGACACAGAGCGAGCGAGCGGACACCGAGCGAGCGAGCGGGACACCGAGCGGCGAGCGACAGCGAGCGAGCGGACACCGAGCGAGCGAGCGGGACGACCACGAGCGAGCGAGCGGGACACCGAGCGGGACACCGAGCGGACACCGAGCGGGAACACCGAGCGGACACCGAGCGGGACACGAGCGGGACACGGGACACGAGCGGACACGAGCGAGCGAGGACACACGAGCGAGCGGGACCCGAGCGAGCGGCGGGACACCGAGGAGAGCGAGCGGACACCGAGGAGCGAGCGGGACACAGAGCGAAGAGCGAGCGGGACACGAGCGAGCGAGCGGACACCGAGCGAGCGAGCGGGACACAGAGAGAGCGAGCGGGACACCGAGAGAGCGAGCGGGACACCGAGCGGAGCAGTGAAGTGCAAAGTGTGGGATCTGCTATTTTCAACCATAAAACCGGATTTATTAAGCGGTTTTAGTAAATGAAAATGTCACAGATTCTAATTATGTATCAATAATACAGGAAACGACAAAGCTACATACAACGGCTGAATAATGCATAATACAAGAAGTACAAATCCATTTACACTGAGGATGTGCTCGGACAGTTTGAGCTCTTAAAACAGCTGGAGCAGAAGACACTCGCGCTGCGCTGAAAGACGTCCCCCATCAATCACCAGAACACAAGACCACGGCTGCTGCTGCCGCGGAAACAAGCGCAAGTGTTCAGAAACGAGACGAGCTCGTAGCGCCTGAAGCACTCGCACTGAAGACGCTTGATTTGTGGCTCTCTGGAACATTTTACAGATGAGATCACTGTGACAAAGCAACACGCGCACTCACGCACACACACACACACACACACACGCACACGCACACGCACACGCACACGCACACGCACACGCGCACACACACACACGCACACACACACTGAACTGCTGGGTTTAGATTCACACTTTCAGCTCTTCTCTTTTTCTCACAACACACTCATTTTACGCAAACGGTGAACATTTGTACGACTCGGTTTGGTTTGTATTTAGAGGTTTTAAATGAGGAAATGATTATCGCATCATCTTCGGTTAAGGTCGGGGGGCACGGCAGGTGGGCGGGGTTTGAGCTTGCCCCGGAGTGTTTCCAGACGTGCTGTTGTGGCGGAGAGAAAAGTTATGTATTACCAAAAAAACTTGCAAGAAATACGAGTGGCGGCTGGTGTTTAGATTCCTTGATAAATGTGGATCTTGTCTTTAGAAAACGGACCCCTGAGCGAACGTTTTATCCCTTTTTCTAACTGAACAACACAACAACACACTTTTAACATAATAAACTGCAGAATTGGGAGTGAATCTAGTCGACAAACAACTGTGTCGTTTCACAACGTGTGCAGTTCCACCACGCGACCACAGGAGCCGCCTAAGTGTTTAAAAGCGCAGTTACCGAGTTGTGGCTCTTGGCGGAGATGATCTTGGTGACGTCGGGGTCCCACAGCACCAGGTCGGCGTCGGAGCCCACGGCGATGCGGCCTTTCCTCGGGTACAGGTTGAAGATCTTAGCGGCGTTCGTGCTCGTCACGGCCACAAACTGGTTCTCGTCCATCTTACCCGTCACCTGAAGACAAACAACAACAACAACAACAGTTTAACGGAAAAGCAAAAACCGAGCTGCAAGAAAGAGAAGCCGGGTCCAAATTTAGGTCACCATCAAACCCTAAACCACAAAAAAAATTATAATCATGACGTTTTTGGAAGGAAAATTTCTTTTTTTAAATTTTGTATTCAATTTATAGAAAATTGACAATTTTCGAAGTAAATTAAGTATTTTTTTTAGTTCAATTAAAAGAAATGGAACAATTTTAGAAGCAAAATGAAGCGCTTTCTGCTCAGTGTTTCCTCAAATCTTGCCATTTTTGTCAAATTGATCATAAAGTTTGACAACAAATAAAATACAACAAATATACTCGAAATGAAGTACACTACACAAGGTTCCCAGGATTTTTTTAGTTTTGTAATCACAGCGTCAACAAACTTTTTCACAATGTTTGCAAATGAATTACACAACAGCACACGGGAGGAGCACATGACATGGGAGGAGCACATGGGAGGAGCACATGACATGGGAGGAGCCCACGGGAGGAGCACAGAGGAGGAGCACGAGGGAGGCGCACATGGGAGGAGCACAGAGGTGGAGCACTTGGGAGGAGCACACAAGTAGTGCACTCGGGAGGAGCCCACGGGAGGAGCACAGAGGAGGAGCACAGAGGAGGAGCACAGAGGAGGAGCACAGAGGAGGAGCACAGAGGAGGAGCACAGAGGAGAGCACAGGAGGAGCACAGAGGAGGAGCAGACGTACCACACACTTGTCCCAGATGACGGACATCCTCTCCTCGGTGCCGTTGACTCCTTCTGGGATCAGGGTGAAGTCGTCTTTGCCCACGGCGCGCTGGGCCGTGTCAAAGGGACAGTGGGCGCTCCCGGTCACCTGCAGGTCTCCACTGCAGCATCACAACAATCAACATCAACATCAACATCAACATCAACATCAACAACAACAACAACAACAACAACAACAACAACAGCAACATCAGCGCCACTCCGAGCACCCCCCCGTTAGGGACGCAACCAAACAGCCGAGGCTCAAGTCGATTTCGACACGTTTTGGGTCTCGGAAAAACAACAAAAAACTGTTTCCTGTGTTATTTTTTTCCTGCCAATTAGACACAAATATAAACAACTACGATATAAACTTGAAACAGACGGCTGTAAGTTAGTCTGTGATGAGTTTTGAATGTTTAATGATTTTATGGCTCTACATTGCGACAGTATAAGTTTATTATGGGCTGCTGGGGGAAATCCACTATCAGACCTTTCCTATTTTGTGCATTTCATGATTTATTTGGATAATTTTCTGTATTTTCTGTATTCGCGCTGGTCTCTCTCGACTCCTGCAGCAATGGCAGACGTTAGAGTAAAACTTGATATAATAATAACTGAATTTAACTACAAGTGCCTTTGATTTAATGACACGCGAAGCAAAAAGAGTGTGAAAAATTGCGAATTGCGACTGCGATAAGATTTGCTATTTGTAATTTGAAAATGGACTTATTTGACAGGCTGTGGACATTTTTGTTGGTCTGTAAGTGCCTTGATTTTGATTATGTTTTGTTGGATCTCATGTAGTACTTGTGTTTCATTCATTGGATTCTCAAAGGCATTCAGGACAATTGACAAAAGACTGAAATATGAACAGGCAAATTACGTCTTTCTGAAACTGTTTGTGCAAATATAAGCCACGGAATCATGCAGAATAAAACAAGGTATTTTGTTGTTCGTGCAGGAAATTATGATACTTCAAACGCTGCAGTCTTCGCGATTTGCTAATTGCTCTTATTTCGCTTCGATAGCAACGAATCTCGCAGCCCTACTTCATACTTTTCATTATCGCAGTAAAATAAAAAAGTGGCTGAAAGATAATACAGAACCTGTGATAGAAAATAGCCGCAGTACGCATCGATTGAGTTGTTTGCGAAGGACAACAGGCTGAAGGGAACTTAAATTTTGTATTTATTTGGCAAAAGCAAATCCTATTCTCCCACTTCAGCATTAGCCGGCGTATGGTTGCGTCCCTACTTGTGACGTCAGCGCTTGAGGCTCAAAAGGTGTGGTACCAGGAGAGCAGTGAGTTGAGATAGTCGGGCGTGGTCGGGTCCGGGCTCAGGGGCGGGGACGTGACGAAGGCGGCGGCTTTGGCCCAGTTCTTGCTCCAGTAGTGCGAGCCGTCCGTGCCCAGGCTGGCGGCGATGGGCTCTCCGTACACCACGGTACCTGCGGATGAGAAACACGGGCTCGTTCACGTCTGCGAGCTCTGTGAACGGGCGGCGGCGCTGTTTGGCGTTTTTGCGAGGCGTGCGCGGCGGGGATGGCGGCAGGAGCGAAGTGCGCGATGAAAACGGTTTAAAAAGTCGACCAAAAGACACGATTTAAACAAAAAAATAGTAATAACATTTTTCCAATGAGGGTATAAAGTGATTTTTTATTTTTATTATTATCTCTAAACAGATCTTTTGAATTTTTTGAATTTATAATAGAGAATCTACTCGATCTCAAAAGAACAATTGCGATATTACACATTTCTTGACACATTTCCCTTCTCTACAAATAAACCTGTATTTAAAAGACACACATTATGCAAAATTGTGTTATAACTTTGTTCCTTCATCAAAAACATTCCCTAGAGTTGTATTTGGCGTCATTCACACTTGTTTGATGAATTCTGTTTCGAATGTCCTCTCCCTCTGAGCCTCAGAAAACACTCAGTTCCAAGTTTCCCACTTTTGTGACGTCATCGGCAGAGCTCCGACACCGTCTGCACTGTTTCGGGTCCGTAAATCATCATCGGCGGGCTCGTTCTGAGCATTTCCGTCGATTCACGTTCATTACAACAGCGTGTGTGTATTAGCATGTCGGAGGCAAGCTAGCTTTTGTTTATTTCGTAATGAGTGCTTTCAGTGGATACATTATTTTAAGGTCTAAAACGTGAATTGTCGACATAAACGTACTCAAGAAGGTTGAAAGCCCAATAACAATTACTAAAATATGCATAATATGTGCCCTTTACGCAGGAATGTTTACAAATTTGGGTTGTTTGAGGGTAAAAAAAACCCCTCTAAAAATAATTCCGTTTTTTGAGTGAATCCATTGTGTGTTGGCTGTCGGCGCGTCACCTTTCTTGCGAGCCTGAGCGATGACGTCGGCGGCGCTCTTGCTCATCACTTTGGTCACGTACAGGGGGCAGTTGGTCTGATTGGCCACGGTCACGGAGCGGTTCACAGCCTCCGCCTCCACCTGAACGACAAACAACAACAAGCTCAGTTCAAACACGGCCCGAAGTCTTCTCGTGACGTCCAACAGGAAAGAGCTGAAAATCTGGCAATAACTCTTCCAAACCGGTCCAGATTTTAGGTTCTGGTTTGAATTAACGGCAACATATACTTTTTTTTCATTTAAAAAAAAAATATTATTATTTTATTATCATTTTGCTATTGTATTATTATTATTTTTATTATTAATAATTTATTTAATGTATTTAATGTATTTAATGTATTTAATGTATTTAATGTATTTAATGTATTTACTTTATTTAATTTATTCTTTCATTCATTCATTTTCTACCGCTTGTTCCCATTAGGGGTCGCGGGTGACTGGAGCCTATCCCAGTGCCTTTGGGCCTTAGGCGGGGTAACACCCTGGACAGTGGCCAACTCGTCGCAGGGTTAATTTATTCTATTTATTTTATTTACTCTATTTATTTATTTATTATGATATTATTGTGTTATTTTGACGGATAAAACTACTTGATTATACCATAAAACATTTTTTTTAAATCAATGGGCAATTTCTCATGCTTCAAAAATACATTGATAATCGTGATTATTCAGGTAAAAAAACAAAAATTATAATTGTGCCAATTTTCGAAGAAAAAATTCAGTCTTTTTAATTCGATCTTTAGTCCAGCAATAGACATAAATGTAGATATTATCTGGCTGTTTTAGTCAAATTTAAATTGATTTTGTCTTTCAGAAAGTTCAGTTTGGTAAAACCGGTCACAATCTTGAGGAACAGTCACATGTCAGACCACGAGAATGAAAGTAAAATGAAAGATTCCTCTGATGTTTAGTCAAAGTCTCACAAATCATGAATAATCGTTAAATCGTGATGTTTATTCTCACAATAATCGTAACCCTAACATTTGACATCGTGACATCCCTATAAGTCCTGTTCTTTTTGATTCCCTGAAGCGTCTCACCTCCTCAGGTCGGCTCAGCACGTGTCCTTCTGGTCCAGTGATGCCCTGCGACAGGATCCTGCGCTGCTCCTACAAAACACAACGACGAACAATATTTTGAGACAAGACACAATTAGGATTCAAGCACTAGTTTAAAGAACAATTATTGGGCCTAAATTGCCCTTTTTTAATACATTTTTTGTAGTAACAATGTTCCTTCATCTTCACGCTTGTTTGATGACGTCCTCTCCCTCTGAGCCTCAAAAAAAACACTTCAAATGTCCCAGATTTGTAACGTCAAAGGTAGCGATCTGGAGCAGTGCTGTTTTCAGACCATAAAATCACAGCCAGACACTCGTTCTGAGCATTTCTGTCGCCAAAACGCGATCATTACGATTGCGTGTTTACATTAGCATGTCGGGGCAAGCTAGCTTTTGTTTATTTCCCCATAGTATTCCCCCATTCCCCTCTGCTGCCAGTAGATGGAGTTTTAACATACATCCTGATGTTGCTACACTGGAAATAAATAGAACTGAGTATTTGGGCCTCAAAACTCCTGCCATGGACACAATAAATGGATACCCTTGGAGTATACGTCTAGCAGCAGGGAAAAAGGCCATCACAAAATAAATAATGACACAAACTGCATGAAGGACTTTGACCCACATTATAACTGACATATGGAAAATCATTTTTTTTTTTTTTAAAAGAATAATCTGACAAATTTAACTGGATTGGACAAAATGGGACGTTTTCTTAAGATGTCTTCTTTCTTACTTTATTTTTTATTTAATTTATGTTTATCTCTGGTTTTCTCTCTGGTCTCGTTCCATTTCTTTTTTGTTTAATGTTTTTAAATCCAGAAAAAAATATATATACATTATTTTATGTTCAAAAGTACTGTTTAAACGCCCGTAACGACTAATACTGCGTAATGTGTTCTTTAACTTTTATTTGGTACTTCAGAGGTACCTTTTAATGTTACACTGTCGGCCAATCACAGCCTACTGTCGCTGCCTCTCGACCAATCATGTCTCAGTCAGAATCAGAATCAGAAAAAGCTGAATAAAAACAAGATTCACAAACTGGGAACTTTCTTCGGTGAAAAGGTTCAACATGAAACAACAAATATGACAGCAAAATATAAAAAAAATCATAATAATACTAACGAATATTATTTAGTGTGTGTTTAAGTCTGTCCTCGTTCAAAAGACACACGCGCAGATCCTTTGACCCGACACTAAAATGTTTAAATATTCTTCATCCGAGCGCAGACCACCTAAACGTTAGACAGAGTTGACGTGCGAGTTTGACTGAAAACAGGTCTCGTTTACGTTCCATGTCGCGCGTAGCAACGGCGGCAGACAGATGCCGATGCGCAAGACGCTTTTGTGGAGGGTCCTACCTCTGCGACGATGTCCCCGTTCTCGGCGTGGACCTGAGCGATGGCCCCGAGGTCGCGGATCACGCTGAACACCTCGTACACCTGGGACAGAACGTCGATGGTTAGAATGTGCATTTGTCGAGGTCATTCTGCTTGTTCTACGCCGTTGGATGTGTGGTTCACCTGAGAGTCCGAGAGCTGGAAGAGATCTTTGTAAACCAGATACACCAGGAACGAGTTCACGCCTGTCACAGAACATACACACAAGTTGTTTTATTGTTGGTCCTGGTCAGTGTCATGCTCTTTTAACCACATTCGGGCTGCAACAACCGATTGGTTTTGCAGTCGACTTGTCAAACGATTATTTCTGATGTACATTGAGGCTTTTTGAAAACACTTTTACCAAAATAAAGGTTGAAATGTGGAGACTGAGAATATTTTACGAATAGAGTGTATTGTTAATAAGTATTTTCTGACACTTTGATTTAATAACAATCAAAATATGACTACGGTTATTTTTCACAGTCGACTAAAATGGATAATATTGCAATTGTCGTTTTTTCATTTTTTTTTATTTTGTATGCTTAACTGTATGTCGCTGATCGTATCATGTATTTGTTATGGATAAAATAGATAAAACAGAAAATATTAAATTAATCTAATTTGAGAGAATATTTACGAATAGAGTATTGTTAATGAATATTTTCTGACATTTTGATTTAATAACCATGACTACGATTATTTTTCATAGTAAACTAAAATAGGTATTATTGATACAATTGTCATTTTTTCATTCATTTTTTGTATGCTAAAACTTATCAGATCTTATATTTTATTTGTTATAGATAAATAAATAAAACAGAAAATATTACATTAATTAAAAAAAAATAAAATAATAATAATAATAATAATAATAATAATAATAATCTAAAATTAAAATAAATTATAATGACATAAAAAAAAAGAAGCTGATTAAAAATAAAATGACCTGAGACGTTTAGCGTAATCTCCCAAACAACTGTATAAAGTGATATTTCTGCCATTTTGCGACTCATTTTAATGCTCATTCACGTATTTCAGCCACATTTTAACACATCCCACATTTTGGTGGTCTTCGTACCGTGATCCTTGACCAGAGTCTCCATCTCGTCCTGCAGGCCCCGGTGCCACTCGGTGATGTCCATGTGCAGAGAGTAGTCACAGCACGACTTACTGTCCGCCCACTCTCGCCACTGCTCGAAGGCCGACAGCAGCGAGGCCCCGGGCTCCGGAACCACGTGGTCCACTGCAAAACAGGCAAAAACATTAGGTAAACATTTAAAGCAGAACTAAGCAACATAAAAAAAAATAAATAAAAAAAAAGAGCCAGGGTTTCTCAAGAGAGTTGTCTTTTGGTCGATGTCAGCAAATGTTGCAAGGCTGGTTTTCCGCCTTCAAGACAGCAGGGGGCGATGACGGACACTTCAAATGCCCCGAAAATACATTATTTAACCATCGCAGGGACTTACCAAGACTTTACTGAGGTGAAAATGTTACTTAGTTCTGCTTTAAAGGGCAAACGACAGGCTTTTATGATTTTCTAAATCAAACTTTATTTGGGCGAATAATACCGGTTGTAAATATAGATGATAGTTTTACACAAATCAAGAAGCTGAAGAAAAGTAGAATAATATGCTGAAAACAACAGGAAGTAGGGTAATGATTGCACTGAAGAGAATCAGAACTCATCCAAAAGTTTGGCACAATTTCCAGGAAACACATATTTGTCATAACCAGGCAAAAGAACACAAATTTTATATAGTCTTTTTTTTTTTCTGTATAAAGATATAACTTAACTATTATCTTTATACTCTAATTAAAATATTGTTATGGCACATTTTACATGAATCTTACAATGTTTTCTCATGTTTTATTGCAATATTATTAGTTTATAATATGTGACAATTACAAGTCCAAAACAGCAAATGTAAGACCATTATACTTGAAACGTAATACTTTATTGTATAATTGAATTTTTAAGACCCTTAATTTGACACTAACAAACCTGTGTAATGGACATCATCAGCCAACAGAGGGTGCCGTCGTCTCTGCTCTGAGCTCAAGAGTTCTACTATGTGTATTTCAATGTGGAACTGCAGCTCACATGGGGTTGGATGGAAAATATTTTGATAAAAACATAACCAAACCTCAGCATAAGACTTATTGTTTTAATGAATATGATTATTATTTATATATTTTTTTAAATGTGGATGGAACGGAGCTTGTTAATGAAGACGCCAGACTGTAGCCATGTACTTGGACACTGGAGGCAAAGATGGGTGAAGAGTCTTGCTCAAGGACATGGCAACAGTGTGCACTACCGCCCCCTTGTGGAACCTGGCATTAGAGCAGTCTCACATCCAAACGCTAACCAGGGCCATGCCTGTTGGTGTGGCCACTATATTACATCATCAGAATCGTTTGAAACACAAAAAATGAAGTCAATTTGACACTAAATTAAACTATTCTTGTTTGACAGTTGTTTTAGTAGTCCCTAGTCCTCAGTGCATCAGATTTCTTTTTGAACTGACTAACGAGGGAAAATGGAATGGTTTTGACAGTTTTAATGCCACGTTTAACAAATACGATGCTACGTTCAGTGTCCCTGGTTGTTTGCTGTTGTTCCTGGACTTGTCAGTGAGACAAATAAAGCTGTATCATTTTATCCTACATTATAGCCTCTTGAACTCGTGATTCCTCCATAGTTTCCTTCCCTTGCCTCCTCTGAGCTTCGGGGACTCCACTTAATACGGAGCATTGGCCCGACCGCCGAAGAAACGAGGAATTAAGAGATTTGAGACGCGGCCAATGCAATGTCCTGACGAAGCGTGCGCGCCGGAGTGCGAGGGAGGAGCTGCTGACTCAGGCCACACGCACCCGAGACTCAAGCATGACCTGAACTTTGTGAACTCGTTTAACTCCCTGACGAATGACACGGGAGTTTTTAGGAGCGTGGTGTAGAGACCGTCGAGTCTACGGCTTACATTAGAGTTCATGGTGATTGTCCTTGATGGCTCTTACTGTCGGGGGAAAGCGCATCAATCAGTGCAAAGACGCGCTTCCTTTCCCCTCTCTCATCCGCCGACCTCACACTCGTACTTCTGGTGTCGCTGTGGTGACGACGGCGCTCTCAGGAAGTATCCGGAATCCAAACTTTATGCGCAAGCTTCAGTATTTGTAGCGCTGACGGAAGTGTTTTCCGACAACCACGCCCATGACGACTTTAGCCGACGTTCCTGGAACCGGTTAGTTCGTTTCTTTGTGTTACTTTGAGTTTGTCTGTTAATTTGTTGCCGTGGCCGGGTCCGAGCCGCGTCACGACAGCCGCTTCTAATGACAACTTTAGAAGGCGACTTGTCAGCGATTAGTTCCATTGTGCGTAGAGATCTTTAAATACTTTATCAAGCAAAGAAAGGCTGAAATGTGGGGATTGAAGGCTTCTAGATAGTTCTCAATAACACATAGAGTCAGTATAGTCGAGATCATTATTACGTAGTCACAATTAGGGATGTCAAGATTATTAGGTTAATCGATAATCGTCATTATTCCGGTCACAATATAATCGTAGGAACAAAAAAACTATAATCGTGACAATTGTAAGCATTTTTTGTTCAATATATTGCCCAAAAAAGTTCGATAAAGTGAGAAAAAAGTGTAAAAGTATCCAAGAGTGCCAACGGTAACTGTATTTCCGGTTTACTTCGTGGGCGTAAAATACATACAATGTAAAATGTAGCGGTGCACGGATATGGACATTTTAGCCCGATACCGATGTTTTGGAAATGCTTGGGCCGATAACCGATATTGCGCCGATATTTTCTATACTTTGTTCGGTCATTTTTATATATATATATATATATATTTTAAACAAAGAAATATTGCAGTATTTTAAAGTAAGGATCAAATCTGTTTTTAAAATGTTGCGTTAGAACACATTAAACCCTTCATTTAAGGGGGAAAGGAAAACGTTTGAAAAAGAAAACGTTAGTTTAGATATAGACAGGTTATAGGCTAGTCTTTTGGCTCAGATTAAAGACTGGATTAAAGTCTATTCTGTTAGAATATTTCAGCCTCTGTCCACAAGCTGTCGTTTTCTTCCTGTTTCTGACGCGACGGCAGCCTTAACTCTTTCATCACCAGAGCGTAACATCGTGGACGGATATCGGTGCTTTTGGACTGAAACGAGACGTGAATATCGGCCGATTCCGATACTGGGCCGATATATCAGCGCAACCCCTTGTAAAACGCTATTAAAATACACATAATGAACACAACGACAGAGCCAAACCTTCTGCTGCCTTCCAATGAGCGGCGGCTGGATTGGTGTGTAGCGCGCGGTCCGTGTAAAATAAAAGTACTTAAATACAAACACTCATTACTTTGCAAGTCCTTGTCGTCTCTGTTGTCAAATATATGATTGTGTGGATCTTTTGTTTGCAGTTAATCGCTTGTGTAGTTTGTAACCGTGACGCCTGTAGATTGTGTTGTAGCCTGAGGAGCAGAGAATGACAGCAGAACACGTGTTTCGGTTGGCGTGTTCTGCTCTGGTGCGTTCAGGTCTAAAGCGTTCACCTCTCGGCTCGAGCTCTGGATCCTGATTCTTCTCCTGGCACACATCCTGCTCTCGTTTGCACCACTAGAATTGAACCCACTCAGCACTTAAGGGTCCTTCAACAGTGAGTGAAGTAGTTGGACTTCTCCGGAGACGCACACGCAGTTTAACAAAGGCTGAAGTCCATCAACATGATATTAGAGCCCGACCAATATACTTGGAAAAGCTCTGACCTTCCATAATTAAGATGAATTATCAAGGCTGAGTTTAAGGACACATATGCAAAATTTACTTGAGCTTTTCACGATGTTACAAACCTTTTCCTTCATCACTTGGAGTTCTATTTGGCTTGTATATTTAACTTGTAAATCCTGCTTAGTAACTCTTCTTCCTCCATGTTTCAAATGTTCCAGCTTTGTGACGTCAAAGGTAGAGCTCCGGAAGTCTCCTGTGCTGTTTTTAAGTCAATAAATCATTGCCAGACTCGTTCTGAGCATTTCTGGCATCAAATTTGAATGAGTTACAGCTGCGTTCTTACGGCAGCAAGCTAGCTTTTGTTTAATGTAATTCCCTCTGCTGCCAGTAGATGGAGTGCTAAGTAAAGTATACTTTTGGTAGATATAGTGTTTGAAGTTCTATGCCGGAGCAAAGATATTCAAGAGCATGTTTAAAGGAATACAAATAATGCGTAATATCCTTTAAGTCAGGACTAAACAGAGACTAGAACATGACCAAACCAAGTCCACATCAGGACTAAAATGGGCTCAATTTAGGACCGAATAATGACACCAGTTATATCAGCCGTTTGCTTTTAGTCCCGGCTGGTTAAGTCTCGGTCAAGTCCAGGTTTGGGCGTGGACTCACTGATCATGGTGGTGCCTCCTGCCAGCGAGGCCTTGGTTCCCTGGTAGAAGTCGTCGGCTGAGGTCATGCCGCGGTCGGGCATCTGGAAGCGCGTGTGCACGTCGATACCGCCGGGCATCAGCATCCGGCCGTGAGCGTCGATGGTCTTCACGCCGCCGGGTACGATCAGGTTTTCTCCGATTTGTCTGAGCAGAGAGCGGGAGACAGTTGTTACGGTCAGACTTCAATGTAAACAGTTAAATATGTTTAAAAAGGTAAACATATCTCTAACATTCAGTATATAGTCGACTTTTATTAGAATCTGATTTTAGGGATTTTTTTTAAGGCGATATTTTTAATATTTGACTTGCTTCTGAGGCCGATTAGTGATATTTGCCAGTACCAAAATTAAGATGTTTAAATCCATAGAAAGCCCCACTAATTTATGTTAAATGATTGTCAAGTTCACAGATAAACATTTGTGTATTTATGTGTGATATAAATAATTTGTTGCATGATTGTGTGAAGATACAGCAATAAATTTAGCCTAATTGCTCTTCCATTTTCACATATTGTTTAAAAACGACAAATCAGGCAAAACAGAACAGCTTTTGTTATTTTATATTCTTTGTCTTTATTATTGAGACAGTTGGTTAGAAGATTTGTTTGGTTTGTCATTTGTGGTTATTTTGGTGATTTTTATGATCAACATGATTATTTTGGTCTTTAATTGTTTACTAAATAATTTTTAACTTTTTCTTCAATTTATTTTGTGATAATGTTAATCGTGATTTATGGTTTAAATATTTGTTTTGTAAGGTTTATTGTCGTGGTCCATGGCTCCCTCATTCAAGTCGCATGCAGGTGCACTATGGGTAGTGTGGCGTGGAACAGTATTGTGTCATTGTGTCGCCCTTTGTTTTGAAATTCCCATTTTTTGTCCTTCGTGTGTCCTAAATTATCTGAATATATGATTTTAAAGTGCCCCCTACAGGTCGGACAACTCATTGAACTAAAATGCAGATAAGATAAATATATTTTGAATTTTGCCAAAAATTATAAAAATGTATATATTATCACAGAATCGCTTATAATTTCACTTCCTGTTTGTAATCGATGACATCACACTGGGAAATGACTCAGCATAAACTCATCTAATGTCACCATTTTTTTATTTGACAAATACAAATATATGAGAGCGACTTTATTTTGTTGGAATGTTTAGAGAGTCAAAAAATGTGTTTCTTTGAGTAAATTCTGCATAAACTTTGACTGGAATCAGTGTCCATAGTGTGATGTCACTTCCTGTCATTTTCTACATATTTTTCCACTTTTCTCCACAAATACCTACTCGATTTGTGTAAAACTGTAATTTATATGTACGACAGGTATAAATACACCAGATAAAGTCAAATTTAGAACATCGTAAAAACCTGGCATACGCACTTTAAGGCCAGGTATCAAGATATCAAAAAAATGGCATTTTAAATCAAATGGTTTAATTCAGTCTTTTATTTGTTTTGTTTTTAAACAGACAGTGTTGTTTTGAAACTCACTTGATGACTCCATCCTCCATGTAGATGTCGGCGCAGAACGACTGGTCATCATTCACGATTTTGGCCCCTTTGATCAGAAGACGATCGCTCTGGAAGGGCAACGAACAAAACATGAACAAGTCTAGAACCAAACTCCGTGCTCAAGACACGTACGGGCTTTAAAATGCCTGTTAGCGTCGTTAGCCTCCGAACATCAAAACTATGACAACCCAAGACAAGCACTCGACCGCATGAGAGCAACACCAGAGCCTCGTTAGGAACCATTTCCACGAGTAGAGGGGTTTTGTGTAGATTGTTACGGTTAGCGATTAGCACCAAAATTAGCCTACATGGTAACACGCTTGTAATAAACATTTTCTAACGTTCTGCTGGTATTTAAAGCACCAAAAACACAGCGGGCTACAACAGTCTGAAAAGGAAAAGTTTCACCAAGCTCCACAAAGCCTAAGTTAATTAGTGAACATAAAAAAACAGAGCTGGAAGTGGTTAGATATTGATGTTTATTACTCATTAGCAAATGTAATGAACGCATATACAACTAATATTTGTCCGCGCTGTCTACAAAAGTTTTTTTATTGCGCTGCCTCATCAAAATGAATGTGATAGAATGTTTACATAAGTACCAGACGCAATTGCGCTAAACACATCACCCGTGGAAGGTATTTCAACCGTTTGTGAGTTGCAGCACACTTTTTTGGGTTGAAAAGACACACAAAACACACCATCGACTAGAACATTACCAAATTTAAGTTTTAAAACAGGATTAACGTTTGTCTCTGGGCCTCAGAACTCCTGCCATGGACGCAATAAACATTCTCCTGGCCCTCACAAAAAGATGGAATATATGATTACTAAATTAGTTTAAAATAGGGATGTCAAGATTATCAGGTTAATCGATAATCGTGATTATTTAGCTCGCAATATAATCGTAAAAACGAAAATTAACAATTTCCGAACTTAGTTGTTTTTTTTTGTCGTTTTTTAGTTTCCTTAAAAGAAATGTGACGATTTTAGAAGTCTTTTCTGCTCAGACTTTCCTCAAAAAAGTCAACTTAAATGTAAAGTGCTTTTTAAAATTGTATTATCTTGCCTTTTATGTCAAATGAATCATTTCATAAAGCAGGTCACATACTGAGGAGCGGTGATGTGTTTGTTAAAAATGTGTTTTTGTCGTTTTGGTCTTGAAATCGTTAAAAGTTTATTCTCACAATAATCGTTACATTGACATTTGAAATCGTGACATCTTTAGTTGAACATTATTTCAATAGTTTCAGCCTTAATTGTGATTTAACTTTCAGCCCGAGCAGAGGTTTGGTAAAGAACTTAAGAGAAGCGCCGCCGTGGGAAATGCCCCCGATTATCCCCGCCGCTTTTGGGACAGATAAGCAGCTTCGCTCAGCCCGTTTCGCAGCCGGCTGAAACATCACCGGGCCTTCGTGAATCTAATTAAAGAGAACAATGAGCGCGCCCTCCCTCCTTCACCCCGAATCCCCCCTTCGCAACGGACGGGAACGCGCGCCAATCAGATCTGAGGCCGTGTAATCAATCATTCACAGCGAGGGCGGAGAGATAGAGAGAGAGAGAGAACGAAAGGGAAGGAGGGGAGGTTCTGTCTCCCACTGCACCCCCGCCGCCGCCCCCCCTCCCCGGTGCACGCCCACATTTCAGCCCTCAGTCGGGACAGGTCCGGGGTCCACACAGAGGGAGTGGCAGGTTTGGTCACAAGTCTCTCTGCGAAACAAAGGGGGCTCTGTTCAGGCGGACGATGGCTGCTGCGGAGGATCCAAACTCAGGCTGTCACCGCGAGCCCCCTGCCACCGCGAGCCCCCTGCCTCCGCGAGCCCCCTGCCACCGCGGCCTCGCTCGAGTCACCTGACTTAGCCTCACGCATGACAACAGAGCGCGCGCTATGATCGTTTGTGTAAATGGACAGCTGGAACAATACTTTTTTTTGGGGGGCTCGGTATTTATCGTGTGCATATTTTCTTGGCACTAATGAGGAATTATTTGTCTATTTTCTGTGGTACAATTGGGTTTGAGCTGCAGAGAGTAACTTCAGACTAGTCATTAAGGCTGTCAAAAGTATAGAACATCCGACTCTAACAAATACTAAAACTAGTCTCAAAACTAGAACTCATCTGAGCAAGTATTGATACAAAAAAAACACTTAAACGGCACAAAATTCTGCCTTTTGTGAACACTTTTACCATGTTTTTGAGCTTTAATAGAACTAGTCAAAGACAACATTGTTTAATAAAGAAGGGACTATAATTTTGTGCTGTTTCATTCTGTTTTTTTATTCGTGAACGATTACAATCATCAAACAAAATACGACTATGATTATTTTTTTTATTGTCACCTCGTCACGATCAGTCGATTACTAATTGCAGCCCTCATTGTTACATCATTGTTACATCTATCTCTTTATTGAACGATGAGTCGATATAGTAATTATCAGGACAGGCCGATGTGAAGTCCACAGCGTTTACACACTTTGTTTATCTGTTACTATTCACTACCATTTTGGGGCTTTCCAGGATAAAAAGGTGGCCGTGATCCAAGCCTTTTATGGATCCGCTCCACGGTTGTGTCATGAAAAGTAGTTTTAGTGTGAGTCTGCTGACAGCAGCAGCTCCAGGCAAGAACAGAGTCCTGACATACTGCAGCCAGACATTTCCTGTGCAGCCTTTTGTAATGACCTATTTTTAAAGTTATGATAGGCTCACACACACGTTACATTAGCCACGGTGCTGACAAGGCGGCTTGGGAAAGGCTTCGCAGTTGTCGTCTGAAAGCCTGAGGTTACGGAGGGGTCTGGCCTCGCTCCAGTCCCGAACTCATCCGACAACTGCCCCTGACGTGTGCCCTTCGCTGCAGGAGAGTGTCCGCGCCGTCGTTGGCACATTACCACAGCAGGCGCCAACACCTCTGCACAAGTGTCCTTTGTTAGGCCATGAACCTCAAAGAGCGGCACGCTTGGATCCAGAGGGGGATTTCGGCTGAGAATATGACGCTGTATTAAAGCGACTAACAAAATATATGACTCAAACATTTGTCCACTGGGGGGCCGGGCGTGCCCTTAGATATACGTGAGGAACTAATGTCATCCAAGAAGAGCCTTGAGTAGAGCCGCTGCTTGTGTGTGTAGTGTGTAGTGTGTGCTTGTGTTGTTTGCTTGTGCTTGTGTGTGTGTGTTTGCTTGTGTGTGTGTGTGTGTGTGTGTGTGTGTTGTTTGCTGTGTGTGTGTGTGTTGTGCTTGTGTGTGTTGTGTGCTTGTGTGTGTGTTGTTTGCTTGTGTGTGTGTTGTTTGCTTGTTTGCTGTGTGTGCACCTTGTGTGTGTTGTGTGCTTGTGTGTTGGCTGTGTGTGTGTTGTTTGCTTGTGTGTGTGCCGTCTTTGTGTGTGTGCACTTGTGTGTGTGCAGGGGCTGGACACTGTGGTCTGCTTGTACTGGAGCACAGCCAGACCCCAGACATGAACCCAACCTCGGCTCCATGGGAACGCTCACAAACAGGAAGTGTGGAAAACCCTCACCAAATACTGTTGCCTGGCTCCTCCTCCCCCACACACACGCACCACACACACACACACGCACACACACACACACACAGGCACACACACACACACACACAGGCACACACACAAGCACACACACAGAGGAATGAAGCGATTTTCTGCTGGGAAATGTGCAGAGCGATAACATGCCTCCGCTGGTCAAGTGAGTCGGACGCGTTGTGTGAGAAAGTGAAGGCGCGAGAAGTCATCTGATCGGACGCAAAAAAAGATTGACAAGACAAGATCAGAATGATTCATCTCATCATTTTGGAGGCTTTTGGCTTTAAGGAGGATTCAACCCGGACCCGATTTTCAGTCAATCCCGATATCCGATCTTTGACTTGCTGTTGATGAATTTGCAGATTTAAATATCCGCATTTGTAAATAAAAAAAAAAGGCCCACAGACTGAAGTAAAGTTGTAGTTAAGTTCACAAAAAGCAGAATAAGTCAGTAAACAAGGGCCGAATAAATATGAATTAACATCATATTAATCACTTTACAATTAATGCAAATTAGCAACTAGTTAGCTCTAAAATAAAGCGCCGTTATCTGTGGGTTTATTTGCATGCGATAGAAGTGTTTCGCATTTGTTTTTTCGACAAAATGTCTAATTGCAATTTTTCTGACTAACAGTGCGATTACATTTGCGATTTATTTAGTGTTCTTCGTTGGATTCTGCCCAGGAGCGTCCACAACGTTTGAGAGGAGACAGAAACGTGCTGAAATGCTGCACTAACATGTTTGAGGTTTGTGGAGGTCTAAACGACAGCGATAGCAAGAAGAAGAAAGGATATTTAAATGGCTGGTTTTTGTCACATTTAACTTCAATTTGTTTTTCAGAGAGTTAAATTTGGTAAAGCTGCTCACAAACTTGAGGAAAAGTAACATTTTAGACCACGAGAATGAAGGAAAATGAAAGATTTCGCTGTTGTTTCGTCACAGTCTCAATAATAATCGTGAATAATCGTTTTTTTTCTCAAATTAATCGTAACACTAACATTTGATATCGTGACATCCCTTAAATCTAGAAGCAACTCGTACTACATCCGACGACGCCTACAAAAGGAAGTACATTCTTTCACTCGAGAATGCGGGAAAACGTCTTTACGCGTTCCCGTAGCGGGAGGCAGAAGTTGCGTCCGCGCGAACCGTTGAACTTGAGACGAACGCGCGGCGCGGCAAAGACCCTGACCGCGCTTTGCCTTTTAGCGTCCGCGCATTTAGAAAGACAAACGATGTTCTCGCAGCGGCCACAGAAACGGCTCAAAGTTGCACTTGGCTGCGTTGGCTCGGCGACGCGATCCGCAGCGCATTCGCGGTTTCGAAAGAAGAACGACGTCGTATGCATAACTCTACGGCGGAAAAAGCCTGGCGCGGCGTTTCGTTTTCGACTTCATGTTTCCTGGGGTATTGTTCCCATTTGGACAAAATAACAGCGTTTCCAGGTGACGTCTTCAACTAGATCAAAACGTATCCCTGTTTTAGCAAAGAATCGATGCATTTGTACTTTTTAGGAATCAAGAAAAATGAGGAAAATAGAATATTGATGGAGGAAAAAACATGGATTCTTTAAAAAAAAAAAAAAAAAAAGAGGTTTAACGCCAAACTTCTGTCAGTAAAAGCAGGCGGTTTTGTGCAGAGTTCAGACTTCGGGACTATAATTTTGCATTTTTTGAGCAGTGATTAAGTTTGCCTAGTTCATGTAGGGATGTCAAGATAATTAAGTTAATCGATAATCGTGATTATTCAGGTCACAATAAAATCGTCAGAACCAAAAAACAAAAATCGTGTACAATTTTAGAAGCAAAATTAAGTATTTTTAGTTTAACCTATCGTCCAAAAAATAGACCTAAATGTAAATAACTTTTTTTCTATCTGACTGTTTTTGTCAAATTTAACTTATTTTGTTCTTTCACAAACTCAAGTTTCAATTATCGCGAATAATCGTTAAATCGCGATGTTTTTTTTCCTCACAATAATCGCAACACTAAAAATTTTGTGTCGCGACAGTTCACGTTCATGAAATTAATAATCGAAGCCGTTAATTAACATATTAGTAGTCCTTAAGTTTGTGACCAGATTTATGAACGAACAAAAATTATATTAAATGTGACAAAAACAGCCAGATTAAAAAAGGTCTATTTTTTTTTAATACACTAAAAAGACATAAGTTTGGCTTCTTAAAACTGTCAAAATTATTATTTTTTGTTTCTTAATATGCTATAAAACCACAATTATTGATTAAGCTCATAATCTAGACATCCGTAGCTTCTTTATTCAATCTTTATTAAATTCCAGTTTAGCATAGCCATTTTGAAAAATAAATAAAAAAATGTACCGCTCAGATTAGTCTTTTCTTAAGTCGTTTTTGGTCAGTAATTGCAATTCTTAACATCCAAAATATAAAACAATCATCCGCAGGTTTCATATACCGTATTTTGGCGGACTATTAGCCGCTACTTTTGTCAGATGTTTTGAGCCATGCGGCTTATTTAGAGGCTGCGGCTTTTCTGTGTTTTTTTCTTTCACCGCTCGGGGGCGAACTAACCGGAATTAGAATCAAAACTACAGAAAAGTTAAGCAAAGAAGCAGATGTTGCTTTTTTATTCAGCTAGCAAATAGAACACGGACGACAAATTACCCAACTATAAATTATTTTCAAATTCTTGCCCCATCATTTATGGAACCCAAACGAAGAAGTTCGTATGAAGCAAGTTTTAAGCTGAAGGCCATCGATCTTGCTAGGAAAACCGCGCGGCTGCACGCAAGCTTAACATCAATGAATGTATGGTGAGACGCTGGAGGGACAGCGAGAAGCGCTCATGCGATGCCAAAAAGTCAAGGAAATAGTTCTGCGGCTTATACAAAAGGTGCGGCCTATGTATTGTTTTATTATCGTTTTTTTAAAAATAGAGCAAATGCGGCTTATATAGGGGAGCGGCTAAAAGTCCGGAAAAATACGGTAATATACTACATGGAAGACAAAACAATAAAAATCGAACAAAAAAATGTGTATTGATGTGGAATATCTTTAGTGGTTAATAGTGCGAACAGACATCCTTCCATGCTTTAGAAATACAACATTTGGTTTGATAATAATAACGATTGAGTGACATCCGAGCTGGAATTTGAACCACAAATCTTCTGGTTACATGCTGACCTGAGCCACGAAGATGCTCTCCTTCAGCAGACGATTGAGCGCACTGTTTTCCAGGACAGAGTAATAATAATAGACTCAATGGGACTATTTTTTAACCCTCTTCGGTGTCGGTGCACTCTAGGTGTGTGTCTTTGTTCTCCGTCCGGTGCTATTTCTATTGCTCTGGTGCCGATGCGCTTCAGCTCGCGGAAAGCAAATCATCAGACGATAAATCGGTTTACGCGCGTTGGAAAAAGGATTAATCGATAATGCCCGACAGTAGAGCTGGGAATCGCGGGGTCCCTCGCGAGTCGATGCGATGCGCGATACACGGTAGGGCTGTGCTCAATATATATCGATATCGCGGTGTATCGTGACGGACTCCTTGGCGATGCGCGTATCGATGCGGAGATGCGAATCGTGACAGTGTGAACATGAAATTCTAAATCCATTTTGTTATTCCACTTTGTCAAAACGTAATTTTAGTAAACTTTTAAACACAGATTTGCAAGGATATCCACGTACCAGGACGCGTATCGTATCAAGGTCCGAGTATCGGGATTCGTATCGTATTGTGGACCCTGTATCGGGATATGTATTGCATCGTGAGGTACTAAGTGATACCCAGCCCCAATACACGGCTCCCGATACGATAATGTCACAATATTGCGATACTCGATATATCGCGCATGTTATTCTACGATATGTCACTATTTTTTAACAACGCTTTTCTTAGTTGAAACGCGACCTGCACAAACTCGAATTGAAATAGAACCATTTTAATCATCAAACAAGTCATGGTCTCTCTTTTTAATAAGGTATAGCGTAAAACACATACTTTGAAGACGTACAACTACAGTAGGTGGCGGAAAATGCACCTTTTCAGTTGGCTGACAACCGCCATTAAAAGTAACACAACAACAACAACAACAACAACAACAACATCTTTATTTTCTTTAAACAAGCAACTAAATTGTAGCGCGGTCACAAATTACCAAATTTAGTATCAGCGATATTTTGATAATTTCCAGTGATTTGTGGTGAGTTTTGTTGTTTAAAATGGCAAAATCTCCCAGTGTGTGTTGACATAACGCAGAGCTGGCTGGTGAAGCACATTCCCTCATTGTTTTTACTTGTCCAGGTTAGGGATGGTCACGATATGAAATGATTATTGTGAGAAAAAACATCACGATTTAACGATTATTGAGACTGACCAAACAACAATGAAATCTTTATTCATTCTCGTTTTCTGACATGTGACTGTTCCTCAAGTTTTCAAGACAAAATAAAATTAAATATGACAAAAAAGATTAAAAAAAAAGCACTTTAAGTTAAAATTGTTGTTGTTTTATGTTACATAAAAAGAAATAGTAAAAAAATAAAGTACTTTACATTCAGGTCTATTTTTTGACTATAAATTGAACAAGAAAAAAAAAAAAAAAACAAAAATAAAAAAAAAAAAAAAAAAAAAAAAAGTTAATATAAAATAAAATAAAAAATAAAGTACTTTATATTTAGGCCCAATTTTTTGGACTATATATTGAACAATAAAATAAATAGTGAAAAATAAAGTACTTTACATTTAGGTCTATTTTTTGGACTATATATTGAACAATAAAATAAATAGTGAAAAATAAAGTGCTTTACATTTAGGTCTATTTTTTGGACTATATATTGAACTAAAAAGACAAATTTTGCTTCGAAAAGTGTCACAATTATCATTTTTGGGTTCTTACGATTATATTGTGAAATAAATAATCACGATTATCGATTAACCTAATACTCCTGCCAGCCATAGTCCAGGTTTAGGTCCGGGTTTAGTCCCATTTTCAGTGTGTTATTTGTGCAAGTGTGAACACAGCCTTCGAATCCCAGCTCCAGTCCTGAACTTAACATAGTGCATTCATATTTAATGTGAGCAGCATCTCGCGTCCATCTGCTGCGAACTGGACGTCGGTGCCACGCCCTGAAACGCAGGCACAACAGATGAGAATGTATAAACCACATCCCTTAATGGGCAAATAGATGTCATTATGTGATTCAGGAAACGGGAAGACAGCTGCACACGTTCACGTCTCTCGTTACCGCTCTAATCATCTCACTGCGATGATGGTTCTGTTATGATATGGAGGCATGTTTATGTTGAACGACTCTTAAACTCTTGTCTTCTTTGTGTTCTTGAAATCAAAATTTAAAGCCATTATTATTAATCGAAAAATCAGGATTGATCAATATCGACAAATGAAAAATGGATTAGCTTTACTAAGCAAATGAGTAACGGATTATATATTAAAATAAAAAAAAATAAAGAGCCGACAGTGATGTGAACAAAGTATTTAGCATTAGTTTCATGCACGTCTTGCCCGGACGTGACTGAAGTAAACGGCTCAATTGACACAACATTCATTACACGACGGCAGGGCTAGTCAACATAAGGCCCGGGGGCCAAATCAGACCCACCAAGTGATTGATCCGGCCCACAACCCATCTTCCAAATATTAAAAAAAATTATAATAATACATCTTGTTTACTGGTTTTAATTCTGGGTTAGCACTAGTTTAGACCTGGTTTGGTCTTGGTTTAGTTCTTGTTTGATTCTGCTTAGACCTGGTTTGAGTCTGGATTAGTTCAGACTTGGTTAGTACTAGTCTAGTCCTAGTTTAATTCTGGTTCAGTTCTGGATGGGCAATTTTGTAAAGCGATGGTGGTGAAGCATTTTCTATTATATTGTGTTATTTCTCACAAAAATCAAATCTATCAGTAGTTATTTTACTGTATTGTACTTATTTTATTGAAAACAGTGTTGGGGATATTTTGTTTACAGTGGTGCAGCTCCGGCCCAGAGGTCTTGACCCTCCCAAAAAATCTGGCCCCTCTGGAAAATAACGTTGAATAGCCCTGCACTACGGGATTAAGTAGTGCAGGGCCTTAAAGTGCTATAACAGGTTTTATGGTTCTGTAATTTTTGGCTTATTTGGTGTATTTATACCTGTTGTACATATAAATGAAAGTTTTACGCCACTTGAGTTGGTATTTGTGAAGAGAACGTTGAAAACTCTGTAGAAAATGACAGGAAGTGACATCACACTAGGGATTCACTCATTCCAGTCAACGTTTATGCAGAATTTACACAAAGAAACAACTTTTTAGACTCTCTAAAAATTAACTCAACAAAAGAAAGTTGTTCTCATATATTTTTATCTGTCAAATAAAACAAAATGTTGACATTAGATGAGTTTTTTCCAAGTATTTGCTGAGTAATTTCCTACTATGATGTCATCAATTACAAACAGGAAGTTAAATTATAAAGCTATTATCGCAAAAAGTTTGTATGATTTTTAGCAACATTTAAAATATATTTATCTTGACTGCATTTTAGCCCAATGAGTTGTCCGACCTGTAGGGGGCACTTTAAGTACGCATTTCAGTAATTGCGTAGAGATTTGACAAGAACACATCGTAGTGGTCTTCTCTGAACAAAAGCCTGAGCCGCAGAGTCTAATTCTCTTTTAATGACGGCCTTTTCACATAGCGTAGTGCGCAGCCGGGAGCCCGAGCGCAGACTCACTTCCTGCGCAGGTCAAGAATAGGGAGTCAATCCTTTTAGGTGTGACATAATCAGTGTTTGGACTACAACTGCTGTAATCCTCTCATCTCTGGGCCAAAGGCGGGCAGGCGCTGGTGGGAGGGGCCACGGGGGGAAAATTCAGCAAAACGTCTCATCGCAATTTTTCCCGACAAACACGTGCGATTACATTTGCGATTTATTTTGTGTTATTTTTCGTTGGATTCTGCGCAGGAGCGTGCACAACGTTCGAGAGGAGACAGAAACGTGCTGAACTGCTGCACTCTACAACAGTCATGTTTAAACGGTCTAAACGACAGCGATAGCAAGAAGAAGAAAGGATATTACTGCGATTCATCCAGCATCTCTACAATGAACACTCTTACAAACTAGAAGATACTCGCCCTAGTAGCGATTTATATAACATTATGCCCCTGTCTATTAGGACTTGGACTTAGCAACAACAATTACAGAAAAAAGGTGCATATAATGTCCCTTTCAATGTAATGTTGGCGTCTTTTCAGGTTCAGAAGTTTGCTCAGAAAACGATGACTTGAAATGACCAATTTTCCGAGGCACAACTGGCGATCTCTCAAGGCACAACTGGACACGCTGGTTGAAAATCAGTGCCGACAACATATCCAGTTCTTCCCGCTTTCTTTCTCTCGCGGAAATGTGTGTTACGGTCTAAATTGTGGCGCTTTACCATTCAAAGTATTAGGATATCTATATTGCTTCGTTTTCAAGATGTTCAGACGCCATTTGAAGCAGACGCCCAAGCACTTTGATTATTCCCCGTCATACGTCTCATTTAGTGACACAACAAAGACTCATTTGATCCTTTTAATCAAAGAGTGGCATTGACGGAAAAAGCCAAAATTTAAAAAAAGCACTTGTCGTCCGCAGACAGTCACAGGACCTATATCTTACACATTCATTGATAAGAAGTGACATTTACTGCCATTAGATAAACAGGGCCTGACGGACCGTTCGCCTGGAGTCATGTCAAACGCTCGAAGGCTCTGGATGTCGGATTAAATGAGGACATGACGGTACCTCACTGCAACACCCGAATCTTCATCTCATCCTCTCATCCTGCTGCTACTTAACGCGGACGCAAAGAAACAGCGCCGTTCGTCCAGTTAAGGTTTAAGAAATGTTTATTACGCAGTCGTCAAATAAACGACGCTTAGCTCTGCACGCTAACGACGCTGTTTTACTTGCGTGTCGTCGGGTGGTTGTTAAGTCGCCAAAGCAGCCCTGGTTTTTCATAGACTGGAATGTTCGGAGGCTAACGCTAACACTCCCAACGTATGGAACGGCACCAGCTTTTAGAATGTAGGCGTTCTGTAGCCGCGTCATACAGCGCTACGGATATCGTCACGTCATCTAAAACCTAGCAACATTTTGTCTTGCCGTACAATTTCCTCGTACGACCGGGTGCTTGGGATCATCAAACGCCAAAAAGTGATCGTTATTGAGAAGACTCTGTTGTTTTCGGGAGCAGTGCCAACCGTTCGTAGAGAGTCATTAGCCAAAACAACGTTAAAACGTAAACGAAGGCGCAGTGGAACAGCCTGATAAACTGCCCGGTCGCGACGTGATATCGAAGAAAATTTTTTATTTCTCAATCATATTTCTTCAACGATATTTGAACAATGCACCCAGGAACGTTCTGAAATGTTTCTGCAAATGAATTGGTTGAGTGCGGTCCAAATATCGCAACGCAAAGAAGGGAAGAAACATCACTTTGCACCTTTGTTTGGAGGATTACTTTAGACGTTTCTGCCTCTTTTTCAGGTTTTTGCACATCTCCAAAAACAAAAATTGCGATATTAACCATATCTTTTAAAAGTATATATCTCCCACCACTAGTACTTGAGAATGATCGCTAAATGTAGTATTTAGCAAATCCCAAACTCGTTCTTTGGCCAACAGCCTGATTTGGCCCAATTGAATCCACGCAAACCCAATTATCCGCTCTCTTCTAGGCAGTGACCTCTTTATTTCTTCAGCGGCGTGCACACATCCACACATCCATCCCGCCTCTGTCCCGCCCCTCAGCTTTAGGCAGAGAAACGTGCCGCTAGGCCCCCCTCCCTTTCCACGCTCTCCTCCCTGTTCCGTCCGCCCTAGCCTCTCCCTGGATGAGCAGAGTGGAATAAAACCGCTGCGACGTTCCATTACTAAGAACCGACGATCACGCAACTATAAAAAAGAAAGAAACACATCCTCGTAATGGACAAAAGTGCAGCTAAAAGCAGTTTGAACATGCAAAGGAACCAGCGTTATACAAACAATTGGTAAAATGCATGATACTTACAATGGTAGTAGAGTACACCTGCTGCAAATATTTCATTTACACAATACGCTAAATTGATTCCAACAGCTTGTATTGATTAGTACTAGGGCTGCACCTAACAATTATTCATAATCAATTAAATCCTTTGTAAATACATCAAAATAAAGGTTGAAATATAGAGACGAAAGGTTTCTAGACAGAGAATGATCACAAATAACGTGTATTATTATTCCTTTTTCACATTTTGATTTATCACAAACGATTACGACTATCAAAATATGACTAGGATTTATTTTCTTATATCGTCGAATAGTCACAATTAGTCGATGAATCGTGCAGCCCTAATTAGTAGGCGTGTGATAGCGACGTTTCCGGGGTAACAAAGGCAGAAATGAACAAAGAAAAGCGCGATAAATTGGTTTGGGAAAGCGTAAGGTGTAGCATTAAAGCTAGCCTTGAGATTAGCATGTTCCGTTCTTTTCGCGTTTTAAGGTTCGAGCCGCCGACAAGTGACAGGAGCAGCCCACACCCCCCTAAAAAAGAAAAAAAAAAAAGAAGCCCCGCGACACCGGGTCTCACGCTAAACGGGACGCACAAATAAACGGAATTGTGCGAATAACGTCGGCGGAGCGGTATTTGTGGTTGGCGCGAAAAACGATGTCAAAAGTTCGGCGCGTGGCGACAATTTACGACCAGGAATTGTCCGTTGCGTTACAATAAATGTTGGAGATAACGGGACCGTGGCGTGATTTGGAGCGGGCAACACATGAGAGAAAAACGTGGGGAAATTGGAGGGGGGAAAAACACAACGCTTTCGCAACGGGGAAAGAACATTTACAGCGGTAAATGACGGTGAAATAGGCGAGAAAACTCACGGTAATGCGGGGTATGTTCTTCTTGCCCTGGTATCCAGACATGTCGGGCGATGGAGAGGATTACCGCAGCCTGTTGAGGTCAAAGCAGCGCGGGGTTTTGACGGTACAAAAAAAAAAAAAAAAAGCAGATCCCGGGGACGTGCGGTGGGACGTGAGGGTTTCAAGCCGAACGTTGTGAGCGATGGCAACGGGGCTGTGTGTGTGGTGGTGGTTGGTGGCGAGCGGCGGCGGCAGTGGCCTCCCGGTGTCGATGCAGCAGAAGCCGAGAGGAGTCAGACACAAGGAGGAGAAGCAGGGAGAGGGAGAGGCCAACGGAGCATGCGCAGAGCCTCGCCGGTCGCACCAAGGTACTACCGCTACTACCGCTACTACCGCGGGTCATTCACGGCACCGGGGACTATTGTGATCAACTGGGGTAGTTTGGATTAGCGGAGGTGAGGGCCGGGGAAAGACCAGCGTGACGCCGTCTTAAAGCTGCGGTGCTGTTTATGTAAATTAATTAATACGCGTGGGACGGTGGGCTTTTTTCTTTATTTTGACTCCGTTTTGTCCACCATCTTATAAAAGGGGGCTCTCAAGCGGTACACACAAACAACATAAAGCTGTAACTAGGGATGTCAAGGTATCAAATGTTAGAGTTGCGATTATTGTGAGAGGAAATTTATTCTCCATTATTGAGATTGTGACCAGCTTTATGGAAAGACAAAATAAGACTTAAATATAACGTTTTTTACATTTTGTTTTTTAAATTGGGACGATAGATTGAACTGAAAAGACTTGATTTTGCGTCTAAAATTGTCATGATTATTATTATTTTTTTGGTTCTCAAGATTATATTGTGACATGAATAATCATAATTATCAATTAACCTAATAATTGTGACTAGCCGTAACCCACTTATTTCCAGTCAAATCCATCATTCTGGGAAGCATCAGGGTCAGTTTGTACTCCAAACCATCAAGTAAAAAATGACCCCCAAATAAAATGAATAGGACTTTTACATGGATTCGGCCTGGACATTTTTGCTTTATTACAAGTCCCTAAAACTAATTTTCAGTTAATTCATCTTCAGCTTTTAAAAGAGGATTGTCAAAACCCAAGCTCATTTTAGTGTCAATCAGCCCTCACCTTCAGAAACCAGCTTCACTCATTCATATATTAACAAATAAAATCTAGGCAAGATTAAAAATCTGATTTCCTTCTGTGCATAGTTTGTTTCTACTTATAATTAGAGTAAAAACAGACATCAGAGTCCAAATCTACAGAGTCTCAGCTTCACAAAGGCTCCAGACGATTGTTTGTGCTCCAGAGGGTCCAGGAACAGCTTAATTGGGGGTAATTTTTTCAGCCGTTTCTGGAAAAATAGGCCCCTAAGAATGAGGTATTAGAACATTTTGTGATTTCTCCCAATGAGTATATTGTAAAAGCAGGACTTGGTGATAGGTCACTGCACGCTGTCTGTCAATCAATCAATCAATGTTTATTTCTAAAGCGCACTCACAACTTTAACAGCCCAAAGCGCTTTCATAAAGTATTTTATTTCTCCTCGAACGGAAGAGCCGAAAGCAGCGCTCTGATTGGCTGCGTTTGGGTGGTCCTCCTCGGTGTCACTTCACCATCTGATAGCAGCTCTTCTGAAACTGTGCACGCGCCTAAAATGAATGCATTGATTATTAACGATGTGCCAAAGGGCTTGTGGGAGCTAGATGCTCGTTAGGCAGATTTAAATACACTTTGCGGTGTGAAAATCAGGTTTAATATTTACTTTTGATATGCCATCGCTCTCTGCTGAGCTGAAGGAGGAAACAAAGACATGCGCAACGCTGTAAATTTGGCCCAGGACAAAAGGGCAAATGATACCTAAATTTGAAACGCACTTGATTAAAAATATTACATTCAATTACAACATTGATCTGTTAAATAAGTCGCTCTTTCGGCTGCTGCTTACAGAGAAGGAAAGGAGAGATCAATGTCATGAATAAAACCCACAACAGCCTGTATTTAGTCATCACACGGCAAGATTAGATGCGGCAACATCTGACAAGTCAAAATAGCATTCATAAAAACATTATACGATTATGAATTATGAATAAATATAGCTTTGATCGTTCCCAAACTGCCGTGTCAGAGCACTCTTGTTTGTCATGCCCAAAATCCCACGCGGATTATTTGTACTTGTGCTTGTAATGTAAAGTCGAACGACATTTTATTTTATGTTCGTTACGTGGACAACCTTTGGGACGCCCCCCTGTAATTATCAAGGATGCCCTGTCAAAGACTATTTAATAAGCCTCTAATCGTCATTGTGACGTATAACACAACTTTCAGGGTGGCTGCTACGAAATACACGCCGACATAGTATTGCACTTTTGTCTTGCAGTATTTTCCCTTTCCCGTTGAACACTCGGGACCGTTCTTTCTCGATGCCCTCTGCTGGCAACGCGTGGAAAGTGACAAATCTTTACAAAGTTTCAAAATACAAATGAACAAAAAGGACCAATTTGTTAGGCGCCTCGGACCGGGAACGACTGATGATTCGCGTCGTACAAGTTTGCGACGCGACTGCCGGGTGGGTAACAATGAAGGCTAATCTAAGCTAACATCGCGCTTGGTACATGGCACCGCTGATTTGGCATAACGTGTTTTAATCCGGTTTGGATGAAAGGCAACAGAGGAGGAGAGAGGTGTGGTCGGAGGTGCAAGAGTGGATCGTGTTGCTGATGCTGCGGATCGATGTGAAACATGAGACTGGCGCTCACACCGCCACGACGCCGCTACAGGGGGGCAAACCGAGAGCACAAAGTATATTCCTCCATCACGCCGGCCTATTCGATTATAGGCGGCACTACAAACGGCGCGGACGCACCGGATGCCAGTTTAAATGGTATCCACAGCTCGGTATTAAAGGAGACGTGCTGTTTTAAAGGAGCTAGAGAAATGTTATTGATTGTTAGCATGTTAGCTTGTTTTCAACTCTCCGCATAAGCAACCAGGAAAATACTAAAACTCTATGTCAATACTAAGGAGCAGGCTCAGTACGGATTTCGATACCACAATAAAAATGTAAAATATGCTCCTTTTTTTGTCATTTTTAACACAAATAATGGTACTTTTTTGATGTTATTGTGTCTTCTGATGAAGCTAAAGGTCTGAAACTGTTCAGGAACAATCAAATGATGTGCTATTTATGTGATTTTGTTGTTGTTGGATCGATTCTAGTTCAAATGAGTATCTAGTTTTGATAGTTTTAGTATCGAATAATATCTTTTGACAACCCAGACTATTGAGGGTTTTTCAAAGTCACACAAAAGCAATGATATTTTCATGAACTGCAAACAGCAAACGTTGTTACAGGAGATGCAAAATCACGCCTAATGAGCTTTAAACCGTGTTATAATGGTGTTCCCTCATCGGTATCGGCTTACTGAAAGTTGTATTTTGATTGGTTCGTGCATCGTATCAGAAGGCGTGGTCTGGCGTGAGTGAAAACCGTCCACCGTTTTCCCTCTTTTTAAGATGTTCCCTGATGAATTATCTGTATTTTAAGCAGCACTAATTCAAGACGGGTCACAACTGAGTCTTAATGGAAGTTGTTGACATAGTTACGGTAAACGCTCTGTTCCGTAGATATAAAAACATTTAGCCCAGAGCTGCCGTTAGCATTATTAGATAGTAATTCAAATTTGGGCCATCACTGGACCGTTTTAATCGCCTTCACGTCTTTGTGTCTGTATTTGGCACAATATACGCACTAAAGTTGGCATTTGCTCTCGTAGTTGTTGAACAGGGGGTGACAGAGCTGCTGTTCTCCGTTAACATTAACGGCTTGCTTCCCCCCCCCCTCACAGAGGTCCATTCGTGGGCGTTTCCTCTTTCTGTTTGAGGCTTAAACGCTCAGATAGTCCCTGTTTTCACCTACCCCCTATCCCGGCCCGCATTCTTGCACATATTACTTGGAAAATGAAGATTCTGTGCTGCCCGGTGGTCGAGCGGTTAAGGCGGCAGCACGTATGCCAGACGCTGACAATTTACTGCATGTCCTCCCTTCTCTCTCATCCCCATTTCACGCTCAGTTGTCCTGTCTAATAAAGCTGTCTAAAAAAACCTTTTAAAAAATGAGAAAATGGACATTATAATGGGCATTTGCAGAGATTGCATTTTCGAGATGTAATGTCCGCTCTGTCTTGATTTTACTGTTCAAAAAAATTAGGAAAAAAGGAAGAAAAAAAGGAAAAAATATGACAAAAATCGGACTTCCAAGTGATACATGTTGTGTTCTAAAATGTTACCATGACACTTTTCCAAAATAAAAAGACCTCGATGACAGTCTGCCTCTAGTATGGTGAAATGTTGCAAGTTTATTGCCGTTTACGATGAACAAAACTTGTGTTACTGTAGTGCAATAAGTAAGAAAAAAAACTATAATATGTCTTCTGTAAAACCCAAAAATGATGGTTTGGCACATTTCTCAATCCCAAAAATTCCACACTTTTGTTTCCCACAGATTGACAGCACAATCTCGTAATGCAAGTCACTCCCCTGGATCGGCTCCACGTCCGCCCTGAGATTTACGACCGCCGAGGGGCATTGAACGCGCCGCCGCAGTGAGGTTAAGGCCGGTTGTGCAGCAGACTTATGGTAGGACAGCAGAAGGGAAGGCTTTTGTCGGCCCTCACCGACATGTGTTCAGCCCGAGGACGCTCCGTCTGGCTCTGGACATGTCCCGCACGATGAGGCTCTGACGGATGTATTGATCTTTAATTGCCGTCGCCTCGCTGGGGTCCACAGAGTTAATGCGGTTACACGTCAGTGGCAGGCGGGACGATGAGGTCAGCGGAGGAAAGTACTCGGAAAAGGCAAACGGAAGTGCACGATTGTCAGTTTGAATAATGAACAGGTTCTCATGTCGATTTGCAGTTTGTGAAGAAAAATGTTCATCTTTTACTTTCAAGTAGAGCTGATTGTTTTGTTCTTTTCTTTTAAATATATATTATTGATGAGTGAGTATGTACAGTACATACTTGCGTTTTTACATCATATACACTATACTATATACACATAGTACAGACATTTTGGAAGAAAAACAAAAAGGTAAAAAGGTGAAGACAAACTTTTTCTTCTTTTTCTTGTTTTGAGACTTCGAGACAACATCATTAAAATGTATAACACTCTGTATATATATTAAGCTGATATCATTTTAAGATACAATTCTTAATATATGACAAAATCAGAGTCAGAGTGTGATTTCCGATTCAAATATTCAAATATTCGTCATGACACTCTGTCCAAACTGATATTGTGTGGAACTCAATTCAAAGCGTCAAAACTCATCTATATCACATTTATTCAATTTCATGTGTGTCTTTGCTCAAAAATACCTTCTCCTACCTTCCCTTCTATAAACTGAGGTCAAATGTCTATATCCATGGAAACAGTGGTGTTTATTGGCTGTAACAGAATCATGTTTGTTGCTCATTTTTAAGCCATTTTTAACACTTCACTTACTTTTAGCGTAAAAGACTATGCACTCCGTTAGCTTCTCCTCCGTCTGGTAAAATATTCCACAAAATGGAAATGTTGAATTGTTTATGAGTGTTGAATATTGCATGAAAAGTGTGGCCCAGTGACCTACTGCAAACTGAATGAGAGTCAGAGCAGAGATTTGAGAGAGACAGAAGTTATTGTGATGGAATTCAAATAGAAGTCTTTTTTGTAGTTGTAGTGTAGTTTCTTCACAGTCTTATAATGTTCTGGGTTTGATTCCTGAACCATTCAGCACTTTGTGGGTCCCAGTATTTAGGTGTTTCACTCGTCAACACAAAATATAACCAGACTATTCCTTCAGCTATAGGTCACTACTGCTACTACTATAGACCAGGATCCTAACTCAAAATCTAGAACAGGTTCTCAAACTTTGCACACAACGTACCAACATGTGTCTTTCCGAGTACGAGTCAGTATCGTCAGATCTAAACCGGGACTATGAGAGAAACACCTTCTTCCCGGAAAAATATTTCTGATTAAACCCTGAAATCAACCAAAAATACACATTTCTTGCATGGACAATAAACCTATTCATGGGTCCAAAGTGTAGTCACACACTCGTTGCTACTGCCATCTTGAGGACAAAAGCCGCATGTTACACTGTGGGCTGGTTCAACAAAAAGTCTCAAAACAAAGGATTTCTCGTCTGTAACATCCCAAAGACCCCGTTTGTCCAGAAATGTATGACTGTGGTCAGGAGGGACCAGTGGACTTACAGAAGTCACTCCAGACTGAGGCTGAGCTGTAGTTAGCAGCTAATGCTAATGCTAGTTTACATATTATTGCGTGGCTATGCTAATTAACGTTAGCCTAAATGCAGACAGTTTTATCGAGCTCTTGAAAGCTGTGAGGGCGTGTCCGGTGCGTGGACGATGTGGACGAGGAAGAGCCGATGGAAATGTCCACAAAAGTTTGTCTTTGCTTTTAAGTGTCAGTGACTCAACGATGTCGATAACGATCAAAGTGTCGTCCCTTTTCATTTTCAATTTTATGCTCTAATTTTCCATGACTATGCAACAGCGGAGAGACAACAGCATGTGTGGCGTCTTCAACATGGCGGCGACAACAAAGTAAGTCACGTGACTGAAACGCATGGATAGCAGTTTAATTGTATCGTTATCAAATTCTTACATCTTTAATTATTTAGTTCTAAAAATGATCAGCCCAAGTTTTATAAGCTTTATAAACCCGGCCAGCACCTCATGACTGAAAACAGCTCACAAAAACCAGCCTGGTGTTCCCTGGCGTTAAACCCCGAACCGTAACCATGGAAACCGAACACAGTACCACCAGATAACACGAAGAAAAAAAAAAGAAAAAAAGATGGAGCCGAGCAGCAGCCACTCCCTCTGCCTCCCTCTCACATCCACTCCATCACATCCCGCTGCATCATGGGAAATGTAGGCCGATGCAACTTTTCTGTCAAACTCATAAATCCGCGTCAGACCGCGCGGCAGCCCGACGCCACGCGCGCGCGTTCAGTACAGCTCAAACATAACATGGGCATCAGCCTGGCTTACCCTCTTGTCCAGGTTCTGCAGCGCCTCTTTGCCCGTGCTCTCCCGGATCTCCACCTTCCTGGGCTGCGTGGTCTCCGTTTGCCGGTCGCTCCCACGCCCCGCGCCGCGCCCACGTCCCCGGCACGCGTCCAAGACCAGACCCGCTCCCCCGGCTCCGTCCACGGGGCAGAAAACGCCGCAGAACTGGCCCTGCCTGGTCATGGGTGGGCTGAGGGACGCCACTTCCCCGGAGCGAGACATGTCTTCGTGGGTTTTTTTTTTTGGGGAGGGGGGAAGGAGGATGGATTCTGTGAGCTTGTGGGAGAAGGCGCCGCTGGTGGTTACGGTGGGTGTCGTGGCGTGCGTCCGTGCGTCCGTTGCGCGTCTTTCCGTGGACAGTGGACAGACACCGCCTTTGTTTAGAGTGGGAAAATACAGAAAAATGCGCATTGATTTTGGAACGATCAGAACGCGTTCAAACAGACTGCAGTGCCGCGTCAGGAGCTTTAACGCGCGCTTTAGCTGAGTAATGCGCAGGAATGTGAGGATGACTGATGTGGGATGCAGTAAAAGAATCATGCATTGAACCTACCTGTAGCCCCTAGGTCCAGATTCTTGCCGTAAACCCTGTCCGAAACTGACTGGAGACCGGTTTTGCAGCGCGTCAGATGGCACGGCGCGCAGTATTTGGCACAAAAGGTAGAGAGATGAGGTCATGAAGCGGCACGTGGGCTGTTGGTCCGGGTGTTCAATCTGAATTGAGAGGTTCAGTGGGTTGAGGGAGTGGGTGAGGGAGTGGGTGGGTGATGGCTCCGGGGCGCCTGTCCTTTCAGCCACGCAGCAGTGTGCCGCCTCAGCTTGCCCTCATTAATGCCGTGTATGCACAGGTGTGGTGGTGTTCCCTGAGTGCCTGGACATAGGTTCCATTGGCAATCAGGACGTGTCCAACATCAGGCAGTTAGAGTTTGTGTTCCAAGGCACCCATAAACATTATACCTGACATTAGTTAGAATGAAGATGGTTTAGTTCCTGGATAACGAAAATAAGCAACATTTTGGGTAGAGTATGTCGTGGGTTTTTTTGTTGTCCTTTTTCATTGTAAGGCGATTGAGGAAAAATACTAGATATTGAATTTAGCTCAGCCAAAGTATTAATTTGTGACAAAAATAGTGAAATATATGTCAGAATAAAATGAAAAAATAACAATACAAATCAGGTGTCCGCATCGAAGCAATTCCTTCATTGAAATAAAATAATTGTTATGTCTTTACTCACATGTATCCGAGTGACTTTTCGTTTGCCCTTTTATTTATTCATTCATATACTTGAAATCACATTGTTCCACACCTTTGAATGGTTAAAAGTCTTAAAATGTTGCTTCTAAAAAGGTTCCCACCGGTTTAATTCTGAATAATTTCAACTGAAATCACACTTATATACGTCTAGTACTACTACTTATATGTTCTGACAACTCACAAGTGCAAAGTATCATTTGTATTACTATTATTTCCACTTTCCATATCTCCTTATTGATGAATTAACGTTTCTTTTAACAGGAGTATAGTGTTAGTAGTGGTTAGTAGTGTTAGTAGTGTTAGTAGTGTTAGTAGTGTTAGTAGTGTTAGTGTGTTAGTAGTGTTGTAGTGTTAGTAGTAGTGGTAGTGGTAGTAGGTAGTGGTAGCTGGTAGTGGTAGTAGTAAGTGGTAGTAGTAGTAGTAGTAGTAGGTAGTAGTAGTAGTGTAGAGTAGTAGTATCTGAATATTCATAATTAATAGGTCTATAAAATGCAATTAAATACAAATTAATTCAGTGATGATAAAAGGCTGTAGTGTTGTAAGGTTATAAGTAGAATTGGTGCATTATCTCGGTTACATGTATTATTTATTATACATTTTATTACAAACAAACCCCAAAACGAAACTATTCCTCATGAGCTACTAAAGCAGGTAACAAAAGTCTCATCAAAAATACATAACATACTAATCTAAGTGACTTAATGGGACGTTTGGTTTGATTTGTTTATGCCTTAGAAGTCCTTTATATTTAATTGGATGTCTACTGATGTTGATTTGTTATTGTGTTTATTTGATCTTTTTATTTATTTATTTGTTCTATTTTATACATTATACTTGAAAAACAAAACAAAACAAAACTAAAATAATAACACATAAAACAGTAATAAATAGGATCATTTCTAAACATGTGAGTTTATGTTTATTTATTTTATTTTATACATTACATGTGTAAAAACTATAATAATAACAATAGTAATAAAAAGATATATAGTATTATTAATAATAATAATAATACATAAAACAGTAATAAATAGGATCATTTCTAAAACATGTGAGTTTGTTTATTTGACCTTTTTTCTAATTTTATTGTATTCATTACACGTGTAAAAACGAATAATAAAAAATATATATTAATAATAATAATAATACTACATAAAAAATAGTAATAATAGGATCATTTCAAAAACATATGCGACTTTAGCGTGAGCCTGATAAATCTCATTTACGACACGAGGATATTGATATCCTGTGGGAAATCTGTCGGTTTCTCAGCAGCAGAACGCATTTAGAATCTGCTGAGTCACGACAAACGGCCGCGCACTTTTACCCATCTGCACCTCACACCAGACCATACAACTCCACCATACATAACGCGCTGTAACTGGTTTAACATGAGCACTGCAGCCACTGGGAAACGTGAAGCCGTTGAGGTTTTTTTTTTTTTTTCTTCTTCCCCAGAACAAAATGTCTCCAGTGAGAAGACAATGCTCCACTGTGAGCAGCTTACGCACATATCGACTGTTTCTGCTCGCCGCAAACTCGTTCAGAATGCAGGTTTCGCTTCTCCCGCCGCATACGTAAGACGTCTTTTACTCACTGCTTTACATTTGCCAGCGTTTTAAACACTGACGAAGGTAACGGGACTGCGCTTTTTCCGCTAAAACGTACAGAACACAATTGTAGTGTCAGATTTACGAAAACATTTGGTCAGTTTGTCCCCCAGTTTGACCATTCCTGTCAAGTTTACGCCTGGTGGGACACGTGCAGCAGATATATGACATCGGTAGAGGTCATTTCACGGATGTTACCTAGCAACCGTACTGCAAACAAGGGCAATAATACCATTTAACAACCTTTATTTTGTTGAACGGTCGTTTGAATTGTCAGAAAAGTGCGTCAGTGAAGTGTAAAGTGTGTCTGTGTTTTCAATGGCACGTCGCACATTGATGACATCACGGTGGGTTTCTCTTTAAGGAACTCGGCTCCATTTCCTGTCATTTTAAACTCTTATTCTCCAAAATGTCTTCACAAACTGCAACCACCAAACAAAATCGTAATTACAAAAACCGGCGAACCTTCACATGGACTTTAAAAGAGAAACTGGACTGACCTAATGGAACTCTCTTCCCTCTGACCTTAAACAGCAACATGCTCACCGGGACCCCTAAAACTGAGGTTGAAGTCGAGCCACAGCTGCTCACGTAATGCATGAAATGTGTTTCCCCCGTTTCTGTCTTTAGTAAATGTTTACGTTCAACATTCCAAACCCTTTAAAAAGCCCCCTATGGACAGGTGTTCAAAGCTGCGTGTTAGGTCCCGCGCTACTACGCTTAAAACAACACAACGGTTGCCATGTCCCTATAAAAAAGTAAAACTAAAAATGAAATTAAAAAAGTACCGCTTTTGACAGTCCCACTCCATTTCAGAACTATGTATTCGGGCCTGAAAGCTCCTGCCATGGACACGATGAACGGATACCTTTGGAACATACATTTGGCGGCAGGAAAAAAAGAAAAGAAAAGACCATCGCAAAGACATAAATCACACCAGCGATCAAAGACTGGACGGACATTGTGACAGACATCAGGCAAATGGACAAACCGACATTCAGACTTAATTTGAAAATGGATCAATTTGGACTAAATTTTATTCAAATGTGCCGCGATTTTGCTCATTTGGATTTTTGCTCTGCGTTGAAATAAATAAATAAAACAAATACAAATTAAAACTTGCTCTCTTCACTGCAGGCGTTGCTTTTGACACCATTTGTGCCGCTTCACTCCTCAGCGCACCACCACATGGACGGTCCGTGCACCTGCGTTTTGGAATATATCGTGAAGATGAATTTGTTTTAGCCTCAAAATATCACCAAAAAACATGACAAGTCAAGGTAGTTTTGGATCAATACAGTAACATCAGAGCCTGGTTACAACATCAACAACTGTATTTTTGGGTTTATTCAACAGGAAGTCACTTATTTTTAGTTTTGTTTCTGTTTAAACTGAACTATAACCTACAGAAATAACGACCATACAATCGTTTTTTATTGTGTCTAAAGGACTAAACACGAGACTGGCCTCGACTTGCCGATTTCATCTGGACTCTTCTGATTATTTATGGTTCTTTTTATAGTTTGCATCGGGATTTCAATGGATTTTTTCCAATGACTTCACGTACAAATGAACTGCCTTTGCCTTTATGACATTTTTCAATATGAATTACACTTTTTGTGATGCTCGAATACAGTTTTGAGGCTTAAAAAAAGTGTATTATTCCGTCCTGTGCTACAGTAAAGGGAAAGAACTGACATTTCAACACTGTGAATTCAGAATTGCTGCAACGTTTTGGGTTAAATAAAGTTCAAACCATTCGCATTTACATCTTATGTCACTTCATTATTGAAAATGTGTTTTTATGATTTACGAAATGTTGCCTCCTTTCTGGAATTTTGAACATTTCGATGACGCAGCATTTTAAAACATCTACAAATGGCACTTGAACGCACTTGAAACTAGTCTTTATTTGGATGTAGTTCTTGTTTGAAGCATGTTTTTTGGTTTCAACCTGGTTTAGACCTGGTTTAGACCTGGTTCAGACCTGGTTCAGACCTGGTTCAGACCTGGTTTAGACCTGGTTTAGACCTGGTTCAGACCTGGTTCAGACCTGGTTTAGTTCTGTTGTAGACCAAAGATCGGCCCCGAGTCCCTCGAGTCTCGCCGGGCGACACTTTTCCGAAACTTTTGGCAGTGCCGCGCAGCAATCAAGAATCCGCCCATTGAACAGACAAACGTCCCGAGCACAAAGCACCATGGGAAGGATTTGAGCGGCGAGTCCAGTTTCCATGACGACGCGGTGGCGGCAGCAGACTGAGAGCTGTTAACGGTTTACTGTCGTCGTCTGCTGCTGCTTCTCCCAAAGGCAGCGCCATTGTCCGAGAGCCCCCCCCCCGCCCCCCCCCCCCCTGATTGCACGTGACCTCTGTTTCCATGGTGACAAGAAGTGAAACCCAGGGGGACAAAAGTTTGGACAAAGTCTGGGTAGAGAAGTGCAGGTATGATGTGCCAGAGGCTGAGGGAATTCTGCAACTTTTACCAACATTGTACAGAACGGCCAAACGCCAAACGCGGTGAATCGGCCCGTTCTCGCCGTTGCCTTAAAACCGCGGAGCTCCACTTCCTGCTCCATTCATTTCCTTATGGGGAATTAGCAGTGTCGCGTCAGAATACATCAACAGTCGATGAAAACAAAGCGGAGCGTGAGTTACAGTTGGATAATCACAGGCTGCGGGATTTTAGTACATACTACTTTAGTCAATACTTCACCTGGGAATATCTATGCGTTTATAAAAGTGAGTGGTTTTGTCTCGAGGCTAATGCTAACATACAATAAATGTAATCAACAATGTTTAAATAACACAATAAACTGACCTGTTTATGTACTTTTATCAAGTTTGTCGGTTTTATGTTCCAGCTAATGTGTGTTAGCCGTTAGCTTTGAGGCAAAAACACGTACTTTTATAAACACGCAGGTTTCCTCCGGCGACATATTTACATTATACGTGAAAGTCTTTTAACGCTGCCAGTTTGTATCCATCTGCAGCTCGCTCTTCACTGTGATATGTTTTTATTTTTTTGAACAAGCCTCGGCTAATTCAGCAAGAGAACGGACGGCACGAGAAGTGAAGAGCCGCACTTTTACAAGAAGTCAAAACTCAGAATTAGCCGGGTTTATCGTGAAAAGGGCGTATTACACAACATTTGATGAACAATAAACGCCTTTATGTTGTATTTAATGATCGTTTGAACTGTCAGGAAAATGTGTCCGTTGAGCGTAAAGAGCATTTTCAAATGATTGTCGCATATGGATGACATCACAGAGGGGCGCTCAGCTCAACTTCCTGTAGTTTTCAGTTTTCTAATTCTCTTGACAAACCAATTGAACTGATGTAAAACTATGATAACTATGCATTAGTTTAAAAGGCCTTTTTTCTTTTTTTTTTTTAAGGTGTTTTGTATGTAACTGGTACAAATTGAGGCAAGTTGGGTCAAAATAGAAAATGCGCCGTAGGGGTCGCATGCCCCCGCTAGAGAACGTACGAATGTTAATGATGTGAATTTTTGGGTTTGCCACAACTACGCAACACCAAATGACAATAAAATGTGTTCCGAGGGGCTTCAAATACACACTGTACTTTTGTATTCTTAGAAAAGTCCATCAAAGTACATCAAAATAAACATTTCCCATCATTTTGAGCTCCCATTTCAAAACTGATTTATTTTTTGGTCTTCTTCTTTTTGATGTTCCCTAGGCTTTATTAGACAGGACAGCTGAGCGTGAAATGGGGATAAGAGAAGGGAGGACATGCAGTAAATTGTCTGAGCCGGGATTCAAATTCCTGTCTCAGTGGCCGGCTGCGCGTGGAGCCTGGCTTTTTGTCGGCCCTCCTGCTTCCTGCCAAGTTGGTCCGAACAGCAAAAAAATATACAAAAATTCAAGCATTTTAATGTTATACCAACCTAATATCAATGTTCCAAGTCTTATTAAAAGGTGTGGAAACTCATCGAAACTATGTCGAATGCAAAATGTTGAACGCTTCACTTCATTGCTGGGTTGTGTGTGGCCCTCTGCTCCGTATACGTTTCAAAATACGAGTTTGGACACACCTGCGTTAAGGACCGGCGCCGTACACGTTCTTTTAATGCTTTTTCTTTGAGTTTGATCATTTATTTCTCTTTTGGCAACCGTCAAAACCAAAGGAAGTTAAGAAAAAGGCATACTTCCTGTACAGGTACGCTGGAACGATGAGGGGGTTTCAGCGACTGTGCTGGTCTGCTCGCGGACTTTAATATCACGGCGTGGCTCGTCTCGGATCAGCGGACAATCGCAGACTTACAATTACAGTGGGAGAGCGTGATACTGCAGGAAAGTTGGCCGTGTTCCCTGTAAAGACAAAAGGGGCAGAGGAAGGAAGGAAGGAAGGGCCCCCCCACCTCCACCTCCCCCCGAGTATGTCCACGAGACCGGCTCACGACACAATAATACACTTTATGAAGCAATATTTTAATAATAGAAGAATTCCTGCATATGATCTGTGCGAGGATAAACAAACAAAATGAAGGATGATCTACATAAAATGAAGTTCTGACCAGTGTTTACAGCAGTTGTGTCCTTGGGCAAGACACTTCCACCCTTGTTGCTTAAAGTAATCACGTTTTTCGAATTGTTATTCTTTTTGGTGGTTATTGTAGTTTTACATCAGTCGAGTGGCAGTTTGTGATGAAAAATGTAAAATAAAAGTTGAGCCGAGTCCTTAAAACAGAATCCCTCTGTGATGTCATCAATATGCGACATTCCGTCAAAAAAACGCAGGGGCAACGGACACACTTTTCCGACAGTTTAAACGATCACTCGACAAATTAAAAAGGTGTTGTCAGGTGTTGTTTGTCAAATCATAACTGACGTGTAATTTTGGCCGTTGTTTATGTGTGGTTGCTAGGTAACATTTGTGTAATTAACCTCTACTTACGTCACATCTGCTGCTCATGTCCAACCAGGAAGTACAATTATACACATAACAAAATTGTCAAACTTAGGCAGTTTTTTTTTTGTAAAATCTTAAATATAATCATGTTTTCTATATTTTAGTGAAATGTGTCGTCTAACCTGTCATATGCGGCTAGAGAATATTTACAAATATAGTGTAAAGTAACAGTTGTATTTGGGAGACAATTCAAATAAAATTTTCTTTGCCCTATTTTTTTTGTTCTTTGCATAATCTTCTTTATTAAAACAGACAAATCAGATTACTCACATCAGATGTAACCGTTTACTTGTCATTTCAATAATCTGATTACTCCAGAACTCAGACAAGGATCAGATTATTGGTAACCATTGGCATGAGGGCTTTAGTCAAACACATTTCTCTCATTGTCGAATGACAGAATACAAATCATTACTTTTGTCGCCTCTGTCAGAACACAGGCTGTTGCATTGGGGGCTTGCCTCAGTGATGGAGCAGCCACCACCCTGTAACCATGACAACGCTGTCAGCTGCAGAGGGCGGGGCCAAGGGACACCATCAGAGCGCTGATTGGCTGTGAACAGGTGTGCTGATGTACAGCAAGAATCAGTGGGCGGAAGAAGAAGGAGAGCACTTTCATTCACCTCAGTCATAGAGTTCAGCTTCCTGTTGTGGGCACCATTTTGAGGACTCATCAATATTTAATTGGTGGTGGAAGAAGTATTAAATGTTGTTGGTACAGATAGAGGGGCAAGTGAAAGTATAGTATTGATAAAGACTGAAGGTTTTACTGGCAGATGAAAAACAGTTGAATCATGTGGAGGACATTGAGAATCCTGGAATAGAATCTGTGTTTATGACCAGGAAGGAGCAAATCAAAACATACAAACTAAACAAAGATATTCAAATTTTAAGATGGTTGGTTTATGACCAAGGTTTCACACCCAACAACACAGATCTGAGATTCAAGGTCTGGAAAACAAAAGGTATGAAGGTTTTTTTTTTACCAGATTGTCAAGTAAAATCTGGTATATAAAATGAAAAGCTTTGACATGTTGAAAGAATCCTTTGACTTGAAGAAACGGGAATTTTAGTTTTCTATTATTTAGTTATTATAACGAAAAAAATTAAGCAACAATCACTATAATCCATGGACTGAAATATTTATTAAGGCTTATTTACATCTGAACGTTCAAGGGGATAATATCTAAACTATATAAACAGCCTGGACAGCCACGCTACTAAACATACACAAATACTGGGGAAAAGAGGGAAATTTTGTTTTGACAGATGAAGAATGGGAAAATATATGTCCATCTCAGTGGAGGACCACATGATCACATGTTTGAGAAGAATTCTGATGGAAAAATGTCAGATTTTTTTCATAGCATCTGCAAACTATTCACAAGGAAACACAAACTGCTGGAGAAACGAAGCCAAGAGGCTCATCATTACCATGTGTTTTGGGACTGTCGCTCAGAAACATTGGACTGAAATCAACAGACTATTTTTGACACCAACATCACACTGGATTTCAGAACTGTGCCTTAAAGCTCCAGCTATGGCAGCAGCAAAAACACAAAATGTACAGACGATTAAGGACTGGACTAAAATGATTATGGACATTCACAAAATGGGGAAAATTACATTTGGACTCAATTTGAAAATTCACAAATTCAAGAGACTTTGGACTGAATGGGACAGATATGCCTGACTAAATGTAGAGGATATTGTATGTACATTTTATGTTCCCCATCTGTGCCATGTTCTTTGTTTTTTAAAAGGGAAAATTATATATGTATATATATAATATATGTTTATACGGTAAAGACTGTTGTCATCTAGACGCTGAAAATCAAGACGTTTCCACATTCATCTGAATTCAGATGAACCACGTTCATTCTCAATCTAAAACCAGGTCTTGATTGAGAAGGACTTTCAGATCATAAAAAGTCTTGATTTTCAAAAACAACGTCCAGATGACTGCCGTGGGTTTCTCCAGATGACTGCCGTGGGTTCTGTCCAGATGACTGCCGTGGTTGTGATCTGCGTGGCTGCCAGATGACTGCCGTGGGTTCTGTCCAGATGACTGCCGTGGTTCTGTCCGATACTGCGTGGCTCTCAGATGACTGCCGTGGGTTCCTCTCCAGATGACTGCCGTGGGTTCTCTCCAGATGACTGCCGTGGGTTCTCTCCAGATGACTGCCGTGGGTTCTCTCAGATGATGCGTGGTTCTCTCCAATGACTGCCGTGGGTTCTCTCCAGATGACTGCCGTGGGTTCTCTCCAGATGACTGCGTGGGTTCTGTCCAGATGACTGCCGTGGGTTCTGTCCAGATGACTCCCGTGGGTTCTGTCCAGATGACTCCCGTGGGTTCTCTTCCAGATGACTCCGTGGGTTCTGCCAGATGACTCCGTGGGTTTCTGTCCAGATGACTCCCGTGGTTCTGTCCAGATGACTCCCGGGGTTCTCTCCAGATGACTCCCGTGGTTCTCCAGAGACTCCGTGGTTCTCTCCAGATGCTACCGTGGGTTTCTCCCAGTATACTTCCGTGGTTCTCTCCAGATGACTCCCGTGGGTTCTCTCCAGATACTCCCGTGGGTTCCTCAGATGACTGCGTGGTTCTGTCCAGATGACTGCCGTGGGTTCTCTCCAGATGACTGCCGTGGGTTCTCTCCAGATGACTCCGTGGTTCTCTCCACAGATGACTGCGTGGGTTCTGTCCAGATGACTGCCGTGGGTCTGTCCAGATGACTGCGTGGTTTCTGTCCAGATGACTCCCGTGGGTTCTGTCCAGATGACTCCCGTGGGTTCTGTCAGATGACTCCCGTGGGTTCTGTCCAGATGACTCCGTGGGTTCTGTCCAGATGCTCCCGTGGGTTCTGTCCAGATGACTGCAGTGGGTTCTTCCAGATGACTGCAGTGGTCTCTCCAGAGACTCCCGTGGGTTCTGTCCAGATGACTCCCGTGGGTTCTGTCCAGATGACTCCGTGGGTTCGTCCAGATGACTGCCGTGGGTTCTGTCCAGATGACTGCGTGGGTCTGTCCAGATCTGCCGTGGTTCTGTCCAGATGACTGCCGTGGTTCTTCCAGATGACTCCCGTGGGTTCTGTCCAGATGACTGCCGTGGGTTCTCTCCAGAATGACTGCCGTGGGTCCTGTCAGATGACTGCCGTGTTTCTGTCAGATGACTGCCGTGGGTTTCTCCAGATGACTGCCGTGGGTTCTCTCCAGATGACTCCCGTGGGTTCTGTCAGATTCTCCGGCTTCCTCCACCGTCCAAAGACATGCATGTGTTGGTGCCAACTGTAAATGTCCCCTAGTGAATGAATGTGAGCGTGAATGTTTGCGTGTCTCTGTGTTAACCCTGCCTCTGTCCTGGGTACCCCGCCTAAGGCCAAAGTCCCTGGGATAGACTCCAGTCACCCGCGACCCCTAAACGGGAACAAGCGGTAGAAAATGAAAGAAAGAAAAGACTCAGATCGATCAATTACTTAATTTTCCTGTTTTTTGTTTTTTTTAAATTATTACTTACTCTTGTTTTTGTTGCTTCATTTCCACCACTGCATTTAAAAGATACATTTGGTTTGGACTTGTCGGTCGCTCTGGTGGATGAAACTGGTTTAAATCCTACTTATCGAATAGGTACTAGTTTATCATTGTAAGCCAGACTTCCTCGCGTGTTCTAACCTACGGCGTACCACAGGGTTCACTACTTGGTCCAACTGTTTTTACATTTTAATGGAATTTAAATCTTAAATCCGTGCGTCTCTTTGTACAATCTGGAGACAACACATGCCACTGGTCCATCACAGATGCATGATGGGAGAGTACATTTGAAACATATCCACTTCCTGCAAAGAGAGCTCTCTGGTTTCACATTGTGCTGCTGCAGGGTCATTTCTCTTCAACAATTATCGATTTTGTACCGTTATATGATTTGTGTTTTATTATCTCGCTATTGGATGTGCGAGATGCCAACCGGTTTTGTTTTCATCGCCGTGTGTGTGTCATTTAGTCTGTTTAACTCGACAGAACTTGTGGGTGTGGTTCAAGACAACACTGACCTCTAGGGGCTTTTCAAAGTAACTGCAGGCTCCGTTTTAAATTAGAGCCAATTGAATAGTGGGATAATACAAAATAAAAAACAATATTCTCAAGCGACCTACATCCACTTTGGCCTAATGTGACTTTTCATGTATTAATAAAAGAAAAAAGTTCAAAGTATATTTATAAGGCAACTGTGAGGAAGTCACTGTTTACCTTGTTTGTAAACAATGTTTTTTGAATCTTTCCTACCAATTAGATATAAAAATGTCTCAATCTTGTCCTATTGTCTGCAGTTTAACCTACAGCTTGGGGTCGTCGGGCCTATTGTTCGGGCCTATTGTTCGGGCCTATTGTTCGGGCCTATTGTGTGGTCTGTAAAACCTCAAATCTACATTTATGTTCAAAGAAGGTTCTTAACAAAAACGGCCTCCTTCACTCCTCTTTCGAACCATCATTTCCCCCTGCTCAGAATGTTCTGCTTCACCGTCTTCAAAAGTGTGATTCGTCGCTCTTAAAGATGGAAGACCGACAGCGACGGGACCACGCCCGGACAAACGAGGGACTACATCGTTTATCTCGCGTATTACTTTCCAGGTCAACATCTCTTTGCGCACATTTCCATGAAGAATCACCTTTATAAAACATCGACCACGTCCAACGGGAGGCTCGTTGTCCTCTCTCGGCCCCTGTTGCCCGTGAAATGTACAAAACTACCATTAGAGGGTCCTAACCTCTCAGGAGACCACCACGCCAGTGTTTCCACAGCTGAGAAGAGAAGCGGATGGCAGTGTATTCTATATTAGGAAATAAAAAAAATTAAAAAACCACACACATTTATACATTACGTGTATTCACTCGAGACCAGGTTTAGTCCCAGTTTGCTTGAGTGTGGTTCCTGAAGTTCTATGATAATTGCTTTATCTCGTTTGATTTAATTTTTACAGCCATTTATATTTGTCTGATCAACGATGTGTTAATATATTAATATATCATCGCAGCAGCCCTTTGAGTGAATTTAACTGTAGAAACCGCACAAAAATACAAATAACACTCCAAACACGAGTCGCTTCATTCAGGTCAACTTTAATGACAAAATGATTTCTCCAATGTAGTGGGCAAAACAAAACTCAAAAGCAAAAATGTTTTTTTTTTCTTTTTCTCTATACGTTTCTAGCCTTGCACTCTGAGGGGATTCTGTCTGTTCACATTTACATCCGGCCCGGCTTTCTTTTCTCCAGCAACAAAAACATCAGGATTTTATTTTATTAAATCAATGAGTGCAGTATTACTCCCCAAAATAAAAGTAGACGGGCAAAAACAAGGCTATAGTCGATCGATGAAAGCGAGAAAAAAAAAAGAGAAAAAAAGGACCGTTTTCAAGCGAGACTCACTGGAAAGTGCTTGGATTTATTCGACCCAATCTGAAGTATTCTGGAGTTTATGGTGCTTGTTTTAAGTTGATGCGCAAAGTAGTGTCACGATACCGCAAAAATAAAAGTCCTTTCTTAAAACAAGTTCTGACAGAGCTCAAGATCGTCCCCAAACCTGCGCAGGAAAGGTCAAAGTATGTCGTTTGTTTGCTTCGATACTTGCATGACATTTTCTATTTCACAAACTGTGGAGAGATGATTACTACGCGACATTTTGATTCAGTAAAATGTGCACAGGACAACGGAGTGGCTCATGAGTCAACCATGACGCCTTTTTGTAATTCCCACGCCACATTATTGGAGTTCCTTCCCAGATTTCGGAAACCTGAGCGCTCCTTAGCTCTCATTATTTTCACAGGAGAAGTTTGCTACAGGAACGTCACGCCGTCAAAAACGCTATACTTTAGCTTAAGGAGCGGCGTTCACGTGTTTGTTTTTTGATTTTCCCATCGGATGAGACATTGCAGGAACAAAGGCGACTACGCTTTATCTGCGAACGAGTTTGGCAAAAGAGTCTTGGAGTGTCGGCAAAAAAAAACTAAAAGCAAATGTTAAATTAATACTTGAATGAATTATTTATTCCACTTTAATAGTAAATTGGGGAAAAAAAGACGTTAAAACAGATTATATTAGAAAATGGACAACGAAGTCAACGGTCAATCGCCGCCTTAAGGTTGGCTCCAGTTTGCCGTCATCTGATTGGATTAGCTGAATAAGTTAGATAAATAACTTTAAATTGGACAGGTTTTGGCTAAACCTATTCTATGATTAATAGTTGTGTACAATACGTTTTAGATACATGAAATTATGACTTTTTAAATAAATGTATTTAGCCAAAATAAAGAAAATTGCTAATGTTAACTCTAGCTAAAAAAATAAATAAAAAAAGAACAAAGCTAAGGCTAACACAAGCTAGCTATTAAATCATTCCCTCTTCATTTGAGGTCCATAATTTAAACAAAAAACCCAAAACAAGCTTGGTATATTCAATACACCTGGCCAAAAAAATTAAAGTTTAATAAAATTGCAAATTTGGTAAGCATAAACCATTAGCGCGTATGATTTAGCTAGCTAACGATATGTTTTTGGGCAAAGGAAACAACGCTACATTTCGATTGGGACATTTTCTTTTTTTTTTTAAACAGAGAAGCTACAATTGCAAAAAGCAAAAGTGACAAATAAAAACCTAAAAAAGAAATGTAAAAAATACTGTTAATGTCAATCTCAGCTTCCAACTCGCACCGCTTCACGCTAAAATCTCCGTCGCATCCCCCCCAGTGCAAATCATGAACACTTGTGGTTTTTAGCATGGCCACTACGGTAACCGACTACGGCGTTTTAGTTCCCGTCGCAAGATAAATAAGAAAAGTCGATACTATTATAATCTACAGAAAAAACGTCTACAAAAAAAAGGCATGATCAGTTCGAGTAGCCGGCAACGCTGAATTTCTGACGACCATTTATTGGATTTTTTTTTTTACTTGCTTTTTTTATTTATTTATTTTTTTACGAAGAGTGAGGCTACTGATGTCGGTGGCACAATCTGTGGTCAAGCTGGACAGCTCCCCTTTGGTTTTGTTTTTTTAAATGTTTTTATTCACATCCAAAAGGGCAAAGAGTTTGGTTTCAACGCATCCTTGAAAACCCCAGGCGCTCAAAAACGTTCGCGACCCTCCCCCCCCTTCCCCTCTTCCCAAAGAAAATCTAATCCTAAAGTATCATTCCTCGATTTACAAATGGGTGACGGATCTTATCTACAGACAGTCAAACAGCCAGTCAAGAAAAAGGGCGAAATAAGGGGAGAGGCGGGGGGGGAGGGGAAGGCAGATAAGACCCGAGAACATGTCATATCTCGGGGACGGAAAGTGGGCGAGAGCTGGGCGGGGACGGAGGAGGGGCAGGCGGGGGGCGGGGTGGGCAGGGACGCGCTCGGCGACTCCGTGTGGCCATTCAGAGCACTTTTTTTTTTTCGTCTTCAGCGGCTGTCAGAAGGAGCTGGTGGGGGGCGGTCAGCTCGCTTGATGTAAACCCTGAGAGGAGAGAGAGAGAGGGGGCAAGAGCGCTTACAATGGCGGGAAACAAACGCTTTTACTGTAGCTGTTATTCAATTAGCAATGCATTAGTTCCATTTCAAGAGACTCATTTTGAATAGTCAATCCAGGTACGGCACCTTTAAAGTGACGGATGACAGGTTTTTACGAATTTATACCTGTAGTACATATAAATGATAGTTTTACACCAATTGAGCAGGTATTTGTGGAGAAAAGGTTTGAGAAAATCTGTAGAAAATGACAGGAGGTGACATCACACTAAGGAAACTCATTCCAGAGAATTTACACAAATAAACAGCTTTTTTTTTTTTACATTAATTCAACAAAATAAAGTCGCTATTATTCATTTTTTATCTGTCATAATAAAAAAAATGGTGACATTAGATGAGTTTGTGCCCAGTGGTTGCTGGGTAATTTCTTAGTGTGAGGTCAACAATTACAAACAGGAAGTGAAATTATAAACCTAAAAAAAAACGTGTTGTTCTGTGATAACATTTTTATAATTTTTAGCAAAATTCTAAATATATTTATATTAACTGCATTTTTAGGTCAATGAATTGTCCAACCTGTAGGGGGCACTTTAACTGTCGCCCATACATGATTAGAAATAGTCCATTGCAGTGACCTATATGACACTGCAATGATTCGAAATGCATTCGAATCATTCTGTTATGATTCGAATGCATTATTTTCTGTTGTGTGAAGCAAATACTTTGTTAATAATAATTGTGAGCTACAACTTGCCATAATTCATTTCTCAATTTCCTAACGCTTTTCTTGGTAATAATTCACCGCAGCTTTTGTTGTTTTGTTTCTTTCAGAGGCCAGAGCAGAGTTTACAGTCACAGTAAAGCTAACAACCTATTTTTAACAGTGTTATTCTTAGTTTGCTGCATTGATTATGTATCTTTCGTTTTGTATTCCATTTTAATTACATTTTGCATTGTTCTCTTTATTGTTTGTTATTCTGTTTGTATTTGTAACACATGTTGTGACAATTCTGTAATAAATTAAAAACAAAAAACAGTAAAGCTAACAAACATTAGCATGCTAACAGCACACTTCCTGCTTTGGGAGGAATAAAATGCTGTATAATTAGATGCATTTTCCCCCTTTTATCGTGCATTTGTACTGGGGCAAATAAACAGCAGTAATTGTCTATAATTACTACTATTTAAAACCCTAAAAAGTGCAAAAAACAAAGGTGATATTTCTGCACTTTTGTCTTATGTTCCACTAAAGTCTTGTGCTCGACCTGAACTTCAACCAAGACATTCACAGACACATTTGAACACGCTCCTGATGCTTTGTTAAAATATCGTAATCGAGATAATGCAATAAAAAAATATATATATTAATTTCTGTCAATATTGCCCAATTTTAACATATCGGAAGCTACATACTTTGAGTAATGAACGCTCTTAATATCCCGGTCCTGGCTGAGGGTCTGGTGTGCTGCTGCTGCGACAGTTCGTTCCACTTGTTGCCTGTGTGTGCCTGTGTGTGTGTGTGTGTGCGTGCTTGTGTGTGCCTGTGTGTGCGTCTGCTTGTGCGTCTGCTTGTGCAACATTATGACAGCAGTGGATTACTACAGGAGTTTTCCCACAACCAGAGCTCCTGGGACCAGGCATCTGTGCTCTCATTAGTCTGCAGCTGCTCGCAAAGCTCCGGGACAGACAGAACTAACAGGACTACAGCGCCCCCTGCTGGACTCAGATACGCCAAGAGCACAAGGGAATGTGGGACTTTAACAGCAGCGAGTCCCGATGGGTTTTGTCTTCATGTGCTGGTGTTTCATTAGTAATTATTAATCAGTTTACATTTATGTTATTAGAATTTCCTGTTTTGATCATTTCTTTATGCCAAAATTAATACAGAAACATTGTTAAAGATTGTTTACATTCAATACCATCTTAAAGGACACATTATGCAGCATTAGTATTGCCACTGGCCTTTAAACATTCTCCTGAGCACCTTCGCTTTGGCAGTTTTAAAACATAAAAACAATGCATCTACTGAAAGCATACAGTACTCTATATCAGCCGTGCGTTCCCTCGTCAGGATTGGTGTTTGCACTCAGTTCACTGGCAGCAGAGGGAATTATCACGGAGGAACGAAGGCAGGCTCTCTCACGTAAATAAACAAAACTGAGACATGTGAGTGTTTCGTGAGGATCAGAGGAAGGAGGACTTACTAAACAGGATTCATGAAGAGGAATGAAGATGAACACAACTCCAGTTAGAACTTGTTTGGGCCCCAGAGCGTTTTAAGTTTCTTCTTAAAGCTCATTTTTATTCTCTTGCTTTTAACACCGTGTGAGCTGTGTGGTTCTTTGTGCCTTTTTTATTATTTTTAATAATTTTTAATACCTTTTATTTTTCATATTTTTTTATTTAATTGTATTGAATTTAATTGTATTGAATTTAATTTAATCGTTTTGAATTTTATTTTATTAATTCATTAGGCGTGTGAAATGTTTTTCTGTTGACTTTTAGAGCCATTGTTGTTTTATATTACTATTATGTGCAGCTCTTTGGAAACTATACAAATAAAACTTGAATTGGATTATAAAAGCTCAAAAAACTCAACTTGGCACAAGATTTGGGTCCTTTAAATCTGAAAACATCCAAGTCTCCCTGAACCCCTGGTTGGACAATACTGCCTTACAATATTCAGTTTTCATGTCAAGTTTTAGACTCATGAAGTCTCTGTGAAACAGGTTCTTCTATCGATTAGTATTTTTATAAAGAAAGTAAGACATAATGACAAAGTCCATGATCCCTAAACCCCCCACCTGACTTAACGAGCAGCTTGAAGCCCGTAGATGTCGGGTAAACCTGTCAGAATAAGGCTGAATGTCGTCCTAACACATGGAAAAGGCCGACATCGTTTGTTGCCTGGCGCGCGTGTGCGTGTGTGTGACGTGCGGTGCAGAGGCCGTACCCGATGCCCAGGGCGAGGATGTGCGAGAGCAGCAGAGACGGGATGAACACTTTGAGGAACTCCGCGGAGAAGATGCCCCCTTTCTTCATGGCTCCGGTTTTCCTCATGCTCAAGGTGACCGAGCGCCGCGGGTGACGGAAGTGGAACTCCCTGCAACGGCACACGTTCGGGGCTCATTAATGCGACATGAGTGTGTGACGTTTGTGCGTTTTGTGGTGGTCAGAAAAGCTGTGAATGGCTGCCTTTGAGTCGTGCGTTTTAGCTTTGTGTTTATAGGCGCCATTTTGTGGACTTTGTTAATCGCCATGGCAATCTGAAGTCAATTAATCACTGAAAATGTATTACAGCTATTGTGCTGAAATTAACTTTATAGTAAAATGTAGACGTTTTTCTATTGTTGCTCTGACTATGCCGCTAAGCTAGCTTGTTTGCTGATGGCAGGGGGGGAGATAAAGGACACTTCAACTCGCCCCACAACAATTCATTTCCCGACTCAGGGGCATAATTTAAAAAGGAGAGGAAGGTAATCGGGTCAATTGTGTGTGAGATCGCAAAGTCTGTTGACCCGTTGACATGTTTTAGACGCCAGGTACAAACGAAGTATCAAGCGTTTGAACGTGTCATTAGAGCGTAGCATATTGTGTTGTCATCTGCATGAGCCTCCACTGAACAATGGCTGATGATTGACCAAAAATCCACATTCTTTGGTAATAAGTAATCCTTCATAAACCTTTGACCTCTTTACAGCCAGTGCGTCATTACCACCACCCCCCCCGGCCGTTGCCATAGAAACCCTGTGCACTGCGTTATCGCGGTAACGGCGTACTGACTTGGGGGGAATGTTTTCGGGTCGGCTGGACCAGTCGGCGACCCAGTCTGCGTCCTTCATCAGGATGTCCATGTCCCGCTCCTTCTCCAGGCTGTCGGCTTCTGACTGCAACGGACCGAACGCACACGTCTCAGGCAGTACATAACACGCACACGTATGTAGAGTTTAGAGCGGGGGGGGTCCAAACTATGGCCCGGGGGCCAAATGCGGCCCTCAGACCAATGTTTGTTGACCCTCCGGCTTCCTGCTAAATTGGTCCAAACAACAAAAAGTTTTAACTTTTTACTGGAAAAATTCAAGCATTTTGATGTCATACCAACCCAATATTAATGTTCAAAGTCTTATTAAAGCTGTGGAGACTCATCGAAACTATGTTAAAAGTAAAATGTTGTCATTGTCGGGTTGTTTTGGCCCTCTGCCCCGTGTACGTATCAAAATGTGGCCCTTGGTGAAAAAAGTTTGGACACGAGTAATGATGGTTTAAACGTTAAACCATCCTTCAACAAAATAAAGGTGTAGCATGGTATTACTGTGTGTCAACTCATAACTGTTGTGTCATGTATATGGATTTTGGCTCTTGTTTACAGTCCGGTTGCTCGGTAACAGTAGTGGAATTACCTCTCCCTATGTCATATCATGTCCAACCAGGAAGTACAATTGCAAACTTTACAAAAACGGTCAAACCGGGGACGAATAGGCAAAATGTTTAGTCAAATCTGAAAACATAATAATTGTATTTACTACGTTTTAGTGAAATGTGTAGTCTCACCCGAGTTTGTTTGAACTTACAGGCATAAATGGGCTTCTATGTCAGAGTGTCATGACAGTATGAACGTATCGAAATGTGAGCAGTTTATATTTAAGTGCCAATGACTGCAGCTATCGATTATTTTAGCTGGCGGCGGAGGAAGCCGGACAGACTTGGCAGGCCCAAGCGTATAGTGAGGGTCTGTTGGGAACGTCTTGCGGAGCCCGCTGTCAGCAGGGTCTTCAATTCACACCTCCGGGAGAGGCTCCCGAGAGCTTCTCCCAAATCCCGGGGGAGGCTGGGGACATTATGAGTCCGAGTGGATCATGTTCTCGACCTCCATTGTCAATGCGGCTGCTCGGAGCTGTGGTCGCAAGGTCTCAGGTGCCCTTCGCGGCGGCAACCCCCGAACCTGGTGGTGGACACCGGAAGTAAGGATGCCGTCAGCGGGAAGAAGGAGGCCTATCAGGCCTCTTGGCTTGTGGGACTCCTGAGGCCGTTGAGGGGTATCGCGGGCCAGGCGTGCCGCAGCTCGTGCTGTCGCAGAGGCAAAAACCCGGGTCTGGGAGGAGTTCGGGGAGGCCCTGGGAGAGGACTATCGGTCGGCCCCAAAGAAATTCTGGCAAACCGTCCGGCGCCTCAGGAGGGGGAAGCAGTGTCCCACCAACACCGTTTACGGTGCGGGTGGGACCTGCTGACCTCGACTGGGGACGTCGATCGGGCGGTGGAAGGAGTACTTTGAGGACCTCCTAAATCCCACTGCCACGTCTTCCGAAGAGGAAGTAGAGACTGGAGACTCGGGGCTGACTCATCTATCACCCAAGCCGAAGTCACTGAGGTTGTTGGCAAACTCCTCGGTGGCAGAGCTCCGGGGTGGATGAGATACGCCCGAGTACCTAAAGTCTCTGGATGTTGCAGGACTGTCTTGGTTGACACGCCTCTGCAACATCGCGTGGCGGTCGGGTCGGTGCCTCTGGACTGGCAGACCGGCGGGTGGTGGTCCCTCTGTTCAAGAAGGGGACCGGAGGGTGTCTCCAACTATAGAGGGATCACACTCCTCAGCCTCCCTTGTAAGGTCTATTCCAGTGGACTGGAGAGGAGAATCCGACCGATAGTCGAAACCTCGGATTCAGGAGGAGCTGAGTGGTTTTCGTCCTGGTCGTGGAACACTGGACCAGCTCTATACTCTCCATCGGGTGCTCGAGGGTTCATGGGAGTTTGCCCAACCAGTCCACATGTGCTTGTGGATCTGGAGAAGGCTTTCGACCGTGGTCCCACGGGTGTGCCCTTTGGGGTGCTGCTCGGGAGTACGGGGTCCGGGCCCTTTGCTCAGGGCTGTCCGGTCCCTGTATGACCGGAGCAGGAGCTGTGTTCGCATTGCCGCAGTTAAGTCAGACCTGTTCCCAGTGCGTGTTGGAACTCCGCCAGGGCTGCCCTTTGTCACCGGTTCTGTTCATTGTTTTTATGGACAGAATTTCTAGGCGCAGTCAGGGGGCGGAGGGGTCCGGTTTGGAGAGCACAGGATCTCATCTCTGCTGTTTGCAGATGATGTTGTCCTGATGGCTCCATCAAACCTGGACCTGCAAACATGCACTGGACGGTTTGCAGCCGAGTGTGAAGCAGCTGGGATGAGAATCAGCACCTCCAAATCTGAGGCCATGGTTCTCGACCGGAAAAGGTGGCTTGCCCTCTCCGGTGTGGGTGGGGAGTCCTTGCCCCAAGTGGAGGAGTTTAAGTATCTCGGGATCTTGTTCACGAGTGAGGGAAGGATGGAGCGTGAGTTTGATCAGTGCAGCGTCTGCAGTGATGCGGTCGCTGCATCGGACCGTTGTGGTGAAGAAGGAGCTGAGTCGAAAGACAAAGCTCTCGATTTAACGGTCAATCTACGTTCCTACCCTCACCTATGGTCATTGAGCTTTGGGTAGTGACCGAAAGGACAAGATTGCGGATACAAGCGGTCGAAATTGAGTTTTCCTCCGCAAGGTGGCTGGGCGCTCCCTTAGAGATAGGTGAGGAGCTCAGTCACACGGGAGGAGCTCGGAGTAGAGCCGCTGCTCCTCCACGTTGAGAGGAGCCAGCTGAGGTGGCTCGGCCATCTGTTCCGGGATGCCTCCTGGACGCCTCCCTAGGGAGGTGTTTCGGGCTGTCCCACCGGGAGGAGCCCCGGGGAAGACCCAGGACACCCTGGAGGGACTATGTCTCTCGGCTGGCCTGGGAACGCCTCGGGATCCCCCCGAGAGGAGTTGGAGGAAGTGTCTGGGGAAAAGGAAGTCTGGGAGTCCCTGCTTAGACTGCTGCCCCCGCGACCCGGCCCCGGATAAAGCGGAAGAAGATGGATGGATGGATGGAGTAATCTATCGATCGTTATAGTTCATAGTAACTATAACGCGGAGCTAGTTACAGTAGTTAGAGTTACAGCTCTTCCACACAACAACACTCTTCCCAGTCGCACTCGTGGGTTTGGAACGCGCCGCTCACTTCCTGTTGCGCTTTTGTCACAGCGGAACAAGCTCCGTGTGAAACCAAAGCTCCACAAGTCGTTCCACCACAGATTCACGTGTTTTTTAATTAAATATGTGAATTAAACAAATAATCGAGGCAGTAAAATAATAAAGCTTTTTTGTATTTGAATTATTCTATTTACTCGAGTACTCGTTGCAGCCCTAAAGGCAAGTGACAACGTTCTCACACGTGGAAGCACATTTCTGTAAAATATAGGCTATTATTTATTCCATCATTTCATTAATTTCATGTAATCTTTATTAATGACACAAGCGCAGACACATGCTCCATCACTAAGACAATTAAAAAAATAAGAGATACAAAGAGTAACCACGCCCAGGTCCCGGTTTGACCATTTCAAAAAAACGTTTTCTCTTCTAACGCTTCTAGATAGAGAATATGACGGATTAAATGGATTATTGACGAAAATCTGACATGGTTTATTCTTTTCTTGACACTTTGAATTAATAATGTTGTCGTTTTTAATATAAAAAAGGTCTGTATATTCCAGATAACGATGTCAGTTTAGATTAATTGTTGCAGTCCTACGTATTGGATTCGTTTACTCTCATTGCCCCAGTCCTTTTGGTGCTAATGTCTGACAGGAACAACACACAATTACAGCGGCGCTTGAGCGGTTCAGCCTCCCATTCTGTCGCCACAACAGGCCGCGGTCACCATGACGACGGCCGCACTTACTTGGCTGTCTCTCCTGGCGTCGACGTCGAAGATGATCTGCCCCTCGTCCTGCGGGCTGTGGGGCCGCGGGGGGCTGACGGGACAAACAAAACGCACCGTTAAGACGTGCGTCGAACATGTTCAAGAAGCACACGTTCATGAGATTATCCTGCAAAGTGGCCATTAGGGATGTCACCAGATCAAGGAGAATAAAACATGACAATTTTACGATTGTTGACACTGAAAACAAAGTCACGAGCTTTATGAAATCAAACTTTCTGAAGAAAAACAATGATATATTGTGATATAAACAGGTGCTTTACATGTGGTTTTACTTTTTTTGGAGCATAGATTGAACTGAAATGATTATTATTACTTTCTACTTGTAATGGTTATATTGTGACCTAAATAATTAAGATTAACCAAATGATACAAACAAGACCGAAGAGGGAACAGTAAAATGAAGGTGCGACGCATACTGCGAAAACCAAAACAAACGTCCCCATCGAGTCCACAGTTTTCAAAGAGAGTCAGAATGCAATTTTCTTTTCTTGATTGTGGGTTCAATTTGTCTCATTTATTTATTTTTTGGCACATTTTTGTGTTAAATGGCTCCGATTAAAACGCCTGCATTGTATTTACGTTCAGGAAATGCACATTGAAAGCCATTTTGTTGCTTTTAATGACTCCAAAACAAATGAAATCGAGGAGCGGGATTGAGCAAAAAGGAGGGATTAAAGCCATGTTAGATTTTATTTCGCTCGTCATATCGCTCAGCTCTGCCGGATGGGCCTTTCCTGAAGAGCTTTGGATCGGTCTGGATCGATATCAAGCGTAAGACAGTCCAGTTACTTTGTGCTGAAAATGGCACGTTGTTTTTCTCTTCGACGTGATTCGCGGCGACTTTTGAGCGATCGAGAGAAGCGGACAGACAAAAAAAATAATTCAGGAATCAGCAAGTCGATATTCTACCCAAAAAAAAACAAACAAACAAAGCAAAAAAACAACTGTGTGGAAACGGAAAGGAATCTAGTCTTTATTGAATGTTGATACGACTTTGTTTCGTGCGGCGCTTGAACGGAAGCCTCATTTCACGTCGCATATTTGTCATTCTTTTGGGTTCCACTCCACATTCCGGCCACTAACAAGTCACCGCGGCAAAACGCGACATAAATATTAAAGCCGGTGTTACGTTTCATCCGATTGCGTTGAATATTTCCTCCCTAATCTCCATTAATCTTGAAAACAGTTTGGATTCTTACGCAATATTTGTTCATGACGTTTATCGGGCGTGTTTTCAGATGGACGTAAACGGCCTCGGGTGACTCAGGACCAGCTGACCGAGCCCCTCCCGTCCCGGCCCGCCCCGCCCCCGTTGCCCAAAGGTTAAGAAACGCACTCGTGATGTGGAGCGAGAGAATCAATGCGTTGAGAGAGAGAGAGAGGGAGCAAACGACCACGAACGCAGACGGTTAAACGTTTTTCAGAGCAGCGCCGTTCGAATGCGAGAAAGCTCCGACTGAACGATGCGATGGAGCTTTTACTTTTCAGAAGTTGCTCCAAACAGAGGTATAAAACGAAAAGTGCAAGTCAATAAGTTACTGGAACTGAGTGATGGACTTGAAAATTGTGAACAAATTTGGTACAAAACAATAGAGTTTGTACATTTGCACGAGTTTAACTTTAGTTTCTAACGTGGACAAAATGAACGCATTATCAGTGAAGAAAAGGCCAAATGTTACTCATGTATAAAAAAGTTTGATTACATTGAAATTTAAAGTAGACACACTTCACAAATCTCTAAATTTGGCCTGTCGAGTTGCAAATATGAACTGTAGTCGCATTTCATATTTGTAATCATTATCTGGACTGTACATAATCTAAAAAAAAAACACATGCAAGACATTTTATAAACAAAAACAGTGGCATTATTAAATAAAAATGTCAAAATATAATAAGATTTTTTTTCCCAATAATAAATATTCGTAATTATTCTCAATCGTTCAAACTTCACGTAGGTTGAAAATGTGTTTTAAAAGTCTCAATGTACAACAGAAATCTGAAGTATTAGAGCAGGGCCATTCAACGTAAGGCCCGGGGGCCACATCAGGCCCGGCAAGCAATTTAAACCGGCCCACAACTCATCTTCCAAATATTGAAAAAATAAAATTAAAAAATCTTGTTTACAGGTTTAATTCTGGGCAAGCACTCGATTAGACCTGGTTTGGTCTTGGGTTTAGTCCTCGTTTGAGTCTAGGTTAGTCCTGGTCCAGATCTGGCTGGTTCAAGTCTAGTCCTAACTTAATTCTGGTTCAGTTCTGGATGGGTTAACAATGTCTGTGAAGTATTTTGTAGCTCATTTCTCACCAAAAAAAATCTAATCTCGCAGTAGTCATTTTATTAAATTAACTAAATGTATTGAAATAGTGCGACCCAAAATGTTTTTACAGTGTCGTGTTGTGCGCGTCCGGCCCAGAGACCACGGCCCTCCGATAAATCCGGCCCTCGGGAAAATAAAAGTTGAATATCCCTGTATCAGAGGGTCATTTCCCACTGTTCTGCAAAGAGAACGACCAAGTGTAATCCACTCTGACACCGCTCGGAACATGCCAAATTGTGTGACATAACTCCCGACGTGTGCAATGCGATTTGTGAAGCTCTGATCCTAGTCACCGAGCTCAACGCGCGAACGCTACGGTACGTTAGCGGCGCCGACGCGGAAACACCGGCGGTAAGCTCGAAACCGCAGAGCCCGCCGCCTCCGGGTCGGCGCCAAAACACCGTTCGTTTAGCGTGAACATAAACCATGACTCGCAGATTTAGCGACGAGATTAAAAAGTGCGTTGCGATGTCGCTTGGCGCTGCCGTTTGCGCAACGTCCCGTCAATAAAAGTCAACGTGGGTCAGTTTAGATGTATTGAAACAGAACAACAGTCTCTACATTTAACAAAAAATACATCAATTCAAATGCGTTGAGTCGATCGTAATCTTAAATTTGATTAATCTGTTTTGCTGCATTTTCCTGGCAACAAATATAAGATTACTCGCAGTAGATTTCACTGTCGCTGGGCAATATATCTAAGTTTACACAATATTGTTTAGAAGATATGCTCAATTTGAATATTGGCTCTATCGTTTAAAGTAAAATTCAAGGTAATTCTGCACTTTTGTGATTCATTTTACAGACATTTCACTTTTGTCTGATAGTTAAACCTCCAACGACGCGTTTAAAAGACACGTTTTAGCACATTTCTGTTGGATTGACGTGATATAAAAAAACCCAAAAAGATATGCAATCATTTTTGTCAGTGTCGCCAGCGTTTCCGTGACATTTCAATCATCTCACGAGTCAAGAAATCAGATTACGATGAGGTTTCTGGTGCGTAGCAAACATAGCTAATATCTATTAAACTGAAGATGTTTTTTTTGTTTCTTTAAATCGTCGTTTCTGAGAAGGAAGCAGTCACTTTGCGCCCGTTTACAGGAGCTAAACGTGCCGCAGAATTACGAAGACCATACGAGACGACCTTTTGGGATGAAGCCCGTTTACATGTCGCTTAAAAGATCGGTCTTCAAGTCATGGAAGTTCAGAGACGCTGGATTTACGGGCCATAAAAACTCCGACATGAGCGTTCTGACCAGAGTCGAGAGCACAATTAACACCGACCGGGCCGTTAACAAACCCCAGAAACGCGCCCATAGCACAGTAAACTGAGACGAGGGGAACGTTCTTGCCTCCTCATTCTTGCGATTCTGTTCTAAAGATGTCCAAAGACCGTAAATCAGCCGGCGACGTGACGTAACTCTTCCGAGAATCCTCTCCAAAGCGAACCAGTGGAAACGTGGCTTATTCTGTCTCTCCGTTTACGTCAACACTAAATCATAAATCAAACGTAATGCCGTAACAGGAGTACTTTCAGCTTTTGAGTGACTTTTGAGTGACTTTTCTGGACTGGACCCTTCATTGGATGCAGCGTGGTCCGTCTTCAGTCGTACCTGTCGCAGGAGGAGTTGCTGCGGCTGGACTCGTGCTGCGCGTCCAGCAGGATCTTCTCCATGTCGCCGTTGTGGATGGACGAGGACGAGGGGACGTGTTCCAGGCCCCCCGCCATGGCCTCCTCCACCTCCTCCTCCTCTTCCACCTGGGGCAGCAGGGGCGGCAGGGGCGTCCCGGGCGAGGAGGGCGGGTCGGAGGGGGCGGCCGACGTGCCTCTGTGCATCTCCAACTCCACCCAAGAGCCTGCGCGAAACACGACAGATATAAATGAGATATGACACGATTCCACGGAAACTTGTGCCCCCTTGTGACCAATGACATCATATTTGATCTACTGTGTGATATGGAACAAACAAAACCATTCGAAATAACACGACAGGATGAATACTCTTAATGTACAACGGATTCATGGAGAAATCACGTGCGTATTTGATCGTTTTTATTTCGAACGTGCTCCACCTCCAGCCAATATCACACCAGACCCACAAAGACCCCCCATTAAAGCAAAACCGAACATTTCAGAGTGGTGTTTTGGTCTTTTATTGTGGCCAGCCTAAGGCACATGAGGTAAAGATCAATCATCAATGTCACAATTACTACTTTACCAACTTACTGGTGCAGCTAATTGCATCCTGCTTCAGGTTTATTATAATATTTCATAGGGCTATCGATTAATTTAGTAATCAAGTTCTCTATCGATTATTTTCTTCGATGAATCTGTAATTTTTTTTGTACATTCAGTAAACCATTTAAACGTATATTAAATCATTTTTTAGATAAACGTTATAATTCATAGTAATAAACAAATACAAAATAAGGAATTTCTGCTTAAAATAACACATTTTATTCGTAATTTCATATAAATTTGGCCCCAAAACAGCAACATTTCACTTCAGTCCAAACGGTTCTGTTTGTATATAAAGAATACATATAAAAAAGGACTTAATTCCCTCGTCATAGACTGTAAACAGTTACAGTGGCTCTTTGGTGTCAAAACAGTCGCTGCATTTTATTATCTGCACATCGACATTCAAACGCGTCAGCTGAGAACGGCTGAGGCCTCGTGATGCCACGCCGCAGTAAACACGGCTTTGTGTCAGAGAATGTACATCAAACATCAATAAAACGCATCAGTTCAATACTCTTATTTTAATGACACCTTTCATATCACAAGGCCTCGTATCAAGCCTTTGAAAACAAGACATTAAGATTATTGGGGTCATTGAACGAGGTGGTCAGAGATGTCGACCAGTGATATTCCCTAACGTTTCCAGAGAGAAGGTGGAGACACTGGAGACGACATCCTGTTTGAACAGAGAGTTATGAGCGATAAGATGAAGCTACAGTAAATAAACGTGTGTGTGTTCTTGTCAGAGGGGGCCCCGCACAGAGGTCAGCTGACGCCAAAGAGGAAATGACACGTATCACGCGAAGCACCGTTTGGACAACGTTATTGATCAGTGAGTTTTGTATTCACATCAGAAACTACAAAACTGCAGAAATTAGCTTTATTTGAAAAACGGAATGGGCCAATCAACAAAAAACATGTGATATCTTGTGCTAAATTAATTAAATTTTTACTATTTTAGTAATCAGTCACATATCACAAAAAAACTGTATTTTAATAGAATACATTATATATATTTTTTGCAAACAGCTTTACTTTTTAAAGCAGAGCTATGTAACATTTTCACCCTATTGACTGTTTTTGTAATGGGAAGTTTTAAAGCGCAGTTTTAAGTGCAGTTAAGATAAATATATTTTGAATTCAGCTACAAATTATGAAAATGTTATCCCAGAATAGCACATTTTAAAATTTTATAATTTCACTTCCTGTTGGTAATTGATGACATCACACTATGAAATTACCCAGCAACCACTGGGGAAAAAACTCATCTAATGTCAGCATTTTTTTTATTTGACAAATACAAATATATGAGAGCGACTTTAGTTTGTTGAATTCACGTTTAGAGAGTCAAAAAAGTTGTTTATTTGTGTAAATAATGCATACATTTTGTCTGGAATGAGTGTCCCTGGTGTGATGTCACTTCCTGTCATTTTCTACAGTTTTTTTTTTTTACGTTTTTCTCCACAAACAGATACTCGATTGGTGTGAAGCTATAATTCATATGTACAATAGGTATAAATACACCAAATAAAGTAAAAATTAGGAAAAAACTGTTCGTCGGCGCCATCTGCTGTCTCTGGGCGGAAAACCAGCCTTGCAACATTTGCCGACTCTGCTGAGAAACCCTGGAAAATTGGCAAAGTGAAATGTTTTTGTATGTGATTTTATGTCTTGCTATGATAAAGAAAAAAACTTGAACAATTTAAGGCTTTTGCGTCCATTTTCTGACAATGTATTTTCACAAGGGACCTGCAGGGGGAGCACTATCGCCAGAGTTACTTAGTTCTGCTTTAAAAAGGGTGCACTGTGTTAAAAAAACAAACGACTCTACAATAATTCCACTAGCGAACATCAGAAGGCATAACTATTGTGCAGTCACCGAAAAAATAACCATTTAGGAACTGGTATCAGAAGCAGGTAACGTTAAAGTACTGGCATCTCCATGGTGATAAAGACTGATGTTTTAGACTAAATATATTTGGGGATTTGCCCGAGTTTAGCTTCGTGAGGGCGGGGCCTTAGAACGACATTTCCAAATCTATCAAAAAATGTCCCTTACAAAATAGCTTTATTTTTAAAAATGTGTTTTATCATCATGCCATCTGCTGGATAACATCCGGCTTCCGTTAGCGGACCCACAATGTGTCAATAAAAGCCAGCAACACAGTTTCTATGGACGGCCGTTTGTTATTTATTTGAGGAAGGGGATTTACGGTTCAGTTTATAGTTTCACCAAACATGAGGGAAGACCAGTTCAGCATGACTTTATCTGGGAGAAAACACATCTGTATCTGAGAAAAAATGTGTTAAAACAAAAAGAAAAATATTATTAAAAAAATGATTACTGCAACAACAAAAAAAACAAAACAAAAAAGAGTTAATTTAAAAATACATGTTTAAGGGTATTAAGTATCTGAGATTTCCATTGAAATTAATACTAACAGTATTCATAATTAGTCAACCTGAAACCTCCCGTGTGTAGCAGCACAAGGCGAACAACAGGTGTGTCTAAAGCATTGTGTATTTCTAGGAACTGCGAATCTAAAAACACGCCTCCGGCAAAAGCAGCGGACAGAAATAGAGCGCGGCGTTTACGACAGGCCGGTGCTGACTTCATCGTTTCCAGAGGTTGCGGTTGTGGGTTCGGTTGTGTCGGGTTAAGCCTGGTGTTGACAGAACAGTGAGTGGTTATGGAGCTCCGCTGGGAGAACGTAACGCCTGCTCCTCCCAGAGACGTGAGCTCCGGCAGGGACACCAGGGAGAGGAGGTGGAGGAGGAGGAGGAGGAAGAGGAGGGGCTCGCGATCAGGAGACATTGCGTTTCCCTGGAGAAACTCTCTTTCTGTAATATTACACAGTTAGGCCTGGAGGATGGATGAACGCATCTGCTGCGAGATTCTTGTAAAATACAGTTTGTAACGTTTGAATTAAACGGCTAACGCAAGAGTCACACGCATTTCAGAAAGCTTTGTTTCGTTACCGTTTTATTGAATGTCTAATGTTGAATAAAGGCAGCATTGAATTTAGCCAAAAAAGGTATTAAGGCTAATAAATTGTCCGGTCGCAGAACAACTTAATTCACTTTAGCGCATAAGACGACAGCACCGTTTGAAGTTCATAAACGGTATGAAGCAAAGAAAAAAAAAATACAAAAATGGACAAACACCACAAGCGTTTATGGTCCCGTTTGTGTGCTTGACGTTCAATAAAAAAAAAACAGTTGGCTAAAGCTAGCAAAGGGACGCTCGTTTAACAGCACAAATCAGCTCACCGTTCTGTAGATTGAAACAAAAACTGACAGAGCAGTGCCTCCAGTTAGCTCCAGTTATACTTTTATTTTGTAGAGGAGAGTTTAGTCATTAGATATTGTGGGGGAAATCAGGATGAGCCTTATATGGACCTCGTAATATCGTCAGAGCTCAGCGGTCGATCTCTACATTTAATATCAAGTTTCCAAGCAACTAAAAGTTAAATGTCAGCAAAGATACAAAAAGTACTGGTCTTGCAGAGTCTCACCCACAGCATTTACGGACCCTTAAGAGGTTCAGGTGCTTTTTAAAAAAAACACGTCGGCCAACTTCCGACAGCGAGGAAGAGTGACCTCACGCAGAGAGTAACACAGAGTCAAAGGGGGTTAAACGGGTCGAGCCAGGACACTTGACCCATCAACACAAGCGGCAAAACAACTGCAGACATGAGGCAACACGAGCTGGGGTCACATGCACATGCACAAACACCACTGAACGCAGAGCGGGCGGGCACGTTCAAGTCTTGGCTCTCGTTTTAAGCTTGAGGGCACTTCATTTGTCCCATCTTCTCAGTGCATCTCCTCAGGCCATTCGGAACCCATCCTGATGCCACGCGTCGTCTCGCTCACGTGGCTGGTCGTCACACGCGATGCAGAGTTCAGCTGTCAGGGGGTTTTAGGGGAGACAGACACGACAGGACGTGCCCTCACTGATTCTCTGCTAGTGCCCCCCCCCCCGACAGAGGGCCATGGCGAGAGGGGTCGCGGGCCGGGGAGGCGGTCGCCAAGATCAAGAGACTTATGTAAGAATGTTTATGGCTCCAGGAAAAGAACCGAAATAACAGACGGCGCTGGGATCTGATAACGGCAAAAGCAACTATTGTGGCCACAGCAGCTTCTCAGACACGAATGTCCCACTGTAAAGCCAACCAGGGCCGGGTTCATGTCCGCAGCGTCGCGCAAAACTTGAAATATTCATGTACGAACATCAACGGCTTTGAGATGCACGGCTCCGATATCACTGGACTGGACGACGGGAGCAAGAACGGTGGGCGATATTGACAAAAGATGAATAACTCAATATATGTTTTATTCCCTGGATGACAATACTCGGATCGTGGAAGGGAATAAACTTTCAAACTAATGACTTGAGTGTTTAATAGAGCTGTACCTAATGTTTTACTAATCGATTCTTCTTTAGAGTTTTACTAGATTTGATCCAGGTGAAGCTGAAGTGAAGCCGTTTGAGGTGGAGCACATTTATGGACTAAATCTATTCAACTTAAGGCACGGGAGCCAGATCAGGCCGGCCAAACGAACTGATACGGCTCGTGACCCATCTTCCAATTATTATCATTTCTTCTCGTTTTCTGGATGAATTCTAGGTTAGTACAAATTTAAACTTTGTTTACTGGTTTTGCTGGCTTAGTCCTCATTTGATTCTGCTTTAGACCTTGTTTGGACCTGGTTTGATTCTGGGTTAGTCTTGGTTCCGACCTGGTTAGTAGCCTATCCGGGGTCCAGAGGCGACCACCCCCCCGAGAAAAATGGCTCTAAGGAAAATTAAGTTAAATAACCCTGGACTAAAGAGTGGGTACGTTCCTCATTTTCATACAATATCATGAAGAGCACGGCCTTTTTACAGTTGGAAATGAGACCCGTTAAAACTGCGAGTAGGCTAAAGTGTATTAGCGTAAACTAGCATTAGCCAGCTGCTAGATACCTGAAAGAAAGCGCTCAGACTGGAGTGATTTCTGAAAGTCCACTCCACACAGGGTCTTTGGGGAATGTTACGGAAGAGAACAAATCCTTTGTTTTGAAACTTTTTGTTGGCACTGCCCGCAGAGAGCATGCAGCTTTCGTCCTGAAGATGGCAGTAGCAACGAGCGCGTCAGGCCACTTCGGACCCATGAATAAAAAGGAAAGGTTTTTCACAACTTATTTCAAATTGTGGACGTAGCAAAAGAACTTAATATCTCTCTAAATCCTGGTTATTGGCCGCAGCGTCGGATATCAGCTCCAAAAAGAATCCATATCATACCATCCCCAGAGCACTCAACCCCGCGTCGACAGCGGCTCTTGGGTTTATTTCGGGCCACAGGTTTACTTCCCCGCTGCTGACTCACGGTCGGAAAAAGGGGCGCGATTGTTCGGGGCGCCGAGCGGAATCCTGATGAAAGTGAGCCAAAGTTGAGAGTCTGTTGTTGTCGACCGAGAGAGGCCCCAAGACTAATCCAACGGAAAGGACCTGCCAACAAACGGCAGCAGGACGGCGGTAGAGGCCGACAATGACCTAAAGTATAACCACTACTGCAACCGGTGATCGCCACGAATCCAACAACGTGGAAATTGGAAGCATCAAACGTTGTCTTCTGTACTTTAACAGTAAAAAAGAAAAGGTTGTTTCCTGCTACATGTGGGTCAGAAGTGGCAAATGGAACATCTACATTTAGTCGTTTAGACTTGATGGAGTCTCGGTCGACTAATTATTTTGGGGTGATTTTAAAAAAGGATTTATATTCTGCTGCAGAGGAGGAAAAGGCATTGAGATTTGGGTGTGAATCGGGAGTTTAATCTGGGGATAAAAAACACCATTTACTAGTTTTCTGGATTTGTAATTGCGTCATCTGTAATCTGGTGGTTCTGTCAGCGCACATTAGGGATGTTAAGATTATTCGGTTGATAATTGTGATTATTTAGGTCACAATATAATCCTAAAAATAAAATAGTGGTTTTAATTCAATTTTTAGTTTAAAAATTGTGCATCTAAATATACAGTACTTTTTTATCTGGCTGTTTTAGTCACATTTACTTTATTTTGTCATTCAAGTTCATGAAGCTGGTCACAAACTTGAGAAATTGCAATGCGTTTGACGAGATTTCACAGAGACTCGGTAATAAATCGTGTATAACCGTTTTTTCCCCCCCGTCACAATCAGAACGTAAAAATTCAACATGTATACAGTACGGTCGAATTGTGGAAATACTCCGGAAAAATCCCCCCGTTTCGTGGACTGAATCGATGCACCGAGCGCAATCCTTAGACAGGGGGCGCTCCTGGATGGTTATGCATTTGCACATTTCCTGCCAACGTTGGTTAATCCGCTTCTTCTCCGTTTTTGACCAACGACAGTTTCATTGTTGGTTTTCTAACTTGCGGTTGGTTACAATCTACAATGTTGTGCAGCCCGTTCGAGGCGACTGTTGGGAGGCATTTTGGGCTCTACAAAAGTTAAACAGACGAGAATAATACTGAATAATCACGGACGATCGAGGACGGGACTGACACTCTAACGGACATCAGAAAAACGGGAAAAAAACCAACATTCGGACTCAATTTGCAAAAAGGGCAAATTTGACCGACTCCGGACTCGACGGGACTCTTATTTTAATGTCTCCGTGTCGTGATGGTGCTTCCTTTGTTTTGTAGTTGGCGTCCATTTGTAATTTTATTTTGAATTTAGCTCTCTGGTTCTGTTCTATGTTTTAAACTTAACCAAAAAAGGCTCGGGAATGTGACATTTTGACCAGATTAGAACATCTTCAGTTTATTTACAGCATAATTCCTTTTTCAAAATGCAAAATTTGCTGGTTTTACTGGAAAAGGAATTCAATAAAACCAGCCAATTAACAATTTACGTTTCTAATGTCATTTTGGGGTAAATGCTGCTGCTGTCAGAGGCACTAAACAACTTCTTCTAGCGCAACACGTTTTGGAGTCTAGATAACTACTGTCAAACTACTAAATTCGTTTTCGATAAATTCATTAATCGATTAGCTCATTTCACCTCTGTTTACAACCATACTTTAGCGCATGAAGGAGTTGCAAATGTGTCCGATTGCGGTTATTGACTGAATTCAGACATACACCGTTTAAATCCGGTAAATAATGAAGCAACTAAGAAACTGGACCCACTCTGCGACAGAAACATTTGATAAAGATTCATACTTTGTCAGAAATGTCATTCACTCTCCAAATCAATGTCAGTCAGCACAGTCAACACACAGTTCCTCATTTTGTTTGTATATTTTGGATTAGCTGTTCATGTCTTTTATTTTGCCTTCCGTGTCCATGACAAATCCCTGAATAAAACCCATTAGACCAATAACTGCTGTGAATATTAAGTGTTTTACCCATTCAAATTGCAGTTTAAGGAACAAGTAAATTGGAAATGACTGAACGTCCCAGAATATTTTAGCCGGATTGTAAAGGGGTTTTTAGTTGTATAAAAAGCGTGTAAATTCCTCAATGGAAACCCAACAAAGAGACCCTTTAAATGTCAGTTAATCCTTGTAAATGTGCTGTTTACACAGATGAAAGGAGCAGAGTTTATAACATTTATCTTCTTCCTGTTTTTGTTCATGCCAATAATGATAATGGATATAATTATTAGCTGGAATTGTTACAAGATTCTAAAAATTGTGTTGACAAAATTGAATGGCATGAATAATAAAATAAAACATTTTACATCTAGTCGCCACCATTCAGAGCATTTTGACATTCAGCATTTTAACAGGTCTATTTGTGAGTTTCGGCTTCCTGTTATGCAACATTTTGTGAACTTTCCCTCAATGAAAAAAAAATTTTTGCTTTGATTTGTTGAAGTGGGAGATGTAGCGAGAAATTGAGAACATCGCGATTGTTGTTTTGGTCAAATATGAATATCAAGTATATTGTTTATAAAATGATTAAAAATGACTTCAAAAAGAGTACTTTTGTTCACTTTTCATAATGTTATAGTCCATTCACGTTTCGTGCGATACTTGAACCTCAACCAAAACATTTAAAATGGCACATTTTGGCACTTTCCTGATGCTTTGTTAAAGTATCGCCTGAGATATTAACAAAAATGAATATCTCAGTATTATTTGCGCATTATTGCCAAACTTTACTGGCAACAGTGCTAGTTTCTCACCATTCTGAAACCCATGAACAGGAAAACAGGCCTTTAAAAGACCCACCCCCCTCTACAGCCTGTGCCTCGCTGCATTACTTGTCCACCTTACTCATGTCCATAACATCTGTCCCCTTGTCAGCGGGGACGTAAATAGCCTGCAGACTCATGGCCCCCGCGGTGAGGTAAAAACTTGCACCAGAGCGTACCCAGGGCCCCCCCTCCCGGGCACAGAGTTCAGACAGTGGTGCCATAAACAAGCTTTGTTTAAGTGGACTGGAGCGCGCAAAGCCAGATACTAAACAGCCGTTTACTTTCATTACAACTGCAGCCGGTGGTCCCATTGTGCACTATCTGGGCCAATACGTTAATACTGGCCTTGTTTTTATTCTAATAAAATGTTACAAAAAAGATTTAATTCTGATATTGTTTGAAAAAAATAAAATAAAATTATATATATTTATATATATATAGAAATAACACACAGTTATACAAAAGGATGGGGGGAAATTGAAATTAAAATATTTTTTTTGATAATATGTAAACATTTCTGTAAGTATTAGTGTAGTAAAACCTAAAAAACTGACTTTTGTATTGATCAAAAATGTCATATTAACCTATTAAATGAAAAAATAATGTAAAATAAAATCGGACAAGTCTTTAAACCAGGCTTTTAGGTCACTCACATTTATCTGAGAGGCTTTTATTTGACAATAACCGACTAAATGTTTAATTTTGCTACCATACTGAGGTTGATCCCAGTTTCTCCATTGAAATCCCATTACATTTCCCTTCACTTTTGCCCCACATCCCAGGAATTAAGAAAATATTAGTCTTAACACTTTTAAGTGTCAATAGATTTGGTTAACATTTTACATAACGTTAGCCACATTAGCAGTATCGATAAAACTTAATTTTACATTATCTATTGAAGGTATTTTTACACAAACGTATAGATGTCGTATGCGTAAATCTAAATTGACGTAAACATTGTTATTATTTTAGAAACATCGACAGAAAAAAAATATATTTTCTTAATCTGCCCCCATTTTCGCTAGCTCTTCAATCTCGCCTTGTTGACAAACGTTAATCCCGCCTCCTTCCTTATTGCCACGCCGCCGATTGGTCGCCTCGCACATCAGTTACGCAACACGGCAATCCCATTGGTCCAGACAATGTCAATAACCACCAGAACATAGCGTACCTTCAAAGTAGTTTCACAGCAAAAACAGATGGACAAAAAATGACCCAGCGCGTACAAATAACACTAAACGCACACAACCCCGCTTGCAATAACATATACACGGAGCTTTTGTACCGTTTTGCACACGCGCTGACACCAGATAAATGACAAAAAAAAACGTCTTACCGTTGAGCTCTGCGTTGTCTGTGGAAGAAGCGTTAGCCGCGTCGGACATGGCTGGAGCAGCACAGGGCGGGTTTCATACAAGAGTCTGTCAGTGGCGCTTATCAGTGCACATCCAGCCGTGCACTATCACCACAGCGAGCGAGGAGACGGCGTGTGTTTGACGGGGGGAGAGAGCTCCGGGGGCAGAGGCTCTACCGTCCAGAGAGACTGATGTGTTGTGTGTGAGCGCTCCGCGGCTGTCGCCTTCCTGGAGCAGCGGGATGACGTCACGACGCAACAGAAGCCAGAGCTGCGTTATAAATCCCACAGAGCGGAGGCACCGCAGTTTCACACCTGCGGGTTTCTTCTTCTTCGAGGCAACACCGCCACCTGCTGTTTGGAGGATAATGTTTAATGTTACGACTCTTTATGGGTTTATCACTTTAAAAATGTACAATGGTCATAGCAGCCAATAGTTTACTTGCAATAAAATATTACTCCAACTCGCATTTATCCTCTTCCACTTTTCCAGCGTCAGGTCGCGGAGGCAGAGTCTGAGCAGGGATGCCCAGACTTTCCTCACCCAAGACGCTTCCTCCAGCTCTTCAGCATTCCCTGGCCAGTCCCTCCACCGTGTCCTGGGTCTTGCCTGGGGCCTCCTCCCCCTCCCGGTGGAACAGATGCCCTTGCCGCCTCAGCGCCTCCTCTCCACGTGGAAGAGCAGTGGCTCTACACCAAGCTCCTCACCCCATTTCTAATGCCTAGGTTTTAATTTAATTTGTTAGTTTATAAATAGTATTAAACCAGAGATATTAATAAAACTAGTTAACCTTTAATTCTTTATCATTCTTCCATATAGGCCTAATTTAAAGTTTGTCTTTAGTTAAACAAAAGACTATGATTTGGGTTATAGTGGGCTGAAGTCAAAATCCAAACATATCAAGCAAACATTTCTGCTACCTATTGATTTTGTGCCACAAAAGCAGACAATATTGGCTCCGTCTCTTGCAACTGTGGCTCTTGAAACCAAGAAACCGATCCATCCCTGAAACAGCAGCGTGAAACTGCGGGTGTGGAACGGTTGCCTCCGGGCAGCAGTTTGACAGAGCGGTCAGATTACATAATAACGCTGCGAGGATGTGCACCACGCTGCCCGACGCACACTGTACACGCTGTAAACTGATTCAAGCACAGGCGCACACACAGAGACACACAGGTTATTTCTGTTTGAGAGAAGGCGACGTGCATGAGCTCACGTTCATGGCCCACGTAGGCAGGTTACAACACACACACACACACACACACACACACACACACACACAGGTCCAGGGCTGGCACCAGATGTGATGATGACGATGGGTTTGGACTTTTCCAGACCCCAAATCAGCTGCTGTTATGAAAACTGGGGCTTCTTTCGGATCATTGACTTTTAGGTTGCAACACTGCAGTGGAAGTTGACCCAGATACATCCAGACTCAAGATACTTTCAGACAAATTCATTTATACCTTCGCACAAACGGGTCGAAGTTTGTGAAAAGCCATGCCAGAATATACTCCCACTAATCCAATAACATTTTCGATTAAACCCCTTTACATTTCTGACGTACGCGTAAAAAGGTCCCGGGACGATGAAACAAACCTCTGGATTTGACGAGAGCTTCTAGTTCTAGAAGTATCCGTGGGTCTCAGCTTCCTGTTGTTATAGGCAACATTTTGGAGGACTTTCCCAGTCAAAAGACATTTTGTTTTAAATAGTTTTTCCCCCAAAGACGAGGAATGCGAGAAATATTGAGAGTTGTCACAGTTTGAGGGAGGAAAATCAGCTACGTGGCAACTCATGACCATAAAACAATCTTTAAAAAAAAAGACTAAGCAAAGATGTCTTCTTAAGTATTCAAACTACATATTCATATTAATATTCGTTCTTGGCTTGAATATAGAGTTATTAGTTACTCTCATACAGTCTGGAGCAAACCAACACTGCGCTTCCTCGTCTCGTAGATGTTACGGCAATTAAAAGCAAGATAGACAAGTTTAATGCTGTGCCGTGGAACATTCCAGGCAATATTGTAACATCGCCACGGAGATAAGCCGCCTGAACCATCATTGAAATAATTTGATCCGACTTCCGCAGTAAGAAAAGCCACATTATTTCACCCGAAAAGGCGTAAATCAGACACAATCAAACGCCAAAGCTTCAAACGTCAAATATGAACTTTTGCATGAACGCGGCCACAATTTGCGTACTGTTGCCGTGGTTTCCCTCGTATCAAAACCCCCTCGACACGCAGAGGTTAGCGTGTCCCGCCGCCGCCGCCGCCTCGAGTCAACCACACAGATGCAAAAAGTAGTTCCTTTATTATTATCATCTTCACCGTCATAGATTAAAACTGTACTCATACATCACGAGAGGCATCAACATCGCTCGAATCCTCCACCGTCGCCAAATACATCGTGGATTCCTCAAAAGCGGCGGCCGACACCGGAGTGCCGCCCGTGTATTGTACCGTCGCGTACAGTCGCGGCGGCAAAGTCCTGCAGTAGCTCCAACATTTAGTGACCCGACGCCTCAAATAATGTGTTTATTTCTTTTTTTTTTCTTTAATCATAATTCCATCGTCAAACAAAGATAACGAAGTGTCCAGTGTCAAATCCAAGCTCGAAGAAACGACAAAAATAAAACGGCAAATTTTGTGTTTAAAAAAAACAACAACAACGGACGGAACCAATTTGGTAACGTTGGTTTATTATAAATACGACGCGGTGTTCGTGTTAACTGTACCCGACTTGTTCGACATAAATATTCATCGTTATGTTGTTTGTCGTTTCCTTGGACCTTTGCGGCCGCTGAACCTGAGGCACGACGTCGACATGGAGTGTGTGCGTTTGTGTGTGCGCGCGTTTGTGTTTACGAGGTCGTTTCGATGCGTTGACGAAACAGAAAGACGACGACGACGACGACAGTATAACGGATGAATTAATAAAAAGTTCTACAAACGAAAACAAAATATAGAAAAATAAACACTACGGTGGCACAGGGCGATGGGGTAACGACGACGTGACGACCACAGGGTTTGTTTTTTTCCCCCCAGGTGTTCTACAAAAAGCGTTTACTCGTCGACGACGGAAGAAAACGTGGCGAACGAAGAGAACGAAAATTGGCACGAAATCGTAAAGCGTCGCTGGGGGTTTTTCAAGTAGTTTTGCACGAGGGTTAAAAGGTCGGGAAGCCAGTGGAAAAAGGGTCTTTATTTTAACTTATTATTTTAGACGGCGACGAGTCAAACGATAATTTCTATTGTACATCGAGTCTTTTTAAATACATTTTCAAGTTCTTCGAAATAGAAAATATTTATGAATAATGTGTATGATTGATGAAAATCTTCTTTTAATAATGTCGCTGCCTTTGTAATTAAATGTTTGTTTTCGCACGTGTTTTACATTCTGTACAGTCCAGATTATCACTACGCGACAACAATTTAAAACATTTTTGTTTGTCGACTAGTCACGATGAGTTGATCAATCGCTGCAGCCCTATTCACATTTATTGGCTAAGGTTTGTAAAGGACTAGATTCATGCATTCTTCCTAGTTTGGGGACTACACAGCATGCGCCGGTGAAGGGCTGCACGATTTGGAGAAAAATATCCAATTGCGATGTTTCTGACCACTATTTTATGTTTTAATAATAAGAAAAATTATCTTTTCAAAGTTCTCATTTATATACTATAACGCGTTCAGGATAATTGACCAAAGCTACTGGGTTAGCAGTGTTTAAATGCAGAAAAAAACAGGATATTTTGTTGTTTCTGGTGGATATCGCGGTACTTGCGATTTGCGTCCATTAAAAAGAGCAATTTCGATTCGATTTCGATTAACTGTGCCGCGTCGCACCGGTGTCGATGCTTCAGTGTCATTTGTGCTCCGTCACAAAACAAAGCAGAAAAGTGTCTCTGAACAAACGCATGTCAATACTGCATTAATATAAATCGTGGTATATAGTGGTTTTAAGTGCTTTTTATTTGCCCTTACGCACAACAAAACGTCGACGCGCCTCCCCGCAATGCATCTCCGAACTCTAAGAATGTGCATTTAGTCGATTAATCGGTGGATCGCGTCTCGGTTTTATTAGTCAATGAATTATTTTGGGAGGGATTTTAGAAAGGATTTATCTGAACAACAGCCGAGAGGAGAATGCGTGGTGTGAGATCGCTTGAGGTTTGGGAGTGAACTGTGACTTTAATCTGCATTTTTTTTTTTTACTGATAAAAAGCACCGTTTACTAGTAGCTTTCTGTATTAATAATGGTAATTTTGTGATCTTCTGTAGTCTCGTGGTCTTGTCAGAGCACTTTGGGGCTTGTACTTTAGTTGCTTAGTAAATTCATAGGTCGATTCTGTAAGATTTTTTATTCGTCGACCAATTATTTCATCGATAATATGAGGATTTATATGAACCACAGCAGAAAGGAGAAGACATGGACAGAGTTAACTGGAGTTTTGAGAGCCGTTTGAGAGTTTTTACAATGAATTTAACCATTTAGTTCATAAATAGTTCATTAATTCTCACAAGTTTGTGGATTCTTTATAGTTCTGCCCAACGTTGCCTGTGCCACGCCTCTTTTAGTCGACCAACTGACGCAGTGTCGACCGAGAACTCCTTTACTCTTCTCCAGCCCTGGATTACTTGGACTACTAACGCACGACACTACTTGAAAAACCCCGCAGTAGCACTTTAAAACATGAAGGCGGGTGTGTCCCTCTGCTGCAGGTCGAGTGAAAGGGGGGGAAACAAGCGAGACCCTCCTCTGTCCGGACGCACACGGGTCAAAGTGGCAAAGTCTGGTCGGCGCCAGCAACGGACGATTGCCGCTTCGAGAGCCTGCGTCGATTTTATTTTTTCATTTTTTTTTCCACAGAGAGAGAGCGAGCGAGCCGGGCGAGACCACAACGACCTCACCTCAGCCGCGCCTAGAGAAAAAGGGGCCGGTCGCAATTCGCCCGCGCGCCGTTAAACCACCTTGTCCTGGAATATGTAGAGGTTGTTGGTGGTGGCCACGGCGATGATGTTGTCTTGCGGGTGCCAGGCGGTGTGGAGGATCTTCTTGTTGAAGTCCAAACTGTCCACGCTGATTTCGTCCTTCTTGCGCTTGCCGCCCGCGCACACCTTGCGGGGCTTGAGCACCTGCAGGGGCTTGCTGTTCTCGCGCGACGCCTCCAGGGTCACGTCCCGCCGGTGGCCGCGCTCGAACATGCGGAAGAAGTTGTTGTAGGAGCCGGTCATCACCACGCTGAGGAGCAGAGCGGGGGAAGTGTCAGCGGTCACAGAGGGGGAACGCATCGAGCTGCGTCTCATTCGTTTTGTCGTTCCAACATAAGACAACGACGACATGACAGAAGGAAATGTGTTCCTCAAAGACTAGCGATGATTTAAAGGGCATATTTTACACTTTTTTAGAGATTTTAACCCTGTTCTAACATTGTTCCTCATCAAAAACACACCTGGAGTAGCATTTAGCTTCATTCACACTAGTTTGATGAATCCTGGTTAGAAAATCCTCTCCCTCCGACCATCAAAAACATTTTGTTCTGAATCTCCTCGATGACTGACGTTTTCTCAATCTGTGACGTAGAATCTTCTCTGTTTAAGTTCAGAAATAATTGCCAGAATTGATCTGTGAATTACTGTCACGGCCGTCTAATCATGATCAGTATGTTCACATCAATGTGCATCTTAAACTACCCTCTGCAGCCAGTAGATGGAGCCAAAGATGGCCTCCCATGTTTTAAGTAAAGTTATTATTTTATTGTATTAACTCCATAAATTAGTGACTGATGGAGTAGATTTTAGTGAGAAATAACTAACAATGCTTTGCAAAATCGTCCTGAACAAGAATTAAACTAGAACTAGACCAGGTCTGAAGCGGAGTTGAACAGGGACTAAACAAAGACTAAACCAGATCTAAACAGGTGCTAATCCAGAATTTAACCAGGAAACAATATTTTTTGTTTTATTTTCATATTTGGAAGTTGGTTCATGGGCCGGATTAAATCACTTGGAGGGCCTGATGTTGAATAGCCCTGAGAGACCTGTAGCGAGAGACCTGTAGCGAGAGACCTGTAGCGAGAGACCTGTAGCGAGAGACTTTCAGACCGACGGGAGCCTCAACTGTAAATGTGAATTCTAACAGGACACGTGGGGAGAGAAGGAGAAATACACAGAATAAACATTTCAAAGGCTTTACATGTGGTTTAAGTCGTAATGTAGCCTATACTTGTGTCAAAACAGTTCCTTATTAGTTCAAATTAGAAAAAATAGGCTAATAAAAAACGAGACACATAAAGACATTAATTAGGAATATAGAATTGTTAAGGAACAGACTTGATAAGGGATTCGACAATGCCATTTATTCTTCTCTAAAGTGCCCCCGGGTGTCGATACCCTGCCTGTTCCGCACGTTTGCCAGTTTGCGGGTGATTAAATTCCTCTCATACCGTGTGTGGCGCGCGCCGGGCCGCGAGAGCGTGTCCTCACCTGTCGTTTCCGTTCCAGCAGCACTCGAACTTGTCGAAGATGCAGTCGTTCTCGTAGAGCGAGCACAGCTTGCTCCGCAGGTACTCGTGGACCTGAAGGACACGGTGAGAGTTCATACAGACGCACTTGGACCGGGACAAGCTGCACGTCCAACAAAGCTATCGCACAACAGATGCAAAGGGCGCCGTCTAGTGGTGACTGTCTGTAACTACAGGTGGAGGAGGGCCATACTTTTATATCGTGACTGTTTTTTAAGATAGGCCAAGTTTTGATATGAAGTTTGTGGTTCATAGCAACAAAAAAGCTGATTAAAGATAAAAATTGTACAAGTTATGTAGTAAACCTTCAAATAACAGTTATTAAACCTCAACTAATACATTTTAAAGACGGGTTTGAACCCATTTCTGTTGGATAGACTGACTATCGTTGTCGGGATACTCCCACTCTTAAAATCAATTCTGAAAGACGATGAAGAGCTTTGAGATTGCAGTTTCTTTTCATTTGCGCCAAAGATTTCAGATCACGCAGGTCTTTGACTTCAACTAAAAAAGAAATGACCAAAGTAAACAATTGTGCAAAGAAAACCACTGTGGATCAGGTCAAAATTGTAAATTAAAGTTGGTTTCTAATGGGGGGGAACAAACAATTACTTTAGTATTCGACAAAGCAATTATATTTTTGATTTGATTATTTCTAATGTGCAATTGGGACTTTTTAATTAGATTTTTAAGCAAAGAAAGAATAAAAATGATGATTGAAGACTTCCAGATGGAGAATATCTACAAAATAAAGTGCATTACTGATTAAAATCTGTAACGGTTTTGTCTTTTTTGATACTAATTCCACCGTCTTTGTTATAAAGGTCTTTGAGCAAGTGTTTTACAGTCTAGAGATCTAAAACGATTAATAAAATACCAATTATTACATGACTAGCATAATGAATGGCTGCGGCCTCGTTCTGCCTCATTTAAAACCGGTTTAATAAAAGATGCCGCCATGATGCAACACGAACTCCGTGGCCAACACCCAAACGAGGAGAGAACCGAGTTAACGACATCACCTACACGCCCCGCATTCTCTGGATTTAAACTCAAACCGCACGCTCCACCCGCCATCTGCTTCACTGGGCGGGGCGCGTTCGTGCGGATCACCTGGTAGGTCTCCACGGGCCGGCTCTCCATGTTCAGGTCCCAGATCTTGACCGACAGGTAGTCCCGGGTCATCATGTAGCGGCCGTTGTGGCTGAACTTCACGTCGGAGATGGAGGAGATGATCTCGGAGAAGAAGGAGCGGTTACTGGGGTCCTCGGGCTCCTCGAACACTGCGGGACAACGGGACAGTTGGAATTAGGGCCGCAGCGGTCAGACTGAGCATGACCAGTCGAATATTAGCAAATATTCATAGTTGTATTTCGATAATTGTAAAAGTGTTATGGATTGGACAGATTAAAAACACACACCGTCATTAATATTACACTTTTAAAATTCTCTAAAAGCTGCAACTAGGGATGTCAAGATGATCAGGTTAACCAATGATTGTGATTATTTAGGTCACAATAAGAACCAAAAAATAATTATAAAACGTGACAATTTCAGAAGCAAAAGTAAGTATTTTTGTTCAATTTATAGCCTGCAAAAAATAGATCCAACTTTTTTATCCAGCTGCTTTTGTCACAATAAACTTTATTTTGTCTTTCAGAAGGTAAAATGTTGTCAAACTTGAGTAATAGTCACACGTCAGGCCACGAGAATGAAAGAAAATGAAAGATTTCACTGTTTGGTCACAGTCTCAATAATAATCATGAAAAAAAAACCTCAAATCGTGGTGTTTTTTCTCACACTAAATTGTTATATCGTGACATCCCAAGTGCAACTAACGATAACCGGTATTTTACTAATTGATGAATCTAATGATTATTCTTTCGATTGATAAATGAATTGTTAAGATTTTTACACATTGACCCAGATGAAACTAAACACAATATTTTGAAATCTAAATTGAAGCCACTTGAGGACATCATGATGGAGTTTATTTACAGACAAAATGCGTCCAAAAACACCAATTGTACACGTTTTCTTAGTTTTTTGTCAGTAGTTATTGCTCTGTCCGAGTCATAAAACCTCTTTTCTGAGCTTTTCAGTTTTAGAGTCTGTGCATAGACCAGATAATGATTATTCACTTACGAAATAAGTTAACAACCATCTCAATAAATCAATTCGTCGCCATTAACTGATTAACTTGTTTCAACTCTACTTCAGTCACCATGTTTCACCCTTTGTTTCGTTCATAATGTATTTAAAAAGTCTAAAAGTGCATTAACTGTTTGCCTAGCTGAATCCTAGCTCGAGTTTGATGTTCACACAAAACAGAATCTTACGTTTGGTGTGTTTGTCGCAGAGCGCTGAGGCCCTCATGTCGCACATGCGGATGGTGCCTTTGCTGCTGCTGTAAACAAACGTGTTGCACTGATGAGGGTGGAACTCCGCGGCCGTGATCACCTCCGTCAGCTCCTCCATGTTGGCCGGCTTTATGTCAACGATGTCTGAGGAGCAGCGGGTTAAGGCCACAAACGGCACGGACACTCATTACATCAGCTAGTGAAGAAGATTTCAACTAGTGGTAGAGTTGTGACATCACGCTCAATGTACACTTTTAAATATATATTATATATATTCAAAATGCCACGCCTTCAGGGAATATCTAACTGAACATGACAGTACAACCGAGCTGTGCCTTAACTAAACCAGACCAAAACAGAGCAGGCGAAGTACCAGTAGTAGTGGTGGTAGTAGTATGGTCGGTAGTAAGTAGCAGTAGCGAGCGGCAGCAGTACGTGGCACCAGTAGGCACAGGCAGCAGTGCAGCGGCAGCGGCAGCAGCAGTAGCAGCAGTAGCAGCAGCCAGTAACAAATCCTAAAGGCACTCATGGCCCGGTTCAGCTGGAGCTCGTGGACAGTGGCATTGGCAGTGCGTGCCTCCGTGCTCAGCGCCCGGCGCCAGGTCCAGGGCGCTGCTAAGTCATCCAAACAAAGCAAATCTAAAATTGCACCTGAATAAATGTTTTAATTACAAGGTCAATCACAGCCATTCACACAAAAATGTAAAAGTTCATGGTGCTGCGAGACATTGCTAAAGCCATAGCGCTATGCCAAACGAGAAACAACTTCTGGTTTATTTTCAGCGGTTAATTCACTTCTCTGCGCCTCAACGCCACATTTAACGCCCTTTTTGTGCATCGATAAACGGCTGTTGCTTATGTGAACCAACTTTGATTTTAAGCATGTCTGGGTTCTCTCTGAGCCAATCATCTTGCTGCAGCTAAAGCGGACCTGGAGCTGAAAAGGACTAGACCTCGTGTGGGCTTCTTTGGTCCCCGCCCCCAAACGGCACGCTACGAGTCACTTTATACACTTTCCCCCAAAATGTACCACCTCCAACTATTGTACTATTAAACATATTTGCTTCACGTGCGTCAGAAGGATACTGAAGCTGCGGTCGGTGATCTCCAGGTGCCACAGGTTGATCCTCAGGTCGTCCGCGGACAGATACGTCTCGTTGTCGCTGTTCACCGAGATGGAGTTGATGTGGTAAGTGTGAGCGTTGGCAAACACCCTCCGGGGGCTGGCCTCCACCATCAGATCCATCGGAATCAACACTGGGACCTGGGGGAGGGGGGAAAAGAGCGCACACGGCGACGGTCAAACGGTAGACGAACACTACCGGTAAACGACGTGAGCGGGTTAAAACGGCGTCGCATTTCTAGTCATTTGTGTGTGAGAAAGTCGCCTGTGCCCTTTTACACACAGGTTTCAGCATCGTTTATTGTGTCTGTGTTAAATGTCTATACAATTAATCACAAAAGTGCAGAAATAGCACCTTCCAGTCTTAAATGTTTTCCTTTTTATGGCATTTCTTTTACTACAAACAATAAATATTTAGCATAAAATCCAAACATCTAAATTACGATACGTTACCCGCTCTCTAATTCAATAAAAGTTCAATTGATCATTTACTGCCGTGAGGATCGATAACGTGTAAAAGTCGACACTTTTACTTCCAGCAGAAAAAATAAAAATAAAAAATGCTTAAAAGACCGACGGCAGCGAAAAACTACGACGCAAAAAAAAAAAAAAAAAGAAGAAGAAACTCAAATTCAACATTCGTCTGCTCCACATTACGCAATTCGTCCTGTCGCCTCTAAATAGAGTAGAGTCTGTGGTGGTCTAAATATAGTGGAATAGAAAAGCTCGGGGGCTTCTGGCTGTAACACACACCGGTGTATAGTGTAAAGAAAGCGTAAAGCAGAGGGTAAACTGTAAAGCGTAAAGCAGAGTGTAAACTGTAAAGCGTAAAGCAGAGGGTAAACTGTAAAGCGTAAAGCAGAGGGTAAACTGTAAAGCGTAAAGCAGAGGGTAAACTGTAAAGCGTAAAGCAGAGGGTAAACTGTAAAGCGTAAAGCAGAGTGTAAACTGTAAAGCGTAAAGCGTAAATTGTAAAGCGCAAAGTGTAACGCGCAAACTGTAATGCACAAACTGTAAAGCGCAAACTGTAAAGCGCAAACTGTAAAGCGCAAACTGTAACGCGTAAAAGTATGAAGTGTAAAGTGCGTGTGGGGGGCCGTACCTGCAGTTTGGTGATGGAGTTGGGGTCTTTGTATCGACCGTCCTCCTCTTTCAGGTTGTAGCCCTCTGGCCGCTTGTCCCGCTCGCTGATTTTCCACAGTTTAATCGTCTTATCTGCAAAATGACGCACGATAATTAAACGCACACATAGATCGGTATACAGTTATAGTTTTAAAAAGGAGACGTTTATTCTTTAGGTACTTCAGATTGAACTATAACATGAGTAGACCATCGTTTTACATTTTGTTCACTAAAATTCCATACTGCTCTAAAACGTCAGTAAATCGAAACTGGTTCGTCGACTTCCTGTTCAAAACTGCAGAACTGATAAGCCCCGCCTCCTCTTAGTGACATTTGACCGCATCAAAACAGAGAATTGACCTCGACGTGTTTTTATTAGTGAAAAGTGGCAATTTGACAGCATAGAACCTATATACACTTTGACTAATTTCTCAGAGGTCAGAAAAGTGGGCGGGGATATGGGGTAGGTGAGAACAGGAATTACAGGCAAAATACAGGTTAGACAAAAACATGCAAGAATCTTTCAAAATACAACTTTGAGTAAGAAAAATGAGGAAACACTGTTGTAAAAAAAGGTTAAAAGGGGATTTTGTGAAACACCTCCCATAAAAGGTGCAGTTGTGTGGTCGTCTTTAGAGCGGTTATCCTTTAGTTGTTAATCGATTAATCGACGGCATCTTAGTCGACTTATTATTTTATTTAGATTAAAAAAATGTATGTGGGACACAACAACAAAAAGGAAAAGATTTAGAGTGAATCATGATATTAATCTAATTTATATATCCCCAGAATAAAAATACACCGTTTACTAGTACCTTTCTGTACAGTTGGAGTACATAAAGTGCAGACTGGGTTAAATACATGCAAAAACAAGAATGTCTTTGGTTGACAACAGCCCTAGTTGTCTTAGAAGTGACAATGGTGCAAAGTAAACAGGACATATTAGTAATTTTATATAATTTGGGTCAAATATTAAAGTCGGCAATTGACAAATCGGCATTAAGAACGTGTCAGCAACTGCAACGATGAAAAACAAACCGGACAAACACAAAAACATATGAATCAACCTAGCGCTGGGCGTATCGATACGGTGATGAAAATCTAACTCTGATCTCACGGCAGTGACGAGCTGCCGTTTTTGCTGATATCGTCATTGTTGTGATTCACCTTTTCTCCACTTAACGCAGCCAAAAACACCTTTTCATTTAGCCCGTGTACGGTTCTGACAGCTGGATATACCCCCATCACAGTTAACGAGGCGGCACCCGCTCGCTCCAGCACAGATTAGTCGTCAAAAGCAGCCGTTAAGTGTCAGAACGAGACCGCTGAGTACGTTCTGCGTCCGACTGTAGGCCGTTTAATCGGGCCGGAAGTGCGCCGTTAGCATGCTAGTCCTCGTTAGCTTTACTTTTTGCTAGCCGTGGAAAGTAGTGCTTCTAAACTCGTTGCAGTGAATAATTTGGATGCTAGAAATGCATTAAGTGGGCAAAACATGTGGACTAGTTCTGTTTATCACAATTTACAGATGAAAAAAACCCTTTAATGTTAACGTTCAGCAGATGGCTTTATTTACCTCTTAAAAAGGCAACAGAAAAATACAGAGTGCACATGAATTGTAATCAAATCTAAATATATAGATCGCCCAAACCGGATTCAAACTCTAGTAGAGAAGAGCTGGTCGTACCGTTAGTGGACAAAAGGAACTGAGCGGCGTTCTTCTGAGGAAGCCAGCGGATTTTGTTGATCTTCTCCTCGATCTCCAAACTCTTCAAGTAGTCGAACTCGGGCTCGTGGCTCTGGAAAGTGCTGTAAACGTTGTACTCGCTCCGGAACTGAGGCGGGTTTTTGTTCTGCGCGAAAACACAAAAAGTCGGGACGGTTAAGAGTGCTGACACGCGCTTCAGCCCGAGGGCCCGGTTTGAACGGGGCCCGCTCAGATCAACAGAACGCGCACGAGGAAATGGACCGCTTCCATCTGCGGGAAACGATTTGTAAAAAGGCAGTGAGGCACCTTTGTTCTTCTAAAACGCTCAGAACCCCGGGCTAACTCCGACGAGAGATGGACCAGGTTATTGTGAGAACATCCATCATTATAACGATTATTGACACAAAATACAACCGCGAAATCGTTATTTTTCTTTCATTATTAGTTATTGTGATATAAACGGCCACATAAAAAACACGATACAGATTACAGGGTTCAGACTGAATAGAAAATACATAATTTTGCTTCTATAATATTCATTGTTATTCATTTTTAGTTCTTACGATTATATTGTGATGGGAATAATCGGTTTATCGGTTAACCTAATACTCTTGACATCCCTAATCAGGACCTTGCATTAAATCTGTCAAAACAATACTTAAAGGAGACATATAGTGTGTTTGAGGTGCTGAAAGTGCACAGGTCGGATGACTCATTCTAAAATGCAGCTGAGATAAATATATTTGGAATTTAGCTAAAAAATTATAAAAAATGTTAGCACAAAATGGAAAAAAAAATGTAGGTTTATAATTTCACTTCCTGTTTGTAAATGATGACATCACACTAGGAAATTACCCAGCAAACACTGAGCCAAAACTCATCATGTCAAGACTTTATTTTGTTGAATTAATGGGGTCAAAAAAGTTGTTTCTTTTGTGGAAATTCTGCATAAACTGACTGGAATAAGCCGGTGTGATGTCACTTCCTGTCATTTTCTACAGATTTTTCAGACACAAAGACCTACTCGATTGGTTCAAAACTATCATTTATATGTACAACAGGTATAAACACACCAAATAAAGTCCAAACTGGAAAATCGGAAAAACCTGTCATACGTCACTTTAGTGTTGAAGTATGACATAATTATGGACATTTTTTTTTTTTTCTTAAACAGAGTCCAGATGATTACAACTGAATCTTTTTCTACAATGGAACACTCCTGGACGAATGAGGGATTACACCGATATGACATAATTAGATCATTTTACATTGTGTTCATTGTAAACCGCAGTATTGATCATTCGTTCAAGCAAAAAGTGGATTTTCCTTTACATGTTTTTCTTATTGGAAAGCGGCTACATGACTTTAGATTTCTACATTTACCATTCAAGAGTCTAAAAAACCCTCATTTGGGCCCATTTTCCCTAAAACGCCTGAATAAACGTTCTCCCAATTCAAACTGAAGCTGTTCCTGAACCGTTTGAGCACAAACAACTGTCTGCACTCTTTGTGAAGCTGACACACTGTAGTTTTGGCTTCTAACGTCTGATTTACTCTAATTATAAGTGGAAACGAGCTCTGCACAGACCTCAAATCCGGCCTAGATTTTCTTAAATGCGCAAATATGAGAACGTAAAGCTGCAGTTGGGGTTCGGCCTGACGGAAAGTAGATTGAAAATGTCAAACCCCGACAAATCCTCAAAGTTGAAGCTAATTTAACTGAAAGTGAGATTTAGGGACTTGTAATAATAACAGAAATAGTAATAATAATAGTAATAATTTTTTTTAAAAGGCAAAACAAATGTCAACCAGGGCCGATCACATCCGATTATAAGGGGTTCATTTTTCAAATACTCACAGTAGGTACAGGAATGTGGGTGGGGATAGGTGGTAGGTGAAAACAGGACAACACGGGATTATTCCAAACATGCAGCAATCAAATAAAACACAACTTTGAGCGAACGAACGATGAGGAAACACCGCCGTGACGAGACTAAACGGTCATTAAAGGGGATTTTGCACAGCACGTCCTCCTTTTATTACAAACAAACTTTTCTTTTTTTTAAAAAAATGGCGCCATTGAGACTCGAGCCGTAGAAGAACCCGTCGGCGCCGCGGTTACCTCCGTCTCCTGCTGGAAGATCACCACGCGTCCTCCTTTGTCGCCGGTGGCCAGCAGCTCGCCCGTGTGGTTGAACTCCACCGTGGAGATGATGTCCGCTGTCAACACACAACCATAAGCAGTCAGAGCCATTCGCCGCGGAAACGATAAAACCAATACGGCGTTGATCCTGATCCCGCCGCCGCCGCCCTGTCAGTCTGCGGGAGGAGGAACGAATGGGCGGGCGGGAGGAGGAACGAATGGGCGGGCGGGTGGGCAGCCGGGTAACCTACTTTCTCCTCCTTCGGCAGCTGGATTTGTAAACCGGGTTTCGTGCGCGACGTTTAGCGCTTTGGCGTCCGGTGGAGCAGAAGGACAATGGACGGGACAGTTAAAATCAGCCCGGGGGTCCGAGAAAGGGGGTCGCACACACACACACACACGCACACACAGAAAGGGCCCTGCGCTCCAGTTTCACCAGCGCGTCGTTATGAACCGTGTAGTTTACGGCGTAGGCCTTTAGTCGTTCAGCCGATTAATCGGGCCGCGGTGACTTGGTCGATCGCGCAGCAAATAAAAAACACATTTGACATGCATTTTTGCATAATTACTTTAACGTTTAGTCAATTAATCGGTCAGATGTTTTATTAGTTGTGGTATTATTTTGATTAAAGGAGGATTTCAGTGAGGTAACGGGCAAAAAGGAGGAGCTACGAAGTGAGCGAGCTGAAGGTTTTGGAGCGGATCGTGGGTTTAGTCCACTTTATATTTCTCTAACATACAAATACGCCGTTTGCAAATACTTTTCTGTATAAATAACCGTTTTAGCGTGAACTTGTCGTCGTTTGAGTGCAGTTTGGGTCGGATACGTGGCGACGATTCATAGTTTTGATAGCTTCACGCCTCGATACGGTCCGTCTTTGGTCGACTACAGCCGCTGTGGTCTTTTGGTCGTTTGACTTTTAGAGCTTTTGCCAGTTTGACGCACTGTCGTTTTAGTCTTTAGCAGACTTAAATCCTATAACATCGCTTCATCGAGCTGTTAATCTGTTTTTGTTGACTTTTAATTCTTGAAAATGTATCCTTTTCTTCATATATTTGATTTAAATATTGGATTATTAAAAAAAAAGGGGCCCAAAACACTGAATGAAATCATGGTGAAATGTTTTTACTCTTTTTATTTAATTAATGACATATTTTCCTGCATTTCTACAAATTATATTGCTTTCCGTTATTACAACAATAAAACAGATTCGCACATCTTTCTCAGTATTCCTTGGGCGCGTCAAATCAGGAGATATTTAAAGTTCAAACGTCGTCGTCGAGGTTCGAATATCAGACGAAACGCGTGACAAAAAAACACCTCAACGCGTCAGAAAACTGGCACTTCGACATTCTCCGCAGAAATTCCTCCGTTTTCGCTCTAACACGTCGTCACGTTTTAGGCTTTTGCCGCGGCTGACTGAGGCTTTGGACCACAACATGTTTAGTACAAAACACAAGAGCGCGGCGGTGACGTGGGACGCGGAGCTGGTGAGAGCCCGGCGCGGGAGAAACCCTGCAGTTAAAAGGCCGGTTGTAACGCAACACCGCTCGCTCTTCTCACGTCAGCGACTGTTTGGAGCAGAGAGCAGTGTCAACACAACTATTCCGCAAAAAGCTGCTGCGGCGGAAGAGTTTGTGCAGCCGTTGCTTCTCATCATTTAAATAGCGAAATAGCGAATGGAAAGTTGGGCGTAAGCCTGTCTCGATAATGAATAAATCAAATTATTGTTCGATATATGTAAAATCGGTACACACTGAGCCTCAAAAATACTCCGACGGGGATGTCACGATATCGAACTTTAGCGTTTTGCAATTATTGTGAGGAAAAAACTTATGATTAAATTGATTCTTGATTTGTTGCGACTAAACAGTGACATTTTTCATTTTCTTTCATTCCCGTGTTACTGTTCAAGTTTGTGACCGGCTTTACGAAAAAAAAAAAAAGAACTTTCTGAAAGACAAAATAGCGTTCAATGTGACAAAAACAACCAGATAAAAAAGTTAAGTCTATTTTTTGGACAATTGATTGAACTAAAAAGTCTTAATTTTGCTTCTAAAAATGTCTCGATTATTATTTTTTTGTTCTTACATTTAAATTGTGACCTGAATAATCTTGAATCTTTTGTGTGAATTTAAAGTTTTATAAGATTTGAGCCGTAGAGTGTTGGGAAAGTCACTTGGACTAAAGCGTTTCATTGTATTTACTGGATTATCAGACTTTAACGTTCTTGCGTCAGTGGCACCCGAGGCGTCTCAATATCGTCTTTAATCGTGATATTTTTCTGTAGCGAAACGTCACACTTCCGAACGAGTTATCAAAACGTTTGAGTAACGATTGATTATTAGGGCTGCAGCTATCGATTATTTTAGTTATCGAGTAATTTATCAATTATTTACTTCGTTTAATCGAGTAATTGGTTAATTTTTTTAACGGAGCTAGATGCGGTGTTTAGAGTTGCAGCTCGGGATTATTATAATAGATCCATGGCTCTTTCACTCATCCAAACTCTTCCCAGTCGCACTTGTGAGTTTAAAACGCGCCGCTCTCTTCCTTGTTGTGCCTTCGTCCGAGCCGAACAAGCTCCGTGTGACACAAAAGTCGTTCTGTGTGATCCGCGCGCCACAGATTCACATGCTTTCAATTAAATATGTAAATTAAAAGAATCAAGGCAATAAAAGAATCAAAGGTTTTTTGTAAACAAATTATTAAATTTTCTTAATCGTATTCTTAAGCGTAATCGTTGCAGCCCTAACGATATTAACATTTAATTCACACGTCGCCCAACACTCCTTGATGTGACGCACTTTATCAAATCAAATTTTATGAATGATCAATTTGACATAAACGGCAAGATAAACTTTACATTTAAGTTTGGAAAGGCTGAGCAAAAAGGGCATAATCTTGCTTAGAAAATCATCAAATTTGACTAAAAAACTACCGAAATAGTTAGAACATTTTCACTTTTCTACATATTGAATTAAAAAAAATGTTTTAAAAAAAAGCGGTTGCATAATTATGCAGTTCAAACTCTGTGTTACTTTAAAAACATTGTGATAACATTAGCACAGTGTTATATAAATAAAAATAACCTTCAACTCACAATGCAGGTTTAAAACGAGCCCAGGAGTGATTCAGTATTTAACCAGACAAACGATTATTTCTATTGTAAACAGAGACTTTTTAAACACTTCATCGACCAAATAAGAAGTTTGAAATACGGTGACTGAAGCCTTTTAGACAGAATATCTACAAATTAAAGTGTATTATTGAGGAAAATCAGAACTAGTTTGTTCTTTAACATTTTAACTCAATAATTCTGCCATCTTTGTTATGAAAATGTCTTTTCGTGTTTTTGAGTCTCTTTAGGCCAGATAACTATAAGGATTATCAAAATACCATTCTCTTTTTTAATCGTCGCTCAACCTAGGCTCTAGTTTGCAGATTGTCTCATCGAAACCCTTCCAATCGTGATCATTACTTCCATTTACGAGCTCTCCATTCGCAACCGTCCCACATCCGGTGTGTTTTACGGCACTGCGGAGTAAAGATTTGATTTGGGAAAAGCGTCAAATTAAATCTTAGTTTAGTAATACTTCTTAATACTGCGTTAGGTTATTACTGAATGAGCCGCACAGCAATTTAATTCCAAGGTGTTCCTACATTAATTACGATTTCTGCTGCTGTTTCACAGAAGAACAGCTGAGATTCAAGGTTTTCGACATACTTTTTACGCCGATATTCAGTGGAAAATGACTGAGATGAACGGGAGCATTTGGTTTAGTTCTAAATCTACAACGAACAATTATTTCGATTGCACACAGAGACTTTTTAAATACATTACCAACCAAATAGAAGATGAAATATTGTGACTGAAGGCTTCGACAGAGAACACATTCGCAAATACATGAATTATTGACGAAAAACATGAATCGTTTCTTATTTTTTGTCATATTGATTCAATAACGTCACAGTTTGTCATAAAAAGATCTGTGCGTTTGCGTTTTGGAGTCCAGATTCGAAAACACCGACAAGATTATTTTTTGATCGCCTAGTTACGCATTAATCGTTGCAATCATAGTTACATTTTGTTTAGTAAACACTGAATTACATTAATATGCAGTCATAATATTTGTAGAGGTTTATCCAATGTTTTCTTCACCCACACAGTTTATAAAATAGCAGAATTATGTTTATTTAGTTAATTAGCACTGATTTTAACAATAGTGCAGTAAAGTATGACTAAAAGGTTGTGCAGTAAAGCCTTAAACTGTCCAAAAAACAAACTTCAACGACTTCAAAATGTTGCTTACACGACCATAACAAGAGTGTAAGGATATGACTCTTACCTTCAGCCACGTCATCATCGATGGCTCCTTTCACCTGAGAGAAGCACCACTGCATGTCGCCTCCGGGTCCTGCACAAGACCAACACAAACCACATGTTCACGCCTCGGTCCGTGTCCCACAAGGCAAACCGCAGGACGAGCGGCACGAGGCGGCGATACAGCGGCAGGGACGGCACGATGATCAACGTGAGTCTTACGATTATTATGAGGAGAAACATCACGATTGTTCATGATTATTATTGAGACTCTGACTAAACAACGGTGAAATCTTTATTTTTCTTCCATTCTCGTGGTCTGACGCGTTTCTATTGCTCAAGTTTGTGACCGGCTTTACCAAACTGGACTTTCTAAAGACTAAATGAAGTCAAATGTGACAAAAACAGCCAGATACATCAAAGTTACTCACATTCAAGTCTATTTTTGAACTGTATATTTACCCAAAAAATCATCACGATTATTATTTCTTGGTTCTCACGCTTATATCGCGACCTGAATAACCACGATTATCGACTAACCTGATAATCTTGAACATCCCTAAACGACAACTAGGTGATTTATGAATAAAAGCAGCACGCCTTCCATCGTTATCAGCGCGTAGCATCGTTTCCACTTTAAAGAACTGAGACAAGAGCGAGCATGCCGCCTCCTGAACGCAACACAACAGGTCCTTTACCACAGAATCACAAAATCAGAATCAGAAAAAAGGTTTATTGCCATTGTCGAACAGAATTCACAAACATAGGAACTTTTTGGCGTTAAGGTGCAACATAAAACACTGAGCAATAATTAAAACAACATAAATTAAGTCAAAGGAGCATGCATCGAGTTAAAATGTACCATGTAAGATAAAAAATTGCTATGTACACAAGAATTTACAGTTTAATAAGTGACAGGTGTTTTAGAAGTGTTCATGAGTCCAACGGCAGAGGGCTAGAAACTATTCTTGTGGCTAAGGTCCATCCAGACCAGAACCTCCTGCCTGAGGGGAGTGGTTCAAATAGTCCATGTCCAGGGTGAGAAGGGTCAGCTGTGATCCGACCTGCTCGTCCCAGAGCCCTGGAGACGTACAGGTCCTGCAGAGATGGAAGTCTGCAGCCGATCACCTTCTCAGCAGAACGCACAATGCGCTGTAGTCTGTTTGTCCCTGGCTGTGGCTCCAGCGTACCACACGGTGATGGAGGAGGTGAAACTGCACCATCATCTGCATTGGCAGCTTGGCTTTCCTCAGCTGCCGCAGGAAGTACATCCTCTGCTGGGCCTTCTTGATGAGGAGCTGATGGAGGGCTCCCACTTGAGGTCCTGGTGATGGTGGTGCCGAGGAAGGCGAAGGAGTCCACGGTGGTGATGGGGGAGTCTGTCACGGTGAGGGGGGCTGTGACTTTCATGAAGTCCACTATCATCTCCACTGTCTTCTGGGCGTTGAACTCCAGGTTGTTACCGCTGCACCAGGACACCAGCCAGTCCACCTCCCTCCTGTAGACAGACTCATCCCTGATGAGGGTGGTATCGTCCGCAAACTTGATCAGTTTTACGGAGTCGTAGCTGGAGGTGCAGCAGTTTGTGTACAGGGAGAAGAGCAGAGGAGAAAATACACAACCCTGTGGAGCTTCTGTGCTGATAGTCCGAGTGTCTGAGACATTCTTTCCAGCCGCACGCCTCCAATCCGTCAGGAAGTCAGTGATCCACCTGCAGGTGGAGTCAGGCACTTTGAGCTGGAGAGCTTGTCCTGGGGCAGAGCAGGGAGGATGGTGTTGAATGCGGAGCTGAAGTCCACAAACAGGATCCTGGCATAGGTTCCGGAGAGTCCAGATTCTGCGCAGATGAAGTGGACTGTCAGGTTGATGGCATCGGGGTCTACAGACCTGTTGGCTCTGTAGGCAAACTGCAGGGGGTCCAGCAGGGAGGAGGTGAAGGACTTGAGGTGGGGCAAGACCAGGCGCTCAAATGACTTCATGACTACAGACGTCAGTGCCACTGGCCCGTAGTCATTAAGTCTAGTGATCCGGGGCTTCTTGGGGACCGGGACAATGATGGACCACTTGAAGCCGTCTGGGACATGGCATGACTCCAGGGAGATGTTTGAAATGTCTGAAGACTGGGGACAGCACTCCTGCACAGTGTCTTAAGGCAGCGAGAGAAACACTGTCTGGTCCAGCAGCTTTTCGGGGGTTGGATTTCTGAAATAGTCTGTTTACATCCTGTTCCTGAACTGAGAGAGTGGTGGGGGGGACATCAAACCTGGAATAGAAGGTGTTAAGTTGCTCAGCCAGTTTTCAATTGTCTGCAGCAGGAAGGGCTCGGGGCTTGATTGGTGAGAAGCCGGAGCAGTCTCCACACGGAGGCGGGGTTGTTGTCAGAGAACTGCTGCTTCAGATGCGTATTGTACTGTGATCTAGCTCTCAACACCTCCCTGTTAAATCCAAACTCTGCATCTTTGTAGCGCCCTCCGTCACCAGCCCTGTGCGCTGCCTCCTTCTGCTGCCTTAACGGCCTCACTTTTGGCATGAGTTCATGAACATGTTGATATATGTCCAGTCTTCTGTATTTTTGTATTATTTTGTCGAAATGTTAAGTTTATTTAGTAGATGAAGCATTTTATTTTGTGATACATTCTGCTCAGTTTCTAAGAGCATGTTGTATATGTTCTGCAATTTTCACCATCTGGGAAAGGAAATTAAACGCAACAAAACGTTCCCTGTGGTCCTGGTCCTTCTTCAGTGGTTTAACTTGGTGTCATATCAATGACATTACACAGGGTTTGTCATTATTCAAAGTGACTTTGGTGTGAGATGGCATGATGCGGTCCTCACAGTCACTCGGTCCTCACTGCAGGTTTTGAGAGCTTCAGCCGCTGTCTGTACGTGGGGATCAGGTGAACCATGACGTGATCTGAAAAGCCCAGAGCAGCTCGGGCAACGGTGCAAAAGGTGTTGATAAATGTTGTGTAACAATGATCTAACATGCTCTGCTGGTCGGAACTTTAATAAACTGTCTGTACTTTGGTAGTTCGTGGCTGAGATTTCCCTTGTTCAAATCACCCAGGATAATACACAAAGAGTCCAGGAAGGTCCGCTCCACACTCAGAATCTGGTCCTCGACCCCCTCCCCCAGAGATCCCTTTGTCGGTCCAAACGAATCAGTTGAAATCCCTGCATCTGTACGCCGCAGTCCGGGACAGACTCGCTGAGCCACGTCTCCGTGAAGCACAAAACAGGAGATGAAGAAAAGTCTCTGTTCCGTCTCATCAGCAGCACCAGTTCATCCAGTTTGTTGGAGAGTAAGCAAACATTGAGAGGGGAAAATCCCAGGTAAGGTCGTTCGTGCTTCGCGTCTATGGAGGCGGACCAGCGCACCGGCACGTTTTCCTCACTTTTAGCCAAAAGAAAGGCTAATTCTGCAGCAGAAGCTAAAAAAAAACTGGCACGTTTATCCTTTTCGTGCCGTTCAGGTAAAAAAACATGAGTATTTTTAAATGGAAAGAAACACAGTAAAGGAACAATAGGAAGTTGTGATCTACTTAAAACTGGTTGTACTATTGCAGCCGCACAGATATAATGTAAATGCAGCTATTTGGGTCAAAATAAGATCGCTGTGCGGCATCTGCATTCAATTATCGCGTGTTTTTTTCATCTCTGCAAAGTAAGAAGTGCGCCGTTAGCATGCTAATGTTAGCTCTGAACGTGGTGAAAAGCACTTAAATAAACACACCTAAATAATATCATTGCGGTGACTAATTAAGACGATCAGAAGATAATAGGCAAGTCACTAAAACACGAGGCTGGGGCAAAGTATCTTTTATGCAATTTACTGTCACGTGGTTTTGTTGTATCGCACCATAAACCGCGTATACTTCAATCGCATCTTGTTTATGATAACGCGCAGAGCTTCACGACTTTCACAGAGAAATGGATTCTGTAGGAGGAGAAAGTACAAACTACTCGATGACATGATTGAATACTGTAAAACTGACTTTTACGTTACATGTACAAAGCTGTTAATCGAGGCGTTGGTTCTCTTTGATTAAAAAAAGTGTTTGCACTTTTACAAAAGCCAGACTGATTTACACATCATTTCAACCTCTTAGAATCTTTTTGTATTCACTTGGTGCAGTTCCTAATAATACTGAACCGTTATACTTGGTGTACCACATTGCAATACAAAGCAACTCCCCCCCCCCTTTGTCATTTATTGTAACGAATCACAAAATATCTTTTATCGTAACATCCTGGAGTCGCATTACATTTTGTATCGGGCTCCATGTATCGTGTCCGTTTTGTGTCAAAAGCGTATTGTCACATGTGGACGGTTCAACAACAACAAAAAGAGAGTTTTAAATGAAGATTTTGTCTCTTAAATGTGTTATATTTTCCCTTTGCTCCAAATCCTCCCTGAAAAAGAGGTCTTGATCTCAGTGGGTTCTTACCTGGTTAAATAAAAAGGTTAATAAATACAATTATCTAGTTTCAGGTCCACCTTTAAGAAACGCCTCATCAAATAAGTTTTTTTTTTTTTAAATTTACAATAATGTTGAGTGATAATTGAAACGTCCACAGTCAACCCTTTTTTTCAGAGGTTAAATTGCAATGATTCTGTCTTATTGGTGATCATGGAATACAAGTTGAAAGCCATTTACATTGGTTTTTATTAAGACAAAAATGGAATCACACTTTGTAAAACGTTACAAAATAATGAGGGTGGGAAAAGAAATGGTGACACATTTCAAGCCACATCGCTCCGCTCTTACGTTCCAACGTCAAATCACACACAGAGAGAGAGAGGATAAAGTGTCCAGCGCCGAGTGGCACAGCTGCAGAAACGCCAAGGACAATAGTGAGTCATACGGGCACAGTTTTTATGAATCACATTTCTGAAAGACACGCCGGGCTTTTCAGTGACTCGTTGCTTCATTTTTTACAATCAAGCCATAAAAGACAAACGAACCAGTTACCGCACAGTGCAATACACTTAAGGAACACGATTTAAAGTTTTGAGAGCTTTGCTACACTACATTTATTAATAATCAAGAAAGAAACCATCGAAATACATTTGTTCCGGGGACAAAAACCAGCAAGTGTCTCTCTAAAAACTCCTCAACAAGCCCACATTTGCAGTAGATGTAGCCAAAAACAAATTAAATAAGATTATTGAGACGGTTTTCTAACAAAGCATCAGGAATGTGCTAAAATGTGTCAGTGAATGTCTTGGTCGAGGTCCAAGTTTGGCACAAAACTTGAAAGAAATTATCGAATTAACCACTTTAAACCCTTTGATTAGGACATACATACATTTTTCTGGCTCTTTGAGATAATTTTGACTCGTTTTAAATATTACAGACGATGACACGATGGTCTTATTTTGCTAAAACGATCCCTGTCAGAGAAATGAACGGCTGGCACTCTCGCTTTACAGCAAGAACGTTCCGGGTTTGACTCCCTTCACCCGGGCGCCTCTGTGTGGCATATGCACGTTTCTTCCCGTGTCCGGGTAACGTTCCTCTGGGCTCAAGAGGTAAAAAATCGGATCAAGCCTCACGTTGCGGTGCACAGGTTTAACCACCAAGCGGAATTGAAGGATGGGTCAAACGCAGACAATAAAACCCTTCCCTTAACAGGATCGTCTGCGTTAAAACGGACTCAGAGACGGTGAACGTACAACACTTTAGGGTTCAACTGTTGTTCACAAAGCACCGACTGTTTAAGTGAACACATTTACACACAACAACAGACCGACGCTGTACTTTAGCTGAACTAGAACTTCGGTTGGTTTACGTGAGCGAACAAATGAGGGAAAGTGTCAACAGCCACTCTTAGTTTCACTTAATTTAGCATTTTATCTAGTTCTGTGCCATTATGGACATATTAAAGAACAAGCCTGCAAACGAATAGAGGACGAAATTGACAAAAACGAATAACTCGATAATTGTATTCATTATATTTTAACACTGCCTCAGGAATGTGCTCAAATGTGCCTGGAAATGCCGTGGTTGTGGTTCAAGTATCGCACAAAACATGAGTGCAGAAATATCACTTTGTACCCTTGTTTGGGAGATTACACTAGACCCTTTATGATATCTCATATTAGGGTCATCTTTTTTTTAATTATTATTATTATTACTATTACTGTTGTTTGGAATAACTACAAAACAACTCATGTGATTCTACACGTTTATATTCCAATATATTTCCCATTTCTGGTGATGCCCATCCAGAACCAGAGGGCAGGGAGTAAAGTTGAGCTAGCGCTAGCCGCTGCTTGTCATGGCACGCTGGAGAAATGTTTTGTTGTGAAACTATCCATTTGCTCCAAACGAGGAATAAACAATGAAATAAAACAGCTTGGCCAACGTTTACAGTGTGGGGAAATGTGGGCAAAACGAGGTTGTGCGAGCTACAATTTTAAACAGGAGACGGTTAAATGTAGCAGGAGTGAAACAGCAGCAGCCGTTTGCTATTCGCCGCTAGCATTAGCATTAGCCGCTGTTGCGGCGCTCTCTGCAGCCCGATCAGGATGGTTTCAACAAAGTGACATGTACAATGAATAAAGGAATGTAAACTCTATTTCAAAACACTCTCATTTGTTTCTCCTCACAGATCATTGTGCATTTGTTCATGATTTTGTCATTAGTCTTTTTCAGTTTCCCTCATTTATGCACATCATTTTGAGGATTTTTTCTTATTCAACATTAATATTTAGTTATAAATGGTTAATCACTTTGGCAACGGTCCAAATTTCCTTCATCATCAATTCTGACCCCTATAGATATACGACTGCGTTATTATTGAGTACAGACATGTTAAATGTGATTCGATACTAAAGGAATAGACTCGATACTTGACATCACAATTATGCTGAAAAAAGTGCCATTATTTTTAACAGTTCTGATAAAGCTCGAGGTCATTCTAAACAGTTACAGGAAAGGTCCAATTGTGTCCTGTATGTACGATTTCCCCACTCAGTATCGATACTTGGTCAAAAGGAGCAGTTTCGATACTAGTTTTAGTACTAAGGCGAATATCTGATTCTCGATACTTTTGAAAATCCCTGCACAAACTGTCATAAATAACGTTCGGTGCATGTGATCCTCGGTGGCTGCACTGTGCGGTAAACCCTTCAAACGGCGCAAACTAGCGTCATTCCGCCTGTAGTGGAGGTGATCGTACTCGTGTGCTCAGAACGGCACTACACCCATGCACAGGCCAATGGGCGATGACACTCGGCTAACGCTAGCATGGCTATCTGAAGCGTGCTATGCTAACGTTAGCTCCGCTCACGGCCGCACGATTCAAAACAAGAGCCGAGAATCCTGCGCAATGTTCGGGCCTGGAAACGCGCGATGCCGTACGTGGATTTACCTGCCATGACGAGACAGACAGTGGGGCTCGCCTCAGTCACGATCCGCGTCCCCGCTCCCACGCGTTTGTCCGTGGGATCTCAACTTTTCCTCGCTTCTTCCTGCCGCTGCCTCCCTTCCGCAGATTCTCCAATAATACGACGGCCGCCTGCGCACAAAGCCCGGGCTCGGAGGTGGGAAGCACCGTGGCGCCGCTCGTCTTCTGCCCCCGCTGCTGCGCGTGTATCCCCGCGGTCTCTGTCCCCCGCTGATGAGGGCTGTGTCCTCGGTGTGGCTCCGTGTGCTGCTGTTGCCGCCGCCGGCGACTTGGGCAGTTCGCATCCCACAAGCCACTTGTTCTTCCCCGCCCTCGGGCTCCGCGCGCGCACCTGAGGCCGAGGCTTTGAGAATGCGCGCGCACAGCTGGGCAGATGCACGGCTCGGCGCGCGCCCGACAGGAGACAGGATGAAAATAGCATCAGAGGATGGAGGGGTCTGTGCGCCAAATATAGCCCTCAGCCCCAGTGCAATCAAACGGGACCTCAAATACTCCTGTTTTAGTTTAGTTCAGTCTTTATTTGAAGGGACAATGGACAGAGACATTAAGCTCGTGAAAAACAAAGACGTTCCGTGCCAAATTGGAGCTAAATAGCTTATTTCCATCTGCAGTCCCTGATTGACATTTCATATTTGTGCCGACCCTGAAAAATAAAACTTGACACTGTCACAGCAGTATGGGAATTGTATTATTTCCAGCTTGCTTGAAGTAACAACAAATAAAACAACAACATAATAATAGGCCATTAATACCCTCATAACAGACTGTTGGGTCTCAAAGTTTTAACTATACACTCATGTATAGCTGCATGTGTGAGCCTCACCTGCCCTGGGACAGACTGCCAAAGTCAGTAGACCAAGGAAAGTTTATTTGTACACACAATTCGTACTCAATGTAATTCAAAGTGCTTCACAGAATGAGACAAATGCATTAAAACCACAATACAAACCATTCAAAACATGAATAATCAGTATAAAATGTACTTTAAAACAGAAGAGTGCGGATGCGATCCTTTCAGTCAAGAGCACAGCGAAACATATGGTTTTAGTCTGGATTTGAACATCGTCTGAGTCTCACATCTTCAGGAAGACAGAGAGAGTTTAGCTGCATAAAACTGAAACGCAGATTCCCCATGTTTAGTCCTGACTCTGGCACCAGCAGGAGGCCGGTCCATGTTTAGTCCTGACTCTGGCACCAGCAGGAGGCCGGTCCATGTTTAGTCCTGACTCTGACCAGCAGGAGCCGGTCCATGTTTAGTCTGACTCTGGCACCAGCAGGAGGCCGGTCATGTTTAGTCCTGACTCTGGCACCAGCAGGAGCCAGCCCATGTTTACTCCTGACTCTGGCACAGCAGGAGGCCGGTCCATGTTTGTCCTGATCTGGCAACAGCACCGGTCCATGTTTAGTCCTGACACTGGCACCAGCAGGAGGCCAGCCCATGTTTACTCCTGACTCTGGCACCAGCAGGAGGCAGGCCCATATTTAGTCCTGACATTGGCACCAGCAGGAGGCAGGCCCGTGTTTAGTCCTGACTCTGGCACCAGCAGGAGGCGGGCCCATATTTAGTCCTGACTCTGGCACCAGCAGGAGGCCGGTCCATGTTTAGTCCTGACTCTGGCACCAGCAGGAGGCCGGTCCATGTTTAGTCCTGACTCTGGCACCAGCAGGAGGCAGGCCCACGTTTAGTCCTGACTCTGGCACCAGCAGGAGGCTGGTCCATGTTTTGTCCTGACTCTGGCACCAGCAGGAGGCCGGTCCATGTGCCTGTAGACACTGGCATGCCTCTGCGTAGCACACGCCTCCTCCACAGCTGGGCGTGGGCATTAATCCCGTGGAGTGTCTGAGAGGGATGGTAAAGGTCACTTGACTTCCTGTGAAGCTCACAAAGGCTCACAAACAAGGCACGCTCTGGACAGTCTCCTATTTGTCCTGTTTCATGTCCAAATTCAGCAGAACTTGTACTCAACGTCGGGATAATCGAGACCGTATACGCGCCAGAAATGTGACGTTGATACGGTGAATCTCAGAACTAAAACCAGGACTAAATCAGGACCTATAGGACTGAAGGCTTGTTGTAAATTACAGTCAATGGGGAAAAAATAGCTAATTATTCTATTATATATATATATATATATTTATTTATTTATTTTTTCTCAGTTCATTAACAGATTTCTCACTTGTTCTTGCAGCAACCTTCCCCTAGAGGGCAACGTAATGATAAAAAACATGGCTATTTTGAAGAGTAGACAATATCCCGCACGTATTATAGTTGATCAAAAATAATAAAACCAGAGAAATAAGACCTGCACGTTCCTGTTATTTCTCTTTCGAGACTTGGAGACAGCTGAGCGCACGTCGCAAGCAAGCGTTTGGTGAGAAACAAGGATTTTCTGCCTGCATTGATTTCTGTTTTCTCGAGTGTGCGTTCCTGTCTTGTCCTGTCTAACGCTCATTATTCTCACATTCCCCCGGTCACGCTCTCGGGTCACGCTGGCTGCGCACAGACCAGTGAAAAGAGCATGAGAACACAGCTGTAACTTTGGATAACTGCACTGTGGATTAAACAAGTATTTCCCCAATGGCCCGGTACTGTTCATATGTTTGTACTACTTATTTTATATTGAAACCTTTTTGAACCTCTCTACAGCTGTGTAGTGTTTTTGTAGCGTTAGTAAATGCCAGTGGAATATAGTGAGAAGAATGTAGGTTTTCAGAATCAGAATGGAGTTGATTGCCATTGTCAGTGAACATGAAGGTGCAACATACAACAATGAATAATAATGGTAGCAACATATATTTCAAAAAGGGCATGCATAAAGTTTAGAAGTTACTTTTTTGAACCGAGATTAAGACGCACATAGAGGTCATTTAGAGATGGTAAAAGTTCGTTGTGGATTTCAAAAGCAAAAGAAAATGACTGATATTATCTTTCCTTATTATACTTCTATGCAGAGCGGTGTCTACAGTCTAATTACGGTCTAATTTCAAATCATATATTTTCTGTAAAATGATCAAACTCCAGTACAAAAAGTATCAGTAGAACTCATTGGCCATCGGCTGCTGTGGAGGTTAAAATATACATGAACCCATAAGTCAGCCAAGACTAAGAGCTTTTCCAATGCAAATAAAAGCAACAGGACAGAGCTCTAATTAAATTAGCTATTTATGCATGACAACAAACATTTGTTTATTCATTTTGGTCAGGACAGTGCATTTTAATAAACATACAGTACATGCAGTAAACACGCCGGAATAGATAGATGATTCATGGAAAAAGTGCAGATTTCCACAGAACGAAAGAGATGATGTATATTTATATATATATTTTTTTTTCTCTGTTTTTTTTCCTGCCGTTTTTCGAAGGTCAGTTGTATTTTTCATCCGGTCTTTCATTCTTGGTTCAGTTTGCGTCATTCCTTTTCTGTTGTGGCCTTTCTTCCCTGCCAACAGGAGTTTGCTCCAGAGATATCGATATGTTTTCCAGATAACGACAGAAATGTGTTAAAATGTATTAGTTGAAGTTTAATTGTCAGACAAATGTGAACTGTCTGTAAAATGAATCACAAAAGTGCAGAAATAACACATTATTCCTCATTTTTATGTTTTAATCAGCTCTTTTTGTATCATTTATAGTTAATTTATTAACTATAAACAATATACACAATATTCAAATGTTACATATCACAACAACATTCACAATATTATCTAAATTGTATGTGTATCAAAAGGTACCCATTGATTGTGTCCATGGCAGGAGTTTTGAGGCCCAGATACAGCTCAGAAGGAAAACGAGACGCCACCACCAAACCCGATCTGAAGAGTCCCTGGGTCACCTGGCAACCACACTTACATCCGTTTTTTTAACATATTTGATCACTACGAAGGCATATTAGGGCCACGATAGATGAAAGAAAGAAAAATAATAATAGTGTAGCAAATATTAGAGTTTAAACACACACATTTAAGGGTTTCTAAGAACTATGCTGCTTTTTTCTCAGAGGTCAGATGTTTGACCTGTTCAGGAACAGGATGTAAACAGGCTATTTCGGCAATCCAACCACCGAAAAGCTGCTGGACCAGACGTCTCTCCTGCCACATTGGGACACTGCGTAGGAGAGCTGACCCCCGTCTTCACAGACATTTTTTTTTCCTCCCTGGGGTCATGCCATGTCCCAGCCTGCTTCAAGTCGTCCATCATTGTCCCTGTCCCCAAGAAGCCCCGGATCACTGGACTTAATGACTACGGGCCAGTGGCACTGACGTCTGTAGTCATGAAGTCATTTGAGCGCCTGGTCTTGCCCCACCTCAAGTCCTTCACCTCCTCCCTGCTGGACCCCCTGCAGTTCGCCTACAGAGCCAACAGGTACAGGTCTGTAGACGACGCCATCAACCTGGAACTCCACTTCATCCTGCAGCATCTGGACTCCCCGGAACCTACACCAGGATCCTGTTGTTGGACTTCAGCTCTGCTTTTAACACCATCCTCCCTGCTCTGCTCCAGGACAAGCTCTCCCAGCTCAACGTGCCCGACTCCACCTGCAGGTGGATCACTGACTCTGACGGATCGGAGGCAGTGCGTCGGCTGGGAAGAATGTCTCAGACACTCGGACTATCAGCACAGCTGTGTACTTTCTCCTCTGCTCTTCTCCCTGTACACAAACTGCAGCACCTCCAGCCACGACTCCGTAAAACTCATCAAGTTTGCGGACGACACCACCCTCATCGGGCTCATCTCAGACGGGGATGAGTCTGTCTACAGAGGGAGGTGGACCGGCTGGTGTCCTGGCAGTGGTAACAACCTGGAGTTCAACGCCCAGAAGACAGTGGAGATGATCGTGGACTTCAGGACAGTCACAGCCCCCAGCGCCCCCTCATCATGACAGACTCCCCCATCACCACCGTAGACTCCTTCCGCTTCCTCGACACCACCATCACCCAGGACCTCAAGTGGAAGCCCTCCATTATCTTCCTCATCAAGAAGGCTCAGGAGAGGATGTACTTCCTGCCGCAGCTGAGGAAAGCCAAGCTGCCAGTGCAGATGATGGTGCAGTTCTACACGGCCATCATTGAGTCCATCCTCACTCCTCCATCACCGTGTGGTACGCTGAGCCACAGCCAGGGACAAACAGAGACTACAGCGCATTATGCATTCTGCTGAGAAGTGATCGCTGCAGACTTCCATCTCTGCAGGACCTGTACGTCTCCAGGGCTCTGGGACGAGCAGGTCGGATCACAGCTGACCCCTCTCACCCTGGACATGGTCTATTTGAACCACTCCCTCAGGCAGGAGGCTACGGTCCATCCGCGACCAGAAACCTCCCGCTACAAGAATAGTTTCTTTCCCTCTGCCGTTGGACTCATGAACACTTCTAAACACCTGTCACTTTAACTGCACCTATTCATCACTCACCTGCACTGTCACTTTCTGCACTGCAACTGTAAATTTAACTGTAACTCTTGTGTACATAGTAATACCTATTTTTATTTTTTATACTATAGCAATTTTAAATTGTTTCTTAATGCATGCCCTTTGGTTTGAATATATGATATGTTGTTTTTATTATTGATCAGTGTTTTATGTTGCACCTTAAGGCCGAGACAAGTTCCTATGTTTGTGAATTTTGTTCATTGACAATGGCAATAAACCTTTTCTGATTCTGATTCTGTTTTGATGTGTATTGTCTTTCGTATTACATTGTTACGTTGTTTGTGACAGTCTTTTATGTAAATCCCAACAAGGGACAGGCATTGAGAATCAGCCCCGGCTAAAATGTTGTAATGTGTGACATTAGCTCATGAAACACACTTGCCGCTATCAAATAAACCTAAATGAATAAATAAATAAGTAAATAATATCCTGATCAGTTTGTCGTATTGGGCCCACGTTATGATCGGACACAAACTAGCATTGGCCTGGACTGGTGAGACCGCCTGCCGTCAAACGTCTCATCAGAGTCCAAAGAAAAGCACAAACGCTGGTCATAAACTATATCACAAACAAAGGTCTGGACTCTTTGTGAAGCTGAGACTCTGTAGTTTTGGCTTCGGCTTTACTCCCATTATAAGTGTGAACAAACTCTGCAGAGGAATATCACATTTTAAATTCCGCCTATTTCATTTGGTAAATCTGTTTTAGGCACTTAATTGTAATAAAGTTAAAAAAAATAGCATAAAAAAGTATGTTTTTCAGCTTTTTTTTTTCTTTTTTCTGGCAGATATGCGTGTTGCAATCCTATTTTTTCCCATTCATCTATAAATGGCCCTAACACGCGTAACGGGACCCACGACGCTGCCACTCTCCACGTGCGCCACTAGAGCGCAGCACCGTCAGGCTCCTGTGCGTGCTGCTGATTCTCATAGAACAAGTGAAATTAAGCAACGCAAATTAAAAAAAAGTACAGGTTTATTGGCATTTTAGCCTCTTTGCTTGCTATAAAAACAAAGCAACAGCAACAACAAAAAAACAACAACAACAAAACAAAAACCCACAAAGAACGAGCTGGACCAGGTAGACCATAAGGCAAGTAAAGGAGTAAAAGTAGAACATAAGGGGAGGCATCAGAAAAAAAGAGGAATTAGAACATATTAAGAACTGAATAATGGTCCCATTTTGTCCATTGTTTTTTAAATACAAAATTAAAGGTAATTTTCCCCCCATTGTAGGCATTTTAACCTCTTTAAGATAAGGTAAGATCAACTTTATTTGTCCCACAATGGATGCATTCCAGTGTTGCAACAAAGGGTTCAGAAGCAGATTATGCACAGTATAATAATAAAAACAGATAACTTTGAAAAAGAAAACTCTTATCATCTTAATAATAATAACACTCTTTCCATTTACAATTGGGTGATTCATTGTGGATAAACTGATAATAATAATAATAATAATAATAATAATAATAATAATAATAATAATAATAATAATAATAATAATAATAATGATAATGATAATAATCTACTGCTTCCTTTACCTTTAAAAAAAAAAAAAAATTAGAACGGTTGTTATTTGGATTCTTCACTTTGAATAAAAGTGGGGCGGAGCTTAGTGGTCCAACTTTTGTAGCAAATACTTATTTTTGACAGTATAATTCTCACAATTAGGCTATGGTTAGTGTTTGGGAGCAGTTAATTTGGTTGGAACACATTTATGTACATTTATTATTACATATGGGCCTGTACATTGTAGAAAAGTCAAAAGTGCATTTCAGATATAGTACTAAATGTTCATCAAGGAAGGACAGAAGAGGACTACAGACAGAGAAGAACATCTCAGCCTTGGACCTATTATAGCTCCATGACCTCAGCGCGCAGCCTCCGGGTCTGCAGCCGCGCGCAGCCGCTCTTGCGCCCGTGTGTGACCGCGCGCCGCCTGCCTGCATCGTGGATCTCTTGCGTAAGCATATAGCGGCTCCACTGGGCTCTGTGCAGGGGGCTGTGTCCGGCAGGGGGGGCAGGGGTGGGCGGGGGCTGGGGGAGTGTCGTGAAACGGGGAGTGTCTCGGTCTTCTGCCGCTGCGGGCTTTAAACTGCGCCTCTTCTCCGCGCCGCTCCGCTGACTCGACGCCGCTCCGCTCCGAGTCTCCGCCGCGAACCAAAACGACCCCCCTCCCCCCCAAAACAAAAAAAAAACCCGACCAGAGCTGCCTTTCTTTCAGGTAAGACATCACGCTCTCCTTCAAGTAGATCCAGCCACGGTTATGATCTGCGTCAGCTTAGCACGGATTGAAAAAGTGTTGGCCGTGCGTAAAATCACGCAGCGGCGGCGGCGGCTTTGTTTTGGTGCGGCTGTAATGACGGTTTGGAGAAAGTACTTTTATCTTCACACAATGGAATAGAATGACATCTGATCTGAGCATGAAGTGACCGTGTTGTGCAAAAGCTGCTGCCTTATATGGACAAAGTTGGGGGAAAAACGCACTGCCCGCGGTGTGCCCATTGAAATAGCGGATTTCTGCGTCATGTCGTTCTAGAATGAATCGATTTTAAACCTTTCCTCAGTCGCACACGGTCCTGCAGTTCGCATTGGGGGGCTGTGTGGGGAGGAAGCAAAGTCACAGCCGTGGTAGAGGCACAGATGAGAAGGTGAATAAGTTGCCAGATGTAAAAGTCTGGAAAGAATATCATCAGAACTGTTCATACAATTGTAGAAAAATGAGGCGGAATGTGGGATTACACACACACATACACGATATTTACTGTCTGGGAGCCAAATGTGGTTCCTCATTCTCTCAGGTGAAGGGGCCCACATATAGAATTCCCCTCTGCAAGTTTCAGAAATGTACTTTTAATGAACCCAGTATCGAACATTTCTGGTTTGCCAAGATCAAACCCAGTTCTCCATGCACTTTTCACTGTATCGACACCAGTCCGTGGCCCTCGACTGGCCCTCGACTGGCCCTTTGCTTTGTCTGTAATTTAACATGTGGTGGAAAAAGTTTGGACACGCCCGGCAGAAGGCTTTATAACTGCTTTATTGCGTAGGAACTGCAGACTAAAGATGGCATCAGGAATGGGAACAAGGCTCGGGTTTAGTTTAGTTTTTTTTTTAAACAGGGACCATTTGTAAGCATTAATCTGATTAAAGAAGGGAGGCTTTGCACCGGATTTAATCAGCTAAAGCTAGTTTCCATCTGCAGCGCCTTGGCAGGTTAAAACAACACAATTAAAATACAAATATACAGCAGATTAAGCAGTCTACACTCTTTTGTTTAAAACGATTACACTTCACATTCAACATTTAAAATCACTGAAATTATATATATATATATATATACATGCGCCTAAATGACAACACTTTATAACTTCTGAGACTAATACAACATGTTGAGCCGCACAATAGTATCGCAATGTTACACAATTATCACACAAAGACGTCAATCATTTAGATTTAGAACGATCGTAAACGTCCAGATGCATGAGCGCAAAACACAATAAAACCAGCGAAACGTGGAGAAGTTGAAGCATGATTTACCCAAAATGATAGTTTGTCGATGTGTGAATGTTGCTGTTTGTTTGCTGCCGTTGCCATGGACGCACATCGATTCCAAACAGTGGAGTTAGTCACAACTTCCTGTTCTGTGCTGATGGAGCTAGAGTGTAAGTCATGGGGGCCCAGAGTCTGTCAGGGGGGCCCGGAGTAAGTCATTGGGGCCCAGAGTCTGTCAGGGGGGCCCGGAGTAAGTCATGGGGGCCCAGAGTCTGTCAGGGGGGCCCGGAGTAAGTCATTGGGGCCCAGTGTCAGGGGGCCCGGAGTAAGTCATGGGGCCAGAGGTCCGTCATGGGGCCAGAGTCCGTCAGTGGGCCAGAGTCTGTCAGGAGGCCCGGAGTAAGTCATGGGGCCAGAGTCTGTCAGGAGGGCCCAGAGTTTGTCATGGGGCCAGAGTCCGTCATGGGCCAGAGTTTGTCATGGGGGCCAAGGTCTGTTCATGGGCCGAGTAGTTCGTCATGGGGCCAGAGTCCTTCATTAGGGCCAGAGTCTGTCAGGGGGCCCGGAGTCCGTCATGGGGCCCGGTCCGTCAGGGGGCCCGGAGTCCGTCAGGGCCCGGAGTCCGTCAGGGCCCTAGAGCCACCGTGAGACGAGTTATGGCCAATCAGAACGCAGCGTGTTGTTACTGTCGGTCATGCTAGTCGTTAGCTTAACTATATTTTCGTCATTTAAAACCCCAACATCTCGTTTTCAGTTATTTAAGTGAAATAAGAGTTTGTTGAGAAAGTTTTACAATGTTTATTTTAGATAAAAAACAAAACATTAAATATTACATTATAATCACTTAATCCGGGCTATTAGCACTTAAATGTTGTGTTTTCACCAACATTGAACTTAAAATAAACATGTTTAAAGATAAAAGTGTGTCGTATATAAAGTCGTATATAAAGTCGTATATAAAGTCGTATATAAAGTCGTATATAAAGTCGTATATAAAGTCGTATATAAAGTCGTATATAAAGTCGTATATAAAGTCGTATACTGCGTGTTAGATGTAGTTTGTCCACACGCGAGTTGCCGTAGTAGAGGACAAACGTTCTTGCGCTCGTGCAGAAGCAACTGGGACACATCACAGGGACCACATACTGTCATTACGGGGTGTACGACTGCGTGTAAACATCACCGTGGTAACAGACGCCGCCGGGGAAAAGCCTTAAACAACAACTGCAGATGCCCTTCCTCCGCAAACCGTCACTGCTGTGTTAAATATGAGAGTTCAAAAATCTGTTTAAATACTTTGGTGCAATTTATGAATTAAAGGTTAACGTTAAATTCCACATTTCCCTGCAAATTATTCAGCCTTGTACAAAATATGAATTGACGTTTTATTCAACTTTATACCGCACACATATTATCGAAATGGAAGAGCATTATACACAAATATAAATAAAGGGCAGCAGAACAACTCCACAAGTAAAAGTAGAAGTAGCAGCAGATGTAATAAAGTGTGTAGGCGGGGTCCGACAGAAGAAGAAGTGAAAATTTATTAATAAATTACAGGATTTGGATGAGCAGTGGGACGGTTTTTGTTTCATGTCTTCAACAGTGCGACAAGCTTTTGCCTTTGAGTACTTCATTTTTGATCCTCACTGGGTTTTGTTTCAGTTTTATATACTTTTGTTGCTGTTGTTGTTGTTGTTGTTGTTGTTATATTTAAAACAAAATTCAAATCACAACTCTTAAATAGCGAGTTCAATTTGATCATAATTCGTACCCTCAACGGAACGACAATGAATATTTGACCTTGAGGCTCACACTTTGACAAAACCACACTTTTACTGTTGGATAGTGTTACCCTGGTTTCTCCTCTGAGGCCTTTTTTCTCCTGTTTTGTCTCTTTTTTTCCCGCACTTTTCTCACGCTACGGCTCACACAAAGCACAGGTCGCATTGTCTGAATTGAGGATCTGTCGCCTGAAAAGGGTCCTACTAAACTCGCACTTCTCAGAGTAGTTTTCAATACTTCTACTTGTGTCCTACAGTATATTTGTGTAGCGTTAACAGTCGCTTACTCGAAGTTAAAGCTTCGGTTTCTCTTCCCACGCTGAGTAAATCTACAAGTGGCAAAAGCGTTGCGTTGTATCGTCCGGGAGTGTAACGTGTGTGTGTGTGTGTGCGTGTGTGTGTGTGCAAACGTCATGACATTTCGCACCGTAAACACACAACACAGGAGACAATTAACAAATAATAATTACAGAAACGATGGGTACGATTGCGTGGGAATGACTTGATACGTTTATTTTTTTCAAGCCGATACTGATATCCAGGCGTGGAAAGCAACTCATTACAAAATGCTAGATTTTTTTGGGGGGTAATTATACTTTTATCAATAGATTTTTAAATGTGTACTTGTACTTGTAATGAGTTAAATTTGAGTAGTGAGTACAACTGAAGTCCCAATTGTCCCCGTGTACATCACAGAACCATTTAAACTGAATTTATCAACTTAATTCCACAAGAAACAATTTTTGTATAAAAGACTGATCTAATATTATCCTGAAACTGTGTTAAAAAGTAGCATATAACTGTACTATAACTAGTTTGTTTTTTTGTTTTTTTGTGTACTTTTTACTTCAGGTTAGACTACAATTATATTTCGACAATTTTGTTGTAAAGTTTATACAATTGTACTTCCTGGTTGGACATGAGCAGCAGATATGACATAGGTAGAGGTCATTCCACAGCTGTTACCGAGCAACCAGACTGTAAACAAGAGCCGGAATCCATATGAATGACTCCGCAGTTATGATTTGACAAACAATAATGCCATAGAACACCTTTATATTGTTGAATGATCGATTAAACTGTCAGAAAAGTGTGTCAGCTAAGTGTAAACTGCCTCTGTGTTTTCAACGGCACGTCGCACATTGATGACATCACAGAGGGATTCCGTTTCAGCTCTACTTCCTGTCATTTTAAACTCTTATTTTTCAAACTTTCCTCACAAACTGCGACTTAACGGAAGTAAAACTCTGATAAAAGGTGCCCTCCCACCAAACTAAGTCATGATTAGAAAAAAAACAGGAGAACCTTCGAATGGACTTTAAGCAGCAGTACCTGTACTTGTAATCGAGTACACTTTTAGTCACAGATCTTCTCTTTCCTCCGTTGCTGATAACCGATGTTTTTGGCTTAACCGATATTCGCAAATACCAGTTTTAAAATCCCACAAATGTGTGTTAAGTTATTGTAAATTTCACAAACTGACTTTTCCCTTTCGTAAAAATAATAACAAAATAATAACAAAATAATAACAAAATAATAACAAAATAATAACAAAATAATAACAAAAAGTATTTATCTTTGCTATAAACTCATCTGCGTGGCGTTTAGCGTGATTGTTGGTTCTGTTTGCATGTGTTACTCATTAGACAAACCTCATGCGCTGAAGACAAATATCGGCAGGATTTTCCATCTCCGACCGATACCGATATCTGGGGTAAACCGATTAGCCATCCCCAGTGTTACAAAAGCAAACTCTTCAAGCCCGTCAGACCTATTTATGATTACGGTTTGTGTTTCCGCGCGGGTACTATTACTTTTCAGTCCGTACTCTTAGCGGAGGACACGGTTTGGCTACTCGTACTTTACCCTTCTTTGTCTGGCGCACACAAAGTCGTCGTTCGATGTTTACTGCAAACACATTTACCGCTCACTAGACATGCCGTTAACTCCGGGGGGGCTTTTCCAGGTAGATCCGAGGACTGTGGATTCTGTGGGAGATGACGCAACTTTGAAACGGGGGAAATGAAAATATGTTGGCTGTAATTTACAAGGATATAGAGTTATTATCGTATCAAATAAAAGTGTGTACGGCAAATAATGATAATATCGTGGATCATACGGCACTTTAAAGTACATGTGTCTTTCCTTACAGAATGCTAAATGCTAAATGTTGTGGTATTTCATAGTTATGTTCTTGATTTTACTCTTTTAATTATGATTAAGTTGACACAGTTCGAGTAAATAATTTGTCGTATTAAAGTGACGTATGACAGGTTTTTACGATTTTTGAAATTTTGACTTTACTTGATGTATTTATGCCAGTCGTACATATAAATGATAGTTTTACAACAATCGAGAAAGTATTTGAGGAGAAAACGTTGAAAAATCTGTAGAAAATGACAGGAAGTGACATCACACCAGGGATACTCATTCCAGCCAAAGTTTATGCAGAATGTACGCAAAATAAACTACCTTTTTTGACTGTTTAAACATTAATTCAACAAAATAAAGTCGCTCTCATATATTTTTTATCAGTCAAATTTAAAAAACGTGACATTAGATGAGTTTTTCCCCAGTATTTGCTGGCTAATTTTCTAGTGTGACGTCATTAATTACAAACAGGAAGTAAAGTTAGAAACCTAAAAAATTTGCTATTCTGTGATAACATTTTCATCATTTTTTAACAACATTCTAAATATATTTAGCTTAACTGCATTTCAGTTCAATGAGTCGTCCGACCTGTAGGGGGCGCTTTGAATTAAATCACAGCTTTTGTGTTGATGTTGTGTAATATAATATGTCCCAATAAACTGCAAATTTCGAACATTATTTCAAACTAGTGTCACGATACTAACACTTTGATACTCATTTGAAGACACTTGATTCTCGATACCGATTTCGATTCTCCAATAATAATAAAAAATGCTACTTTTAGGTCAAAGTTTTAGACATTTTCAACACAATTATAGCACCTTTCTGATTAAATATTGTGGTCTTTTACTAGTTCTGATAAAGCTCGTTTTAAACTGATCAGGAACGGCAGGGTTTCGTCCCGTTACAGTGTTTATTTTAGTGCAGATACTTTAGTTTCGATACGAGTTTTAGTATGGATTAGCATCTGATTTCCAGTACTTTTGACCACCCTGTTGCGTACAACCCTGGTGTATTGTTCATTCATTTGCGGAGCTTGTTTTTCCTACCCTAAAACACTCCTATGGTTTAATACTCTTCGATATCAGCTGCAGCAGTGCGCGCGGCGCCTAACGACAGCTGCCGCGGGGGGTTTCTGTGCCATGCAAACAGACCAGGGGGAAGTATGGCGCTGTAAATGTACTTTGAGGAAGGCCGAGGCTCTGGGCAGCGCCGGAGAGGCTGAGTCACCAGGAATCCCTCGTGTAAACAGACGTGGGCCAAGTGCGGAGTTGTGAAGTACTATTTGGGACGGCAGGGTTGCAGTTGTAGTACTTTGACACTGTGTTTTTTTATTGCTATTGTTGTGTCAGTAATGAGCAAAAGTGACCACACCATATAATAGTTTATTTTTGAAGGAAACATTACATTTTAAGAGCTTTCTAAGAGGTTTCATCCATGTTATAATTGTATATAGTTGTTCTCCCCCATGTTAGCTGCTCACTAGCGCCATCTTTAGCTCTCCACAGCCTGACGTATCGCAAAGGAGCAGAAATCACTGCCTCTGTTCGAAACCTGGAACATCAGCGGCCTTTTTAATAAAAATGCCCAGGATATAAGGTCTTTAAACCGCGGTGTCACTTCAGTGTGATACTGCCGCACGTCACGTTAGGGCGGGGTCATATGGCGATCGAAATCAATTGAATGGTGACAATCTACCATTTTGACATATTGTGATTGGAAACTCTCTTTTAAAAGTGCCTGTAAATGTCTTGTTGAGGGTCAAGTTTAGCATAAATCGGGAATTTACCCTAAAGATGCAGAAATATCCCTTTATACTCTTTTTTTAGGCAATTACGCTAGACATTTCTCTCTTTTTGAGCTCATTTTTAACTCGTTTTAATAATAGACAATACACTCCAGATACTAATTTAGCATATTTCCAAAACAACAACTGCGATATAGTAAATTTTTCGCCCCCCACCTCCAACAATTGCGATTTGGCCCCAAGAAAATCGCGATATCTACATTTTTGGGGCAAATGGCCGAGCCCTGTCGTCGCAGCAGCGTTGATTTCAGCAAACTCTTGCCTCTGTTGAAAATGCATTACGGAGAAGTTTTGGTACGGAATCACATCCTGTCTCCGCGGTTTCCAAAGGGGGCGTGATAGACAGGCGGAGTGACCAATCAGAGAAACACGTGGTCCGCTCGTGTCTAAACAAACACGGCGGTTTTAAAAGACGGAGAAATCAACAAGCGACAAATGAAGTTACATATTTTGTTCTGAACGTTACGAGAGTTGTCCCGTGTTAGAGCTTTTTTTGACGCCCCCTTATGGTCCAATTCCATACCCTTCTGCATTTGAACAGAATGTAGAACTAAGGTGCTATAGTGTAGTATATAATCTGTGACTGGTGGTCCTAAAACCAGATTTTCTCTATTTTGGCCAAAGAAAACAGCAACATATTCCTGTCTTTGCTGTTGGCGGGTCTCAAAGTGGTCGAACCACCCGGACAACTGGGACAAATCAATGGTTTTGGATACCTCTGCTGGGACATGTGACCCAGGGCTCTAAACTGGGACCGTGCCGGGTAAAAGGGGACGTCTGGTCGCCCTGTGTAGAAAAGACTGGCTGGTCAGGCAATCTAAGACCCATATTTTGTCACTGGCTGCACTGGTAGTGAAGTGAAGTGGCAGTGAAGCGGGGGAGGGTTCACATTCCTCCTCTGTGATTGTTTGGACCTGGACAGGGACTTGGACTCAGGCTGGACAAGTCTATGGTGGTCCCTGGTCTAATCTGTCTAAGCACCTTTAGTCATGGTCCAAGTTCAGGTTTTCGTTATCGTCTCGAGATTGGAGAGATTTGGATTGCACGACTGGACGTTGAGCTGTGGGCTGCGTTCACACGTCTCCTGGTTTAGGCCTGGGTTGAGCCCAGTTTAGTCTGGATTTAGACCTGGTTTGGTGTTGTTCTCAGCAGGTTAGGGTTGTCGTGATATCGAATTTCAGTGAGAAGAAACACCGCAATATAACGACTATTGACACGAAACGTAAATCATCATGGTGTGCTTTTTAGTAACACAGAAACGACTTGAAATGAAGTTTTTCCTCTAAAATAGTCACGTTTATTATCCGTTTTCAGTGCTTGCGACTAAATTGTGACCTGAAAGATCCACATTATCCATTAACCAGTTGATCCTGACTTTCCCTCGTCCAGGTTGCGTCCAGATCTACTCCAGGTTTAGTCCCAGTTTTCGTCCCTTTGTTGATGTATCGTGTGTGTGTGTGTGTGATAACATGTTGGTGGAAGCAAAAACAGATTGGGTCATGACACTTCCCTAAATAAGATCTAGTCTCGTCTTTAGAGGATGTGGTTATGATTCGATATCAGTACTGCGATGTCTCACGCCTGCAGCCCATTGTGCGCATGTATTTATGTGTTTATGTATGTATTTATGTGCGTGTGTGGTATAGTTGCAGCTACTGAACTGAAATATAAATGGCTCGGCTGCAGGACTGACATAATCGTGTTCAGAAAATGTATCGTCGCCTGCATCAAGTTTTGTACGATTATTGAGAGAAGAAACCCTAACTTCTGACATGGTTACAGAATGAAAAATGAACACCCATGTCATTCTGAGGCCCTGCCATTTCTATAATTACTGTGTGTTTTAACTTTTCTGCATTTACTTTTGTCAAGCAGCTGATAAAAGAGACAGAACTATCACGTGAAGCATAAAAACAAAGCTAAAATCCACTTATTTCCACTTAAATCAACTATTCTGGGACGACTCAGGATCAGTTTGTACCGAAACTCACAAATGAAAGAAACAAAACAAGCCAAAAAGTCACAGAATTTAAGACCCTGTTGTTTTGTTACCTCAATTTAATGGCCCTAAATCTCATTTTCAGTGAAATTAGCTTCAGATTTGAAATGGGAATTGTCAAAACCCAACTGTCAGTCAGTCCACGCTTGGAGTTGCCAAAGACTGTGCTCAAATAAGAGTAAAGTTACCTCTAAATAGTAGAAATACAAAGGAGTCTCCAAGTAAAAGTGAAAAGGTATTTGGGGAAACCGTTACTCAAGTAAGAGCAACTTTAAGAGCAACTGTCTGTTTTAGTTTATATAATGTGAAGGACAAAACACTGAATCACACGCACCAAATCTGGTGTTTTCCATTTCAAAGGACAAAAACAACAATGAGAAAAGTGAATTAAAATCTGAAGGAGCGATGCAAGAAACATAAATGTCCAAATCCTTTCACGTTGTCTTTTGTCTCTCACTTTTACTCAAGTAAGAGACTGTTACTTCAATCAAATGTGACTCAAGAAGAAGTAAAAGTGTCAAAAAGTGACTCCAAGACGTGCAATTTCTTGACAAAGGTTAATCAGTACTGCCCGGCTTTGTATTTCCAAAACGAAATGCAGAAATCAGACATCAGAGGCCAAAAGGACAGCGTCTCAGCTTCAGAAAGAGCCCAGCCGTTTGCGTGTGCTCCGAAAGGTTCCGAAATAGCGTCAGTTCTAAATGCAAAATCCAGTCGTAATGACGAGCTTTCTTTCTCTGCGTCGCGGGTGTTGAACCGTAGACCTCCTCGCGGCTGTTGCATAAACCCCCTGACCTGGTGCTTAGGGGTGTGTGTGTGTGTGTGTGTGTGTGTCTGTGGAGGTCTTTACCCCGCTCGCCCTCCTCAGATTCCTGCCGTGTTTGTGGGCAAGCGGAGAAAGGACGATTGTTTGCTCCACTTTAGCAAAGTTTGGAGCGACATTCTTGCGGAGAAACTGGGCGCGACGTCAGCGAGAGTTCAGCGCCCCGGCTCCAGAAGTTTTATAAAAGGCTCGTCTGTGGCCCGCGTGGGGGGGGGGAGGGGGGGCACTTGAGGTCATGCGTTTGAGCAGGTTTAAACGGGGAGATGCGAGTACACGGTTTGCATTCAGAGAGCGTTTCGAAAGCACAAACGGCTCGAAACGGACAAAAACGCGTGGTCCTTAGACCGGAATGGGCCGTGCGATTACATAAGCGCGACGCAAAGCAGTCTCGCAGCTGTTCCCGGTCACGGAGTCAAACGAACGGGTCTCGGCTTGAACCGAAATACGCTCAAAAATGATGTCGCGCCCGTGGAATCGTTGGGTTCTGTCTCGACGGAGAGGCAAAAAGCTTCGATCCGAATCAGAAAAGGTTTATTGCCATTGTCAGCGAAAGAAAATTCACATGCTCGGAACTTTCTTTTGGCGATCCGCTGCAACGTACGACAATGAGCAATCAATCGAGCTGTCACGTGTCGTCATTAGAATCCAGTGTTTCGCTCGGCTGCCGGTGACTCTCGCACACTCAGCTGTTCCAGAGTCCGGGCTCCCCCATGTGGAATCGGTTCAGAAAACAGTCCATCACACCGACCGGCCGCATACTTTGGGCAAACAGCATTCCAAGGCCTGAGAGATGATCGTTTTGTGTGGGCGGGCACAAACGGGAGCGCTCGGATCGGTCCCAGTCCTCGTTTCGCAAAACTCTCGCGTGACAGTTTTTTTTTTTACGACGTTCTAATTTTGACTTTATGTGGTGTGTTTATACCTGTTGTACATACAAATGATAGTTTTACACCGATCGAGTTGGTATTTGTGGAGAAAAGTCTGTAGAAAATGAGAGGAAGTGACATCACACCAGGGACACTCATTCCGGTCAAAGTTTATGCAGAATTTACACAAAGAAACAACTTTTTTAACTCTCTAAACATTAATTCAACAAAAGAAAGTCGCTCTCATATATTTGTACTTGTCAAATAAAATAAATTGTGTTTTTTCCCAGTGTTTGCTGGGTAATTTCCTTGTGTGATGTCATCGATTACAAACAGGAAGTGAAATGATGAAACATAAAAAATGTGCTATTCTGGCCAAATTCAAAATATGTTTATCTTTAGTGCATTTTAGTTCGATGAGTCGTCCGAACCTGTAGGGGGCACTTTAAACTCGACTCGACAAACTCTCGTAGCACGTGCGTTTTACCTGTGACGATGATGCGCCGCGGTTAGCTTAGCATCACTTTAGCCTCGTATAAATCCTCCTTCTTTCTTTGGCCAAAAGATGTAATAATCCAGTCCGTTTTGTACAGTTCCAATGACATTATATTTTCCCTCACGTCCGGCTGTTGTGCTCATCGGTTTGTTTGTTTGTTTGTTTGTTTGTTTGTTTGCATGCATGCGAGACCATCTTTAGATAACCACTTTCAATCCAACACTTGCTCGTGCAGATTTCTGAACAGGTTTCACCCAGTAATCTGTTTTTACATGGACTCCAACCTTAATCTTATATATATTTCTACTCATACTTATCGTTCTTGCTGGCATTTACACGTTGCCTGGGACTACGGTTGGAAACGAGCTAAACTACAGCGAATACTGGCACATTTACAGAAATAAAACACAAAAATATAATTCCTTCAGGTGACCACGTGGACTGAACGCGAGGCCATACTGCGGCCAACACACACTCCCACGCGGCGTTCACGCTTGGCGGGGGTGGATGAAGAGCGGCGCGTGGCCATGTCGCATCACTCGCGTTACATCGCGACACGGGGCTCGTAAGAAAAGTGTGATAACGCGAGTTCCGACTTTGCAAAACGGAGATCGTGGCTCATCGCCGCCGCCGAAGCCTGGAGTGACGTAAACGCTGACCGTGGCGGCTGAAAAGAGTGCGAGCAGTACTTATTGTCGCAATAACTTTAATGTTCACTTAAATTACTACTGAAATCATTGCCAGCTGCAGCCCTAATCAACATGAAACACTTGCAAAAGCATCAGTTTGTTAGTTGCTGTAACGCAAGCAAACAAACGTCTTGGTAAAACATACTTTAGACTCACTTGTGTTGGCGTTTAGCAAGTTTTGAAACGACAAAACATCGCCGTAGCAACCCAAACAGTCATTTAACCCGATTAGAATGCTACAAACGTTCTGTTCTTGAACGCGTTTGTATTTTTTCGCTGTCACCGCCAACGTCTGCGGCACATTTGAGTCACGACATCCTCTTCCTGCCCAAAGAGGAAACGCCTGAGTCACTCCTTCTGTGTATTCATGTCTGTAATGTGTAACTCCAGCTGTAAACGCTATCGCACGTATCCCCTGACAACCGTATCAACCCGAGGAGTGGCGCGTGAGCTTTACAGTCATCGCTTTGAGGCCCACGATGTTGCAGGCTGCACACATGGACCATTAACTGCTGATTGTGTCCATGGCAGGAGTTTTGAGGCCCAGATACATAGTTCTGAACTCAACTGGGATGATGATGATGATGTCACTTTGTCAATATCAGTCCAATATTTCTGAGCAACAAGACAGTCCCAGAACATGGGGTAATGATGGGCCTCCTGACAACCACAGTTTCTACAGCAGTTTGCATTTCCTTGTGAAAAGCGACGTATGACATTCACATTTACATTTTTCCAACAAAGTTCTTTCCAAACATATGATTTTGAGATGTTCCCTTGCGATGTACACACACCTTCTCGCTCTTCTGCCGTCAAAAGGTTCAAAACAGTAAAAATCGGTCTCTTAGTCGATCTTTTGAGTGTCTTGTGGCTTAAGGTTAAATGAACAGCGCTGCTCTTGTCTTGTCCAGGATGCCCGACCACCCCGAGTTTGAGCGCGCCGGGCAGCAGCCGGGTCTGCAGATCTGGAGAGTGGAGAACTTTGACCTGGTCCCAGTGCCGGAGAAGCTTTACGGAGGGTTTTACACCGGAGACGCCTATCTCGTCCTCAACACCATCAAGCAGCGGTCCGGAGCGCTGCAATATGACCTGCACTTCTGGCTCGGTACGTGGACAAGTTAGTTGAACCTGGGATGCAACGCAGGGGTGTAGTCCATTAAAGACCTTCTTGGTCGACTAAAAGAAGGTAAAAAGTTCTCAAAATGGTTACGAAGCTCTATGTATCTGACTTAAACTGCACTAAAATACTAGAAAAACACTATTTACGCAGAAAACCTGTGAATCATCTATCTTTAATAATAATCTACCTTTTTTACATATCAATACAAAAATGTAGTTCCACAAAAACCCTTATAATCTAAATAAAAGACTAAAACTCCATCGATCGATTCATTGACTGTATGTTGATCGACAGCCGAATGCAGTGATATAGTTTCGTCTTTTTCGGCTGATTAGACAGATATAAACATCCATACTACTCATTCGAGACCTCACAGTTCAATAAAGTGTAGACAGGAGTGTTTAGGTTCATTTGTTTCGATTATTTACAGATCTGAATTTTTAAATCTGTGGAAATAAGACTTCAAATATGGGCTGCCGGGAGAAAGAGCAGAACGTTCCATTCGATGTGCACTTTTTTTTTCATTACAGTGTGGTTTCCTCCGGACTCTTCTTTGCAGACTCGTCCTCTCACTTTCCAGCTCCTGCCACACACAGAACACGCTCCTTTCTTCTCTCAAATCACTAAAATGCGTTGTTATTTCAAGGAAAAAGCGCGAAATAAACCAAAACCTGGATTTGCAAAGGACGAGTCGATATTATGTCGAGTCTTGTTGCATGCTTAGTTTTAACAGGATCATTTAGTCCAGGGCTATTCAGCTTCATTTTCCTGAGGGCCAGATTTCTCAGGAGACTGTGGTCTCTGGACCGGATAGGCTACTAACCAGGTTGGAAACAAAACTAACCCAGACTCAAACTAGGTCTAAACTAGGTCCAAATCAGGTCTAAAGCAGAATTAAATAAGGACCAAGCCAGTACCAAACCAGGTTTGAACTTCTACTATCCCAGAGTTAAACCAGAAAACAAAAATGTATGTTTTAATATTCTGAAGATGGGTCGTGGGCCGGATCAGATCGTTTGGCGGGCTGGATCTGGCCCCCGGGCCTTAAGTTGACTAGCCCTGCTTTTGGGGAAAACGACGCACATATTTTCTACATATTCAGTGTTTGTTTGGATTGATTTACTCACAGTTCAAACCAAGCGCGACGGGATTATTCCGTTTACCGAATCGGTCTGTGTAAATCTGTTTTACACGATCATCATTTCGTAACACTGAAATAACGTGACCCACTTTTTGACGCGGCGTCAGATGAGCTTCTGGGAACGGATTGATTTCAAAACCACTGCACTTTTTTCGCCACTAAAATGGAAAATTGGCCGACATGGTTTTCCTCATTGATTTCGTGTGCTTTTACGGCGCCACATCGAACATCAAAACACCACTATCTCATAAACAGGATGTGCTGTAACCCGGGGCGACGGCAAAAGCTTGCACATTAACATAGTTTAGACGGCGTTGGGGGGGGGGGGGATGAGGCAGCGTTGTGGCGTCCGTACTGACGTGCGGCTGTCTTCCAGGCGACCACTTGCACTCAGGACGAGAGGGGTCGGCGGCCATCTTCACGGTGCAGATTGGACGATTACCTCGGGGGGAAACCCATCCAGAACAGAGAGGTGCAAGGCCACGAGTCCAAGACCTTCCTGGGGTACTTCAGTCCGCATCAAGTACATGGTGAGAGCTCAGTTTTCGTGATACTTCATAAGAGCGTGGGCGACATTGACAAAGAAAAGAGACGATGTGGAGAAACGATTGTCAGACCATATTGTGTCAAGAAATGTGTTTAATCAGACTGATGTCAAATGTCCAGATAGATCACCTTATTTGAAAAGTTTACGACACCACCATTTATATTTTTATTTAGCTCTTTTTGTATCATTTTTTATTATAAATGGTTTACTCGATATAAACATTCGCAATAATAACATTCATGTTACTTATCTGATTTTGATATATCGTCCACTCAAATTAACATACGTTCGATTAGAACAATCTTTGCCTTTGCATCTCTTTATTGTACAGTTTTCTATTAGTCTTTTTTTCAAAATATGAAGGGTTTCAATCTTTTTATCTGACAGTGAAGTGTAAATGGTCTTAGAAACGTTTGGGCTGAAGCTGTACTGTCTGTTTCCAAAAAAGTGTCCAAAAATAAACTAAACTCACTAAATGTATTGCTAAATTGGGTTACATCATGCCGTTTGGAATAACTTCACAGATTTAGTGGTTAGTATTATGAACTGTCACTATTAATGACCAATCGTAACACGTCATTGTCCAATACATTTCACAGCATTGACAGATTCTAAAGGAGAATCTGGATTACATTTTGATAACTCTTTTTTTGGAGACTATATTGCTGCATACTTGCTTGCCAAGGCTTGATCACGTCAGCTCTTGGAAGCTCGGCAGGGTCTGGTTAGTATGCGGGGGGGCCCTAGAGGAACTGTTGTTGTGTCCTTTTGCAAGACACTCCATACACATTGCCTACTAAAGCGCTTTCAGGGCCTTGAAGGTTGAAAAGCGCTATATAAATACACTAGTAATAATATTAATAATAATTCATATTATATAAAGATATATAGATATATTATAGGTTTGGTGATTAGACCCCGGCAGGGAACGATGAGCGATGCGGGGGGTGCAGAGCAGGATATGACAGGAGTCCTCCCCCCTGAGCCTAGACACTGGTGCTGGTGAAACTAAAACCTGAAGGAAAAACACTTCTGAAAAGGTGGTGCTTGGGTGGAGGAGGCAGGGTTTAAAACAAGTGGGCAGAGCGGTGATTGGCAGCTGCAGACCATTGAAACATTTGAGCATCACTGCAGTAATAGTACATAAAGTACATAAAAGGGTTAAACACAGTATTTCATTGAATGTACCAGGTCCACCTTTAGTGTTAAATAATACCATGTCCCTTGTATGTTCTGCTTGTGTCCCGCAGAAAGGTGGCGTGGCTTCAGGGTTCAAGCATGTGGTCACCAACGAGGTCATCATGCAGCGGGTGCTCCAGGTCAAAGGTCGGCGCGTCGTCAGGGCGACAGAGGTGCCGGTCAGCTGGGAAAGTTTCAACCAAGGAGACTGTTTCATCCTGGACCTGGGCAACGTCAGTCTCTCTCATGTTCAGCCACAATAACGGCACAGAGCTCTGCTTTAAACTGCTTTACACAGTTTTACACAGTTTTGAACCATTTTGAACCGTTTTAAACTGCTTTAAACCGCTTTAAATGGCTTAATACTGTTTCAAACATTCAAACCACTTTAAACCGCTTTAAACTACATTAAACGTTGCTGTGTCGTTCCCTGCAGGAGATCTTCCAGTGGTGCGGCTCGCAGAGTAATCGCTTCGAGAAGCTCAAGGCCACTCAGGTAGCCAAAGGTATCCGCGACAACGAGCGCAGTGGGCGGGCCCGAGTGTATGTGTGCGACGAAGGGGCGGAGCGAGAGAAGATGGTGGAGGTCAGTGTCACTGTACTTCAGTCCAGTCCAGTCCAGAGCTGTGTTTGAGCTTGTGTTTGTGTTCAGGTGTTGGGCCCCAAACCAGACCTGCCTGAAGGAGCCTCCGACGACACCAAGGCCGACGCCTCCAACAGGCAGAGAGCCAAACTCTACAAGGTAACTACGACAACACATTTGTGCTGAGGTTTGACTGCGTGGGAGGAATATACACGTAGTCACCTTTCAGTCATCTCTTACTGTACGACACCTTCCCCATAAAACACATTTAGACACGAACAGTACATGCAGATGGATTAAATAAAGTAAAGAGATAAGAATAAATCATTTGAATAACGTATCTTTGTAAGTAATGGTCTTGGTTGTGAGAGCGTAGGGCGTGAGGATGTCTCACTCCCAGATCGAGGTGTTTTATAATGATTGATAACCATGTTCTCAGAAATATCTAACTTTACGGCCTGTAGAGACAATGACTGTATCGACTGTTGCGAAAGCAGAAACAATACTTTTGGGGGCTGGTTATTTATTGCCTGCACTGATTCTTTTTCACTGTTGGAGAACGTTTTCCTTATTTTTCTTTTGTGGTACGATAAGATTTGAGGTGTAGAGAGTTGAACAGTAACTTCGATGACTCATGATGGACTCTTTATTTATTGCAGCTCGTGTTTTCTTTACAATACGGTTCTTAGAAAAGGCTTTACTGGGATTATCCTGCTTTAAGGTTATTGTGTCTGTGGCATGATATCGTTTCAATATAATCATTAATCCTGATATTTTCTGTGGAAATATATCACACTTCAAAAATGGTTATTGTGACCCTTCAAAATAGGTTTTACTGGACAAATACTCACAGAAATGTTTAGCATTTTCATTTTATCTACAGCTAAGCAAGGCCAGGCAGGCAAGTTTATTTGTAGAGCACAATTCACACACAGGGCAATTCAAAGTGCTTCACACAACAGGAAAATAATGCATTAAAATCACAAAGACAAGACAGAAATCACAAAATCTACATTTCTATTCATTCAAATTAACACTTTTGCTGACATGAATCATACATTTTGTCCGTTGCTTAGTGATCCGCCAGATGTAAAACCAAATCTATTGGACCACACTCCAGACGCTCTATCCCATATTTATTTGACATTGCCAGCGTGACAGATGTCTCCAGGATGGGCACATCCCTTTTGGATTGATTCTTTCCCATGTTTGACAGCTATATTACATACTTTACCACAATTTACATTTATTTTTGTAATAGAAAAGCAAACCAATTGACAATTCAACCTTGGAAACACACAAATATTGCTTTCTTTTTAGTTAAATTTACAATAATTTAACTCTGTTGTCAGTAAATCATTTTGATGGGGGCATTTTAAAGGGTCAATAGAAGGCCATCGTGTCATCTGCACCGAGCTGAGCGAAGTGAACCGGCGCTTTGTGTTTGGCAGGTGTCTGACGCCAGCGGAGACATGGCCATCGCGCTGGTCGCAGCAGAAAACCCCTTCGCTCAGAGCGCCCTGGAGTCCGGGGACTGTTTCATCCTGGACCACGGCTCCGACGGGAAGATCTTTGTCTGGAAAGGTCTGTGTCATGACAAGTTGCTGAGTAATGTTGTGAGTTACGTCGATGCTTTCCCTCACCGTGAACAAGGGGGGATTCGAGTGATGGTGGTGCCGTGAGAGCCGTTCTTTTGTTTCGTTTGTTGGGAGGAGCCTCAAATGTGCGTGTTTAACATTCTCCCGGGGGGCAAAGGTGAGCGAAATGACGTTCAAATTGCGACAAGTTTCCGTGCGTTCGGTACCCTCACAAACTGTCCCCTTATTGAGTAAAAATACAGCGAGTGACACTTAAATGGGTGAAAAAACAAACACAGACTAATATCATAACAGTCCCATCTTAAAAGTAGACAAATAAATAAACAATGGACAAAATGGGACAATAATTCAGAAATACTTGCTCTAATTCTTCATTTTATTTTATTTTTTATTTTTCTTCCTGATGCCATTCTCTTATTTTGTACTTTTACTCCTTTACTTATCTTATGCTCTCCCTGGTCCAGCCCGTTCTGTGTTTTTTTGTGTGTGTTTTCTGTTTGTTTTTTTCTCTCTTTTATTGTTTGCTGTTTTTTTTGTCTGTTCTATGTTTTAATAAAGTAAAAAAAGATTTTAAAAAATAGCAACAACAACAAAACAAAAAGAAAAAATAAACTAAAAAAATAAATAAAAACATGAATAGGCCTTTTAAACGGCTCTGAAGATTTGAAATCCTTTTAAAGAGTCATAAACCTCATCACTGTCTGGCTCACTTTTGGCACTCGATAACACTTTAGAGCGAGAGGATTGGGGGGAACGCAGACTCAGGTGAAAACGAGATGGCAAACGCAGATATAAATGGAAAATAATCACTTCTCACCAAACGTCGGTCTGGGGAATCAGGCCAGTTGATCACACTCCCTCTACACTTTAGAACTATGTACTTGGGCCTCAAAACTCCTGCCATGTACACAATAAATGGATACCTTTGGAATGTACTTTTGTCGGCAGGAAAAACGACTATCGCTAAGAAATGGATGACACAAACATCACGATCAAGGACTGGACTGACATCACAGACATCAGACAAATGGACAAAATTACATTTGGACTTAATTTGGAAATGGACAAATTGAACCGTCTGTGGACAAACTGGGACTTTTAATTTAATGAATCTTTTTCTTTTGTGAGTAGATGTCTTTTTGTAATTATCATTCCTAATTTTTCTCTCTGGTCCTGTTCTGTGTTTTTTATGATTGAAACTTTTGAAAATTGACAACAAATAAAATTCCTAATGCAAATATCGCGGCAACAAACTACAAATATCACCAAGGCCCAAAAATGATTATGTCGTCTAAATTACTCTTGATTTAGTCTCTGTTAATTGTTTGTTTGGACAGATTTTGATACAAGGCATTAAAATATTTGATAAACAAAACAAGAAATCACACTAAAGTAAACTTGTCCTTTTTGTTTTCAGGTAAAGACGCCAACATGGACGAGCGTAAGGCGTCCATGAAGGCGGCGGAGGAGTTCATAAAGAAGATGGGCTACCCCAAACACACGCAGGTGCAGATCCTGCCCGAGATGGGCGAGACGCCGCTCTTCAAGCAGTTCTTCAAAAACTGGCGGGACAAGGACCAGACGGAGGGCCTGGGCGTGGCCTACATCGCCAACTCCATCGCGAAGATCGAGAAGGTGCCGTTCGACGCCGCCACGCTACATCAGTCCGAGGCCATGGCGGCTCAGCACGGCATGGTGGACGACGGCCACGGAGAGAAGCAGGTCACTGCCTTTAAATGTTCCATGGGGTCATTTCATTTGTAAAACCAACTGTAGTTTAGACGTCTACAGTTCTTGCAGTCCAGTTCTTGCAGTCCAGTTCTTGCAGTCCAGTTCTTGCAGTCCAGTTCTTGCAGTCCAGTTCTTGCAGTCCAGTTCTTGCAGTCCAGTTCTTGCAGTCCAGTTCTGCAGACCACTCAAACAGTGGTACATTAGAGAGCATTTGTGCATATATATTTACCAGCATTGAAAAAGTAAGCGGAATAATCGCAGTTATTCCAGATTGGCGCATCGAGGGCTCGACAAAGTTCCCTCTGTAGTGGATCCCGTCGACGTAGCGGCCAGTTCTAACGGAGGAGACGAGTTACATATACCTGTACACACAGACACGGAGGAGACAGGGATCACATATCTACATTGTGTGAGTGTGCTGCGACTAGCATCCGCTACCGCTAACCAGCTCCTGAGGCTATGGCACTAGGCCACTGCTACTGAACTGCTGCTGATGCTACTGAAGTACTGCTGCTCACCTGCTAGCTGAATCTACTACTACTACCTCTACCTGCTGACCTTCTAGCTAACATGGATTCAGGCTACTACTCGCATACTCAGGGCTGCTACTTGCTACTGCTGGCACTACTGAACACTCAACGCGTACTGCTGCTACCTGCTACTACTGCTACTACTAACTACTACCTCTACTGCTACCTGCTACTACTACTGCTACTACTGCTACTACTGCTGCTACCTGCTACTACTGCTACTACCTCTACTGCTACTACTGCTACTACTGCTGCTACTGCTACTACTGCTGCTACCTGCTACTACTGCTACTACTAACTACTACCTCTACTGCTACCTGCTACTACTACTGCTACTACTGCTACTACTGCTGCTACTGCTACTACTACTGCTACTGCTACTACTACTGCTACTACTACTACTGCTACTGCTACTACTACTGCTACTACTAATGCTACTACTAATGCTACTACTAATGCTACTACTAATGCTACTACTAATGCTACTGGTACTGCTACTACTGCTACCTGCTACTACTAATGGTACTACCTCTACTGCTACTACTACTTGCTACTACTAATGCTACTACTGCTACTACCTCTACTACTACCACTACCACTACCACTACCACTACTACTACTACTACTACAACTACTACAACTATACAAAACATCAAAAAGATAAATAAATATAGAAGTGAAACAAAACAAAAATGAAGGCACACAAAGTTCAAAAACAAACGTCCCATTTTGTCCAAAATCTGTCAAATTTCTAAATTTTCAGAGTGGTTAATAAAGTTTTTATTGTTAAGACGTTTCCCAGTTCTGTATTGGGACTTCACGACATTCTAGTTACTTTACTAGGGTGACCAGACGTCCCTATTTACCCGGGACACTCCCAGTTTTGAGATCTGTGTCCCATGTCCCAGCACATGTTTCCAAAACCACAGATTTGTCCCAGTTTTATACAAGACATGTCCCAGCTGTCCCGGTTTTTGACCACTTTGAGACCCATCAACAGTTCCCAAAAGAGGGAACTATATTGTCGTTTCTTTAGCCATATATGTCTTTAGAATGACACACACACAAAATGCAGTCAGATTATAAACTGAATCAATAGTTTCAAAAATCAAAAAGCTGTTAATGAGCCATGAATGAGCCATGAATGAGCCATGAATGAGCCATGAATGAGCCATGAATGAGCCATGAATGAGGGCATAACAATTACCTACACTTTTTACAATTTTATTATTATCCCCCCATCCCAATCCGGGTGCGCCCCAGTTTTTAATTTTGAAAACATGGTCACAATCTGGTGGCATGCTTCAAACACAGAGACACAACTGTTTAAGGGACTTTATGATGCAAGATTAACAAGATATTTTCCCCCAATATTAACTGTAAACAGCACTTTCACACGAGAAAAGGCAGATTAAACTGTCCAGACGCCACAAAAACTCCAGATCCTGAATATTTAGGACACTTTCACATTGAGCTGCTTTAAATTATAGTGTGAAAACATGACATTTGTTATGCATTTATTTATGAGATAGAGAACCTTTATCAGAAATTTGAGAAGGACAAATCCACATTCTCTCACTATAAGAGCCGTGTTTTCTATTTTTCTCACTAATTCAGTGCCGTTTTAAGCCTTAATTTTATGATCAAATACCACAATGTTTTCCTGTATTCTGAATAACACAAAAAAAAAAAAAAAAGAGTAACTGTACCGGTGACCAACAAATGTAGTCATGAGCTTATATTATAACCATGACATAAAGTTGTTCCCTCCTGCAGTTCTCAAGTTGCACTTTCCTGTTGCTAAAATTACTCGTTAATTTTCTTTAAAAATACATCACGATTTAACAATTATTCATGATTATTGAGACTGCAGAGTACTCATGTTATTATCATTGTTGTTATTCCTCAAGTCCTTTCCGAAAGACTATAAATAAGGTTAAATATGACAAAAACAGACAAATAAAAAACAGTTAATTACATTTAGTCTATTTTTTGGACAATCAATTGAACTAAAAATACTTAATTGTGCTTCTAAAATGGCCACGGTTACTATTTTTTGGTTCTTACGTTTAATATTGTGACCTGATTTATCACCAAACCTAATAACGGCGACATCCCTGCGCCATGAGTGAGCGAACGGTGGAGAAGTTGAGCGGCGGACGAACTCTTCCCGTTTCCCTTCCAGAGACGCCGTTTGTTGTGTGTTTCCAGGCAGGGCTCGGACTCCAGCCAGGACGAGATCGGGGCGTCGGCCATCCTGGGCGCTCAGCTGGACGACGAGCTGGGCGGCGGGCCGGTCCAGGTAAGGATGAGGTTCAAACGCGTCGTCCACCCGCTAAAGGGCGCGTCGCAGGCTTTTAGGAGTTTGAAATGTTGACTCTATTTGGTGTATTTACGCCCGATATAAATATAAATTATATTTTTATGCTGAAAAAGTAGCAATTTGTGGAGAAAAATTGAAAAAGCTGTAGAAAATGACAGGAAGTGACATCACACTAGGGACGCTCATTCCATTTAAAGTTTATCCAGAATGTACACAAAACTTTTTTTTACATTCATTCTAAACAGTAGTAGTTGCGCTCATATCTTTTTATTTGTCAATTATTGGATGTGTTTTGGCCCAGTGGTTGCCGGGTAATTTGATGTTTATCGTGTGATATCGCCAATCACGACCACGAAGTAAAATTATCCATGGGTTTCAGTCACGTGACTTATTTGTTGTCGCACCCTCAAAGCTTTCACGGGCACGGACTTTGTGTCTGATCCTCAAATATAACACCCGGACAGTTGGAAATTAGGCTCGTTAAAACTGTCGGCGAGTAGGCTAACGTTTATTAGCATAGCCACGCAATAATATGCACATTAGCATTAGCCAGCAGCTAATGACCTGAAACGAATAGCTCAGCCTCAACTCAACGGGGTCTTTGGGGATGGTACAGAAGAAGAATCCTTTGTTTTGAGACTTTTTGTTGAAACAGCCCACAGTGCAACATGCGGCTTTTGTCCTCAAGAGGGCAGTAGCAACGAGTGTGTCACGTCACTTCAGACCCATGAATAAACTAAAAACATATTTATCATAACTGCATTTTAGTTCAATGCGTCGTCCAACCTGTCATAGGCACTTTTAAGTTCTCAGGCTCCTCCTCCTGCTGACCTCTGACCTCTGACCTCTCCCTCTGCTGCTTCTCCTTCCTGTTGTGTTTCTTTACGACCCTGTGCCGTCTCTTCAGGTCGTTGGCGCTCCCATAACCACGCAGGTATCTCCATCTTCATCCCCCCGCTCACTTGTGACTGACTGACTCTCACTCGCCACGTTTACATGCGCCGAGTACTCCCATCAAGGCCGATCGTAGTCCGATTACGGCGGCGAATCGGGCAGACCGGCTCAAAGCGGCTGCGGACAAGTGCACAGTTTACACGTTATTGGCCTCAGCTCCAGGCGTTTTTTTACTTCCACTTTTAAGCGCGGCCGATAAACAAAATTAAACAAAAACAAACTACCAGCTCATCAGCAGCAGAAATGTCAAAATTAAGCTACTTATTCTGAAACTAACGATTAATTTAGTAGTTTAGTCATTTAAATCGCCTGGTCAAACGATTGATTCTATTGTACATTTAGTTTTTAACCAAAATAAAAGGTTGAAATATAATTATTCAAAGCTTTCAAACAGAGAACGATTACAACTAAAGCGTATTATTGTTGTAAATCAGAAAGTGTTTACTCTTTTCTGACATTCTGCTTTAAAGACGCTGGAGTTTTAGCTGATAACGAACATCATGCACAGCCGACTCCTCGAAAACGCACGGCGGGTGTTTTCCCGCCGCCGGTTTCTTCTTGTGCACTTTTGTTTTCACGCAGCAGTAATGATCAAAGTCTGAACCGCAATCCTGTTGTAATCAGATTTTGGGGCGGGTTTTCTCGATGGCCATGTAAACGTACAAACTAACTCAGTGCATTTTCACTCCCTCGTTTAGCGTTAGAAAGAGACGCAATTGACGAAACAAAACGAAACAAAACAAACGCACTCGGGGGAAGTTTTCGGTTTTATTTTAGCATGTTTAAGTCATTGCGTTTTTTGAACCACATTAAGCATAATTTGATGTAATAATCGTCGCACGTTTAGCCACAGCATGAGCGTGTGTGCATTATGTTTCTCCTCATGTCGCAGTCGCCTGACACGCCTATACTGCACTAGGAAATACATCATGAGTAGTGCACAAACTAACTAACCACGAGTTTATTATCTAGATTTGTAGTTAACGTTTGGTAAAAGCATGCATTAGATAATAGTTTGAATCGAATGCACATCATGGATCAACTCCTTTGTAACTGCAAACTGTATTGAAGTCTATGCAGAGATTTCCACACGGTTTAGCGCTGCCCTCTAGTGTCCACTTCAGTTACTGCAGCCACAACTGTAGCGCTGGAGATGTTTCAGTTCAGTTTTTAAACTTTAGCTCCCTCTACAGACGAGTCACGGACATTACAACGGCCTTTTACATGCAACACTGTATAATAATAATAATAATAATGACACTTATTTCTGTCTTAGTAAAGCATGAACAAAGACAACAAAAAGTGTATTAAGAATGATTCAGGCTTAGTAACTAGTTAACGAATACGCTAACCCAAACTCTTAACCCTAACCTTAATTCATTTGTTATTAAGCTTGAATCATGCCTAATAAACTATATTATTTATAATTTCAAAGTCTTTGTTCATGCTTTGTTAAGGCAAATTAAGCTGTAGCTATTGTAGGATATACAATAGTCTGTTAGAGCAGGTTATTATCACAGAAATATAAGTTTACATCGTTTTATGAATTGTAAACAAATTGCAACAACACTGGAATTACATTTTAGATTAGCTACATAATAAATATACAGTTTTGTTTGCCTAAGTTTGGACCAGTATTGGAGAATGAAGAAAATGTGTTGAAAGATGATTTTGTTACGAACAGCACGGTTCTTTTTTTTCATTTTTTATAAACCATGGAAGAAGGTGGTCAGTCAAACTCCACATACTTTACAGAGGTATTCATTTTGTTGTGGAGTCATTTTGAACCATGAAAATGCGACGAGGCAATGAAAGAGCTCAAACATGAAATACCGGCTCCAAACGTGTCTTAAAAGTATATAAAAGTATATAAAAGTATAACAGATAACACGTTCCCCTCTGCGTTTGTGTGTCAGGTGCGCGTGGTGCAGGGCAAAGAGCCGGCCCACCTCATGAGTCTGTTCGAGGGGAAGCCCATGGTGGTCTACAGAGGCGGTACGTCCCGAGACGGGGGTCAGAGCGCTCCAGCCGAGACCAGGCTGTTCCAGGTCCGCTCCAACTCAGCCGGACACACGCGCGCCGTGGAGGTGAGGCCCGGACACTCACGCCGCTCAGGGAGATGGCCAATGTTTATTACGTTTATTATATTTATTTAAAACAGGAATGATGAGACGATGTGGTTGTGTTCAGCGTTTGCATTTAGGGGCCGCAATCTCTGGACCCCAAAACCGGGCTCCAGAGGAAAATTGTATGTATCTTTTAATCGTATTTTTGTTCTGTGAGAGTATTTGAGATGCAAAACTGAAATCCAGCTGCAGATAAAACGTGTCTGACTCTTGTTTTTAGTCCAGGAAATGAAAGGATCTCTCTTAGAAACAGATTTAAGTTTTCCCTGGTCATAGCGTGTTCAGCTTCAGCGACACAACACCGTCACAATCGACTGCTCACATATCATCGCTGCAGAGCCACGAAGACGTGGTGTAAAACATTTACTTTTAAAGGCTGATTTATGGTCCATTCAGTCACATGCTGCAGACCTGGACCATTCAAGCTTCTGCTGAGGTCATCGTGGAGATCCAGGAGAGTTTATGGTCCTAACTACAACAATAAAGTCGTTGTGGTCTCGTAAATTAACGAGAATAAACTCATAAATTAACAAGAATAAAGTCACATTTATGAGAATAAAGTCGACATTTAAACGTTTAAGGGCCGGTGTCAAAGTGACGTGGGCAATCCCCACCGTCAGAGCGCAAAAGAATGGGCTTGGATGAGTAAACATCTGAGAACTACATAAAAGCAAGACAGATCGCCACTTCCTGTTACGCATCATTCACAAACTGTTGGGCCAACCCTTTACTTCATGGCGTAGCCGCAGTGGACCAGCCGTGCTCCGTGCCACAGCTGCCCCTCAGACAGGGGGAGGAGCCTCTGTGTTATATTCACTCATGCTCTGCTCCTCTACGGCTTTGTTTCTCTACGTGGGACTTTGTGCACAATCACTGTTCTTGAGTGCTCATTGTGGATGTTACTACGGCCCCTGTAGCAGCCCCAGGAGCCATGCCCCTGTGGCGGCCCGAGGGGCCCGAGGGGCCCAAGGGGCCGTGACCCTGGAGCGGCCCGAGGGGCCATGCGCACTGGGAAGCCTCAGTTTTACGCACCAATTCTAACCTTTTGGCATCCCTTGGACGAACTTGGTAAAACGCCAGCCCACACTGGACAGCACAGTGGTGGTGATCATTTTTGTCTAAGCGGAAGAAGATGGATGGCCCCAATTGTGTTTGTGTTCATGTTTGCACACAACATCATTAGCGATGTTTTACGCACACAACATCATCCATACAAGCACATGTCTGCTCCCCAGAGGACGAAAGAGCACCCTCTGACTGTGCACTGTTTGTCTCCAAATGTTTATAAGTAGTCCAATACGCAGAGCTTACGGGTTTAGTCCCTCATACCGAATTCTGCAGAACCCGTCCACAACATGCTCCAGACCAGACCCTGGCCCTTATACTCCGCCATATTAACCTGTATTATTGGTCGGTTTATAAAATTTGAAATCAAATTCTTACATCCGGACTACATAGTGTCTTGATTTCTCTTCCGTTTGGGTAAATCGCATCATGGCCAAGTCTTAAATATAAAAGTTTTTGCTTATTTCTTTAATTATTATTTTTTTACTGCTGTTTATTCTTCATCACAAAATGTCCATGTATTTTAAAAAGAGCGTATTGCGTATAATAAAGTAACGCCGTCTAATGATGCGCAGGTCGACGCCACTTCCTCTAACCTGAACTCCAACGACGCCTTCGTTCTGGCGAGTCCCGGCGGCTGCTTCCTGTGGGTGGGTCAAGGCGCCTGCGACACCGAGAAGCAGGGGGCGCTACAGCTGTGCGACATCCTGGGAGTGAGCGCCACGGAGCTGCCCGAGGGCGGAGAGAGCGGTGAGTCACAGCGCGGGCGTCCAATCGTCAAACCGAATGTAGAAATCAGTTTTACTTTATAACGGTCACGCATCTTTAAAGGACACGTATTGTGCTTTATTTATTTGTATTGTTATTGGCCTTTAAAACATGCTTTAAATCCGCTTCGGCATCTATACTAGTTCAGCTCAAGATCGTTCTAAAAACGGTCAGATTTTATCCTGTTATATGTAGTTTCATTTGCAAAAGCTCAATTTATTATCGCCAAATTCAAGTACTTTTAGACAAACTGTACTTACGTTGATCCCAAATTATCCTGTAATCGTAAGTAAATTCCTGGATTCCTGGATCAAAACTATGGCTGTGAAACGTGTAACTCGCTCTTTCAGATTACGCACTTCACCTGAGCGAAGCAGGAGTCGTTTTGGCTGGTTTTCCCGTGGTCAAATGTACACGTTAAAAGTCTCTCTGCGGTCGATGTTCACGAGTGGCGTCACGAACCAGACCAAAGACACCGCCGGGGGTCTCGTGTTAGAACGCGCGCGCTCCGTGAACAAAACAAAAGCGGTCACAGGTGGATAGGGAAGACGAATACTGTGAGCCAAATATTCCGCCAAACTGTAGCAAGAACACTGAAGGGCTTTGGACGCCGCTCACCCCGTTGGTCCTGACGAAATATACTTATACATTATTGCCAAAAGGTCTTTCAAATAGGCTAATTTATCTACATTTGTGAAATCATAATTAAAAAATATTAAAGAAAATGTGCGATTAGAAAGATTCATGTCGTGTCGTCGTATACAGGACATTAACGTAGGCGCGCTGTGCGAATATTTGTGATTAAACATATTTCATGTGTTAATCAGATACATTATTTTGATCGATTGACATCACTAACGAACTTTTTTTAATTTATTTTTTGAGGCCCAGTCTTCCGAAACCTCGCAGACACCACACAGACAAAAGCAAGCGGACAAAAGCAAGCGAGACGTATGGCCGCGTATAATAACCGTTTGACCGTCTCCACACGCTGCGCCGCGTTCGCAGACCCTCGGACAAACCGGCGAAATGTCCGCAAAGTCCAGAACAAAGCCGCTCTTTAAAAGGCAGCGCTTGTGTTCATTCATTTTGCAGCGCGCACGGCCGCGTTGTTGCGTCAGGCCTTTGGTGTTTCCATGTCGTCTCGATGGACCGCGGGCCAAAACACAAAACACGATCAATATTTCACACGCACACCAAAGAAAACTCTGACCCGAGATAAAGAGAGACTGGTACAAAAAAGAAGCAGAAGTCAGTCCTGTGATTTTCATGGTCGTCTTCCATTATTCATCCGCGGCCCATCGCGTCTCTGGGTTTGTTTTGAAGCAGAAAGTGCCCTGTTCGGCGCTTTGTTCGACCGCGGTTTCACCATCTAAATGCACTATTGATGCCGGTCTTCTGTAAACTTCTGTGAGAGGCGAACGCGTACCAAAGAAGAGGCAATTTAGGAGAATCTGTGAAGTCCAAAACTCTACAGCGAGTAACGGACAGCGGCGTATGTGACCGAGAGTGTGTGTGTGTGTAGGACGGGCACGAAGAGATAATGTACCGCCATTCGGGTCTTGGCGTAGGAATAATGTCAGGATGTACTTTAATGTAAGCACTTGTCTCCATGGATACTGAATTGTTCCTCACTATGGCATTTAATTGACCCGTCTTGCATTTATTGTGTGCGTTTTATCGTGCATTCTTACCGTGAGCGATGTCGCCGCTCCACAGATGCGCGCTGTAGTTCTGGCCTGCTGCTTTCATCCTCTAGACTCCATGGAGATATGGAGGCAAAGCAACACCATCTCCATGGAGACGAGCAGGTGTCGGACCCTCCATTAGAACAGTTAAAGGACACATGAGAGCCAAATTGGCCTTGTTAATAGTTTTTCTCTCATCGAAAACAGACCTCGAGTTGTATTAAGCTTCACTTGTTCACCGAATCCTGAGTCCTCTACCTCTGAGCCTCAGAAAAACACTTGGTTTCAAATGGTACGGTTTTTGCGACGTCAAAAGTAGAAAGTTGAAGATCCAATGTGCTGCGTTTAAGTCCATAAATCATACTCAAACTTGCTTCTGAGCATTTCAAATCATCGTTAGTAGCATGTCGGGGAAAGCTAGCTAGTGTGTATTTCCCCATGCTGCCAGTAGATTGGAGTGCCAACACCAATCCTGATGAGGGAACGCCTCACAGATATAAAGTAATGCGTACTTCCAGTGGATACATTATTGACGTTCTTAAACATATATGAATCACTCTGAATACAACTGCGAGTGGTTTAATGAGAAGGGAAAAACGATGATATCAATGCTCTTAAAAGTCGATTTTGCGTATTAGTTCTCCTTTAAAGGCCAATAACAAAACAAATAAAGCAGAATATGTGTGCTTTATGTTGTAGTAAACAAATGTGTCGTCTGCAAAAGGTGGATGACCCAACTATCAACCATCAGACCACCTCACGGTCAGCGCTGAATCTGTCCGTTTGGTCCGTTTAAATGGCCCGTTCTCTTCACAGATGACTTCTGGGAAATCCTGGGTGGAAAGTCCGAGTACCGCACCTCCACCAGACTCAAGGACAAGATGGACGCTCACCCGCCGAGACTGTTCGCCTGCTCCAACAAGACCGGCAACTTCATCGTACGGCTCGGGTCGTTTTGCGCTCGTCCGGGGGGGTTTTTCGGAAACCATGACAAACGCTAAAGTTAACAGAGCGGGTTTCTCTTGTAAAAGACGCACCGGTTTTGTCAGTAGGGAAAGACTTTTGCCCGTTCAAAGATATATAACATTTTATTTTGAAACCCACAGACAGCACTGTTCTTCGTCAAAGGTCCGCACACAGGACACACTGATAAGACTAGTTCCCCTGAGTCAAGAAGGGCTGGGTTCTGTTTAAAAAGTAGCTCCCAGTCCCTCAAATATTCGATCAAAAACTGGTTGAATTCTTTTATCTTCTGACATAGAGAGCTGTAGAACGCCACAAAGCAGTACCAGCTCGTATGAACCAAAAGCGTTGATTGAATTTGTCGGTAGCGAAGCGGTTTTGTCAGGTGCCATAACGTAAACCGGTTCGAACGCTGGTATAGGAAAAAAAAAAGATTGATGGGTAACTACCGATTCCGAATTGTAACTTTTACCACGGCGTAACCAGGTCTACCTCTGTCCAGATCGAGGAGGTTCCCGGGGAGCAGACCCAGGACGACTTGGCCACGGATGACGTCATGATCCTGGACACGTGGGAGCAGGTAACGCTAAAAAAAATACAACCTGAGCTGCCAAAAACAAGACAGTATCATCACGTACAAAAAATGAAAAAAATGAATAAAAAAGAGTCAGGGTTTCTCAGTAGAGTTGTTGGCTGGTGACGCTGGTTTTCCACGGAGACAGCAGGGGGCGACGGCGGACACTTCAAACACCCCCCAAAAATACAGTTAAATTTTTCTTGTCAAAAACAAATCAGCAATAAATCTGATTTAACTGGTTTACATGTCATTTTAATTGGAGGATAAGACCAGAAATCAGATAACGATCAGATTTTTGGTGAACATAGTATTTATTACCAGTAAAAAAGTCCCAAATTTCAAAATCTCCTCCAAAATGTCTCCTTTCTGCTGGTTTTTGTGTAAATCCTTTAAATAAACATCCCAAATAATAAGTGAACTAGTATAAATGTTGTTCGACCGTAACGCCATAAACAGATTCATCGACTAAAGGACTGAAGGCCGAGACACGCCCTGGGCTCTGGCGTGGACCAATAATACAACTTTAGATACTTGTGTGTTTCAGGTGTTTGTGTGGATCGGAAACGAAGCTCAAGAAGAAGAGAAGACCGAGGCCATGGCTTCTGGTAAGAGACCAAACAAAGACTAGCTCAATTTAGGGACGTTTGGAATGGAAAAGGTTGGATCTGATCTGTGAATTTGGCGTTTTTTTGGTTTTCTACGAATGCTTTAATTTGTGCACGTTTTGGCACAAGTCTTGAAAGCCAGAATTCAACCTTTGTTTTTGAGTAAAATACTTCATGAAATACTTGCAGCAGTCACATGATACCAGAGTCAGGACTAAACATGGACCGGCCTCCTGCTGGTGCCAGAGTCAGGACTAAACATGGACCGGCCTCCTGCTGGTGCCAGAGTCAGGACTAAACATGGGCCGGCCTCCTGCTGGTGCCAGACATGGACCGGCCTCCTGCTGGTGCCAGAGTCAGGACTAAACATGGACCGGCCTCCTGCTGGTGCCAGAGTCAGGACTAAACATGGACCGGCCCTGCTGCTGGTGCCAGAGTCAGGACTAAACATGGACACAATTGGACCCACTTCTATTTTAAGCCGTTTCAGATCAATGTTGCACTTTACAATGAGCAAAATGTAAAAATGATGATCTGAATATAAAGGTCAGAACTAAATACCTGTAACAAAAGTGTAAATGTCTCCGTTTTCCGCCTTTCTCACGCCTGTAAACCTTTGCGTGCCCCTCAGCCGTCCGCTACATCGAGACGGACCCGGCGATCAGAGACCGGCGCACGCCCATCGTCAAGGTCAAGCAGGGATTCGAACCCCCGACCTTCACGGGCTGGTTCCTGGGCTGGGACCACGAGTACTGGACCAGCGACCCTCTGGAGCGCGCCATGGCTGAACTGGCCCTTTAAGAGACCCCACACCCAAACCACAGCCCGCCCTGCTCTGTGCTGCCCCCTCCTGGCCCCAAGACTGTTCCACCGCCGACGTGTTTTATACGATTCTTTATTGTGTTTTTAAGAGATCAGCGTTTTATTTCAGTCACTCGTTGCCTTTTGGAGTTGTTTTATGCCCATATGAACCCGGGTCAGAATCGTGCTGGGAATATATGGATTATTTACTTCAAGCATAGACAGAAAAAATATTGGACAAGTGAAATCAACATCAACTAAATCACCTGAATTCAGATTTGTCCTTTTTTTTTTTACATTTCAGGGTATGTTTATTTTATTTTTAATTTAAAAAAAAAACCTAATTATTTTTATCAAAGCGTGGTATTAAAATGCAAGAAAAAAGGAAGAATAAAACCAAAAACATATTACAATTTAGGTCTAAACATGAAAAATATCTAAATTATTCAAATTGCATTTATTATTTTGAATTAAAGTCATTGATAGATTAGACTTTCAGGATATTTTTTTTTAAAAGCAGGGAATAAAAATGCAAGGAAAAAACGAAGAAAGGGAAAAAAAAAAGATTACAATTCAGGCCTAAACGTGAAATATATCTAAACCATTCAACTCCCATTTATTATTTTGAATTAAAGTCATTTATAGTCGTAGATGTTCCTTTTTTGCTGTTTATAATTGACATTTTCTGCCCATAATTTAAATGTGGACGTTTTTCTATGCAAAATTCTGAATATTACATCGTTAATGATCATGAAATGTCATTATTGTCAACAAAGCAAGTGTGTTATTGTGGTTGTATAAGTGTTATTTGATCAATTATCTATCCATTCATGTCATTCATTGTGTCACAACGAGTCCAGTAATTCTCCTGTCTGTGCTTTGAACCGAGTCACTTTTACAATCAAACCGTCGAAACTAGTGACGTCACGGATGCAAAAAAAACAAAACAAAACCGAAACCGTCCTCGAGCCAAATAGCAATACGACAGATGCCTTAGAAACCCGTTAGTTACGTCGGCGCGCAGTGTCGTAAAAAGGTACCGTGCCGCTTTAGCACACTTGTATTTATTTGACAGAGCTACAGCTACGCTAAAAAGAAACCGTCGCTTTGCCGCTTGGTCGCCTCCTCCTCAGGACCCTCTCCGTGTCACTAGTCGCCACATCAATAAAATAACGATGGAAAAAGATCATTGCTTTGTGTATTATTATTATTATTTTTTTTTTTTACAATTGTGCATTCAAATAAACAATTGTAGTTGAGTAATTGTGACTAAACAGACTCTAAAACATGTAGAAAATATGTTTTATAACAAAGACGGCGACATTTTTAGCTCAGCATGTCAAAAATGAATGAGTAATTTCAGATTTTGTACGCTTTATTTGTAAATACTCTTTATCCAGACGCCTTCAGTCACTCTATTCCGATGTATTTGGTTGATAATGTGTTTAAAGTCTCGATTTGCAATAGAAAAGTTCACGAATTGTTACTTCATGGCCCTAAAAAGGCTTCCGTAGGTTTTACAGAGACGATGCAGACGTTTGTGCACATTCGTAACAAATTTATTCAAAGAAAAGCTGCTAAAATATCTGTTACAAAGATGTTATGCTGCGAAGGATGAAGTGACAGACGATTTTCAACATTTCATGAACAACAACATGGACGTGAAAGTCAATCTGAGCATATTTTTGACCTAAAACTGTAGAAAGCTTATTTATTTTGACAAATACAAAGATAAATTGTAACATAAAAGTGATATTAAAAATAGAGCAACAGTGAAAAAAGCAAAAAAAATATAATTTCTTTCAACAGAATTCTTGCCACAGTGCATCACAAGGTTATAGATATTTATATATATATATATATTCTGGAGTAATACAATAAAGCAGTAACAGTACGAGCTCCAAATGAAAAACACCAACTCACCTCGGACTCGGACGCCGTTTGGCAATTTGGGATTTTTGGATCGACGGAAAACGATTCCTTCCTGAAAGAAATGGAAACGTTCCATCGAATTCGGTGAACGGATTGCCAAATTCTCAAGGTGAACGGATGTAAACGGCCAGCGCGCGCGCACACGCCAAGCACAAAAGGAACGCTTGGTTGGCGTTAGTGGAGATACTGAGGCGTGGATGCATAGTTGAGAGGTTAAGGCTTCAGGCGGGGGGAAAATGACTCCCTTTTTGAAATAAAGTGTCCATTTTGTGTCTAAATAGTCGGGTTTGGAGGGATGTCGCGGTGATGTGTTAACTTTAACAATGAGCAGGGCTTAACTGTTGTATTTTACATTTAACTCAGTATGTGCCAAGTTTGATTTCTAAAGTTACTGCTGCCAACTTGTAAACCAGCCCAACTGTATTCCCAAACTTGGACATGAACCAGTTCGTTTTCTAACCTAAACTGGATCCTTTTTCCTACATTTCGTCACTTTGAAAAAAGCCCCACGACCGCGGCAGATCGTCCCTCCAGACCCGACGCGTCATCAACCGTCTGAAAAGCCCCACGACCGCGGCAGATCGTCCCTCCAGACCCGACGCGTCATCAACCGTCTGAAAAGCCCACGACGCGGCAGATCGTCCTCCAGACCCGACGCGTCATCACCGTCTGAAAAGCCCACGACCGCGGCAGATCGTCCCTCCAGACCCGACGCGTCATCAACCGTCTGAAAAGCCCCACGACCGCGGCAGATCGTCCCTCCAGACCCGACGCGTCATCAACCGTCTGAAAAGCCCCACGACCGCGGCAGATCGTCCCTCCAGACCCGACGCGTCATCAACCGTCTGAAAAGCCCACGACGCCGCGGCAGATCGTCCTCTCAGACCCGACGCGTCATCAACCGTCTGAAAAGCCCCACGACCGCGGCAGATCGTCCCTCCAGACCCGACGGGTCATCAACCGTCTGAAAAGCCCACGACGCCGCCAGATCGTCCCCAGACCCGACGCGTCATCAACCGTCTGAAAAGCCCCACGACCGCGCAGATCGTCCCTCCAGACCCGACGGGTCACATCAACCGTCTGAAAAGCCCCACCCCAGACGACGGCAGATTCGTCCTCCCCCCGACGCGTATCAACCGTCTGAAAAGCCCCACGACCGCGGCAGATCGTCCCTCAGACCCGACGGTCATCAACCGTCTGAAAGCCCCACGACGCGGCCAGATTCCGGGGTCCTCCCCCACGACCGCGGCAGATCGTCCCTCCAGACCCGACGCGTCATCAACCGTCTGAAAAGCCCCACGACCGCGGCAGATCGTCCCTCCAGACCCGACGCGTCATCAACAGAAAAATGATGATGATGTAATATTTCAAAACGCGCTTCCAGCTCCGGACAACGCCACGAACTCCGACCGGACATGAATGTAGAGCACTCGATTTCAATTTCAGGGATCGATACCAAATATGGATATGCAGATACTGACAAGAGGTGCCAAAATATCAATACTTAACATTTCTCCCCCCACAAAAAAATGCTGTTTTTGAAATACATTCGAAGTTTTCTGCTCATATATTTGACTTCACATACTAGTTCGAAGGCCCAAAGGCACTGGGATGGGCTCCAGTCGCCCGCGACCCCCGAACGGGAACAAGCGCTAGAGAATGGATGGATGGATATTAGTTCGAGCTGAGGTTGAAAGAAAAACAATGATAAAATTGTTCATAGTTTCATCGCATTTTAGAACTAAATTCCCTCGGATTGAATACGATTAGCGGCATCGCTCATCACTGCCACACAGAACATCTTGCACTTTTGCATAAAAATCTAAAACATTCAAATATATTAAAGTTCAGCACTTGCATTTTTTGATTTTTAGTGTTGGTTGCGAAAAAAAAATACAAACGGAAATGTTTTTGTTCAGTGGTTGTGACCATGAGCAACATTTTCACAACAATTTAAAATGACTAACATGGCTAACTAATTGATTTATTACATTTTTTGACCTGACATTTTAGCTGAATATGTACAGAAATGTTCAGTTTTAAAAAGTGTTAATGCCTTATAGTTTCTTCTGAGAGATAGTTGTAGAAATGCGTTCGAATACTAGATCTTGGCTTCTGATGTAATCCCACATAAAAATGAATAAGTAAATGCACTTCAGGCTTAAAGTCAAACTGAGCTTCTTGCATTGAGCTACATAAAGCTTTGTACTGAAAGAAAAACATAAATGAACAGAAGAGAAAACATATCTCTGACCCAAGGAATAAAAAGAAAGAATAAAACCTGTCCTTTCTTTAAAGTCCAAATGACAGAATCTCTTCTTTTTCTAATTATGACTTAGTTTGGTGGTGTAGAACCTGTGGTAAATATTGATCACCGTTTTACTTCTGTTAAGTTGCCATTTGTGAAGACATTTTGAAAAATAAAATGTTTGAAATGACAGGAAGCAGTGCTTGTACAGAATCCCTCTGTGATGTCATCAATGTGCGACGTGCCGTTGAAAACACAAACACTTTACACATAACTGACACACTTTCTGACAGTTCAAACAATCATTTAACAAAATAAAAATGTTATTTGGTTTTATTGTTTGTCAAATCATAACTATTGTGCAATTTATATGGCTTTTGGCTCTTGTTTACAGTATGGTTGCTAGGTAACAGCTTATGAACTTAACAAAAATGGTCAAACGGGACAAATAGGCAACATTTTTAGTAAAATCTAAATATATTTGTGTTATATTAGTAAAATGTGTAGTCTAACCTGTCACATCGACTAACTAAAACGTCAATTTCCCTTTTGTTTTTTAAATTAAAAATACTGCGATACTTAAAATAATAATAATAATACTAACAATAATAACAATAATAATAATAAAAATATCTCTGTTCTGATCCGTTTTCTTCTGTTCGTGCAGTGAAATGGTCGACTCGTCTAAGGCACTTCCCCGTTTGAGAATACGAAATATGAACACTTTTTGGCTGAAGTTGGCGATGGCAGCGTGAGCTCTGATTGGCTAATGACAAATGTATGTAAACAGATTATAAGATCGAAAGGGCACAAGTGACATTTGGGTCGTATAAAGCTATCGGAGGCTTTTGATCATCTTCATTCATTGCCAAATATGGATAAAACCGTCACAATTATTTTAGCCTAACCGAACGCAACTGACTACGGATGAAATGTCTGCAGCAATATCTTGAGAAACGGCCCAGTAAACCATTTCAAAAAGGGTGTATGTGATTTATTTTACGTTATACAATACAATATCTGTTGTTTTTAAAATGGCCACACACGTCTGCGAAAATGTGACCTTTTAGACCGATTTAACAGTTGCTACTCACAAGAATTTAGAGATTAATCTTTAAATGAATTTTGGCAACAACACCCAATTTATGAGTGATCTAAAGCAACACATTATCTACCTGTAAATCACTATTTAACTCAACTAAATTCAAACTGTTGCAGGTTTTCTGAAGTGAAAAACAGGATTCGCCTCCATAAAATCCCAACATTTCTTGTCACAATAAAACTGAAATTGGATATTGTTATTCACATGTCTAGTTCAGACCCAAACGTGTAACTGAAACGTCACTCACGCCCTTCGGATTCTTCCTCTGCGCCGACGTTCTCACGGTCGGTAAAATGCTCCTCGACATTCAGACTGACTGGAATAGTTAAGAGCAAAATGTGTATCTTTGCTTTTTTTTTTGCCTCATTTCTGTTTGTGGAGCTGTTGTTTTGTACAAATTAACTTTAAACTTTAAAACGGTAAAATGGAAACTGCTCCGAATGTGGCGCTGCTAATATAGAAATAAGAGGCAAAATGATGTCCGTATGTTGACACAATCATGCCAGAAAGTGTTTTACATCCCAGATAAACATATTTACTTAATTTACATAACGTAACATACATTTGTGGTCGTATGTGGACATGTCGGACCATCCCTAATTCATTTTCTCAACAAACGGACTCAGAAACCTCTTATAAAAGGACATAAAGGTAATGTGTTCAACTGTGTGTGATCCCAAAGCCTGTGTCAGTGATAAATGTGTGTAGTCAGTGTTCCTGTTGTTTATCTGGTTTTCTAAAACAGTTTACTTAAATGTTTTCTTCTCAGCTGTCGGGTACAAACTAAATACTGCGCAGAGACTTTTATATTTGTTATCAGACTGTAGCACAGGGCTATTCAACATAACGCCCGGGGGCCAGATCAGGCCCGCCAGCAATTTGATCCGGCCCACGACCCATCTTCCAAATATTATTATTATCGATATTTTTTCTTGTTTTCTGGTTTAATTCTGGGTTTGTACAAGTTTAAACCTGGTTTGCTGGTTTTTCTGGCTTAGTCCTTATTTAATTCTGCTTTCGACCTTGTTTGTGCCTGGTTTAGACCCGTTTTGATTCTGGGTTAGTCTTGGTTCCGACCTGGTTTGTAGCCTATCCGGCCCAGAGCCCACGGCCCCTCAACAAATCTGGCCCTTAAGAAAATGAAGTTGAATAGCCCTGCTGTAGCAGCTCTTTCACATTTTTTAGAAGAACATTTCATCACTCGACGCTAAAATCCCAAATGTCGTGACGTCACCTGCCGAACCGCTACAGTTTGGGGTAAATACTTGGCGCAGTGTGGGGTAGTTCGGTCGGTTCGGAGGCGGGGCCGGCTGCTCACGGCTTGATGAAGGCCTGCATCATCTCCAGCGGCAGAGGGAAGATGATGGTGGAGTTCTTCTCGGCGGCGATGGTGTTGAGGGTTTGGAGGTAGCGCAGCTGGAGCGCGGACGGCGACTCGGCGATCACCAGAGACGCCTCCTTCAGGGCCCGCGACGCGTTCATCTCGCCCTCGGCCGCGATCACCTGCGGACGCGATGCGAGTTTAACGGAACACAAAATGACGGCAGCGGTGAGTCTGAGGTATGGCTCCGATTTCTCTATTCTTTAACCTTCATTTAACCAGGAGAAAACCCCATTGAGAGCAAGGTTGACCTGGGGCAAACAGCGACACAAAGAAGAGACGTTTAAGAACAAAATCTATTTCAAAGTAATTCCCCGGTGGATGATTTGTGAACTTTACTACAACTTTACTCCATTTATGGCCTTGTTTAATAGATTTTTAAATATCGAAAAACACTGGATTTTCCGCGTCGGCGTCAGGGAACATTTTTTAACTACGCAGACGGTTCCGCGGTGGGATTTCAAAGCAGCTAGCCCAGATTTCCGCGCAGACTATAAATACTGCCAAAGTCTTCTACGCTGCCCTCCGCACGTCTCATTTGGGGGGGGGGGGGGGGGGGGGGGGGTGGGGGGGGGGGGGTGGGGTGGGGGGGAGGGGGGGGGAGGGGGGGGGGGGTTTGCGACCTTAAAACATCTATAATTGTAAAAAAAAATAATGCCGAATAATTCGCGGATTAGGCTTAGTGCGGGTTATTTTTAGAACGTAATGCCCACGATAAACGAGGGACCACTGTATATTACATTATTATAATTAGATAAATGCTGATTTCTTCTTGAATCACGGCAAGAAAATCAATCGACATCGTGTTATTTAGTTTGCGCTTAGACGTTTCACTGTACTAATACAACACATGATTACAAACAGCCAACATCAGTATTTTGGGGGCATTAGGCTTAATAGGAAGTGAAGCCCCAGAGCCCCCAGAGCCCCCAGCAGCCCTGCACAGCTGGCACGTACCTTGGCGCGCGCCTCTCGGCTGGCCTCGGCCTCCGCGGCCATGGCCCGCTGCAGCTGCAGAGGGAGCTTCACGTCCTTGATCTCCACTCGCTCACACTTTATTGCCCCAGTCGTCGGTTGGCGTCGTCCAGAGTCGACTACACAACACAAACGTGGGACACACACAGGACTCGGTCACTTTTGACAAACAATGCAGTCGGTAGTTAGATAAGATTGTGTTTGATTTACATGAGTCGAGAGTCTAGAGTCTAGACCACACCTGGGCATTTGGTCTTGGGTTGAGTCCAGTTGAGTCCTGAAAATATATATATATGTTGTATATGTGAATATTGTATATGTGAATATGTACGTACACATACATACATACATACATACACACTCTCAACACTCACACACACTCACACACACTCACACACACTCACACTCACACTCACACACACACACACACAGATACACATTCTCACACACACGGTCTCACTCATACACCACACACACACCACACCACCCACACCACACCCACACCACACACAACACACACACCCACACACACGGTCTCACTCACTCTCTCACACATTCACACACACAGATACACATTCTCACACAACACGCACGGTCTCACATCATACACCCAACACACACATCACCACACCACACACGACAACACACACACACTACACTTCACATTATTCCATACACATTCACACACACACAACACCACCACACCACAAGGTTCACTCTCTCACACAACACACCCACACACACACACACACACACATACATACATACTTCTCCTTCACACACACATACACACACACATACACACAACACACACACACACCATACACACTACAACATCAGTAGTGTAGTGTAGCGTTATTTAAATCATGTGGTAGTATCATATGTGATCATGCAGCAGATTTTTGCGTCGCGTAGTATTAATGGTGTAGTGTTTTTTAGCGATGATGTACATTGTTTAATTTGAGTATCATAGTCTACATGAGGTTGTGTATTGTATTGATGTCGTTGTGTGTTTATTCTGTATGGATGTAGCTGATGTTAGATGCTGTCGGTTTGTGAAAATAGATGTATCGGTTGGCCGTGATTTGTTTCTTGTGAGGTACATACAATTAAGGGCGTTGGTTGGGATAGTCTGAGTTCTAGGGGGGTGTATCTATCTGAGTTGGTATTGGTATGTTGCTACGTTTGAATAAAGAGATGAGGCTGTCACTGCTTCAGTATTTTTCCGACATTTTTTTGTTATTGTTGTGGGGTATTTTAGAGGTATACGTGTATCAGGTGTATGGATTTCTAATTTCATTGCAGGCACTTCAACAGTTACATGTGATATGAGTATAAAGAGTTTGGAGTAGTTTGATCCTATAGCTTGTTGTAATGTCTGTATCATGTTTATAGCGTGAGTGTGATGGTAGTGTTGTGTTTTTGATATATCATGTTTTTGAGAGTTTGATTCAGCTGTTTTATTTTATCTATCTGTTGTATAGGGAGTGTATGATGAGGTATAGGGATGTAGGTTGTGCTGTATCTACACAACAAGGGATAAATTATACACCCACACATCATATCACACACACAGTCCCATTCTTACACAGCACCGGTCTCCTCATCTCCCCACTAACACCACACACACAACACACCATACATACACACCACGACTTACACGTACACACGTACACACACACACCGTACGATAACACACACGCACACACACAACACAACTCGTCCCATCCGACTTCTAGTCCCAGTTTAGGGTCATTGAGGGGTTTTCCACACAACAGTTCCACTTTAAAGATGGATGAGTTCCTCTAAATATGAGAGCTTGGCGATGATAGGGTCTTAGTGCTTGTGTTATATCCAGGTTTAGCTACTGGTTTTGTCCCAATTCTTTCATGTGGTGCAAGTGCAATGCTAAAAAACCAAAATAATTATTTGACAAATCCTGGTAAAAAATTCAATAATAATTAAAAAATAATAATAATAAAACAAATAATAATAATAATATAATTAATGACAATTTAAAAATAATATAAGTGGTCTGATAGACGTCATCACAATCTTTCAGCGCAATTATTACTTGCCATACTTGGGCCTTGGTTTTTTTTTTAGACAATTTACTGTCATTTTCAACACAAAATCGCAGTTGTTTCTTTAATATAAACATGTTGTGTTTTACCGGTTCTCATAAAGATAAGAACCATTCTAAAACGATTAAGAAAACGTCAGATTTTGCTGTTTTGTTTTCAGTCTTCAGACAACTCTACTGCCAAATAAAACGCCTTCGTGCAGACTGCTTCCTTCGTGTAATGGCTATAATTGACTATTGATTTCGCAACAGCTTAAACGCAGGAATCCATTAACCGCTGTGAAATGTGCGGCGCCGGATCTAATTTTGCTACATCTTTCTGAACCAAATCTCTTGCCATATTACAGACCTAAGAATAGTGAAGAGAAAGCGCTGGCAGCCCGGGAGCAGATGTCCCCGATGCCTTCTCAAACCTCCGAGATGAGAGTGCCATCTGGAGCCGAGGTTATTGAACTGCTTTGCTTGATCACTTGCAAACGCCGCCGTGTCTGCAATAAATATTTAATGGCTTACAGTGGCAGGGCCGGGTGCCGTTGAGCGCGGCGCGGGTGTGAGCGCGGGCAGCTGTGACCGGAGCTGGAGCCCGGGATTAGCCGCGGGTTTTTGCGAACAGGCCCGGTGTTCTGCGGTGCTTTGTCTGCATCAGGTGACTGCGGCTTTATACGGTTTGTCAAACGCACCGTGGAGAAAAGAGGCGGTTAAGTCTGCCTGGCGCCGAGTCGGAGACGAGTGCTGAACGGGGTGGATGTGGAATCAAAACTGGGATCGAAATTGCGGTTAAAAAGTTAGAAAGTATAAAAGGTAAGAGCTATAGTTTCCAGAAGGGATTCTTGTGTGTCAGAAGCCTTCAGAGCTCAACACATTCTGAAATACGAGCCATTCTTTCACTAGTTTGACTTTCTCTTGTATGTTGAGAGAGACAATTTAAAGACCTGGCCAAGAGGTCATTCAAGGTTTACAAATATACAAATATCAAAAACAAATGCACCATTCACAAGCAGCTTACATAAAGTGCTATAGTTTTGAAGTAAGATGCACATTTTGGTCTTAACATATTCAAAAGCACAAACACTGAGTGACGGAGTCCCATTGTCTCTAGCAACACTGAACGGAATTGGTTAAAAGAGACTTGATCTGACCATTTCATTTCCAGTTCAAAGAAAAAGGAGCAGGGAAACTAAAAGCTTGTTAAAGCTTGTTTTCCCAGCTCGGTTTGAACATGAGGGACTTACAACTAAGTGATGAATGTTGTTTGAGTATAAACAGTTGTGGCCTGTGGTTCTCTGGAGAAGTGATGATAAATAACATGGAACCATTCCATTTAGGGTCTTGTACGACAGCATCCAATGGGTGTATGGTCTGTCAGCGAAGGGGCTTTGCTGTAGAGCCCACTGTGGTGAGTGACGCCACTACATCCGTCACAAACCCCAGGACGATGCACTGTTTATTTATCCATGGCTTTTTGAGGTAAATACATTTTTAAATCATGTAAACCGAAATCTTTAACGCAAAATTCAAATCGGGCAGTCTAAAAGCAGAGCAATAATAAAGCCAATTAAAAAAATGAATCCATATCATTCCTTTGGTTTCAGCGTTAAAGGCCTCTGTTGAGCGGGGGTCTCGTACCTGCATGCTGTGAGCGATCTCCTCTCGGTCAGACAGGATCTCGGCCAGGTTCTTGGTGCCCAGGACGTTCCTCAGTGTGGTCTGAGCCAGCAGACGAGTGGCAGCGTCAGCGTTCGTGATGTTAGCGACGGCCAGGATGGCATTCTGCACGCGGTAATACACCACCCCATCCACGCTGACCGTCACGGAGTCTTTGGTCAGAACCTAGAGAGAAAGAACAGCAGAGGGAGAGAGAAAGAACAGCAGAAAGAACAACAGAGGGAGAGAGAAAGAACAGCAGAGGGAGAGAGAAAGAACAACAGAGGGAGAGAGAAAGAGCAGCAGAGGGAGAGAGAAAGAACAGCAGTGGGAGAGAGAAAGAGCAGCAGAGGGAGAGAGAAAGAACAGCAGAGGGAGAGAGAAAGAGCAGCAGAGGGAGAGAGAAAGAGCAGCAGAGAGAGAAAGAACAGCAGAGGGAAGAGGAGAGAGATAGAACAGCAGAAAGAGACCCAGAGGAGAGGAGGAGAAAAGGCAGCAGAGGGAGAGGAAAGAGCAGCAGAGGAGAGCGGAGAAGAACAGCAGAGGAGAGAGAAAGAACAGCAGAAGAGAAGAACAACCAGAGGGAGAGAGAAAGAGCATGACAGAGGAGAGAGAAAGAAACAGCAGAAAGAACAACAGAGGAGAGAGAAAGACAGCAGAGAGAGAGAAGAGCAGCAGAGGAGAGAAAAGAGCAGCAGAGGAGAGAAAAAAAAAGCAGAGGGAGAGAGAAGACAGCAGCAGAGGGAGAGAGAGAAAGAGCAGCAGAGGGAGAGAGAAAGAGAGAAGAGAGCAAAGCAGCAGAGGAAAAGATAGAGAAAGAAGCAGCAGAGGGAGAGAGAAAAAAGAGCAGCGAGAGGGAGAGAGAAAGAGCAGCAGAGAAGAGAGAAAGAGCGCAAGAGGGATAGAGAGAAAGAGCAGAGAGAGGAGAGAGAAGAGAGAGAAGCAGAGGGAGAGAGAAAGAACGAGAAGACAGAGGGGAGAGAGAAAGAGCAGCAGAGGGAGAGAGAAGAAGAGCAGTCAGAGGGAGAGAAAGAACAGCAGAGGGAGAGAGAAAGAGCAGCAGAGGGAGAGAGAAAGAGCAGCAGAGGAGAGAGAAAAGAGCAGCAGAAGAGGAGAGAGAGAAAACAGCAGAGGGAGAGAGAAAGAGCAGCAGAGGGAGAGAGAAAAGAACAGCAGAGGGAGAGAAAAGAGCAGGCACGAGAGGAGAGAGAAAGAGACGAGAGGGAGAGAGAAAGAGCAGCAGAGGGAGAGAGAAAGAGCAGCAGAGGGAGAGAGAAAGAGCAGCAGAGGGAGAAGAAAGAACAGCAGAGGAGAGAAAAAGAGCAGCAGAGTGGAGAGAGGAAAGAAGCAGCAGAGGGAGAGAGAAAGAGAGCAGAGGGAGAGAAAAGAGCAGCAGAGGGAGAGAGAAAGAACAGCAGAGGGAGAGAGAAGAGCAGCAGAGGAGAGAGAGAAAGAACAGGCAGAGGGAGAGAGAAAGAGCAGCAGAGGGAGAGAGAAAGAGCAGCAGAGGGAGAGAGAGAAGAACAGGCAGAGGGAGAGAGAAAGAACAGCAGAGGAGAGAGAGAAAGAGCAGCCAGAGGGAGAGAAAGAACAGCAGAGAGGAGAGAGAAAGAAGCAGCAGAGGGAAGAGAGAGAAAGAACAGCAGAGGAGAGAGAAAGAAAGAGCAGCAGAGGGAGAGAGAAAGAGCAGCAGAGGGATAAGAAGAACAGCAGAGGGGAGAGAGAAAGAGCAGCAGAGAGAGAGAAGAGAGAAGAGCAGCAGAGGGAGAGAGAAAGAGCACAGCAGAGGAGAGAGAGAAAGAATCAGCAGAGGAGAGCAGCATGGAGAAGGCAGCAAGGGGCAGAGACGAAAGAACAGCAGAGGGAGAGAGAAAGAGCAGCAGAGGGAGAGAAGAGAAAGAACAGCAGAGGGAGAGAGAAAGAACAGCAGAGGGAGAGAAAAGAAGCAGCAGAGGGAGAGAGAAAGAACAGCAGAGGGAGAGAGAAAGAGCAGCAGAGGGAGAGAGAGAAAGAGCAGCAGAGAGAGAGAGAAAAGAGCAAGAGAGAAAGAACAGCAGAGGGAGAGAGAAAGAGAAATATGCTTAGTTTTTCAGTCAAAGTGCAAAGACCTCAAACGAGAGCATTTTTCTAACGGATTACAAACATTAAATCTTCTGATTAATGAAACATAAATGTGTTTAAAGAGGAGAAGAAGCTACAGGAAACCATGGCACCAAAGAGCTAAGACGTTAATCGACATCTGTGTTAACCACTCTGCCACAGCGCACATCCTGATCAATAGACATTAATGGCTTCTTTTTAATAGAGCAGATGAAAATGTGTGTGCGGTGCGGTTCGATAAATATACGATATACGAGGCTCATTAGGGGCGTGGTCACACTCAGATTAAAGGGCCTGTGACAGGTTTTTACCATGTTCTAATTCTGACTTTATTTGGCGTATTTGTACCTGTTGTGCATAGAAATTATACTTTTAAATCAATCGAGTAGGTATTTGAGGAGAAAACGTTGAAAAACCTGTAGAAAAATAACAGGAAGTGACATCACACCAGGGACACTCGTTCATATCACAGTTTATGCCGAATTTACAAAAAAATAAACAACTTTTTTTGACTCTCCAAACGTGAATTCAACAAAATAAAGTCGCTCTCATATATTTTAATTTGTCAAAAAAAATGGTGACATCAGGTGAGTTTTTGCTGAGTAATTTCCCAGTGTGATGTCATCGATTACAAACAGGAAGTGAAATTATAAACCTTAAAAAAAAATTATGTGATAAAAATGTTTTTGTTTTTTTGTTGCTAAATTCAAAATGTATTTAGCTGTCGTCCTGTAGTTCCTGTAAATGTCTCGCGCAGAACTTTCAATAGTTTACACCTTATTTTGAAAGCAACAGTTTCTATGAACTTCATATTCTAGACGCGTTTACCTCTTGTGGCGGGATGTCGAAGGTGATGGTGCGCATGTCCACGTTGATCAGGCTGTCGGTGCAGGGCAGGATGAAGAACAGGCCTGAGGAAACGCACACGCACACACACACACACACACAGACACACAGACACACACACACACACACAGGCACACACACACAGACACAGAGCAGAGTGTGAGCGCAGCACCAAATGCAAGAATAAAAGAAAATAAATGACAACCGGTCTAAAATCAATTAAAAAAACTCAATATTATTTACTATAAAAAATAAATATAAGAAACTAAAAAAAAAAAATAATCGTGACTATTTCAGAAGCAAAATTAAGTGGCTTTAATTCAATCTATAGTTTTAAAAAAAACATTTAAATCTCTCTCTCGCGCTCTCTCATCGCCTGTTTTCGTCACATTTACGTGATTCGGACCGTTCAGTTTCATGGTCACAAACGGTGAGGCGTTTTGAAACGATGGTCGAATCGCGCTGCTTTCCGTCGCAGCGATCGTAACGCTCCGCGACGTCTCTCCGTTCTTCGTCGCAGCGTCGCGGGCCGTTTCCGTGGCGTGTGCGCGGTAAAGCAGACGTTTCGCGCGGTTAGAAGTAAAGCCCCCCGTCTGGACGCGGACGTCTGTTTGTGTTTATGGCAGCTTAAAGGCGGACATTATCTCTATTACTACATACTCAATACTACATACTGTCTATTGAACGGACTTACTTTTATTTATGTTTATCATTTTTACGGTTTAAACGTATGTATTGCTGTGTGTGGGAGATACTGCTCCTGTGGCGGTTTTTTAAATGTGCGTTATAAATGAAATTGTATTATGTTTAATTGGGATTTCTTTATTTTTACACGTTAGCTTTTGTTTTGTTTTATAATAAAGCTGCACAAGATTTGATCAGTGTCAGTTTAAACAATATTATTATCGCGGGAAAGTCAAAAACTGTCAATAATGCTCGGGTTCTCCTATTCTTTTTTTTAATGGATTTTAAGCTAAACCGTTGTGTTTTGAAGACAAAATACAATGGATTTTAAAATAACTCAATCTTTAACATTGTTGTTTTAGTCTTTTAATTTCCCCCCTTTTTTTGCATTTGTTTTCTTGTCAAAAAGCGTGAACGATCAAGATAGAAATCAGATTACTCTTACTGACCGTTTACATGACATTTCTTCCTTTAAATTTTTTTTTTTTTTTAATAAAAATTATTCTCCTTTTGACTTCTATTAATTGTTTTGGAAAATCAGAATTAGCAACGTGCCAAATTAAGTGTATCGCAGCTTTGTCTCTGTTGGAGCACAGTTTTACTCCTTATCAAATACAAAAAAAACAAAAAATAAGAAGAATAAGAATATATATATTTTTTTTTAATTAAAAATGAAGAATTTTTTTAAAATTAAATCAAATTAAATCAAATGAATGAATTAATGAATGTGAAATAACCAGACAGGAGGCCGTCACGATGATCAGATCACGATTAAGATCTTTATCGGCCACATTAAGACATATTCTTAAAACATTAAGACATATTAATCCTAATCTGGGTTTGTTTTGGTTTTGGTTTAGTTTATATTGTGACGCTATTTTGCAGGTTTTGTCTAGTTAGTCGACTAAAGAAATTGTTGGTCAATTAAACAAAACAAAAAAAACAAAAAAAAAGAATAAAAATGGAAAATAGCAGCGTCAATAAGAACAGGGCGGCGCGACATGACAAACAAATAATCAATATGCTTTCAATATTCACTAAAACACAGACTTTTCGTAAATGTCACGTAATAAGCATTTTAAATGATCTTATTCCGGAGTCTGAACGCTGCTTTTCCTGGTTCACTGTGGACATCTCCATTAGAAAGGACCATTTACTCTTGAAATGACGGTTATAATTGAGCATAATAAAAAGCTGTCGATGCAGATTTCACATTTGGGACGTTAAGATCACAATTCGAACAGTTGCAAATGACAAAAGCTGCAAATGTCTGGTTAAAACTTGTCCCCTGCAGAGAACTGACGGTGTACAAAACCTGCCAATCTGCGAAAACATAAAAACACGTACTTTTACCAACTTTCATGTTTTTAAACCACTTTTAGAAAACGACTACACGGAGTAAAAAAAAACACAGCTTGTTTGTCCGTGCAGGGTTGTGGAGCTCTATTTTTACTCCCGGCGGTCATAAACAGTCTGCTGGCATCCACCGGAGTCACGTGTCGAGGTTTAGTTTGGACCCGGGCCAGATGTCAGGTTCAGTGACTATGGCATAAGATCAGGGTCAAGGGTTTCTCCACAAGAGTTCGTCCGGACAGTTTTACCATGAATAATACGGACAAGAACATCCAAAGATTGTAAGATGATGATTTGATTCCAGCTGAGGAAGGAAAAGGGCTGGACCATAAAGGACTGGACCATAAAGGGCTGGACCATAAAGGGCTGGACCATAAAGGGCTGGACCATAAAGGGCAAACAAGTATTCAAGGACAGAGTCAGTAATAAGGATTATGAAGCTACAACTAAAGACTAGTTAAGTATATATATATATATATATATGAGAGTAACATGTTGATACACGTTCTGTTCATGTCGCTTTGAGCTTTTTAGTGCTAATGTATTGCAAAGCTGCACAATAACTTTAAAATTCTTAAGAGAACAAAAATCTTGTTACAGTGGTTATGTGCAAAATGAATCACTACATGAATGCGCTTTTGGTTCAAACTACAATAAATTTGGCAAATTCTGTATTTGTGGATGAATACAAACAAAATCGATTTTCATTCTCAAGTTTGAAACTAATGTCAAGACTGTTCGTTTCGATGATAATAATCAATAACTGATCAAAAATGTAAAGTGCTTTTTATCAGTTTTTGTTACATTATTTTACTTTGTTATTCAGAAAGTTGGATTCGATAACGTTTGAAATTGCTCCACAGGAAGAGCTACTACAGAGGCGGGGCATGTGGGGTAATTGGCATTTAGAGAGGCGGAGAGAGGAAGCCAAGCAAGCACAGGCACAGGGAGAGGTCTGCCACTGGTCTAACTGTTGGATACAAGACGTTTTAGGGCGTCAGGGCCGGGTTTAGGGCGACAGGGCTGGGACTAGAGCGTCAGGGCCGGGTTTAGGGCGAGAGGGCTGGGACTAGAGCGTCAGGGCCGGGTTTAGGGCGACAGGCTGGGACTAGAGCGTCAGGGCGGTTTAGGGCGAGAGGGCTGGGACTAGAGCGTCAGGGCCGGGTTAGGGCGAGAGGGCTGGAACTAGAGCGTCAGGGCGGTTAGGGCGAGAGGGCTGGGGACTAGAGCGCAGGGCGGGTTTAGGGCGACAGGGCTGGGACTAGAAGCGTGCAGGGCCGGCTTTAGGGCGAGAGGGCTGGGACTAGAGCGTCAGGGCGGGTTTAGGGCGAAGGGCTGGGACTAGAGGTCAGGGGCCGGGTTTAGGGCGAGAGGGCTGGGACTAGAGCGTCAGGGCGGGTTTAGGGCGAGAGGGCTGGGACTAGAGCGTCAGGGCCGGGTTTAGGGCGAGAGGCTGGGACATGAGCGTCAGGGCCGGGTTTAGGGCGACGGGCTGGGACTAGAGCGTCAGGGCCGGGTGTTAGGCGACAGGCTGGATAGAAGCGTCAGGGGCGGGTTTAGGGCGACAGGGCTTGGGACTAGAGCGTCAGGGCCGGTTTAGAGTGCGTCAGGGCCGGGTTTAGGGCGTCAGGGGCCGGGTTTAGGGCAACAGGCTGGGACTAGAGGCGTCAGGCGGGTTTAGGGCGTCAAGTTGACTAAAAGATCCATGTGTCGCATTAGTATTGCCATGATCTGACCAAATATCTGCCACAAAGCTCGAAGATACAGAAAAGTACAAGTACACTAGGTATTCGCAGTAAAAAGAGTAGAATAAGCCCATATTTACTCCAAATCCTTTAATCCAGTAAATGATCGCTAAAACACAATGACAGATTAATCGACTAAGACTAAGTTTTTTTTTAAATACTTGTCATTAGAGAGCCTTAAAACTGACTTCAAACCAGTCCAAACTTTGATGAATTACACACAATTAAAAAAGTTGCACTATTAACTTTGCTTGTATGTCTCATGGCAGGATTTGCTGAACGTTCCACAGAAGACTCTAAACTATATCTCATGTAGACAAGCAAGCGCGATTCCCTGGTCAAGTTACAGGTCGATCTGTGGATAGGCGTCACCGCACACGAACTAATATTGCAGGTTTTCAAGGTATTTTGAGCAATAAAACACCTGTAATTAACATAAATTCAAAGCAGACATGTTGTAATGCCATATGCGGAACTTTCAGGCAATACATTCATGGAGAAAGCAAGGCGACATTCCTGGACAAATACAGGTAGATTGCGGAAGGTGGCACAGCAAGAACGATGTTTTTTTCTGAGGTATTTAAGCGATAAAACACATCATCACTTAACATAAATATAAAGTTTTTAATGCCATACTGCGGAACATTACAGGCAAGGCAATAACATCTCAAAGGAGACAAGCATAAAGCTCAATACAAACAGACACCTGAGCTCGTTAAAACGCTTTAACAAATACTCCATGTTTTTGTGACACGATTAAGGACAATTTACACAAAAACGGAAATAAAAGTGCATTTCATTTTCGATCTCAGACATTTACGCCGCTCGGAGACCACACGCAGGAGCTCAACCGTTGTGCTTTCTCAGCTCAAATGTTTGAAAGTCAATCTTACGTGACAAAGACGGAGAATTTTAGGTTGCGACTGTGAAGAAAAGCGCCGAAAACCGATCCATTCATTGTTCTCATATCACGGATTTAAGATCCTTCCCCCCCCACCAAATGAGCACAGTTCCTTTTTCCCACACCGCACGCAAAAACAATCCAGATGAAGGTCAGGGCGACAACCACGCGTTTATTCAGCAGTGGGAGCGGAATCCTGTTGGAACAGTGGGAAACGCACAAGGAAACACGGAGACAATTCAAAAATACTAAGAACGATTATACTTCACCGCACAACATTTCTGCAGAGGAAATACTTTAGCTGAATGATTACAGCTTCCTTTTTGTTTGTTTTCAGACGATACGATTTTGATAAAGCCAAAAAATTAGATTACGGAGCCATTTTTATTTTCACTATTTAAATTGATTTGATACAGCCCTTTAAAACATATTTTTTTCTTCTAAATAAAACACAAAAACAACAACAGGACACGAGAAGCAATTAATATAATAAACAAAAAAATATAATAATTAAAATAATAATAATAATAATAATAAGTAAGAAGAAGAATAAATAAGAAATAAGAATAATCATCATAAAAATAAAAAAAAAAAAAAAAAATTAATAATAAATACAAACATTAACTAAACATTTAAACAAGTATAAAAACAGTCCCAACAAGTCCAGAGTCGGTCAAATGTGTCTTTTTAAAACATTTTCCTTCAATAAAGTGATTTTTTGTGGACGACATTAGAAATCAACATGAACAAAACTGATGCTGTTGCTTTTATGTTTAAAGCATCACTTATTGGCTTCTTTGCTGTGTGCTGGTTTCAACAAAAGCCTCTAAGCTTTTCAGGGAAGCCTCTAAGGGAAAACAAAAATTACGGATGTTCGTAACTAGGGCTGGGAATCACCGGGTCCCTCACGATTCGATGCGATACGCGGCTCACGATACGCGACTCACGATACGCGGCTCACGTTACGCGGCTCACGATACGCGGCTCACGATACGCGGCTCACGATACGCAGCTCACGATACGCGGCTCACGATACGGCAAACACCCCGATTTTGCGATACACGCGATCATCGATACGTTGCTCCTGATATCCGACGATACATCACCCAATGGATTTTAACAACATTTTGCTTTGTTAAACCCACGACCGGCACAAACTCACGAAATACTCCCATTTTAATCATCAAAACGGCCAAAACGTCACAAGTTTCCTTTCTTTAAACAAGCGACGAAACTGTTGAGCGGTCACAGAATAATACGAGAAATTATACCCCCAAAAAAATGGCGATATATCGATACAGCAGCACACGATATCGATACTGTATCACCAAATTTGGTCTCACGATATATCGATATTCTGTAAAGCATTATTCTTCTTCTTTAAATTCTTTAAATCAAGAACATTTACCAAAAATAATGAACGGAAAGCAACGTTGTTTGTACGTATAACATATAGTAACCATACATGGCGAGGTAAACTAGTAACTAATCATTACGCGTTTAGACGTAGCCATGGTAACTCAAAAGTTCCTCTTTTAAATGAATCATAAACCTTTCACGTATATGTTTCTTTTGTGCAGTGACGTTTGTCAGGATGAAGCCGGTTCTTTAGTGTGTGTGTGTGTGTGTGTGGGCGTGTCCTGACCTGGTCCCTTGGCCCCGCCCCTCAGGATGCGTCCCAGGCGAAAGATGATGGCTCGCTCGTACTCCTTCACGATCTGCGCGCGCACGACGGGACAATGGGAAACAGGATGAACACAAGATGAACACAGGAGTCAGAGAAGTACATTTGAGGACATTTTGGGATGCATTTGATTTGGTGCTAAACTGAGCCCATTTTGGTCCTGGTGGGGACTTGGTTCGGTCTTTGTTTAGTCCTGATCTAGTCCAGGTTTAGTTTTGAGTTTTAACCTGGTTTTAGCTTTTTTTGTGCTCAAAACTCACCTTTAAATTGAGACCAGTAGTTATCAAGAAACATGTATTATTTGGTCTTGAAACTCACATTCTCTTAAACAAAATGCGTTTTATTATTATTATTATTATTATTATTATTATTATTATTATTATTATTATTATTATTATTATTATTATTATTATTATTGTGGAACTGAAATCAGTCTCGAGTATCAAGTTTTTTCCTTAATATATGTTTTCATCTTGGTTTTAAAGAGTCCAGAGTCTGAAGTTTTTAGACTGTTGTCCATCTACTTGTATAATGTCTGTCTTTTGCTGTTTTTGTTCTTATTGTCTTCATTATTGTTACTGTGTTGTATTTGTAAATTAATTAATTAATTTAAAAAGTCTAGAGCTGCAACTAACGATTGTTTTGCTAATCAATTAGTCAAGCGATTATTCTTTCAATTAATCGAGTTGTTGTTTAGAACGCAAAGATCACGTGATGAAAAGATCTTGACTGACATTGACCCAGATTAACCTGTGACGTGAGGATCAAAAGTTTTAATCAAATACACAAAATGTACACATTTTCAGGCAATCGGTAAGTTGGCTAAAAATGGTTGAAATAATCGATTTGTTGTGATTAATTGATGCAGCCCTAAACTGGTCACATTTCCAATACATATTCTTATATTCTTATTTCACTTCCTGTTTGTTATTCATGACATCATACTAGGAAATTACCCAGCAACCACTGGGCAAAATCTCATTTAATGTCACCATTTTTGGAATTTAACGAATAAAAATATGTGACAGTGATTTTATTTTGTTGAATTCACGTTTAAAGAGTCAAAAAGGTAGTTTATTTTGTGTAAATTCTGCATAAACTTTGACTGGAATGAGTGTCCCGAGTGTGATGTCACTTCCTGTAAATTGTCTACAGATGTTTGAACGTTTTCTCCACAAATACCTGCTCGATCGGTGTCAAACTCTCACTGACATGTACAACAGGAATAAAACAGCGAATTGCAAAGCCCTGTCATACCATTTCCAGAGGGACAAACGCGTGTGTAAACGGAGCACTTGAAGGGGTCTGCTTTTACTCCCACTCTTGTCCCGTGTGCGAGCTGACAGGCGCCACGGTAACCAGATTACCAGGGGCCACAGCGCGCGCGTGACTGACCTTGATGCACATCCAGATGGAGATGGGCAGCGTGACCAACGTGAGCAGCATGGAGAACACCACCAGAATCCAGCCGCACAGCCCGATGTCCGAGTCCGGGTTCTCCAGGGCTGAGGGGAGAACGGGCAGGGTCAGACCGGAGGCTCTAAAAAGGCGCTCGGGTTTTCATTGGTTGGTTGGTTTTGGGGGTGTGGGGGGGGGAACAAATCAGGAAGTAATTCAAAGCAAGAGCACAACGTAATTCAACAGGAAAAGATGCATTAAAATATTAAAAACAACAAAGAAATGCTCATGTGGCTCTTGCAATTCCACTTGTGATCTATTGTGTGTTTTAATACATTATTTTGTGTGGTGTGTGCCATTCATTTCTGTATTTTATGTCTTGTAGCACTTTAAGGTGAATCAAATACAGTGCGATATATAGAAAATAACGTGGTATAAGTACTTGCATTTATGATTATCTGCCTGATTTGTAGACATACATGTAAATACACCGTTTCCTAGTACTTTTGCATGATTTAACGATTATTCACGATTATTGAGACGGTGACCAAACAGTGAAATCTTTCATTTTCTTTCATTCCCGTGGTCTGACGTGCGGCTGTACCTCAAGTTTGTGACAGAATCAAGCAAAATGTGACAAAAACACCACAAAATGCATTTCTTTACTTTACGAGAGATTGAACTAAAAATACTTAATTTCGCTTCTAAAATTCTCACAATTATTATTTTTGGGTTCTCACGATTATATTGTGACTTGAATAATCACGATAATCGATTAACCTAATAATCGTGACATCCCTGGTTGGATGTGAAACAACTGCTGGTGCCGATCACATGGTACAAACTTTGTTCCTTTTAATTTCATTTGTTTTTGATAAGAATAAAATCAAACTATACATTGCTTTCAGTGTTGGTTTTGTGATGATAAACAATGCAGACTTTTAATCCTTTTAATCAGTGCAATTTAAAATATAATTATAGCAATAACAATCAAATCATATGAATGAAATAATAAAAAAATAAGTAAAGACTCAACCATTGAAGTGCTGCATGTTGTAAATGTAAAAACGCTGGATGTAAAACGTAAAACCAATTGTGTAAAACGTAAAACCAAGTGTGTAAACAAAATGTGTTCAGCACCATCTTGTGTTTTTTGTTGTTATTCTAAGATAGTTTAAGAAAGGCGCAGATATTTATATGATTTTTTTTTTCTCCTCTCTGCTCCTTTTCTATTGTGATGACAATTTATGTGAACGTAAATAACACACAATCTAAACAATAATAATAAAAATAAATAATAATAAATACTAATACTAATCATAATAATAAAAATAAATAATAATAATAAATACTAATACTGATCATAATAATAAAAATAAATAATAATAACTACTAATAGTACTAATACTACGACTACTAATAAAATAAATAATAATAATAAAATAAATATTAATAAATACTAATACTGCTAATAATGATAATAATAATAATAATAATTAAAAAAATACTAATAGTACTAATAAAATGTAATAATACTAATAATACTGATAATAACAATACTAATAATAAAAATAATAATTTAACACCTCAAATAGCCTTAATTCTTCCTCTAAAACCTGAAATCTGCCCCAAACCATACGCTTTCACTGACTGAGGATTGGCTGTGGACATCTCGATTAAAAACCTCAAACATATCATTGACGATGAGGCACGACTCTCGATTAAAATCTGATTAATTGCCCAGCCCTTTCCCTCGATCATGTCTCAAAATGGGGACGGTTCAACCTCGTTTTCAGGAAACGCTTGAAACTGGAGCACAAACTTTCCACAGTATCATTGTTTATGTTGTGGCCAGAACTCAAGAACGTTTACGTCAACTTCAACCTCTTCAACGTCAAACCTCTTTCAACCTAAAGTTATATAGAATTCACATGGCTGGGAATTAAACATGTTCTTCTGATTTAAATAAGGTTCAAACATTACACTCTTTGTAAAATATAGCAGACAGAAGAGCTTAAAAAAAAGAAAAGAACGTTAGCTAAAATAAAACAGCCAATAACCATAAGATTAAGGTCTCCATGTTACCTTGGGGTCTCTGTGCCACAAAAACGGAGGAGCTAAAATGTGCAAGAAGGTTAAGCTAAAGACATCAAGAGTCGAGAGCAGATTTGATGTCTCGTCTTATGAAGCGTCACCAGAACTCCCAGGGCCGCCTCCGCCACCTCTTCACGCTTCAGACCTTTTCACACGCAATCGTTTCACTTTATTACACTGGAAAAGTCATGAAGGGGTGTAGACGTTTTTTCCTCTCCTTCGCCTCGTCTTTGTCAAACTTTTTCACTTTTAGAGCTTCGAACGACTGAGCCTCGCCCTCTCACCGGCGTCTTAAAACTTCTCAGTTCGACCTACTGCAGGTTTGAGACGCTTTTCGGAACGCGTTTTTTAGAGCTCCGGACTTGAACTACGTGGTAAACCAGGACTGAGACGTATAAAGGACATGTACATGTACTACACGAATACTTGTAGCCTTTGTTTTCCATTTGTGCACCGTTTATTTATTGTTTCTTAACCTTTAGTCAACCAGGTAAGAACCCATTGAGATCTCCTTTTTTTTCAAGGGGTCATTAAGCAACCAGCCAAGACCTAGAGGTATTGATCTGTATTTACTAGTAAGGACAGTGCGTGGTAACGGACAAACACGCTATGAACGTGGCTAGTTTCCATCCGTTCATGATTATTGTGAGAGAAAACATCACGATTGAACGATTATTCGCGATTATTATTGAGACTGTGATCGAACAAACGTTGAAATCTTCTTGCTCCTCGAGTTTGTGACCGACTTTACGGAATGTAACTTTCTGAAGCACAAAATAAAAACGGCCAGATTTTTTAAAAGTTCTTTACATTTAGGTCTATTTTTTGGACGATAGATTGAACTAAAAAGACACAATTTTGCTTCTAAATTTGTCACCATTGTAATTTATTTTTATTTTTTACGATTATATTTGTGACGGAATAAAGTTGGCATCCCTATTGACCTTATTCCGCCCACTTTTCCCCCTCTTTTCTGTTCTTTTACATGGCGAACGAGGGAAAAGTCTCGCAGCTAAAACGTGCTATTAAGTACTTTGGCGTAAAATGTCCAACAAGTCAACGATGCACCAATTCCCTGAGCCCCCTGAAAACGGCTTTTGGGTCTAGAACTTATTTCCTCTCGAGGTCGGCAGCTCTATGTTGACTAATACAACCGGAAGAAGGATTACGTCAAGTGGCGGCACTCAGGCGGGCTTCTGGAACAAGGTGAATACACCAGCGTGCAGAACGACAGTACGCACTACAACCCCCGGAACGTATGGTACTGTTACGCCAGGGTGTGCACCGATTACGAGGCGGGCGCGGTCGTCTTAGAAAGAGCTCAGTGATGGTCAATTACTGAGGAAAGAATCCGCGATGAGTCTTGTTTTTCCTGGACACGGCGGCGGTCCGGAGCAGTTTTCAGGTCATTAAGACAAGTGTTCTCGTTTGGACCCACAACCAAACGCTCAAAATATTATGTGACATGCTATTCTACTTGGTAACGACGCCAAATGACCTGAGAGTAAACCGAAAGGGGCCCTCCAGGATGTACGCTTTATTAGCAATTCAGGACGAATACGATTGACTGTCAACCAATTAATAATTCCACGTCTACTTTTTTTTCCCCCCCACTTTACTCCGCACAGGAAATGGAAGCGTTCAGCTGAGGTCACGTGACTGCAGCCCATTCTCTCAAAGCTCTCAAATAAGTACGCTAATGTGCGATGTGTGCGCGCGTTTCCCTGCTAACGGCGTAAATGACACACAAACTCATATCAGTCCATTAGACAAGACGGGACTCACGCAGACGAAGCATGAGAAGTCAACGACAACAAAAAAAAAAAAGGAATACACAAGGGATCGAGTCGGGGTTCAAAATGCAAATTAAAGCTGCATGAAGCCACTTACTACTCGTTTACGCGCAGCAGGTAAAAGGTAATACCCACCACATGCTCATAACATCGTCCATTGTAATGATATCGTGATGAATAGAAGTTAAAATGAGCATGCACACACACACACACACACACACCGGAGGCTTTTGGTTTCATACCTTCAATGTCATGAATGCCATGCTTTTGACCTACAGATGAAAGTTAAATGTAAAACACAATTGGACAACATTCACAAACATTTATAAATTATATCGTTAAGACTTTACTTACAGAATTATTGGATTAAACTGGTGTGTAAGTGTAAATATCAGCTCATGTTTAGTTAAATATTATCACAGAATAGCACATTTTTCAGGTTTATAATTTCACTTCCTGTTTGTAATTGATGACATCACACTAGGGAATTACTCCGTAACCACTGGGCAAAAGAAAGGGTCCGCCGGCGGGCTGGGGGCTGCGCAGTCGAAAAGAATAAAGTCTGAAGGATGAAGTCTAAAGAATAAAAAGACTAAAGCCTCACGAATAAAGTCTACAGAAATAAAAAGTCGAAGAAATAAAAAGTCGAAAGAATAAAGTCGAAAGAATAAAGTTTAAAGTCTGAGGAATAAAGTCCAAAGAATGGCGGTAACGCAACACTATGGATACCAACCACCATAAAGCGCCACCAAAGAAGAAGAAACACATACTTTGAAGACGTACAACTACAGTCGGTGGCGGTAAATGCACTTTTTCAGGCCAACCGCCATTCAAAGTAACACAACAACAACAACAACAACAACAACAACAGACAAATAAAATGATACGAGAGCGACTTTGGCAGAAGTTGTTGAATTGTTGTTTAGCCAAAATTTTGTGTAAATTCCGCATAAACTTTGACTGGAACGAGCGTCCCTAGTGTGATGTCACTTCCTGTCATTTCCTACCGATTTTTCAACGTTTTCTCCACAAATACCCGCTCGATCGGTGTAAAACTATCATTTATACAAAGCAAAATTAGACAATCGTAAAAACTTATTTACTTAATGATTATTCACACCTATTGAGACCACGAACAGGCAGTGACATTCCTCAAGGATGTGTTTAGAACTCTTAACTTTATTAACAATTAAGGAAAACAAAAACAGGCCGATAAAAATTACTTTGCATGTCGGTGTATTTATTTATTTATTTATTTTTTAGATTAATTGATTAAATTACTTAATTTCAGAAGTGAGCGACTCATTTTTCAAATTGTCAACTATGAAACAACGATTTATATTGTACGTTGAGACTTTTTGAACACATTATTAACACATTAAAGGTTTAAATATGGTGACTGAAGGCTTCTAAACCGAGAATACTTACAAATAAAGTGCTTTATTGCTTAAAATCATGAATTGTTTAATACTTTATGACATTTTGATTTAATAATGCCACTGTTACCGATAGAAAAGGAGTTGTTTTTTGTTGTTGTTATGATTTCGAGTTTCTTTAGTCCGCATAACAATTACGATGATCAAAATACAACGACGGTTATTTTTACGGTTTTATTCTTGTCGATAAATCGTTGCAGCCCTATTTAAAAACGTTAGCCGAGAACACTTAATGAACAGCTACGTAACTTGGATATTCTTTGTGGTATAAATAAATTGATCTAAATGAGTACGTCAACCGTCACCAGGTTTGACGCACAACTAAAATACAGTTAGTTAGCCACGCGAGCTAACGGTTTCCACGGTTAATCTATCGGCATCGCGTGTGTCGTGCGAAATCCAACGATACCAACATTTACCGAATACGTTACAGTCCACTGAACATGGAACTCAAAGCGTGTCCTGGTCTGTACTGTGCATTCGTAATTATCCCGTCATTATGTGAGAGAAAACAGGCGCGCAGTGCGTAAAATCACCTGAAGCTCGCTCTCTTCTCCGGGCTTCTTTCATGGCTAACTCTTCGCGGTCGTTCATCATGATTCGGTCGTGTTTGTTGTCGTTCAGACGGTAAACGGTGGCGCAGGAGCCGTTCTAGGAGCGTGTTTACTGACCGACTGTGAAGATCCTGCGCGTTCAGAAAGAAGGAGGCGGGGCCGGACCGCGCTGCCCCAGGCGCTGTCTGCCACGCCCCGGCGTGGTGACGCAAACACGTCAGAACTAGTCGAGTTTAGGACTAGTCAGTCTCGCTCTACATTTAGTTAAGTCGTGGCACACGTCAAAAGGGCACAGACTTGCGTGACATTTTGTACGAATCAAATATAGGTGTGCGACACGTGACCTATACGTCATCTGCTGCTACTGTAAACAAACGTGAAGAAAATGCATTAACTAATTATAATAAATGATTCATAATATTCTAATATAATCGATATCAGAACAGTCAAAATGTTTACTGTCAGCTGTGGCGATAATGTCTTCACAAAGATGAATATGTAAATATAGCCGCACGCGTCCGTGTAACCGGTGTGTGGCGCGTGAGTGGTCTTCTGATGTGAAGCACTTTGAAGACACAAAAGCACTTTCAACTAAATGTGACCATTTGCCATTTGAATGCTTTGCACAGATCCTATTATTGTAGGCCTATTTGCTGATGCTATTCTCCAATGTAAACCAGTATGATTCTGTACAAGGAATCAGGATATTTCTAACTTTAGCATCTGTGTCTCAAACTGTGGTACGTGGCCTGTTCCTGGTGGTACGCTGGGCTCTTTGCAGTTTAAGTATTTGTTATATTCAGACACAGATCTATTCATGTTTTTTGTCCTTCTTTGGCTTAATTATTAATGGGAACAACAGTATCCATGGTTTATTCTCACATCAGATCTAGCTTTAATCTTAGACCTGGTTTAGCCCTGATTATTGCCGATAAAGTCAGGGTTTAGATCCGGTGGTACTCGGGAATCCAAATATTGTTCTAGGTGGTGTGACAGCTTTGAGAGCCGCTGGCCTAATGAATTGAACCGCAGTTGGAAACAGTACTTAAAAGTAATATATTCAGAGGCACATGGAGCCATATGTTTAGCTGGACGCGATCAAGGCCCCGGCTGAGGTCAGGGCGTTTCTCTGTGTCCCCGGGGTCCTCTGGGAATAGAACCCTCCACTGTGACAGCTGCAGCTTATTAACCAGCACTTAAACAGGGCAAACCTCTCCCTGCTCCTATTTATAATCCACAGACACAATCTTCCTCTGCTGCTGTCTGCGCCGCGTGCTGAAGAATCACCCTCTTTATTCTGCTCAGAAGATTCAGGCTGGTCAGCTCAGAAGATCTCAGGCTGGTCAGCACCTCCTTCTCAGGCTGGTCAGCACCTCCTTCTCAGGCTGGTCAGCACCTCCTTCTCAGGCTGGTCAGCACCTCCTTCTCAGGCTGGTCAGCACCTCCTTCTCAAGCTGGTCAGCACCTCCTTCTCAGGCTGGTCAGCACCTCCTCCTCTCAGGCTGGTCAGCACCTCCTTCTCAGGCTGGTCGCACCCTTCTCAGGCTGGTCAGCACCTCCTTCTCAGGCTGGTCAGCACCTCCTTCTCAGGCTGGTCAGCACCTGGTCAGCACCTCTTTCTCAGGCTGGTCAGCACCTCCTTCTCAGGCTGGTCAGCACCTCCTTCTCAAGCTGGTCAGCACCTCCTTCTCAGGCTGGTCAGCACCTCCTTCTCAGGCTGGTCAGCACCTCCTTCTCAGGCTGGTCATCACCTCTTTCTCAGGCTGGTCAGCACCTCCTTCTCAGGCTGGTCAGCACCTCTTTCTCAGGCTGGTCAGCACCTCTTTCTCAGGCTGGTCAGCACCTCTTTCTCAGGCTGGTCAGCACCTCCTTCTCAGGCTGGGTCAGCACCTCCTTCTCAGGCTGGTCAGCACCTCTTTCTCAGGCTGGTCAGCACCTCTTTCTCAGGCTGGTCAGCACCTCTTTCTCAGGCTGGTCAGCACCTCCTTCTCAGGCTGGTCAGCACCTCCTTCTCAGGCTGGTCAGCACCTCTTCTCAGGCTCAAGTCAAAAGTCAGGGCAAAATTTGTTTTCATCCGATTCTCACACTGACATAATGGTTCATAATAATGATTCCTGTTGCTTAAAGCGCCCCCTACAGGTCGGATGACTCAATGCAGTTAAGATAAATATATTTTGAATTTTGCCAAAAATTATAAAAAATATTATCACAGAGTAGCTATTTTTTTCCCGTTTAAAATGTCACTTCCTGTTTGTAATTGATGACATCACACTAAGAAATTACCCAGAAACCACTGGGCCAAAACTCATCTAATGTCACAGTGTTTTTATTTGACAAATAAAAATATATGAGTGACTTTTATTTTGTTGAATTAATGTTTAGAGCAGGGCTTTTCAACCTAACTTTCCCGAGGGCCGGATTTTTCGGAGGGCCAAGGCCTCCGGGCCGGAGGTGCCCAACACGCCACTGTAACTACGGTAATTGGGGTCGCACAAAATATCCCCTGCACTGTTTCAATTCATAATTATTAATGCAATAAAACAACTATTGATAGATTAGAGTTTTGTTCGAAATAAACGATGCTGTGCAAAATTGCCCATCCAGTTAGGACGAGGACTAGTCTTGGACCAACCAGGTCTGAACCAGGACTAACCCAGAAGCAAAACTAGTGCTGACCCAGAATTAAACCATCAAACAAGATTTTTTGTTTTGTTTTAATATTTGGAAGCTGTGTCGTGGGCAGGATTAAATCACTTGGAAGACCTGATTTGGCCCTCGGGCCTGATGTTGAATAGCCCTGGTTTAGAGGGTCAAAAAAAAAAAAAAAAAAAGTAGTTTTATTTGTGTAAATTCTGCATAAACTTTGACTGGAATGAGTGTCCTTAGTGTGATGTCACTTCCTGTCATTTTCTACGGCTTTTCCGAGTTTTTCTCCGGAAATACCTGCTAATTTGGTGTAAAACTGTCATTTAAAACCTGTCATACGTCACTCTTAACCTCAGCTTCCATAAAATTTTAGTTCTTGTAACATGCCATGCTCAGAACTGTAGAAAGCCTAAATAAAATCTGCTGTACAAACAAAAGGTGATGATTGCATCTTTTACAGAAGCTCTCTGGAAGCCTTCATTTTTACCTCGAACGTCACGTGATGTTGTGTTGACGTGCCGTTTAAACCGCTCGCATGTTTCTTAATAAGCAACCACCGCTGGAGAAGCCGCCGAGATCCAAGGTCCAAGGGGCATGAACCCGAGACACACGGGAGGAACACAGACCAACACGGCAACGGGTCACGGTACAACGCCCTCACGTGTGCCGCTGAAGCATGTAAGGCAGGTGGACAAACGCGCCTGCCTTTCACCAAAAGAATTGTCTACAAAAATAGCTGAATGAACCTTTTCCAAACGGTCCAAGGGGGCTCAGCAGTGTCGCCCCACCACTCGGTTCTGAGAGTACATTTCCCATTCCCAGAACATGCCAGAATCTAGTAACGGTGCATGTGTGGACTTTAAAAACGTGGAGGAGCACACCCTGGACCGTCACCTAGTTACGTCACACGATGGAGACTACTGGCTCTCTCAAACGTGTGCGAAATAGATGAGGAAACAGCGTCGCAAAGTGGCTGAAAACCATGGAATACATGCATTAAAGCGGTTTCATAGTGATCAATAACGCGCAGGGAAACCATTCGCGAATCGTCTATTTAAAAACAAAAAAAACAAAAAAATAAACCGATGCGTTCGATAACGTGTCTCCCTCCCCCCGCGGCCTTTAGGGACAGTTTAAGTCGTGGCGATCTGCGGCTCCTCAAAGCGTTCAGGTGGCTACAGAAATAATAAACAGATTGTCCTGGGAGCGCGGCGAGGACAGCATAGATGCAGTTTGGGAGTTGTGTCCTGGCTAATCCTCTTTTAATTAGGCCGGAGAAGAGGTGGAGCCTGCTGGATTAGTCACAGCACATTGACAGAGCACCAGTGGCGGCGGCGAGGGGGGGGGGGGCAGGCAGAGGGGGGGGGGGGGGCACCCTAAGGCTACCTGCACCCTCCTTCTGCATACCTCCTAACAGGACTCTGAGGAGAAGATCAGATACACTCCACGACTCGCACATTTATAAAACCTTTAGCCACGCTTTGGGTCTTTTTTTTTTAAGGCCTGTTTTGAGTCTTGATTTGAAGTTTAGGGTAATGGAGTGTGTTCGCACCTCCAGCCGCAGCGTAGACATTTGCTTTAGTGCCCCTGAGCAAGACAATTCTACCTTTTCTGGCGCAGGGATGTCACAAAAGAAATACGCACCAATGCCCAACTGGTTTGCCGTGATCATTAACCGTTATGTGACCAGATAAGAGCGCCTTAACCACGGCCATTTTAAAAAAAAATTTCAACGATGACAAAAGGAACTGTGGAAAAAATCCGCCGCGTGTGACGGTGAAATGCCAACTGTGAAGAAGCAGAGAAGCACGTGTGCAGTTCTGAACACACGTCAGCGGACCATGTTCTCTAGAGCTCGGGGATCAGAGACCTTCTGGTTGCGGCCAGACGTGCCAAATGCCCAAGAAGGTAAACCAAAGAGCCAATAGCCTGCTGGATCACGGCGGGTAAATGCATTTATAACTATAGTGTCAGCATTTAGTATTTAGCGTCTTAAAATCTCCATTGGTCTGACGTGGGCTAACTGACAATTCTCTGATTCAAGCTCCAAAATAAGCTCTATTATTAAGTCGTTTTAGACCAACATAGCTGTTTACTATTGACAAAATGCTAAATCAGAATCAGAAAAAGGTTTATTTGCCGTTGTCAGTGAACAAAAATTCACAAACTAGGAACTAGCTTCAGGATCTGTGTTAGTTTAAAGTGTAATCCTCCCCAAAAGCTTATGTTTTGCCAACAAGATCTTGATGTTCACAAGCTCAATTCAGAGTACGGAAGTCACGATATCAAAGTTTAGTCACGATTTAACGATTATTCAGACTGTGGCCAAGCGACAGTAAAATCTTTAATTTTCTCGTGGTCGACACATAAAAAAAGTTCTTTACATTTATGACTATCTTTTGGCTGTATATTGAACAAAAAATACTTACAATTTGCTTCTAAAATTGTCCCGATTATTTATTTCTGGTTCCTACGATTATGTTGCGACCTGAACAATCACGATTGTCGATTAACCTGATCATCTTGACATCGCTAATTCAGAGTGAAACGCAAATCAGTCTAAAGTGAGCCAGGCACAGCCGCTCTTGAACACGCCCACCGAAGCTCCAGCCCTGCAGACGCGAGACGTATCTTGCTCAAGTTTCTCTTGCTCGAGCTGCGGGGGGGGGGAATTGATTGGAACGCAAACCTGCAGGCCGTCGGCCCCCCTGCCAACTGAAACTGAACTGAACTGAACTGAACTGAACCCCTTTTTCGTTTTGTCCTGCCTGATTTATTTTCTTACAACCAGAACTTTTACCACGCGTTTCATTTTCTCTGTGTGACGAGACAATCCCTTTTCTGATCTTCTCAGCGGCGTTTGGGGCTTTGTTCTCCGTACAGCGTTTGAAGTTTCTGTGCTTCTTAAAACATGTGTAGTAATGGCTGTCACATGCGTGTTTTTGACATGACAGTGAGAGGGAAAGCAGAAAGCCTGAAATCGGAAGTTATGAATGAGAAATGTGGCTGTAAAAAAGAAGAAAACAGCGGCCAATGTTGGCTTCATTGACTTGTGCTAATTACACCAAACACAGCAAGTTCTTGAAGGCGCATTATGTCATTTTTCTAGTGGAGAGTCAAATAAACAAGTCATTTCTTTTTCTGGAATGTGCCACTTTATGGTTCAGTGTTGGGAAGAATACCTTAAAAATGCATTTACATAGTAATGAATGATGATTTGCTTTAAAAGTGTATTTTTCTGACATGTATTGAGTGTATTCAGAACAATTAGCATACTTTCTCATTATAATTGCATTATATATAGTGTAAAATGTGTGGCATAAGGTTAAAACAGCACCATTTGTTACAGATTTATCTATCACAATTACAGAAGGAAAAGTCATGCACACGCCATACGAGCAATGTTCCATTTTTTCTTTCGCCTGGTTTGAACCCATGATGATGTACTGCCGTGTATTCCTTTTATTTGGGGAATACCACCAAATGAAAAAGTAACCGCACCAGAATACTGTTACTCTCGATTAGTGTTTTGTATTCACGGTCAGTTTATTTAGTTACTTCCTACTACGACTGGGTACACACATCTATATTTCATTTATTAAATCATGGGAGTTTTTATTGATAAAAAATACTTCCACCAAACATAATTTAAGAAGTTTTTTTTTTTTTTTAAACATACAGCAACAAAAATTAACGTAAAACAAACTGCCCTATGTAAAGAAAAAATATAATAATTACGAATAATAAAAAAAATAGTACAATAATGTAATAATAATCATAATAATCAGAATAATCAGAATAATCAGAATAATCAGAATAATCAGAATAAATAATTCAGATAATTTCATCAGTAATTCGACATCCTTCTGGACAAAAACATGAAATGACTTAAAAATCAATTCCCCTCGGTGATCTGTTGCTTGATACTAATGATTTTATAGGCCATATATTATCATCATGCCACAGAAAATGAGCACAAGAGCTAATGCTGCAGTGACAACATTGACCACTAGAGGTCATCCATGTGGTGTGAATGAGAGGAGGCGCTGATCGAGAGAGTCCCACGATTTAGATATTTAACCCTGGCAGTTATTGGTTAAACACATTAATTAGTCAGATCAAATCAAAACAACTTTATTTATCCGTTGTTTGCAGACAAAGCGCCAGCATAAGTCCAGCGAAAAACACACATCCATTCATAAAAAGCACATTAACGATCCACAAAACAAAACAAAAACGCCAAAACAATGGAAAATATTATGTGGGAAAGAGTTAAATCGTTGCTCCACTTGATTGAAAATTAGGTTGGCGGTTCAATCCCCACCAGAGACGCCTAACGCCTAAGTTTATGAATGAGCGTGTGATTAGTGGACGAAAAGTCAAATGCACAGAAAGGCAGCCACATTTCGGCCAGTCTGCCCCAAAAAGCTGCCCTAAAGTGGCATTTTTTCGACCTTTTACAGGGATGAGACAACAGACAAGGCCGAGCGGATTGTGTCAGTACCGCGCAGCAAACACCAGGGGGCAGCATGTTCTATATGTATATACAGTTTTATTCTGACTGCAAAGGCCAGAGATTTGGAGAAAGGCCTCTAACTGGGGTTAAGCCTGAAAATAAATGGACAAATACACTCAATAAATCCTCTTTCTCTCGCAGTTTTACTAATGCCGGCCCACGGAATACAGCGCACAGTGCAATAGCTAACGCACATTTATCATCACGTTGAATATAAAAACAAACAATATATCAGTGTAATTAGGCCCACTAATTATAGGCCCGTATAATCAACCGTTTTAAGGCCTCAGACATGCATATACTGGGCTTATAGGCTTTATTTCCCATGTATAAACTTACCCTATTGTACAATTATTACACTTAATTCACACCTTTACTAAAATTACTTGTTTACATTTACTTCAGACTGGTTTTGAAGCGGATTATAGGCACCAGGGAACATAGGGCAGACCCCAGTTTTAAAGTACCTGATTCTTAAAATAAAAGAGCTACTTCATTTTAAACTGTTTACGATGGTCCACATTTATTCCTCACTTTCCTTAACCCGTTCTTAGCACCTGTATTATTCACTGTGATGAGTCTTTTAGAGGCCAGAGCGGAGTTTGCAATCAACGACGAGCATGCTAACAACGACTAGCATGCTAACAGCGCATCAACGTTACTTCCTGGTTTGCCGAGGATAAAAAACGAGTGCATCATTTCTTAACCGCCAGAGGGAGTAAGAACATTTTAAAAGCTACGCCAAAAAAACCCCACTACTACTCAAAAACTACTGGAGAAACACGTCAAATAAATCTAGTCCAAAACAAATAGGCAATTTAAATTAAGATTCTGAATTTAACTATTTAAAATGTCCTCGGGGGAAAAGCCTCGGTCTAATTTGGTTTCTGCAGTTTCTTTCGTCAAAAATACCCTACTTCATAACGTCAATAGGCCTAAATATTAGCAACACCTAAACTTTTTAAGCCTAAAATATGGATATTGTTGTAATTCAAATCCTCCTCCTTCAGATTTGAATACAACGCGGATCATAAACAATCTCCGATCAGCTTTTGCCTTTTCGACAACATAACGTGCCTCATATCCCGCGCTGTTGCGAATCCGGCGGCGGCAGCTAGCCAGGGGGATTTACCGGCTTTGCATGACGGCGCTAGCAGGGTCAATTATAAACTCGCACTATGGGCTATACGTTCCTCCAACGCCGCGCCCCGAAATCAATTTACATCAGGCAACATCACACCAGCTTATCTATCGGAATCGACTGCGGCGCAACTGCGAATAATCCGCTATGATTTTGTTTTGGGGTCGCGCGGGTCACGGATACGGATCAGGCGGGAAACTTGCAAATCCAAATGATATATGGCTCTCCTAACGGTGCGCAAAGACGAGGTGTTGCTAGCTCGTATGGTAATGGAGTCGGGTTGAGTGTATACGGCACATCCGAAATTGAGTTCCCTCGTCCAAAGTTAGCCGAGGATGCTAGCTGTTCTCCCCAGGGCTAGCGTACATAAAACATAAAAAAGCCCAGCGTATATATGAAAAATGCACACAGGGCTGGAATATAATGCGCTTGATGCCCCGCTGGTGTTGGGATAGAGAGAGGGAGGATGGAAAGATAGGTTTCTGGTCTTGGTTAGGTTTGGCTGGGTGCCTGAGTAAACATTTACCCGGCATGCTAGCTCTGGATCATTTTACAAAGGCTGATTGTCGGGTTGCCTGGTCTGCACCGCTGCGGTTTCATTGGACGACGGTGAAATCAAATAGGGATTCTTCAAAAGGGAACTGGGGGAACGTGCGGAATGGTTAGGAGCAGGTTGTTATGCCCAGAATAAAAGAATGAAAGCAAACGTGGCGCTCGGTGCGACATCAAATACAGTCCATGTAGCGCTTCGGCTAACAGCTGGTTCACGCACTGGCAAATGAGTCGCATCAAGAGTGATTGGGCCTCAAAGGAAATGTACAATGACAACACACATATTATGAGTAAAAGACGTGTACAGCCATCAACTAACTATTCAAACCAATAACTGTTCATTGCACTCTTCACTTTTTGCACTATTTCCGACCATCTGGAAATGTTATGTACATACTGAGACCAAGTATATTTTTTATTTTATTAGTAAATTCTTAATTTATGCATGCCTTTTTTAATTTGACATACTTTGCTATTATTATTATTATTATTATTATTTGATTGTATATACTCTGCTATTGTTACTTGATTTGATATACTTTGCTATGATTCTTATTTGATTTAATATACTTTGCAATTATTTGATTTTATATATATTTCTATTATTATTATTATTATTATTTGATTTTAAATACTTTGCTATTATTATTATTATTATTATATTATTTAATTTGATATACTTTGCTATTGTTATTATTTGATTTGATATATTTTGCTATTAATATTATTATTATTAGATTTTATATACTTTGCTAATATTATTATTTGATTTGATATACTTTTCTATTATTATTATCATTATTATTATTATTATTTGATTTGATGTAATTATTATATACTTTGATATTATGATTATCATTGTTATTTGATTTTCATATACTTTGCTATCATTATTATTTGATTTTATATACTTTGCTATTATTATTATTATTATTATTATTATTATTATTATCATCATCATTATTCATATTATTATTATTATTATTATTATTATTATTATTATTATTATTATTATTATTATTATTATTATTATATTATTATTATTATTAATTGTAGTATGTTGTATGTTGGACCTTAAGTTCCTATGTTTGTGCATTTTGTTCACTGACAATGGTAATAAAAAGACTGATCTGATTCTGATTCTGATTGTTATTGTTATTGACGGTCTTTGGCGGGAAAACAAGATTCAGAGCCGTTTATATTTCACTTTGAATTTTGGAAGGAAAAAAGACAGGGAAAACTATCATGTACACACCAAATGAAATGTTGTGCAAAAGTAGATTGTAACATGACTGCGACGGGACACAATTTCCATTAGACAAGATTATGCCCACAAGAGTTTGACATAATTTATCATAACCAAAAAAATGGGACAATCCAGTTCGCAATGTTGAACGCACAAGTTTGTGTTTGTTTAGTTACGGCTTTGAGGAACTACAGCTGCTCAAGCGGTGTAACTCGGGCAAAGTTTTCCTTTTCCCGCCCGAGGCAAACGTAAACACATGAAAACAAAACCACACAAGATCATTTTCCACATGTTTGCGACAATTTTGTGGCCGTTTTATTTCACAAGTCCAACCTGTAAAGACTAACAGTAAGTACAATGCGACTTCATGTTATTACACAGTGCGTTACATAGTACTTACTGAGGCCGGTACAATGTGTAAAGTGTAAAGTAAAGTTTGTGTAAAGGGGAAAAAAGTGGTCTTATTCTTAGGTTGAATTGAGAACAATGTCACTGTAGCTCATCAAAAAGCTCGTCGAAAGCTCCTGCCGACTCCAGTAATCCTTATTTATCAGAGCATTTACGCCAGATGCCCTTCCATCCGTCCTGCCTTCAGGCCAAGAACAAACTAACACAATCCCATTGACCTGAAGCTATCAACGGCTTCAACAACCTGCGCAGTCTTCCATTTTGCATGTTTTGGTGCGTGCGCTTTGCGTTTTACAGCGGAAACTTTCAGAAACGGGGAAAGACTTCGCAGCAAATTGTCAAGAGCCACAGAATCGAACTCGCGACGCCGCTGACTTTGAGCTTGAACGTGGATGAAGGTCTTTGCGATTAGTCGGCGCAAAGTCGCGTAAAAGCCGTTCCGAAAGCCCCGATCTCTGCGACATAAGCTGGCGTAAACCGACACCTTTCAGGCAACGTTTGTGAAAACCGTTTAGCGTTTATGAGAAGACAAAGTGCAAAAATGAAGCCCCCGTCGATCCGACCTGCCGCCGCAATCTCGTCGTATTTTTTCCCCCCCCGGTGACGTTTTGGGAGCTGTCAGGATCTAACTCGCTCTGCAGGAACGATCACGAGTTACGATCGTTTGTTTCTCTTTATTTACCGCAAAATTTCTGGAGCAAACTCTCTCACAACTCGGGCACAGGTCGCGCACGGCGTCGGCTGAAAGAAAAGCGTTCCTCTCTCGCTCTCGCTCTCGTCAAGTCTCGATGCAAATGAGCCGCTCTTCCGCCGCAATTAATTCTCCCCGCAGGTGCGCCCCCCCCCCACCCCCCTCCGCTCGCCACCAATCGCAAAGTTCACGGAATGAGAAAAAAATAAATAAAAATGAAACTGAAAAAAAATCTCTTTGGAGAATTTGTCCGCCAAATTAAATCTTGCAGGAACACGGTCGACTTCGTAATCATTTCAGGTTGCGTGATCGCCAAACATTTGCTCAGTTGTGTTATGAGGCCGGCGTGTGGAGTAACGAGACGAGCAGGGCCGCTTCTAGCTAAGTGGGCCCTTGTGCGTCTTGGGGCGGGGGGGGGGGCCTATTTGCTAAACTTACGATGGAGTGAGACTTTAGGCTTCAAAACCGGGGGGGAAAATACGCTCCGCTGTATTTGACCTGTCCTCCAATGCCACTGGGGGCCACACGTCAGGAGCAGCGGGACCAGCGCCATGTCTACAGGGATAACATGCAAAATGACACACAGAAAGACCCCACGTCGCCCGCCACATTTAATTACCAAGTGGAAGAGGGGAAAAAAATTAACTTAAAGTGACGTATTTTTACGATTTTCCAATTTTGACTTTATTTGGTGTGTTTATATTTGTTGTACGTATAAATTATAGTTTTACGCCAATCGAATCAAGTCGACAAATGACAAAATATTGACATCACACTCATTCCAGTCGAAGTTAATGCATAATTTACACTTTTTTTTGACTCTCTAAACATTAATTCAACAAAACGAAGTCGCTCTCACATATTTTTATTCGTCAAATAAAAAGAATTGCGACATTAGATGAGTGTTTGCCCAGTGCTTGCTTGTTGAGTAATTTCCTAGTGTGATGTCATAAATTACAAACAGGAAGTGAAATTATAAACCTAAAAAAATTGCTATTCTGGGATAAAATGTTAAAACTTTTGAGGTAAATTCAAAATAGATTTATCTTAACTGCGTTTTAGTTCAATGAGTCGTCCAACCTGTCATGAGCACGTCAACTGTGACCTGTAGGGGGCAGCAGCATGCCCTACAGCACAGAACCTGCCAAAAGAAAGAAAAAGAAGAAAAACTAAACCGCAACAGAAGCGACAAAACTGTTCAAACTCACAAATGCAGGCAGGTGTTACTTAGATAATTAAAGATTGTGACATATTTCTGATTAGAATTGTGTGTTTTCCCCACAAACTAAGTGATTATTTTGTATTTTGCTGTAAAAATTTGACAAAAGTTGACCTTTTTTGTCGTCCCAACTACGCCAGGCGCGAGCGCTCGGGGGCGGACGGGGCGGAGACGAGATGGGCAGGACAACCACCGTGACTGACACTGACACCGAGTAAAGACGCTGAAACAACACAGACAAGCTAGCTTCAGTCACCTGCTGGAGGAAAGAAACATGGCCGCTTTCCCGCATTCCCTTTATCCGTACATCACTGCTCTTTGTGTCTGTTAGCGGCTACAAGTGACGTACGCCGATTGTCTAATTTTGAATTTATGTGGTGTGTTTGTACCTGTCGTACATATAAATGATAGTTTTACACCAATCGAGTGGGTATTTGTGGAGAAAATGTTGAAAAATCTGTGGGAAATGACAGGAAGTGACATCACACTCGTTCCAGTCAAAGATTATGCAGAATTGACACAAAATAAACAACTTTTCTGACTCTCTAAACATGAATTCAACAAAATAAAGTCGCTCTCATATATTTTTATTTGTCAAATTAAAAAAATGGGTGTTTCCTGGGTAATTTCCTACTGTGATGTCATCAATTACAAACAGGAAGTTAAATTATAAAGCTAAAAAAAGTGACTGTGTAAGTGTATGATTTTTTGTAAAAATTCAAAATATATTTATCTTGATTGGATTTTAGTTCAATGAGTCGTCCGACCTGCAGGGGGCGCTTTAAGTTAAATCATCGTGTTTGTTTTTCATTGGATCCTTTTATTTGTAGAGCGCCATTTGTACTCGACGTAATTCAAAGTGCTTTACAGAACAATTCAATAAAGTCACACCAAAAGAAACAAATAAAGGCATAAATAATCATAATAAAATATAGTTTAAAAGGGAAGAGTCTTTGCAATCTGTCTGTGCAGTGCTTTAGTTTAGTCCCTTCCACTTATTGGTTGTTTTAAATATATATACGTGCATGTGTGTTCTATTTAAGAGTGTTTTAATGAGCAGAAAACATGACAGAATACCGGCTCCGGAGACATGTATTAAAAAAAAAAGAAAAAAAAAAACAGCTATAAGAAGTAATATACGAGACGCGATAATGATAAGCTAGCACCAAAAGCGGCGCGGTTATTTGTGGAACTAATCATATCCATTCATTCATTAGCAGAGTTCTAAAAATTCCGCCGCTCTGAGTGGAAAAAAACGGAACGCGATCTCAAATTTTAGACTTTAAAAAAATAAAAAAAATAAAAGAAAGAAGACACATAACGAGGCAATAGCGTTTGCTCAGCCTAATGCGGCTGCGAGCCTGTCAGTAACGCGGTGACTGGCCGTCCACCGGCAGCGGCAGCCGCGGCAGAGGAAATCCAAGAAAGAGTGAATCACGGGAGGTTTTCTGACGCTTTTTGTCATAATTAAGCTTGTCCGTCCGTCCCGTCCCCCCCCCCCCCCCCCCCCCCCCCCCCCCCCCTGGCCTATAAGTTCTGCCTGTACTTGTCATTACTTTGCCGACAATGTTCCGCTGTGGCATTAATCTTATTTATCTCTCACATCCCACGATATCGCCACGTAAACAAGCGCGTTCCCTTTTTAAAAAAATCTTTTGGACTACTTTTGGACCGCATTACGGCCTAAAATATATAAGCCTTGTCAAATGAGGTTAATTTTGTGTTCTGATCATTTTTTTCTTTTCTTTCAGACGAGTTTGTTGGATCCGAAACGACTCAAATCTCCCAATTTCTGATCGTCGTTAAAGCGGAAACAACATTACGCACCGGGGTAGGTCAAACGTCGCCGCTGGATCAGTAAACCGGGACGAAGGGGGGCCGTTTTAGTCTCGCACACCTGGCACACGCTGTCCTAAAGAAGTCAGGCTGCAGATGGCGCCGTCGTCTTGTTCCTACCGGTGCGGACGGCACCCAAACCTGTGTAAATCAAGACACGCCACCGAAACATCTGACATGCGTTCGGCAGGAGTGAAGCGATATATATATACGAGGCTAAAAACAGTAGCTACAGGTTTTACGTTGGAGATGCGTCTGAACGAACTTGTTAGAATGAGCTAGGTACAGAAATATTAGTTTAAACAAAGGAAAAGACTTCGATGTCACAAGTTTGAACCCAAAACTGCCCAAAAAACACGTGTAAAAGAAACAGAACATAACTCCAGATTGGTTTTTGATGAGGAAACAACATTAAAATATGGTTAAAAGTTCAAAATGTAGCTTTAGCTTAATATAAAACCTTTAATTTTATGTAATGCATTGGGAAATTGTTCTTAAAATGTGGTACAATTGTTTAGTAACCTCTTGGAGCAGGTCAGATTCCAACGGTACAATCTATAGAGCTCCTGCGTGTGGCGCGAAGGCGGCGGGGTTTTTACGTTGAGAATAACGACGCCGGCCGCAATCATCGAACTTTATCGGGGTTTCAGAGATTGTGGATTATTTTAGCGCTCCGGTTTCGGGCATATCATCGAGGGCAGAAGAAAAAAACGAGCATTTTACCGGTTTGACAAAGAGCTCCAGATCGACGAGAGAAGAGGATCTCGGCAACAACACTGGACTAGTGCTCATTAATGAAGCTACAAATGTTCTTGTGCAGTGGGTTGGGTTTTTATTTGGGACAAGATTTAACCATCATGTCATAACGAAAGATTGTGACTTGGAGCTTGTATTAATAAGTTCATATGTTAATGAGGCAAAACAGAGAAGTTTGATGGGAAACAATCACAAAGGCCTTTTTAAAATAGTGTTTTCATAATCGATTGTTTAATAAAATCACAAAGTAAAGTTCAACCAATGATTTTCGGGTGTTCATTAAAGATTTTTCCAAATTTAGGGCTCAATCTACGCCATCTAAACTCTTCCCAATGTTTAATCTGATTCGTTTTTTAAGATATTATGCTATTTACGGCTTAATTTAATGTCCAAAAGCTACGTTTCAGGCTGTTTCTTCCCTGCAGTCTCAACGACACATGTCAAGCTTCAAATTGTATATGTTTTCAACCGGGTTTGTGGTTAAATACGCGATGATTTGGCCATTTTGGAACCCATCCCGCATTGTATTCGAATCTAACCGGAAAGAAAAATCCACCAGAGTTCGTGCTGATGTTCCCGGTCGGAGCGAAAACAGCAGGAAGCTTGGGCCTCGTCTCGTTTTTGAATCGATAAGCACATTAGACATAAGCTTCTGGGAGCGGGGGCCTGTCAGAGTGGAAGTAAAGCGCCCCCCCCACCGATCAGGTGCTCTGACCCCGGGGGACAGGAGGGTCAGCGGCCGGCTTAAAAAAAAAACAAAACAAACGCGGACCTCCGTCGAGCAGAGTTTAGCCTCTCCTCCTGCTCGCGGCCTCGCATCCATCCACCGCCATGTCCCTGTCCACGGCGGGCTTCAACACACGCTATAAAAATCAGGAGATGAATGTGCTTTTCCTGTCGCTTTGTCACTCAGAAACGTCTTGCGTTCGTCTTTTGTTTCGCGTCAGTCTCGTTTCATCAGCATTAGCGCTCCCTCGTCATCGTAATTGAGTCAAGCGTGTGTGAGTCATTTCTGCCCTGTGCTCAGAAAAGCCGCGTTTTCACCTACCCCCTATCCCCGCCCACTTCACTGCGCTTGAGATGCGATTGTTAGAAAGGAAAATAAAAACAACAACAACAACACAGAAGTCTCAGAAGTGATACAAGCGACGCTCGAGCTACTTTTCAAACATAAAAAGTACGTAAACGACAGTCCGCTGCTTGTTGCGGCGGTATCGGTATGTCACTGTGAAGAGGCGGGGCTTAGTAACGGCTTGACTAATACTCTAACCCATAACCCATAATCCTAACTTTAATTGAGTAGTTACTAAATAAGGATTAAGCTTTTTATTTTTATTTTTTATATATATATATTTTTTTCAATGTTTCAAATGTATACAAATAAAAACAAGAAACAGGACGAGAGCTGGACAAATAAAAAAAAATAAAAATAATAATAATAATAAATAAAAACAATAAATAAATACAAATAATTATAAATAAAATAAGATAAGATAAGTAAAATAAAATAAGATAAGATAAATCTAAATAAAATAAAATGAAATAAATTTAAACAAAATACAAAAACATAAAAAATAATAATAATAATAATAATAATAATAAAAATAAAATAAAAAATAAAATAAAAAAAAATAAAAAAAAATAAAGCACTGCAAGTCCAACAGTCAAGTCCCATTTAGTCCAAAGTTTATCAAATTTGTTCATTTCCAAATTAAGTCCCAATGTCATAGAATCAAGCTTAATAAACTATTTGTTCATTACAAATGAAGTCTTTGTTTCTGCTTTGTTAAGGCAAAATAAGGTGTCATTATTATAAAGTGTTGGAGTTATTGGTGCATAAAGTAGTTTTAATATGATCATTTATTGTGACATTTTATGAAACCATAAATCACAGTTAAAAACACCAAAATTCATGGCCATTAACATCGGCGTGTCAAAGAGCTTGTGCGCACTAGTTAGACAAATTTAAATACTTTGAAAATCATGTAGTCCAACTTAACGGACATAATTAACGCTATCATCCTTTTCACGCTTCACTGTGATTGGTCAACCCCGCCTGTCAGCCACTCACTCAAGAGCAGTGGGTGGCGAGAAGCTGATTACATATTAAAACTACAGTCAGTTTAAAAGCGCCGCCGCCGCCAAACGAACCCAAGCTGATACTTCCTCCGCGTGGAACCGACGCTCGGTCGTGGATCGCTGTTTGACCCGCCGCATACAACACTTCCTGTACAAATACTTCTCTCTATCATTTCCTCACACCTCACCTCCCTCCCTCCCTCCCTCCCTCCTTCGCCACCCCCCCCCTCGTTAGCATTTAGATAGTTGAGAGCAGAGGAGCTTGGGTAATAGGCTTTTCCCTGCCTGGCTTTTCCGTCCCTCTCCGCTTGCACCTCCGCCTCGTCTCCTCGTGCTCAAATCAGCTGAAGTAAAAGGGATGTAGGCGGTAGAACAACTGATGATAGAAGATATATATGTGTATGCGGCGGACGGGGAGGGGGCCACGCCGCTCGGCCGACTCGGAGCTCATTCATTAACCCCGGCCTTGACTGAATTGATGTTAGAGGTGATTGGAGATTATCACATTTTAGAGATACTTATTCCGGCGCGGTTCGGCGGTGATGCGGTGCAGGTCAGCAGCTGTCTCCAGGTCTCGACGTGGCGCGCCCCTCCCCGACAGAGGGATGCGGAGCGGGGCGGGGGGAGTCACGTAGGACCACCCCCCGCCCGGGTTCTCTGATCTCCTAATTCTGCTTCATTTAAACTTCATCAACTCTTCCACTGGACCGGAAGCGCACAAGAATGGAGCAGCTTGTGTGGAAAATGTTGGTTCTCTTTTGTGTTTGATCTGATATCATGATGCTGCACCAGAGCGCCCCTCCTCACACACACACACACACACACGCACACACACACGCACACACGCACACACACACGCACACACACACACGCACACACGCACGCACATGCACACAGGCCCACACAGTCTTTCCAAACTCGTGGCACCTGCTCTGAGAACAATGTCCAAATCGATTTCATTACACAAAATAGTGAGTTCCATTTACATTTTAAAGGACTTAAAATAGAAGACACTCTTGCTCTCGTTAAGGTGGCAGCCTCACAGCGAGAAGTTGCAGGTTCTTTCTGTGGGGAGTTTGCATGTTCTCCCTGTGTCTGGGTGCGGTTCCTCCAGGCGCACATTTACTTTTTCTATCGCAAACTTCAAATGTAATAAAACATTTAGTTTGTTGTACACTTCATAAATGAGACCCGAGGCACATGACATATTGGACATAGTTAATGTTTTTTGTGCATTGTGCTCGAGCAATTAAAACAATTACAAAATCAAGACGGGGCCCTTCTGTGCAGGATGTGCTCTGTTCTGTTGTACTGTGCCATTTGGACTTAAAGAGTTGGATTTAACAAATGACTCAACTTAAATCAGAAATGCAACTGGAGGCCAAGTTCACTCAACTTCATCAAGCAAGTTTGTTTTTACAACTACTCAGTCAGTTTACTTTTTTAAGTTGAGTCAATCGTTAAATTCAACTCTTTAAGCACAAATGGCGCAGTACAACAGAACATTAAATGCAGTTTTAATTGATCGGGCCTGATGCGCAACATCTTCTTACCATAACCCAAAACTGCATATTTATTTACTGTTCAAAATATGTGAGCTGCGACTAATAAACAGCAGAATGAAGCACGTATAAGTTCTTCGTATCTTATAACGAGCCGTGGGAGTGGCTCAACCCTCTCGAATGTCATCACCCCAAAACTGGACCCTCACTGGTGCGTACAAACGATGCCCACGATAAATCATTTACCGAAAAACGTAAATACCGTGACACATTTTTCACCTTCACATCTCAAACTGCGTGCGTCCCTCTGAGCGATCCCGTCGCCGTCGTCTGGTGCAGAAAACCAGATTACTGTATTTAAATGACTATGGTGCCGGCGAGCGCGCTGTAGGCCCCCCTGTAGGAGACGGGATTTTGGGGGTCCGCTCATTGTTCGCAGTTTTGCCGAAGCACCGCCGCCCCGCACCGCCGCACAATGGAGGCGTCATTTAAAAGACATTTCTCTTTTCTCCACACGCCGCTTCTGTGCCCACCGCGCTGGCCATTTCGGAGGCTCCCCAGAGGCCCCCCCCCCGGTACCTCCACCAGCCGCAGACATAAGGTGGGTTTGCGGCAGTGATTAGGCATGGTTCTAATCCAGTCCCAGTGTGATGGAGTGGACGGAGGGGGGAGCGGGAGGCCCAGGGGGGGGGCCGGGTCAAGTGCGGACCACATTACCTACATTACAGAGAGAGTGAGACGGGCCTTTGATGCAATAACGTGATGAAAGACATGTTTTTAAAAGTCCGTGCTGAATTAAAGTGCCCCCTACAGGTCGGACGACTCATTGAACTAAAATGCAGTGAAGATAAATTATATTTTTAATTTAGCTGAAAATGATACAATTTTTATCACAGAATAGGTTTATTATAATTTCACTTCCTGTTTGTAATTGATGACATCACAGTAGGAAATTACCCGGCAAACACTGGGCACAAACTCATCTAATGTCACAGTTGTTTTTATCTAACGAGAGCGTGTTTATTTTGTTGAATTAATGTTTAAAGAGTCAAAAAAGTTGCTTATTTCGTGTAAATTCTGCATAAACTTTGTCTGGAATGAGTGTCCCTGGTGTGATGTCACTTCCTGTCATTTTCTACAGATTTTTCAACCTTGTACTCCACAAATACCTGCTCGATTGGTGTAAAACTTTATTTATATGTACAACAGGTACAAACACACCAAATAAAGTCAAAATTAGAACGTCTAAAACTGTAAAGTAAAAGACCAGTTTTGTCCTAATTATGTGACTTTTCTCAGTATTGATACTTCTTTAAATACATACAGTATCTGTTTTTTTTATGTATATACAAATTTACTGCAGATTAGATGATCAGTTTACATTGTTTTAGCACTTTAAAACTCGGGAGTCCTGACATGATGCAGTGAAACTTTGCACGCGTGTCATTTGAACGTGGCTCGAATGACAATAAATCATCTGCATCCCTCCGTTTAGTTACTGCATACGTGGAAGTATTTGGACGTTGATACTTATCTGACACGGCTGATACTGAGTTTATCTTTCAGGCCAGTTTGCTTTGGTTTTTGTCTATCAAAAAAAGAAACTAACACCTGCCCAATCCATTTTGTAAAACGTGTGTGACCCCAAAATATGCTCCACTTGGTGCATTTCCACACCCAAAAAACTCAACACGATGAAATCTTTGTAACGCAGCTTTTTGCACGTGTGTAAACTCGGTAAACTCCAGTCAAAGTTTTAAATTGCCCTCAGCGCCTCACACCTGACCAAAACGTCGCCATCTTCTCTCCTCTCTCCTTTCCTCGTCACCCTGCTCGCTCCATCACCGCCGAGTTTGTCCCCTCTCTCCTCCACCCCCGCTCCCCCCCGCCGCCCTGATCTGTGCCCACATAAATCACGGCGAATGGGGCTGCGATGATGAGGCTGTAGGCGCCGAGCGGAGGCTGGGGGAAGCGGCGTTACCGTGCCGCGGCAGACAGCTTTACTGATGATGTTTGCTTCTCCCCGGGCCCGTCCTCCGCGCAGGCCCTCTCCGCGCAGGGGGGCACTCTCTCCTGGCCCCAACCGACACGAGCTATGGTCTCTGGAAAAACTCCAACCGGAAATTACCCCGCGGTACAAATGTGCTGCCGGGCCCGGGGCATTGCTTATCCCGGCCCATTATATAGCAGGAGGAGGCGCCGGGGCGGGGGCAGGGGGTGGGGTAGAGAAGAGACGAGCCGCGACGAAGCCACATGGGAGAGACGCGACGGTCCAGATTAATACGGTTGCATATTTTAGCACAATTAAAAGTTCATTTGTCTAAATCGGTGGACTTTAGCCTCGTTAAGCCTTGTTGCCCTCGCTAGTTGTTTCTTAAAGAGGGAGAATTAAAAGATTAGCCGCGAAAAACGCGATAGCCAGACTAGCCAGCGGGGAAACAGTTCTGGTTTGCGAGCCGTTTTTGTGACAACTGAAACGGGTTTGAAACAAGATTGACGGAAGCTTCATTTGTGCGGAACGTCGGGGGGGGAAATTCCGGGGGGTCGCAACGCGCAGTCGAAGAACGTGGAGAACAGACACGCGCAAAAGCAAGAGCGGTGACCTCAATGTTTACTCACGTGACACAGAAACGGCCTTTGAGCTGAAAGCGAAACGCCGTTGAGTCGCTGTTTGAACACAACATCGAACAGAGAAGAAAGAGAAGAGAGAAGAAGAAGAAGAAGAAGGCGGTGCGAGAAACACAAAGGTGACTCAAGTAGTGAACACTGTAATGCCATACTGTGGAACATTCCAGAAGAAGCAGCAACATCTCGAAGCAGGCGGCGGAAAAGCTTCAAAGTTCGCTTTTAAACTAGACTTTTTGTCTGTTAATCTTCATCTTTTTCTCTGTTTATCTTCATCTTTTTCTCTGTTTATCTTCATCTTTTTCTCTGTTTATCTTCATCTTTTTCTCTGTTAGTCTTCATCTTTTTCTCTGTTTATCTTCATCTTTTTGTCTGTTTATCTTCATCTTTTTCTCTGTTTATCTTCATCTTTTTCTCTGTTTATCTTCATATTTTTGTCTGTTAATTTTCATCATTTTTTCTGTTTATCTTCATCTTTTTGCCCGTTATGTTCTTCACCTTTTTGTTTGTTCATCTTCATCATTTTGTCCGTTAGTCTTCATCTTTTTCTCTGTCAATTTTCATCTTTTTGCCTGTTATAATCTTCATCTTTTTGTCTTACTCTTCACCTTTTTGTCTGTTTATCCTCATCTTCTTGTCTGTTAGTCTTCATCTTTTTGGTTGTTTATCTTCATCTTTTTGACTGTTAATCTTCATCATTTTGTCTGCTAGTCTTCATCTTTTTCTCCGTTAATTTTCATCTTTTTGCCTGTCATAGTCTTTATCTTTTTGTTTTTGTCTTCACCTTTTTGACTGTTTATCTTCATCTTTTTCTCAGTTTATCGTCATCTTTTTGCCCGTTATACTCTTCCTCTCTTTGCCCGTTATACCCCTCCTCTCTTCGCCCGTCGGCCCGCCGGGCTTTGACACGCGCCGGCCCGTCGCCGCAGACAACCCGGCCGTGTCGTGGATCCACACCTGTGCTACGCATGTAAAGCCACAGGTAAAACGAGACCAAAGCACTTTTCATTTCCATGCATCAAGTTTGAGCGAGGCCGCAGCCCACAGAGAGGAACAGCAGGGACCCCCTATGCCACATATAGTAAAAAGTCACAACATATTAATCTGCGCCTGTATTATGTAGGCCAGAGCGTGCAGACGGAGTTACACCGCGCATTTACATAAACATATAGGTCTGCAGTGTTAAAGAAGAAGTCGCAATGTCCTATTTTAATGGTAATAATGAATATAGTTTGTTCTTTTTCCTTTGGACTTCGGTAAACTGTCTGGGGAAGTGACTTGGACATAAGTTGCACAATAAAGACGTGCCTAGTGTTCTTTACGACGCACGTTGTAACTTTTCATATCCGCCAGCTGCGCGTCTCCACGGAGATGTTACGGCTTTGCCCCGAATTTGAACACACGGGAGCATCAAAGACAGACACGTCCAGAGCAAATGTAGCCGGCCTCAAGGCGTCCCGGTGAATCGGCTCAAATAACCGGCACGTTTTACTGCAAGTTTAGAAAATCTCCACTATCATTTATTTACTCTCCTTTTCATTTGAGCCCCGTCGGATCCCAAATACAAGTAAAACAAAGAAACACATGATATCCTGATCAACTGCAAGTAAAACCTCCAATAAAACTAAATCAAATGAACAAATACATAAAAGCACACTGAGAAAATGGGATAAAATCATGCAAAGTAAGAGCTCTGGTTCTGCGGATAGTGCTTTGAAATCATTAAAAGGCATAAAATAATTAAATTTTAAAAGTATTTGTTCCAGTTATGTTCCGTAGGCCGAGCGCAAAGTGGCTAAAAGTGTTTTTCCTTGCTCCGTCTTGACTCTGTGTGACTAAAATAAGATTGTCCTGAGACCTTAATCGACAAATACTTGCTCTGATGTTCTACAAACGTGTTAAGTAATCATGCAAAGTCCAAATGAGAGCTTTATAAATACACGAAAGGCAGTGCTGTTCTTCTTGCATCCAACGATTGCCATTTAAAATATAATTCTCCTGCAATGAACCTTAGTGCTGACCTTACCACCTTGTAGTTTAGCAAAGATACATCTGAAAACGAGCTTCCTCTGTTTCTTATAATCCCATTTCTCCGTTCAAGACTCGACTTCGTCCAGCCGGACTCACGTTCAACATCGATTACCGCTTTGGTATCGATTCAACCCGCCGTCGCGATCACAGAACCTTAAATTGTTGAGTACACAGACTCAAACAATAATCAAACAAACTTTCAATAGCACGACAAACTACAGATCAAACTACGTCATCGTTCATCGTTCCTCGCGCAGATCTTCAGCGTGTCATTGTTCCTCGCGCAGATCTTCAGCATGTCATCGTTCCTCGCGCAGATCTTCAGCGTGTCATTGTTCCTCGCGCAGATCTTCAGCATGTCATCGTTCCTCGCGCAGATCTTCAGCGTGTCATTGTTCCTCACGCAGATCTTCAGCGTGTCATTGTTCCTCACGCAGATCTTCAGCGTGTCAGTGTTCCTCACGCAGATCTTCAGCGTGTCATTGTTCCTCACAGAGATCTTCAGCGTGTCATTGTTCCTCACACAGATCTTCAGCGTGTCATTGTTCCTCACGCAGATCTTCAGCGTCGCAGATCTTCAGCGTGTCATTGTTCCTTACGCAGATCTTCAGCGTGTCATTGTTCCTCACGCAGATCTTCAGCGTGTCATTGTTCCTCGCACAGATCTTCAGCGTGTCATTGTTCCTCGCACAGATCTTCAGCGTGTCATTATTCCTCACACAGATCTTCAGCGTGTCATTGTTCCTCACGCAGATCTTCCGCGTGTCATTGTTCCTCACGCAGATCTTCAGCGTGTCATTGTTCCTCACACAGATCTTCAGCGTGTCATTGTTCCTCACAGATCTTCAGCGTGTCATTATTCCTCACAGATCTTCCGCGTGTCATTGTTCCTCACACAGATCTTCAGCGTGTCATTGTTCCTCACAGATCTTCAGCGTGTCATTGTTCCTCACACAGATCTTCAGCATGTCATTATTCCTCACACAGATCTTGTCTCGATGATGTGAGAGAGTGACCACTGCACAAAGCCTTCTCCAGCTCGTCCCCAACACTCTCACTGGGGTTCAGATCTGTAGTAGATTATAGTTTCTGCTTCTCCTTTAGATGTTTTCTCTGCTCGACGCCAATGATTTGACCCTCCTCAAACACATTGACATCGCATCCATGACCACGGGATTCGTCTTTCCACGTGGTTGTTTCAGAAATGAGAAGCCGCTCTCTGCATCGGTCGGGTTTAAATACCGTGTTGCAGCTTGAAAGATCTTCACCTGCCGCAGTTCTCCAGCAGGATGTGTACTTTAAGTTGATCAGGCCTCGGCGCAACCTTAATCCAGCCGTCACTTCCCATTCCCGCGCTTCCCTGTCCGTCTGAACGTACGTGTAAGCAACTGACGTCAAGAAACAAACAAAACAATCTCCTTCTTCCTCCTCGCCCCTTCCTCACCTCATATCGATGACGCAACGCCGCACAACACACAACCGCTGCTAACCACCTCGGCATAAACACATGGCAGTTGTGGTAATTGCTTGTTTGTCATCGTTTGCCTCCGTTCGCTTGTTTGCGGTCCCTCCGACACGACGTTGGATTTGTTAGCCGAAGGGGAGTTGACAGGCTAACGGCGGCGCGGCTGCTAAATCGCTAGCAATGAGGCGAAGTAGGTTTTTGGCTGGAGTTTGAGACGCGGGCGAAACTGGGTTGGGAGGGAGGTTAAGGTAATGGTTGGAGATTGGAGGATCAATAATTGACAGGGTGCACACTTTGCGCTGCTTGGAACAAATGGGGTGTAACTATGTAGTTTGGGGCCCGGCCGGGAAACATGGAGCCAAATTATGTCTTTTAGAGCGAAATGTGTCCAACCGCGCTGAAAGTTACAAGAGAAAGAGTTCCCCGTGCTTAAGTGAGGAGGGATATTGTCTCGAATGGATAGGGCAAGTTTTCTGGCTAAGTTTTAGGGCTAAAAATTCAGTTTGGAATGATACAAATTGTAAATATTGTTTTCAGGTTGTGTCTGTATTAGAGGTGGGGAATATATAAACATTTTGAGAATATTGTGAATGGTTTTTAAGGACAATTTTAACATTGCGTATTTCATTAAAAGCGAAGAAATGCTACAAAAAAAGAGCTGATTAAAAATAAAAATTGCTACGTTGTAAACTTAAAAAAAATATATATATATATGTGATATTTCTGCATTTTTGTAAATATTTTTTTTATATTTACATTTAAAATATATATATAACAACACTAATTTCTGTTATCCATTATACAGACATTTCACATGCGTTTGATAATTACTGATACGTTATCATTATCGGGATACTCAAAATAAATATTCAGATATAATTTTTTGTCAATATTGCACATCATTATCAGTATCAATTACCAGTATTTTCGTTTCAGGTGCATTTTGGGACTTTTCTGGTTAGTCTGAGAACCCTATGGCCTGTTTCCACCGGTTCGGTTTTCAGCAGATTGATGCGGTCTGAAAGTGTTTCCCCTGTCGGAAGTGAACCGACCCGTTTCACTAAAACATAGATTTGACTTAGCATTTTTCGCACAGTTTATAATGTCACTTCCTTGTTGAACATGAGCAGCACAACGGTTACCTAGCAACCATACTGTTAAAAAGAGCCAAAATCCATCCATAGACAGACTCTCGGACGGGGATGAGTCCGTCTACAGGAGGGAGGTGGACCGGCTGGTGTCCTGGTGCAGCGGCAACAATCTGGAGTTCAACGCCCAGAAGACAGTGGAGATGATCGTGGACTTCAGAAAAGCCACCAGCCCCCCAGCCCCCCCTCATCATGACAGACTCCCCATCACCACCGTGGACTCCTTCCGCTTCTTGGGCACCACCATCACCCAGGACCTCAAAGTGGGAGCCCTCCATCAGCTCCCTCATCAAGAAGGCCAGCAGAGGATGTACTTCCTGCGGCAGCTGAGGAAAGCCAAGCTGCCAGTGCAGATGATGGTGCAGTTCTACACGGCCATCATTGAGTCCATCCTCACCTCCTCCATCACCGTGTGGTACGCTGGAGCCACAGCCAGGGACAAACAGAGACTACAGCGCATTGTGCGTTCTGCTGAGAAGGTGATCGGCTGCAGACTTCCATCTCTGCAGGACCTGTACGTCTCCAGGGCTCTGGGACGAGCAGGTCGGATCACAGCTGACCCTTCTCACCCTGGACATGGTCTATTTAAACCACTCCCCTCAGGCAGGAGGCTACGGTCCATCCGGACCAGAACCTCCCGCTACAGGAATAGTTTCTTTCCCTCTGCCGTTGGACTCATGAACACTTCAAAACACCTGTCACTTTAACTGTAAACTATTCAACCACTCACTATCACTTTCTGCACTCAAAACTGTAAATCTAACTGTAACTCTTGTGTACATAGAAATGCCTATTTTTATTTTTATTGTATCGTAATATTAAATTGTTTCTTAATGCATGCCCTTTTTGATTTCATATATGTTGTTTTATTATTGATCAGTGGTTTTATGTTGCACCTTAAGGCCGAGACAAGTTCCTATGTTTGTGAATTTTGTTCATTGACAATGGCAATAAATCTTTCTAAACTCTTTCTGATTCGGATATAAATGACTCAACAGTTATGATTCGACACACAATAATGCCATATAACACCTTTTATATTGTTGAACGATCGTTTAAAAACGGTCAGAAAAGTGTGTCAGTTCAGTGTCGCACATTGATGACATCACAGAGGGATTCCGTTTTAGGACACTGTCATTTAAAAGTTTTATTTTCCAAAATGTCTTCACAAACTTAACGGAAGCAAAACTATGATAAATATTTGCCACTGGTGCTATCTCGCCAAACTAAGTCGCTGGCTCCCGAAACGCTTTATCTAAGGAGGAGCTACACACCAGAGCGAGATGATTGGACGAGAGAGAACACAGACTCAAGTGAAAACAGGAAGGCCATAACGCACATATAAACGGAAAATAGTAATTTCACACTAAACATCGACTTGATTTTATAATAAACCGCAGTCCAGTGGTCCCTCGTTTATCGCGAGAGTTACGTTCTAAAATTAACCCGCACTAAACGAACTCCGCGAAGTAGTCAGCATTATCTTTTTTTAAACTTTTTTATTTTTTTGTACGATGGTTAGCGTCTTTCCCTGCCTTTTGGTTTGCGACCGCAGGTGTCTTTGTGGGTTAGAGAAAACTTACGAACATTCAGCATTTTCAGTCACACAGAGACACGGTACGGAGGAGATTGATTGACAATAGTCTACAGCCAATCAGGACGCAGAAAACAATGTGCTGTAAAAAAAAAAAAAAAAAAAAAAAAGCACAAAAAAATCTGCGAAACAGCGAGGCCGCGAAAGGGGGAAGCGCCTTATAGCGAGGGACCACTGTATTTTCCTGTGATGGTAATCATATGTTGAGCCCACACGCTTCGCGGAACAAAGCTAGCGCACGTTAGCATTGTTTGTCAACACACAACATGCGCCATGATTTCATAAAGCGAGTTTAAAGCACACGGGGCAGAGGCGCAGAAAAGTGACATAGACGCAGGAAAAGCATTTACTCTTTCGCTCACGTCTCACAAAACATGGAATTAACTAAATGTGTTTTTTGTGAATTACTGAGCTCGGCCTTCTGATAAAAAAAAACAAGAAACATAATTTCAGGTATACTTCCTTATTTACTAAGAAAACATTAGTTTATGTTTGTGTGACGTCAGCTGCTAATCTGAAACACTGAACCACAACGCACACAAAGTCTCGAAATTAATCTGACGCATCATAAAACAAACATACATTTTGATCCTCTCCCAACTGCTCGGACCACCAGCCTCTTTGGTAAGTTTACAGAAGGCATCTCGGCTAATGTGTGCCACTCACTTGTGTGTTTAAGGGGGGATGCAGGGGCAGGAGGGGGGGCACCGGGGGGCCCTGGAGGGACGAGGGGGTGCACGGGATTACAGAGATGATCCTGCCATTCAGCCGCGCTCTAAACACAGGCCCTGCTAATTCCCTTTTGATGAGGCGTGCTAAATAAATCCCATTTCCACGCCTTTGTTCGCTTAGAGGAGTCGTGGGGCGTCGATCAGACATTTTGGACATGGGGGAGGTTTGAGGGGGTGGGGGGGGGGGACAACAGAGAGTCTGCGGGCGGGCCGGTCCTGTCACGTCGTCTCATTATGTCCTCCAGCTAAAACATGCCCCGTGGCAACTCAGACGCCCTCAGAACCGTGGTAGTAATCCCCCAACGCTGGATTCAGGGACGTCGGTGGCTGGAAAAATACTATTATATACAGTCCATGTGACATCTTTTACTCATTATGACCTAGTTTGGTGGTGTAGAGCCTGTGGTAAATATTTATCATAGTTTTACTTCAGTTAAGGAGCAGTTTGTGAAGACATTTTGAAGTTTAAAATGGCAGGAAGTAGAGCGGAGTTCAAAAACAGAATCCCTCTGTGATGTCATCAATGTGCGACGGGCCATTGAAAACACAGAGACACTTAACTGACACACTTTTATGACAGTTGAATTAAATGATCATTCTACAATATAAAGGTGTTCACTGGTAGTCGAAAAGGTGGAAAGTTGTGCAACTTGCCTGAATGTCTCTACCCTCTCTCTCTCCATTCTACGTCACAGCTGTCCTGAAATAAAGAGTGATTTTAGACAGTAAATATTTAGATTTTTTTTAGATTGCTTGAAGAGTAATTCAATTTAAAAACCTGGGTTAGGGTTTGTTGTTTTGTTAAAGTGCTCCATGTCACTTTTCTATTGTATTGATTTGCCTGGAACGGCCTGAAAACGTGCATTCTTTTCTTACCGCGAGGGCGTCTCCTCTCCACAGAGCTGACCGTGACGCCCGCTTGTTCCGATTTAGGCGAGTTCGACGCCACACTGCGGAACATTCCAGGCAGGAACATAACGGCTCCGTGGAAAACTTAGAAAGAGAACGTTTTTGGTGGGTAATTGTCCGTAAAAAATTGTGCCTTTTTCCAGTGACATCCAGAATGTTCTCCCCCTCTCGCTCCCCCTCTCTCTCCCCTCATCTCTCCATCACTTTCTATTTCTCCCCTCTCTCCCTATCTAATCTCTATCTCCCTCTCTATCTCCCCATCTCTCTCCCCTCTTTCTCCCCCTCTCTCCCCCTCTCTCTCCCCCCTCTTCCCCCTCTCTCTCCTCTCTCTCTCCGCCCATCTCTCCCCCTCACTTCCCCCTCTAAATCTCTCTCCCCTCTCTCTCCCCCCTATCTCATCTCTCCCCTCTCTCTCCCCTCTCTCTCCCCTCTCTCTCCCTCTCTCCCCTCTTTTCCCCCTCTATGCCCCATCTCTCCCCCTCACTTTCCCCTCTTTCTCACCCCTCTATCTCCCTCTAATCTCCCCTATCTCCCCCTCTCTCCCCCTCTCTCTCTCCCCAACTCTCCCTCACTTTCCCCCTCTATCTCCCCCCTCTATCTCCCCATCTCTTTCCCCCTCACTCTCCTATCTTCTCTCCCCATCTCTCCCCCTCACTCTCCCTCTCTCTCCCCTCTCTCTCCCTCTTCTCCCTCTCCTCTCTCCCATCTCTCTCCCCTCTCTCTCCCCATCTCTCCCTCACTTTCCCCTTCTCTCCCTCTCACTCTCCCCTCTCTCTCCCCCTCCCTCTCTCTTCCATCTCTCTTCCCCTCCTCTCCCCCTCTCTCTCCCCTCTATCTCCCCATCTCTCCCCCCTCTCTCTCCTCTCCCCATCTCTCCCCCTCACTTCCCCCTCTCCTCCTCTCTCCCCCCTCACTCTTCCCCATCTCTCTCCCCCTCCCCCCCTCTCTCCCCATCTCGTCTCCTCACTCTCACTCTCCCCATCTCTCTCCCCCTCACTTCTCCCACTTTCTCTCCCCTCTTCTCCTTCTATCCTCAATGCCTCCCCCGCTCTCTCTCCTTCTCTCTCTCTGTCTCTCTCTCTTTCTCTCTGCTCTCTCTCTCTCTCTCCTCTCTCATCGCCTCACTCTCTCCTCCTCATTCTCTCTCTCTCTCCCTCTCTCTCTCTCTCTCGCTCATCCTCTCTCCCCCGCTCGTCTCTCTTCTCTCTGTCCCGTCCTCTTTCGCTCTCTCTCTCTCTCTGTTCTCTCTCTCTCTCTCCCTCCTCTCTCTCCCGCTCTCTCTCTCCTCTCTCTCTTCTCGTTCCTCCTCCTTTCCCTCTTTCCCCCCCGTGCTCCACGCAACGTCTCGCCCATTTCTCGGGTGTGTTTTTTGGGGCGATCAGGGGCCCGTCTCCCTCCGTCCCCCATCTCTCTCCCGCCAAGCTCTCTGCAGCGGTGCTATCAGCCCGCTATCTCCCCAAAGGCCCATATATATAATCTCCAAACGACCCCTGTCACTTTTATTTATTTATTTATTTTTTATTTTCTTTGTGGTTTGGAGGCCATCTAGGTTAGGATTCTCTGGTGAAACCACAAGTGACCTCACCTTCTCCATATTCAATCCCCTTTAAACATGCCATTCCCTTGCACTCAGGGTGAGGTTTTGAGAGAAATATGCCCCTGTATTGCCCTGTTTAACCTATTATTAGTGAATGATTTGTCCATAAACTTACTTTTATTCCCTCCCTTCTATTGCCATTTTCTGAGTCAATTGATGATTCAGGCCTTAGAACTACTTATTAATGATTTCCCCTACTAAATCTGAACCCAAACAATTTTTTTCATTCATGAATTAAGTATTTGCAAGGTTTACCTGAAGGCTATTGGTAGTTATTTCAAGGGGTAAAGGTGCTTGGGAGTCCTCAGCCCTCTCTTTTCTGACTTTTGCCTTCCATTCTCTTCTTTTGTTCGCTTCTTTATTGAACATCTACATTTTTCATTAGGCCGCCTTTAGCGCTGCTTACAATATGCTGACTGCTCCTGATTCTTAAATGACTCAGCCTGCTCGTGGTATGGTACCCCGGCGCTGACCCCTGCCCCGGGCGAGGGCTCCAAAGGGGGGTCAAGTCTTCGGGGGCAGCCCTCAGCTCCTCTCTGATGGCTCATTTCTTTCTCTGCCGTTAGCGCCGTTAGCCTGAGCAGTGCTAGCCTGAGCCGTGCCCGCGCACACAAACCGCAGCTTAGCCCCTCCCCGGCCCCCGCACAAACACACGCCGGCTAAATGGACTCCACCTGCACGGGCTTCAGTTAATTGAGTGAATTTATTATGATTAAGTCGGCATATTTGCATGTCTGTGTGGCTTTGGGCAAATAATGGAGCATCTCAAGTGTCGCAGAGTAAAAACTTTGTAAAAACGCACATTTGTTTGAGTTGGTAAATAAAAACACACTGCATTGTCTGCGTTTGGATTTTAAATGTGTTTCTTCCTAGTTTCAGAACTCAGAATCAGAAAAAGGTTTCTTGCCATTATCATGGAACAAAATTCAGTAACTTGCTTCTGTGCAACATACAACAATGATCAATACTATCAACAAAATATATCAAGTAATGCATGCATTAAATCAAGAATTTTCTCATTTAAAAAAAAATAGACTTGGTCTGAATACTTACAAAAATGTACAGATGTCAGAAATAGTGCAAAAAGTGATTAGTGCAATGAATAGTTATTGGTTTAAATCATTGTTAAAGTGGCAGGTGTGAACTGTTCATAAGTCCAACAGTAGAGAGAGGTTCTGTTCCAGATGGACCATAGCCTCCTGCCTGAGGGGAGTGGCCTCCTGCCTGAGGGGAGTGGCCTCCTGTCTGAGGGGAGTGGTGTTCAAGATAGTCCATGCCCAGGGGTGAGAAGGGTCAGCTGTGATCCGACCTGCTCGTCCCAGAGCCCTTGAGCACGTACAGGTCCTGCAGAGATGGAAGTCTGCAGCCGATCACCTTCTCAGCAGAACGCACAATGCGCTGTAGTCTCTGTTTGTCCCTGGCTGTGGCTCCAGCGTACCACACGGTGATGGAGGAGGTGAGGATGGACTCAATGATGGCCGTGTAGAACAGCACCCATCATCTGCACTGGCAGCTTGGATGCTGAGGATGCATCAAAACGTCCCCAGTAATCCTCCACTCCAGACCAACATCCTTTTACGACCTGAAGGATTCATCAGGACTCATATATATGCATTATTTACTGTTGGTGACCTTTCAAATGGCCTCGCATTGCTTAGCTCTCATGTTTTTAGAACCTAAAATAAAGTACACACACTTTCCGTCAGTCAGGTGTTCCCTCATCTGGATTTTAGGTTAGCACGCCATGTACTGGCAGCTGAGAAAAGGTACTTTAAGGAAAGCTTACTCTGACATGCTGAAGCAGTTTGTATTTAACGTGATTTGACGGCTGAAATGCTCGGAATGAGTCTGGTAATGGTTTTGAACTTGAGAAAAGCACGAGAGAGTTTCGTGAGCGCTCAGAGCAAGAGGACCTCATAAGCATTAACTTTACAAAAGCCTACATTTTCATCGTCCTGTGTCTCAACTTGTGCAGCGGCTGGAGGTCTCTCTCTCTCTCTCTCTCTCTCTCTCTCGCAAACACGGACTGAAGAATAACTCTTGTTCTTATGTATGTCAG